>OX246756.1:122401357-123063357 GCA_945910035.1 Brachypalpus laphriformis
AGTCGATAGAGTGGAAAACAATGATTAACAAGTGCGATTACTGTGAGAGTTAATTATTTGAAAATTTGTGTTGAGATTTATTCGCATTTTTGATTGCAAGTGAATTTGTAAAGATATGTGCCTATTATGAATCAATCACCAAATGATTAGGTATTTAGTATTTGATCGCGTTTTGAAAAAAAAAAACATTAAAAATATGGATTCGATTGCATTTTTTATAGCCGAAGAGAGAGAAATCGAAAGCAGACGAGCCCGATTGCAAATCAGGAAAAAAGCCATGGATGTGTTTAAATTGTCCGACGGACAGTAAGTAAAACTAAAATTCAAGAAACACTTTATTCGTTTGTGCCTCTTTTAGGTTTAGAAAGCAGTTCAGGATAAACAAAGCAGCTTTTAAATACTTTTTGAATGTCCTTAAAAGCAAAGTACCACCAGCTGTAAGGGTAACTGCAATTCCATCGGAACTGCTTTGCTGAGATTTTTGGCCGAAGGAGGATATCAAAATGGCACGGGGCAAGATTTTAATGTCGGCATGGCCCAGCCAACAATATCGTTAGTGCTTTCTGAGCTATTGGACATTTTAGAGGAACATCTCTGTCCCAAGTGGATAAGTCTGAAAATGTTAAATGAGGAAAAAAGAGAGGTAAAGGCTTACTTTTACGAAAAGTTCAGGATTCCGGGTATAGTTATGTGTGTTGATGGAACACACGTAAGAATTTTAAATCCTGCTGGTGAAAACTCTCATCTTTTTTACAACCGCAAAGGTTTTTATAGCCTTAATGTCATGATTGTAGGATAAGCATACAATTTATTTCATCATCTTCGATCGTTTTCAAAATGTTAAACTTTCTTTCAGATTTGTGATCACAAGCTGCGTATACGATATGTGGATGCTAAATATCCCGGAGCAAGTCACGATTCCTTTGTATGGAATAATAGTAACGCTTTCTATTATTTTAAATCACAGTACGATCAAGGGGATAGAAATTCAAGATTATTAGATTGTGTAATAAAATTGAACATATTTGAATATGCATTCATATATAACTATCACACACAGGTGACGCTGGGTATCCTTTATCCCCATGGCTTATAACGCCGTTTCGGAGTACAACCCTTAACACTCCACAAAGTAGGTTTAATAAAGGCCACAGTTCGGGCCGGAATATTGTCAAGCGAACCATTGGATTACTTAAAAACTGGTGTAGATGCCTACTCGGAGCGCGGCTTCTGCATTATGCCCCTAAGAAAGCTATCCAAATAGTTAATGTTGCAGCTGCAATTCACCACATTCGCATTCACTTTAATGTGCATGACGAAAATGCAGTAGATCCGAGTGAAGTTAATGATGCTGATACTGAACCGGAAGAAGACACGGAAGAATTTCCACAGAGATACACAGACGAGGCAAACCAATTAAGAAATGAAATTTTACAAAATTTTTCTTAAAAAAAAAATTAAGTTTTTATTATAAAGTAATTCCACAGCACATTTTATTTTTATCAATTGATCAATTGATTTTTAAGGTACATATAAAAAAAGCAGTCTTCTAAGCAAACTAACAATAGGGTATAAACCTACTTACTGATTAAGCGTTTCTTTAGATTTCATGAGCTCCATTTGCAGCTCCTGTTTTTGAAGTTGATTTTTCTCCAGCTCCATTTGAAACATTTCTTTTTGAAGTTGATTTTTCTCCAGCTCCATTTGAAGTAATTCTTTTTGAAGTTTATTCCTCTCCATTCCCAATTATTCTATAAAATGATTGTGTCTTTTGCTGCAGTGTACCACTGTTTCTCTTTGAATGGTCATCCGAACGTTCTATAGCCCGATATATTTTTTTTAGGTTGGCATTTTGTTCTTGGTTTTGTTTCTCATGGATGGAAACAACGAAAGATATCTTCCCGTAGAATATTTCTTGTAAGCCCACTTGTTTTTCCAGAAGTTCAAGTTGTTTTGAGGTCTTTTTTTGTGCACTCCCTGCGTATTGGAAGTCGAGACATTTGGCATTTACATTGTTTTCCTCATCTTAGACGAAACTTATATCCATTTCAAAATTTTGCGATGCAGATGTGGAAAGTATATTTTCAGTATGCACTGTCTTTTGAGGTATACCAACACTTTTTGCACCTTCTACTCCGTCAACACTTTCATTAAGGCAAAGTAATTTTATTACCTCATCTTCCAATGAGGTCAAAAATATTTGATTCGCCTTTCCGCCTCCTGTTCATTTCAATTCCCGCTTATTATGAGCCAATTTTTTTCTTTATTGAACTTTTATAATCTGACCAAACCTATAATTAAATTCAAAAATAAAAGTAAAGTTTAATTTCACCAGTTATTATACATTACTTTCTTCCATTCACAAATTTCTTTCATTGGAGGTCCTAATGAATTTATATCCGTCTTCAAAGAATTCCAAAAATCATGCACAACGTCAGGAGCTTTATTAGTAAAATTTTTAGCAATGTCCGGACGAATTGACATCGCTTCAACCATTGCCACAAATTGTTCCTTTTTAGTTGTCCGTGTTCTATTTTATTATTTTCAAAATTAAACAGTTTTCTATTGTTCCTTAGGCTTACGACTTATTGCTCTCCATGTTAATCCAATTTTAAAATAAATAAATCACAAATTGTTATACATGAGAAAAATCAACCAAACGTCCTCGATTCTCTTTCGTTTTGTTGCGGATTTCAATTTGTCAAATGTGTATGAACCGCGAATCTCCCGCGTTTCCCATAATGTCACTTTAACCAACACAAAACGAAATGAATCCAACGGTTTCCATAATACGAAAACGTTCAAAGTGAGTTGTACTCCCTCCGAAACGAATCCGCCGGTTTCCATAATAGGCAGGATTAAGACAAATTTAAACAACAAAATTCATTATCAGTAGGCCTTCCGCACTATCAATGAAAAAGCAATTGACGATTCTATCTAATTTTATATAAAACCACCCGAATATGGGGATGTACTACAATGATCTTAACATTAATAAGAAAATGGGAAACCCTTGCAACAGCAGTTTGACTCACAGCCCAATTAGCACAAACTTGCCTTTGGTAACCTCCACCACCAAGTAAATTTTGTGTTGCAGTCAGTTAAGGAGTTGGTGGTACTCGTATATGTGAAGCCCGTGTTTCACTTTGTATGTCGTGCAATCGTTATGTTTGTCAATCGATATTTTTTTTATATCTAAAAAACAAAAAGAATGTGTATTTGTTGATACTTATATGTAGGTATGGGTGAATTCAAAAACGTTAAAAGACTGTGCAGTGTTGCGGTAACAGAGTGCCAGATTTGCGATAAGAAATTGACATTGAAGTTGGCAACAAAAGTTTGTTCGATTTTCGTAAATTTGGTTTTGCGATTCGAATTACAGAGTGACAATTCTGCGAATTCGAACGATTTGATTTTAGAGTAGCAATACAGAGTGAGGCCCCTGGGTTTCTGTTGCTGTTGCCTTGCTACTGCACTGTTGCTGTTGCCCTGCGCAATCTATTTTGACATTTACGAACGATTGTGTCGGAATGGTATGTACAACAGGAAAAAATGGAGAATGTAGTAAAAATATTTACATATGTATATTATATATGAAAAAATGCGACGACATCGGCATTTCATTGGCCTCAGTAACCGAGTGATCCAAAATCGGCAGGCTTGCCGATATTTTCTGAGGTCAAATAGGCGGATCAGTAGAAATGCGGTGAAGTGGGAGGGTTGTGATCCCTTGTTTTCGGATCATAGCCTCGCTGATAAAAGGAAGAAGAAGATGTATATTATATAAATAGAACATTAAAATTATTAAACATTTACCTTTCATCCATTTCTCACTTGGAACAAACAAACAAAAGCTCAAAGCAAAGGAAAACAACTGCTGCGCAGGTTGGTCTTCTTTGACGTTTGGTTGCGCTGATGTTGCAAGAAAAAGCTCTTGATTTGAGCAACACTCCCAAAACGTTGATTTTTTGAACTTGTTGCTGCAACACTGCATTTTTGAATTGGGCTTATATTAGATTTGGAAGTTCAAAAATATTTGAGTTATTTCTCAAATTTTATTCCTTATCAGCCCTTGCGTTAAAAAATAATTTAAGAGGTAAACAATTGAGCTAATGCAGCCAACTTCAAATACGAAAATTGCAAATTATCACTGACATTTCGGCGTTAACAGAAGAATATTGAAAGCAGTTTTGAGTTATTTTTGTATGATGGCTATGAATAGAAAGACGGTACTAATGTTGCGCCCATCCGAAAAAGTATTTGCGATTGTTCCAATCCTTTGGAACTTCCAAATAGCAAGCAAGTAAATATAATAATTCCCAAAGTTTCAAGCTAATTCTGGAATTCGTTGGACTATGACATCTTACCTTAAACACCTAGATTACGCTGACGATGTTTGTCTACTTTCACATCAAATACAAATGGATCTTCATTTGATGGCCCAAAATCTAGAAGCTGAGGCAAACAAAGTGGGGCTAAAAATAAACACAGCCAAAACAAAAGCCCTGAGTACTTCCAATACCCGCGCTCAACTTAACATTGCCGGAAAGCAAGTCGAGAAAGTTGACAACTTTCTGTATTTAGGAAGTGTCGTCTCGGCTAATCGCGGTGGCACCGAACTCGATGTGTGCAGCAGAATCGGGAAGGCTAAAGCTGCGTTCGGAATGCTGTCCAAAATCTGCAGAAGCAATGTTATTAGCTTAAGAACCAAGCTACGACTGTTCCGCTCCAACGTAGAATCAGTGCTGCTTTATGGGTGCAGTACCTGGAAGGTGGACACCATTAACACACGCAAGCTGCAAGTTTTCGTAAACAAATGCTTAAGAATCATCTTGAGGATTTTTTGGCCGAACCGCATCTCCAACGAACAACTTTATGTGAGAACGGGCCAAGAACCTATAAGCATTACTATACGAAGAAGAAAGTGGCAATGGATTGGACACACCCTACGGCGCGAAGACAACTCCATTGCGAAATACGCTATGCAGTGGAATCCGCTCACCCAGGCAGGCAGAATAGCGGGACGCCCTAGGCAAACGTGGCGCAGAACAGTTGAGGAGGAATCGAGCTCTTTAGGAATGAGTTGGAGGCAGCTCAAACGCGTTGCAGAACTCCGAACACGATGGCGCGCAGGCGTGGTTGACGCCCTATGCCCCCCGAGGGGTTAAAGGGCATAAGTAAGTAAGTAAAGTTTCAATCCAAATATCCTATCTTTTATTAACAAATTCATTAGTTATTTCAGGCTAAAAGAATAATTTTTGTACATTTTGAATGAAGTAAAGGATTTATTTAGAACTACTGTATACCACCGATCTTGGAACTGGCTGCTGCACGTTTTTTTTTAAAGGGATGTATCAAAATTCAAATGTTTGTTTATAACTTTTAGACTGTAAAAATACTGTTGAATTATTCCCATTTTTATTTATTTGTACTTCTCCATTTTTTTTACCAAAACCTAGCTTCTTTTTCCCAAACAACCAACTACAACTGCAAAATCGAGGCTCTGTGGTTTTGACAGTTCACACAACTAACACACAATTGAGTTGCGTATCCTAATACAACCAAAATGCGCAAAAATTTGCAGTTGGCCTGGATTGACAGATGACAGAAAACTGGTTGTCTCAAAGTTGAGATCGATAATAGTAATTCTCATTGATGTATTATATATGAACTGCTAGTGCCCAACTTCACGCATGTTCCAACATCTCAAGCGCCATTGTTTCAGTTCTGTATTAAACATAAACAAAATATCCGCCATAGAAACTTGCGCCATCTGTGTTTGTTCAAGTGTACTGTGTAGAAAACTGTTAACATTTAAATAGATGTCACACTTCGCGAGGCAATAGAAACAAAAAAAAATGTGTTGATTTGGGTTTTTGATTGTGGAAAAATAACCTGGGAACATTTTGTTGTGAAATAAATAATAACTAGCTAAAAAAAAGGAGTATAGAGATAAAAAGAAGTGCTATGTGGTTGGCTGTGATTCACAATAACGATTGTGTTGCAACGAAATTCAAATTCGTAATAATGTAACTGTAGGATTCAAAAAAAGATTTGCAGTGACATCTATGGCAACGAATATTGAAATTATTTGAATGTTAACAGTTTTTCACAGCCAGTACACTTGAACAAACACAGATGGCGCAAGTTTCTATGGCGGAAATTTGGTTTCTGTTTAATACCGAACTGAAACAATGGCGCTGGAGATGTTGGAACACATTTTTCTGCACACAGTATGAAAGTGACATTTCAGTACCACTCCATATATATAATACGTCAATGGTAATTCTGTATTTACTACCAAACTACAACTAAAGTTGTGTTTTATAACATTGGCATAAGACACCTACAGCGGCAATGCAGAGGTTCACCGAGATGGAGAAACTGTCCACATCGTGGGAATAGGCTACGCAGCGGAAACCCATTTAACTCTCAAAGCCACTAGTCGGGAAGTTGGGTGTAGGAATCGACGCTTTCAAGACCACCATCCAGGTCTTGAATGCAAGACCTAACAGCGAAAGCATTCATCGGCAATAACAAGTGTGTGGCTAATAGTGGTACCGGCGCCGCACACTAGTAAAAATGCCCATCCTAGGTGAACATTGCTCATAAATCCTAGAAAAATAGTCGAAATCAATTAAATTTTTGAGGAAATGATTGTAAGACTGTCAGGATATGCAGTGTGGGCTTAAATGTCAATGCGATACGACCGTGCAGCATCGGCAGCTGTCCAATTTCCGTGCGGTATGACGCGTCTTGTAAAAAAAAAACACGCGTTGTGTTTCGTTTTCCATGTACTTTGCACCCTGAATCGAATAAGGAAATTTCCATGTTTGACCCTGGAATGTTGATAAACAAAAGTGCTTGTTCTTTGAAATATTTTTTTACATTTCATGTTCACGCTTGAGTTATTTTGGAGTTTTATAATAGGTAAGTTATGAGAATAGGTATTTAAATATTATGTTTGGATGATGCGCTTTAAGCGGCATATACACAGGTTAAAAACTCATCAAGCATGTGAGAGTGTAATGGTAAATTCCTTTTGACGTTGCATATACACACATCAAGCATTAATTTTTGCGTAAATGTTGAGATGGAAGCACATGCGGGTTCTGGTGAGATCTAAGCGGTAAACACTTGAAATGCATTTTTAGAAAATATAAAAAATAAAATATGAATGCCACGGACGATTGCTGCATCGCTGTGGGACTAGCGTAAAGTGGCGAATACACATGAAACATGTTTTAAAAAATAATGTTTAAAAACCAATTCTTTTTTCCGCCATACACATAAAGCCAAAAGCGAAAACATTAGCCGTTTGCTGATCTTTGAATTGAAAGTACATCGCAATGGACTGTGACAGTAATGTAGTATTGTAGTTTGTCTAATGATGATTGATGCTTGTATGGAAGATGGAAAAAAAAACATTTTGGGCAAAGGATTGGTATCTAAAACACTGCCTTACAGCTGCGATTAAAAAAAAACACCGTTTAAATTATACCGCAGCCAAAATTCGGTATACCACCGGAGCTGCACTGCAAATGATGCAAATGTATCAGAACATCGTCATACACATGAAACATGTTTTAAAACCGCAACAGAACATCAAAACGTTTTGATTTTCTTGAAACTTGTTTCAAAACCAAAAAATCGGTGTTAAAACCTAGCCATACACGTAAAACATTGTTTGGAATTGCACCATGTTTTTAAACTTGTTTTATGTGTATGGGAGTTTTACCGTTGAAGAAGAAAAATAAAAAGTTTCGGAAGAAAGGGGCGTGGATGAAGGAATGACTGAAAACACGAAATGAGTTTTCACACGAAAATCTTCTCAATGAGCTGAAATTGAGTTCGTCGAATGATTTTATAAATTTACTCCGCATGAATGAGGAGGCATGATATGATCATACCCAAAATTATAAAAACACTCATCTTGCAAAAATTAAAATTTTGTTCCGCTATCTGTTGCCTCATCGCTGTATACGCGAAAATGAGCATATGCATTATCAATCAGTCAATCACCCATATAGACTACGTCAGTGCTGGATGCGTGATTGAGCAAAAATCTAAAAATTTTGATGTTGCTTCAAGCATACACAACCCTTACGTGTGTCATTTTCACTAATAGTGGCTGAATTCCTCAATGCAGTATTGCCACAGTACTGCAAAGTCAAGCGTTCCTAAACGTCAATAAGTTGCGGTGATGCAATGTATACCGTTCCAAAACGCATCGAGAATGTATCTACTGCGCAAACTAATTCAAACAGCGCATCATGAACTGATGTGATGCAAATGTCATTTGACATTTTATTGTTTTTTATTTCGCCAAAATGGAAGCGTCCTCTCCAGATTCGTAAGAAATTATTGTTTTAAATTATTTATTACATACTAATTTTTGTAAAATTTACTAAACAACCAGAAAATGTTTTTTTTTTATAAAAGTTCTTGTTTTAATTTATATCGTTCCAAAACGGCAAAGATTGCAACGCATCGTCAAATCATCGCATAACGAAAGCATCATAACATCGCATCACAACCACAGTGATGCATTCACGATGCGCATTATTTTTACGTTTAGGAATTTGAATCTCTTTAAATCTTTATTTCTAAATTCAATTGTTACTTAGGACATCATCCCAATTGCCATGGGATATGACTCAATTATCTCATGTGAATGAATCAGTAGTTTATCGACGCTTGCTGTCATTAGATACCAGGGATAAAAGGTCAGATATAATTCGTCAAGAAATTCTGTCGATCCCAATGGCAGGTGACATATTTCTCACGCATTTTCCGCAAACATGTGTTGACAATATTTATAAAAAGGTGCTTTTACGCTCATTAGTGATACCTTTCAAAACTAATTCCTCGCTAACATTTGGCGAATAGCAGTATCCTTTTCTTTGGAGGTTTGCGCCACCCAGACGTTAAAAAGCTCTTCGCAGAAAGGAAATTTTTCTTGAAACGCGTAATTTGTTTACCTCTATAGGTATAGAGTATAGTAAACTCTAAAGGAGTTGTACTTTACGGCTATGCCCCCCCGCAAGGTGGGACTAGGTGGAAAAAAAAAGTTGCAGTTCATCGAAAATTTACTTATGAGGTAATTTTGAGCAAAACTAGTTGTTTAGTCTACCGGGTATAGCTGAGACTTTATAAGCTGTTACTTGTTTAAATGTGCTGCACTCTCCTCTACTAAGATCCTCCAAAAAGAAGAAAGCGGTAACTTCAACCAGTAGGTGTAAAAAAAAATTTTTAAATGCGGCAACTTAGGGGAATGATGGCGAAACTGCCTATTGTGTTGGGAAGAGTGGAGTGTTTGAACAAGAGATGTTTTAAATCAGATTACCGATGAGGTTTCTAACTAGTCAACCATCTTTAATAATACATAGTCCATTCCCTTTATCTGTGGACATGAAATTTTGACCAAATGTCCACCTGGATTATGCATTTTTACCAGTGTTTGTCCGAAAGTCATGGGTGCACAATACCAGCTGCTACTGTCTAAAGACTGCGACGAAGCTATACGAAGAAGTTCGTCTCACGCTACACCTAGCAGGATTGGCCTTTCCCATGCGTTCCTGGGGCCTCTCTCTGCTACTCTAAAGCAAAGACCATATAACAACAAGATAGTGCACGCCATACAAAAAAAAATGTTCGGAAATGTTTGTATAACACGACCCCCAAGCTTTTCACAATATTTTCGCTCTCAGAGCTTTAAGATATTTGTTGCTTTTTTTTTCTTATTGAATGCCCTTTCGCAAAATAATAGAAGGAAAGGAAAAAAGATCGGCAGAAATTCGTTTTGTTATTGTTATTTTGTTTTTGTATTTTCTTGTGTGCGGTATGTATGCACATAGGTACATATCCATATATGCATTATCTTATGGGATTTCATTTTCTGTGAACTTGCAGTATCTCGTTTTCTTACTGTCTTTTTGTTTTTGTATTTTCTTGTGTGCGGTATGTATATAGGTACATATCCATATATGCATTATCTTATGGGATTTAATTTTCTGTGAACTTGCAGTATCATTTGGTTTTCTTCATACAGGTTGAAATTGTATCGATCCATACTTATATACATATATATGTATTTTCAGTCTAGCCGGTTAAAGTTTTGACCTTTTTACTGGACTTGCGTTCATTTTTTTCAACCACCCAAGAGCAATGCTTTCGAAGTAGAACTAAAATTAGAAATTCTGTCATTTTTATTTTATGCTCAAGGCATGAACTATCAGAGCAAAACCAATCAGGTGTACTTTCCTTGCATTTTGCGATAGTTATACTGTTAGTAAACACAGAATTAAATATGTATATATATATATATATATATATATATATAATTAAATAAATCATGAATGAAAGTGTATCGCAAAATAAAGATCCACAAACCAGAAGCCAGAAAAATACAAAAAATCTTATGCTATTTACATTTATTCATCCCTACTCCGGCTACTCATCATACACATATAGGTTGAAGTGGTTGCTGCGGCAATGAAAAAATAGTTCCATATGCTTCGGTTGGCGATATACACACAATCTGAAAAAAGTGGAAAAAGCTTTTCTCTCTGAATATGATCACCCCTTCCCGACTGCCCGTGCCTGGGAGAGCTTTTTACTTTTCATCAATTTGAAGTGCCAGGGGCCTCACTCTGTATTGCTACTCTAAAGTCAAATCATTCGAATTCGCAGAATTGTCACTCTGTAATTCGAATTGCAAATCCAAATTTATGACAATCGAACAAACTTTTGTTGCCAACTTCAATGTCAATTTCTTATCGCAAATCTGGCACTCTGTATTGCTAAACGAAATGTCAAAGTACCTCGATTTCGCATCATTTTGTTTTGGTTTGCGGATGTTTAGGTAAGCAATTGTGTTTCTTTTAAAATGTAAGTATTTCATGACAAAATGTTATTTTTAACTTAGAATGCAATGAAAGTGATATACATAAAATAGTTTTTTTTAAATTACTTGATTAAAACGCGTTTTAGAACATGAGGGCAGTCCACCAAAAATCAAATGTAAATGCTCCACCTTAACTTCTCTTGAAGGTAGCAGTGGATAGAATGCGTAAAGTGGGAAACACTTGATACAACTGTTCTACCAACGGTTTCACAACTTGATTGTTCTATACGATAATTGTGTCGTGTGTATTTACACAACCGACCATTGTACCGATATCGTATGGTCGCATAGTCTTGACTGTACAACCGCTGTAAAATACACAAACTGTATGGAAATTATATGGTGTGTATGTGTAAAATAACTGAATAAAAGTCTGGTTGCACGTAAGTCGTATGCAAATTGTATGTGTGTGCTACATACAACAGTATGCCGATGTCGGTACGACAGTTGTATCGTGTATTTCCCACCTAATACTCTCAGTTTCGGGTTGAGCCAACCACTGCTATATTTTTCTTCTACTTTTTATCACTTAGCTCCTTATATTCGACCTATTTCTAATTCGCCTGCGTTCTATTCTTTCTCCTTGTGTGTCATCTTGATGAAACCATAATTCGACAGCATGCAGTTCCATTTCTATAACATATATTTAACTTTCTTTCTCAAATATAAATAAAACACAAAATTCTTTGGAACGAAATTTGCTTCAAAGTGACATTTCAGCGTTCGATACTCGAAGCTACATTCGCATATTTCATAGCCCCAGTTGGCAATACTTCCATTCGATTCTGTTTTCTTACAGAGTGCCGGCTAAGATTAAAATCGCAAAGCACTTTCGCAAAAATTTGACTTTCGAGTTGCAATGCAGAGTGAGGCCCCAGTTG
Source organism: Brachypalpus laphriformis (assembly GCA_945910035.1). Taxonomy (NCBI): domain Eukaryota; kingdom Metazoa; phylum Arthropoda; class Insecta; order Diptera; family Syrphidae; genus Brachypalpus; species Brachypalpus laphriformis. The sequence goes on from OX246756.1 coordinate 122,413,145, forward strand.
CACTATCTTGGTATTATATGGTCTTTGTCTAAGGTCAAATCATTCGAATTCGCAGAATTGTCACTCTGTAATTCGAATCGCAAATCCAAATTTACGAGAATCGAACAAACTTTTGTTGCCAACTTCAATGTCGATTTCTTATCGCAAATCCGGCACTCTGTATTGCTAAACGAAATGTCAAAGTAACTCGAATTCGCATCAATTTGTTCTATTACTATTTGGTTTACGGATGTTGAGGTAAGCAATTGTGTTTCTTTTAAAATGTAAGTATTTTATGACATAAAATGTTATTTTTAACTTAAATCATTGTACGATAGTAATATACATAAAATAATTTTGCGAAATTACTTGATTAAAACGTGTTCTAAAACATGAAGGCAGTCCACCAAAAATTAAATGTAAATGCTCCACCTTAACTTCTCTTGAAGGTAGCAATGGATAGAATGAGTAAAGTGGGAAATACACGATACAACTGTTGTACCAACGGTTTGACAGCGTTGGTGTTGTATACGATAATTGTGTCGTGTGTATTCACACATCCGACCGTTGTACCGATATCGTATGGTCGCATGGTCCTGACTGTACAACCGCTGTAACATACACAAACTGTATGGAAATTGTATGGTGTGTATGTGTAAAATGTCTGGTTGTAAGTCGTATGCAAATTGTATGTGTGTGCTGCTTACAACAGTATGCCGATGTCGGTACGACGGTTGTATCGTGTATTTCCCACTTAATACTCTCAGTTTCGGGTAGAACCACACACTGCTATATTTTTGTTCCACCTTTTATCACTGTGCTCCATTATATTCGACCTATCTCTAATTCGCATGCGTTCTATTCTTTCTCCCTGTGTGTTATCTTGATGGAACCACAATTCGACAGCATCCAGTTCCATTTCTATAACATACATTTAACTTTTTTCGACAAATATAAATAAAACACAAAATTCTTTGGAACGAAATTTGCTTCGAAGTGACATTTCAACGTTCGATACTCGAAGCTAGATTCGCACATTTCATAGCCCGCGTTGGCAATACTTCCATTCGATTCTGTTTTCTTATGTCGTTTTCCTTTGGTTTCACTCCCGATTTCACTCTTTCTTGATTCCAATGGAACATGCGAAATCGTCCTCTGCTTACTTTTGTGTGTGTTGGTGAATGTCTAATTTTTGTTTACATTTTTCACAGAAAAATAAACCAAAAAATAGCTTCTTTTTGCCTAATGGAAAACCACATTAGCAATTATATCATGTTTTTATTAATATATTATGAATTTTTTTAATCATATCTATGTAAAATTTGTTTCTACTAACTTGCCCCAACTGAAAAAATAAAATAAACAAAAGAATGCGTATTGTACCATATGACTTTGACAAGTAGTCCGATGTAAGGGTTTATATGTATGAGTGCATTTTGAAAGCACTCCCAAATGAAATCCGGAAGAGAAAAACACTCCCGGAACAGCACTCCAAACAGCCAATGGAACATGATTGGGAGTGCTTTTTCTGTGCGGAACACAAAAAGAGTACTCCTTTTGGCCCAATGGAAAACGACATTACAGAGTGCCGGATAAGATTCGAATCGCAAAGCACTTTCGCAAAAATTTGACTTTCGAGTAGCAATACAGAGTGAGGCCCCTGGTGTGTAATGTATCATCGGAATAGACTTCATGAAAGAGTATATCCTAATCTAATGCCCCTATTATGGAACACAACTTTAGTTGTAGTTTGGTTGTTGCAGCGAGAAAAAAATCTTTCTCCTGTCTACGTTTAGTCCGACAAACAAACAGTAACGTTGCAAAAGACATGTATCGGCAGGCTAACGAGGCATACAAAGACATCTGCAAGGATAAACAAATAATATTTGTTCAATAGCTGACGAGAACATTTGATGCCGCCAAAGATAGTCGCGCATTTCGAAAGATTGTCAGAGCTCTTAACGGTATATCGTTCACGCTAGGCATCCAGGTGGAACTGTCTGCATTAGCGGATCATTTTAAATAGTTGCTAAACCCACCATGCAATGCTCTTCCCCTCGTAACTAACAGTTCTTTAGACCGACCAATTAAAGTTCATGACATTACCAAAGTACAACACCGATGCAATGCACATAAAGTTCCTGGTGAAGACCGTCACCCCAATTCACAGGAAAATATATTTCGGCATCGCCAGATCCGCAAAGTGAACAGTTCCCCGTGCGGTAATGTGAATCAGTTCCACTGTATCGTGGAAAACATTGGAATCGGACTTTTCCCGAACAAAATGACATTTCTCATCCGCATCAAAATCATTGACGAATGGTAATGTTGGAAAACCCCCTCTGGTTTGGAAAAAAAGAAGCTTAGTCTAGACAACGTATTTGTCAAACTGGAAAAAATACCCGCGCTTTTTTAGAGGTAAGTCTATTTGTTTATATTGTCACTATAATTGTTACTAATATTACTTTTAAATTGCAGAAACACAACAATTGAAGTGTTCCAAGTCTTTCCCCCCAGGCTTCGATCATCGAAAGTGACACAGTTCCAGCCAATTCAACAGTTTCCAGAGCACCTTCGCTACGCACAGGATAAAATAAAATTTATTGCTCGGTATATCGAATAAACAGTGTTTAAGTAAGTATATAACTAATATTTACTAATATTATCTTTAATTATAGATATACTACACAACTGCGACAACATTTCAAAGGATTTTCCACCCCAATTGTCGTCGTAGCCGCCAAAAAGTTTCATCCCTTGAAACTGGGACAAGAGCAAATAATTTGCCGGGAGACAAAATAGTCAGTGATTGTGTTTATTTTCTTGCTAGTACATGTGTTATTGTAACTAATATAGTTTTTAATTACAGGAAAATAACATGCGAAGAAAAAAGCATCTCCAAGTTGCCATCCCTCATCGTCGTCGTAGTCGTCGCCATCAAACATTCATCCAATCAACAGGGCTGAACTAGATACAGCTCCTGCTGTCCCGGAAGACAGCGAGTAAGTTTAGTTGATTAGTATATGTGTAATAGGTAAAACACTAAACTTACTCACTGATAGTTCTTCCGGGGACAGCAGGAGCTGCATCTAGTTCAGCCCTGTTGATTGGATGAATGTTTAATGGTGGTTTGGTGGCGACGACTACGACGACGATGAGGGATGGCAACTTGGAGATGCTTTTTTCTTCGCATGTTATTTTCCTGTAATTAAAAACTATATTAGTTACAATAACACATGTACTAGCAAGAAAATAAACACAATCACTGACTATTTTGTCTTCCGGCAAATTATTTGCTCTTGTCCCAGTTTCAAGGGATGAAACTTTTTGGCGGCTACGACGACAATTGGGTGGAAAATCCTTTGAAATGTTGTCGCAGTTGTGTAGTATATCTATAATTAAAGATAATATTAGTAACAATTAGTTATATACTTACTTAAACACTGTTTATTCGATATACCGAGCAATAAATTTTATTTTATCCTGTGCGTAGCGAAGGTGCTCTGGAAACTGTTGAATTGGCTGGAACTGTGTCACTTTCGATGATCGATGCCTGGGGGGAAAGACTTGGAACACTTATATTGTTGTGTTTCTGTAATTTAAAAGTAATATTAGTAACAATTATAGTGACAATATAAACAAATAGACTTACCTCTAAAAAAGCGCGGGTATTTTTTCCAGTTTGACAAATACGTTGTCTAGACTAAGCTTCTTTTATTCCACGCCAGAGATTTGCCTCCAGTTGTCAATTGCGGATTGCTGGCTTGGCTGCTACACGTCGTCTTCTTTGTTTGCAAAAATGTAAGTGAAATAAAAAAAAAAAAAAACAATCTTTGTTTTTATATAATTTACAGGAAAAAAACTACAACTGCATTAGTAAGCCAATAATTTTTGATAAACCTATTCAATATTGAACTTTATTGAAATCAGAAATAAATAAAAAATGTTATTTCTAGAAACATATGTACATTTCATCTGTAAGTTCCATGAAATCATCCACTGTTGCTCTTAACCTCTGTCGTACTCTTCTCTGGGAAGACATCTTCTTCCTCTTCTGCTTCCAAAAACAGAGCTTTCGTGTCCATTTGTGTGCTTTATTTTTATTTTAATCACCTTTTAAAGAAATTTTCTTTTTACGAAACGAATGTAGCTACACAAATTTTTATTGACAAATAAAAGACAGCTGTTTGACAGTGAAACTACCTTTCCCCAATGCCTGTCGATCAGGGGACGTTTTCGGCGGATTCCACCATAGCAATAGAAAGTGAAAGGGAATCGAATAGGTGCAGTGAAACTCAATTCCGACGGGTTCCACGATAGGGGTGCGTATCCCGTACGAATTTTTTAAGTCTGCGTCAGAAGAATTCTTAGAAAAGCTCAAACAAGTATTGTATATAACCACATATTCGTCTCAGAAGAAGTGTTTGAAAGCTTTAAAAGTGTATACTACTTCCGTTATTCAAAAACGGAGATGTGACTGACCCATCGAATTACAGCGGAATTTCTTTTATGAGTTCAATAATGAAAATATTTACTGGGGTTATCTTCTAAGCGAATAGCAAGCGGGGTTCAGAAAAGGCTACTCCACAGTAGACAACATTTTCACATTAACAAGCATCGCCCGGTCATACCTTGATAAAGGCAAAAAAATGTATGCGTTCTTTGTTGATTTTAAGGTTGCCTTCGATACTATTCATACAAAGTCTTTGTGAAGATAATAGAGCAGGTGTTTGGGATGGACACAACCTGTCCAACTGGTTTAAGTCTCAAATGGGAGTGAAGCAAGGTTGTCTCATGAGCCCAGTTCTATTTTCAATATTTCTGGAAGATCTTGTGACCTTTTTAACAAGTGGAATTGCGTTCGGCGGACTCCAAAAAAAGCTGCTTTTATATGCAGATGATATCGTTATTCTATCAGAAACTCCAATCATGTTGCAGATGATGATTAACAAGCTCCAAAGCAATTTATGGAACCTGAAAGTGAACACCCCTACGTCCAAAGTAATGATTTTTAGCAACGGGTTTGGACGATACTCAAGGCAAGGAAGATGGACTTGGAAAAACCAGGAACTTGAAGTCGTTAAGGAGTATAGATATCTCGGAGTTTTAATTACATCTCAAGTATCCTTCAAGGCTCACCTGGGAGAAAAACTAAAGGAGGCGAAAAAGGCAATAAATAGCAGTTGGCGGCAATTCCTTGGTAGGAAAAACGTTCCATCGAGCAGCAAATTTAAGGTTTTCAAAGCGGTTATGAGGTCAATCATGTGCTATGATGCACAAGTTCGGGGTATATTCGAGTACGAAGAGGTTGAAAAACTTTTAAGATATTTCTTTAAAAAAAAATCTTCGGATTACCCGAAAACAACGACTTACCATATATGTTGCACCTTGAAACTGTTTTTTCTCCTCTCTACATCTTTACATTAAGATTGCACATTCTCTATATTTTGAAAGTAATTGAACTCTCAAACTACCGCCTTCCACACATCGTCGCAAAATATTTGGTACAGCGGAAGCTGTAATTCTTTAACAAATGGTCGAGGCTAAGCAGCGAGCATAATATGCAGCTAACGAAATATAATGCAGAATCTTGGCGACGTTCTCTGAACGAGCTGTTATCCAATATTGAAGAGTCTATCCGTGCGAAGTTTACTCCCCTATTATGGTTAGCGAATCGAACGTTCGACTCAAGTCGAACTGTCAGCGAATTGCTTCTGTTGTGGTATTGCTGTTTGCAAACATTTTCATTCGAATAAAGAATAAATGCTGACAAAGGAAAAAACAATTAAATGTCATCTGCGAAGTGTATAAAGCGACAGAAGTAATTCGCCAGGAGGTTCGACTTGAGTCGAACGTTCGATTCGCTAACCATAATAGGGGTGTTAGATTGAAAGCGCAACAAAATGAGACCAGGTGTACGTATCCCTTACTCAACCATGATCAGGCTGCGAAAAACTATTTCCACGATCGGTTCAGCGTGTATGTAATCTCCAACATTCTTAAGGCGAGAGGCGAACTACTTCGGCTGAATTTCAGGGCTCATATAAGCGACGAAATGAGGAATGCAGCCTATGCAACCATCAAACAAAAGAAGACGTTTTCCATTTTATTAGAGCTTGCCCAATATTGAAAGAGATCAGACGAGCTTACTGGGATAAAGAGGCGCTATCAGTGGCTGAATTCACCAGAACTCTAAATGTTGAGGACTGGAGCGTGCTAGCTAGCTTATCTTAAAGCTGCATTAAAATACCGGCAGCAAATAATGAATGAAGCTTTTTAAATCACTACATATGTATAAAACTTTAGTCTAATTCTCTCTTTTCTTCGGCTGACGGCAGTGGCCAACGTCTTTTATTGTAAATTATTGTAATCGTATTGCATATGAAGTTTACTCTTAAAATTTAGGACCCTATTATGGAACACAACTTCAGTTTAGTATTATCGATCTCAACTTTGAGACAACCAGTTGTCTGTCATCTGTCCATCCGAGACAACTGCAAATTGTTGTTTGTCTGTGTAGTTGTTTGCGCATTTTAGTTCTATTATGATACACAACTCAATTGTGTTTTGGTTGTGTGAACTGTCAAAGCCACAAAACCTCGTTTAGCAGTTGTAGTTGGTTGTTTGGGGAAAAAGAGGGTAGGTTTTGTTAAAAAAAAGGAGAAGTACAAATAAATAAAAATGGAAATAATATAACAGTATTTTTACAGTCTAAAAGTTATAAACAAACACTTGAATTTTGATACATCCCTTTAGAAAAAAAAAACGAGCAGCAGCCAGTTCCAAGATCGGTGGTATACAGTAGTTCTAAATAAATCCTTTACTTCATTCAAAATGTACAAAAATGATTCGTTTAGTCTAAAATAACTAATGAATCTTAAATACTGCAAAAGCAAAGTCGTTTTTCTCTGTGAATACTGTTTCTCGAAAAATACTAGACGTAAGTACTTGAAATTTTACACGATTTTCCTTATTTTGCCTGGATACGAGATAAGAAGGGATTTCCCGAAGTTCAAGGTCTAAGTGGCATAAAGGGGGAATTTTCCATCTGTAAATATTGATTCCGCAGCTGTAGCTCAGTACTGGCTCTCCGGATTAAAAAAATTAAAAACAAGTGAATTTAGTAAATTCGCCGCTGATTCATTTAAGGTATAAAACATCCTTCTGCGTTGTCCTGAAGCTGAGCAATCCGAAAAACCATTAATCACAATTTTCCTTCAGTGGAGACCACGGCCAGCAGTGAGGCAGCAGTTGCTATCGTTGCAATAGTATGTGTGTGTGAGTATATGGGCGCGCTATCCATGGTTATGTTTTGATCTTCAGCGTGCGATCTCTTCTAGAGTTAAAATTGAAAAAAAAAACATTATCAGTGCCAAATAGATATTGTAAAATTAATTAATTAAGATATCCATGTGCTGTCAAAACTTCATGCAATTAAGAGACTTGCGAATATACGCGTAGGTACATAAATATGCATACATATGCATGTGTATACATAGAACTATTGCCATATTTTTCCATTTTGTTAGATGAGATGTTGATCGTTGGATTTGTTCACATTTTGGAATGATTTAATGAATTTAAAATAAATTGTGTGTTGGAAGTGGGTTTGCGTATCTGATTCCCCCGGGGGAAGTTATAATTGAGTTTACACATTTTCGGTATTCAGGGCTATCGTGAATAAATTTTCCCTCGGAATTTTTCCCCCGAACAAAAATTAGGTATATTAAAAAAAGAGGAAATAGTTCCGCGGAAAATAAATGGGTATCTTGAATGACAATTCAGGAGCATTTTCAACGCAATTGCGATACTTAATTTTTTCCCGATGAATTTGTTCCCTATTTTTGAAGATACCTAATTTTTGTTCGTGGGAAAAATTCCGAGGGAAAATTTATTCGCGATAACCCTGATTGTATTCAGTTGGCAATTATATTTCAACAAGTAAATAACCGTCAATTGAAATGCGGGCGAAGCAAGGCGAGCACTGGTCAGCTAGTTTGTATATAAAGGATAGGATATTTGGATTGAAACTTTGAGAATTATTATATTTACTTGCTTGCTATTTGGAAGTTCCAAAGGGTTGGAACGATCGCAAATACTTTTTCGGATGCGCGCAACATTAGTAGCGTCTTTCTATTCATAGCATTATAAAAAAATAACTCAAAACTCTTTTCCATTTCTGTATTTCGTTTACTATTAAAAAGATTACCGGGTACTTTTCAATATTCTTTTGTTAACGTCGAAATATCAGTGCTAATTTGTAATTTTCGTTTTTCAAGTTGGCTGCATTAGCTCAACTGGAAATGGTTGTGTTTCATAATTCTAAAAATTAGTTCAGTTGTATTAAAGTTGAGTTGTGTGAAAGACAACACAACCAAGTTGAGTTGTGATTCATAATAGGTACATTAGATATCGAGGTGCAAGTTCTGAGATTCCAATGGTGTACGGGAATAAAAATGCAGCAAATGTAAGAACAAGGCTCAGCAAGGAAAAACCACCATCTTCTGATGCTATAATAATAAATATATATTTGGCGCAACAGCTCTATAATTGTCATGGTCTAGCTTCTCGCTACCATTCATGTTGTGTGCGTTATATAATATTTATCACACGAATGGAAGGCACCTACAGTTTAGTGCCGTATCCGAAGGGCAATTTGTTTTGAGGAGCTTTTTCTAGACAACAATCCTCTCGGATGTTTGTCAGACACTCGCGAGAGGTGGGTCAGTGAAAAATCTTTTTGGTTTTTTCTGGGTTTCGAACTTGGAACCTCACGCGCAGTGATCCGACACAACAACCGCTTACGTAACGGCGCCCACTTCTGAGACTATAATGTGGACAAAACTAGAGGCTGATCCTAGGAGCCACTGATTTTATCTATTGAAGCCAGATTTAAAAAGGAATTTCCCAAAGAAAGTTTTAGTGGAACCGAAGAACAGTCTCATTTAATCCAAGGTAAGCTTACCAAATTTGCTGGATTAACTCGGAGTTAGCTCAGGATTAGAATCCTCTATTTATTGTTTATTGTTGACGATCAGAATCATCCGTTTTGTTTGATCTAAGGTGACCATCAGCGTGATCATCACATTTTTGCGATCGTTTTTGTGTGACAGCTATTTAGGTGTCACTTCAATATAGAGTAATTTTCTTTTTTACGATTATTAGTGAAGAAGTGCTATTTGCGAAGTTCTACGAAAATGTTTAACTCTCCAAATTATTTTTTAACGCAGTGCTGATGAAGAATAAAATTTGAGAAATAACTTAAATATTTTTGAACTTCCAAACTCAATATACCTATAAGTATCAACAAATGCATATTGTTTTTGTTATTTTTTTAGATATAAAAAAGATATATGATTGAGAAACGTAAAGATTGTTAGACATAGATTGTTCACATACACGAGTACCAAGCAGAAAAATTCGATCTAAAAATTATTAGCAAACACAATACATATAAGACTTACTGCCCGAACACAATGATGAAGCTGAAGCTGACGTATGTCAAAGTTAAATGCACACACATCCAATACTGCGAACACAACGTGAAGCTGAAGTTTGCCGCTGAAGTAGAAGTGGAGTTAACTTTAGCTTCACTGCAGCTCGCTTTTTTGACATTTCCATAACAAAAAAAAATATGGCATATCAGTAAACAGAAAAAATAATCGATCTAGTAAAAAGAAATAATATTCTCTGCGACTGGAGTAATCCTCACTATAAAAATAGAACAAAAATAAGCCAAGGTGTGAAAAAAAATGCCGATGCATTTGGATTACCAAGAACAACCATCCGTGCAGCGCTTCACCATTGTGTTCGTACTCAGTGCACGATTTTTTGACAGTGCTACAGGCGTATAGCTTCAGCTTCACCATTGTGTTCGGCTAGTTAATCTCGAAGAAGAAGAACCATACACAAGTGTTACGGCGTTACTAAATGAAGAAAACTATGCCTGGCAATCCTACGAAAATAAGCAATCCAGGCCCAACCGAGTATGGCTAAAAATCTGCACCACTCATGTAAGCCTGAAAATATAACCTCAAATTTAAAATTTAATGATTTCAAAATTATTGATGCTTCAATTTAGCTCAAGCGGGAAAACAAGGAACCTTTAAACATGTTAATATTAACATTCAGTGCAGGAGAAGAAATTGAGAAAATTTATCAACTCGAAAATATTTTGGGATGCAGAGTTGAAATAAACCTTCTTAAAAAATCAAAACTGGTACCACAGTGTAAGAAATGCCAGGCATATGGCCATACGCAAAAATATTGCAATAGACAGGCAAGATGTGTGAAATGCGCTGAAAACACCACACTACACAATGTACAAAAACCCAAAATGTGCAGCCCAAGTGCGTGCACTGTGAGAAACCCCACCCCGCAAGCAACAAAGGGTGCATTGTTGCCATTGAACTGCCGAACATCATAAATAAAATCTAAGTACTAATAATACTAAAACCAAGCTCGAAGTAATAACAAAAAGCACCAGAAAATATTAAAGTAGAAGTAGAAGGTTTAGGAGACATCTGGCCCAGGAGCTATTCGGTGCTATGTGTTAGAGTGAGAGCCCGTATGGTGCTATGGGGTTAGAGTGAGATGTACGATTTGGGGCGGGTCTTTTTTTCCAGAATTTCGGTTGTGTGATTGATGTGTTTGGGCAGTGAGGTGTCACATTTCACATTCACGGTAGTTTATTTTTTGCTTTTGGGCTGTGGTCTAGCTCTCCATAAGAATTTATTGGCCTTGGATTGAGAAGTAAGATCTGAATTTGGGAGTGGGGTGACATATTTTACATTTGTTTATTTTTTTGTTTTTGCATTGAGATCTGAATTTGGGAGCGAGGGGTCATATTTCATATTTGTTAGTTTGGCTGGGGGAACCGTACGATCAGAGTGATGGATTTATTTTCATATTTGATCTATGTATGTGTGTATGTGTGTGATTGGTTTGACTGGGGAAATTTGCAAATTCCATAGATGGGTTATGATTGCTTAGAGGAGTTTTTTTTTATTGCTGTTGAGAGCGAGGTATTTGGATTTTATTCTCTGGGTGTAACGTCGTCGGGGGTGGATCTTAGATTGGTTTGATTGGGGAAACTGGCAAATCCCATAGATGGGTTATGATTGCTGAGAGGTTATTTTTTTATTGCTGTTATGATTGCTTAGAGGTCATTATTTTATTTCTATTGATCTGCGTGGAGAGAGATTATAAATCATTGAAAGCGGATTGGATGTTTCGGAAAAACCAGGAACTTGAAGTCGTTAAGGAGTATAGATATCTCGGAGTTTTAATTACATCTCAAGTATCCTTCAAGGCTCACCTGGGAGAAAAACTTTGCCTTTTTAACAGGGTTTAAATGATCTCTTGTTTGAACGTGGTAATGGTGTACGATGGTTTTCTTGATGTGAAAGCTTCCACGGATCTTCGAACTTCTTATTCGATCAAGCTTTGCGGAATTTTCTCGCCACTTCATCCACTCTACGCTTACGCGATGATTGATGTCGTCATGACAAATTGCTTTGCTGTTGATCATAGATCCCAGATATTTGAACTTTTCGCACTTGGGAAGTACTGTTCCATTCAAATAAATGTCTGGAATAGGTCTGAGTGGATCAGAGAACGGGCAGCACAAGTACTCTGTCTTTTTTGAACTAATGCGATACCCATTTCCCTCCAGAGCGTCCACCCGCACATCAAGTGCTCGTTGCAGGGATGTAGGATCCTCACTTATGATAGCTCCATCGTCAGCAAAGAATTACTGATGTACCTTGGGGTCCATCACTTTACCTTTAAGCAGATAATCAAGGACTCATATTTTTTCGCTCCGAGTTTGAACTTGACTTATAGCGTATTTTGCTGATATTAACTTTATCCATTTATCGGGTCACATGAATAAGACGATAGAATTGCAATTGTAACTGAAATCCATGTGAATAATCAGTAAAATGCCAGATTGTCACAAATGCGGAAATGGTATTAGAGGTGAAAGCGGTATTGTATTGATCATGTTGCGGTTTAGACTCATACAGCAGTAAAATTCTAAACACCTACACTTATGTGAAATTTATATGTGATGATTGTATATTATACATTCACAACATCGACCTGGCTTTAAAAGACATTCAGGGGATAGTGAATAAAAATGGTATGTACTTGAAGGAATATAAGCTTGAATTCGAGGAAGCATTAAAAAAAATGAATCAGAAATTAAAAACTTGCTTATAGCAATCGAAGATAGGTACACTGCCCGACTCAATGCTATGAAGACTGCACAAGAAACCTGCGAAAGGAGTGTGAAGGAAATTAAAAAAAATGAGTGATTTCACAGAGTCATTCAAAACAGTAAGCAAAAAAAATTGTGATAACGCGAAGAAGATATCAATAAACCACCAATTAGTGGCAGACAGTGTGAAAGAGATAAAAAACGGTATTCAGGTTGGAGTAAAAAAAAAAGAGTGAAACGAAGAAAAGCGAACCAAATTAAACTATGCTGATCAGCTAAAGCAGGCAATTTACACCAAGCCAAAAAGTAAACAAGAATATTCGGCGACAAAGAAAGAAATAAAACAAAAAATAAAGCCGGCTTCTCTCTCTCAAAGTTGACAGCGTCTCCGACAGAAAAGAAGGTGCAATAACAATCAATTGCAGAGGTGAAGAAACTGCTCAGAAGATAGAGAGCGAAGTAAAAGAAAAGCTAGGAGAGAAATATGAGGTAACAATTTTCGGCAAGAAACGTCCACAGCTGATGATAACAGATATCAGTGAAAAATGGAGCAAGGTGGATGAATAGAGATGCTTATTATGCAATTATTGAGCTTGATGAAAGTGATTATAAAAATGTAATAGAAAATCGTAAAGTAAGCATCGGATGGGAAAAGTGTCGCGTATTTGAGCACCTCAATATAAATAGGTGCTTCAAATGTTGTGGATTTTACCATATCGCAAAGAATTGCAAGAATGATATGAAATGTGCAAAATGCGGCGACAATCACGACACCAAAGAATGTAAATCAAACGAATCTAAGTGCATTAATTGCTTACGATACAACGAAAAATTTCCCCTTAATCTTGACACAAATCATGACAGTCGTGATGCAAACTGCTCAGTATACAAAAGACTCATCCAGTCTGAAAGAAGTAAGTTTGTTATATAGCAACCACATAAAATAAATGGAGTGTACTGCAATATACAAGGACTTACCGGCAATTTTCCTGAGGTCGAGCAAAATTTTACTGGTAAAAAGTTCGATTTTTTAGTAATGTCTGAGACTCATATTACGGATGATATTGATGATAATGAGATCCTTTTAGACGATTTTAGCTTAATTCACTGTAACAGTGAATCTAGATACACAGGTTGGCTATGTATTTATGTAAAAAAGAACTCCGAAGTCCGCGTGATAAAAAGTGAGATACTACCTGGACGCATATATTGGCTGGTGGTAAAAATCACTAATAACCATAACCAATCCATTTACCTAGCCGGTGTGTATCGATGGCCCAGCTCGTCCGAACGTATATTTTGTGACAAGTTTAAAGAATGGCTAGAGGAACTTGTAGACTTAGACAAACATTTTGTTTTAACCGATGACATAAATATCGATTGGCTTGATGAATCGAACACATATACGCAGGATATAAAAACTACAATCGAAGTTGAAAACCTTTGTAGACGAATTGTAAAAAAGCCAACTAGAATAACACGCAGTTAGAACACTGATCGATTATGTCATAACCAATAATACAGCAGTACGTGCTGAAACTAGTTCTGAGCTAAAAATTAGCGACCACGAAACCCTTGTAATCACACTTGACCTTAGAAGAGCAATCACGGAGAACATAGGAGTCAGTGAGTTGAAGTTTATCAGATATAACAGGTTATCATTTGTGAGTCAGTTAAGAGCCAGTGCAATATCTACAAATCGTGAGGAGGATCCCAACATAATTGGTAGTATGCTACAAAATGAACTATGGCGAATAACGAAAACCTTAATTTGCACAAAAGTAATATCTGGTGGCATAAATACATGGTACAGTGAAAGACTACTGTTCGCAATTGTTGCGAATGTTAAAAGATTGCCAGGATTTTAATGGATTCAGCAAGATGTGCTAAGGTTCGCGGTGAAAAAGAAAGTGAGAAACAAAAGCACTTCCTTTCTGTATTGACAGCTTAGAAAAAATGTGTTTTAGTACAATTTTGGTACAATTTTTAGATTAAGTAAAAGAAAAGGCAACATTGCCAGAATAATAGAAAAAATGTTTAGAAACAAAATTTACGAGCAAGTTGTCTTAATGTAATCGACATGCTCCCCACCTTGAAGAGGTGAGGACTCTTCAACTGGTAAAATACAAATTTCTGATATTGATCGTTTAAGTGTCGACGAAGATGTTCTTACAGTGACTACACGCACGATGTGGTCTCTTCCAGGATGCAGTTCCATTATTCGTCCCATTTTCCATTTGAGAGGAGGAGCATTATTATCCTTAAGAATGACAAGGGTTCCGATGTTTATGTTTTTTGACGCATTGGTCCATTTGGTTCGTTTTTGAAGTCCTTGCAAATATTCTGAAGACCATCTTGCCCAAAACTGTTGGGTAATCCACTGCGTCCTTTGCCAGCGTGATAGTCTACTAAGATTATCGTCTTTAACATCTTCCTCGATAATTGCTGTCAGGGGACCACCTACAAGAAAATGACCAGGTGTTAGAAAACAAAAATCATTAGGATCAGTTGAAAGTGGGGTAAGAGGCCGTGAGTCCAAAATTGATTCAATTTGAATAAGAATCGTAACTAGTTCTACATAAGTTGGTGAAATCAGATGCATCAGTCTCTTCATGTGGAACTTGGCAGATTTTACGGCGGCCTCCCAGAGACCACCCATGTGAGGGGACTTAGGAGGAATTGTCTTCCACTCGATTCCATCTTCCGCGCACATATTTAATATTTCCGTATTGTTCTCGTGTTTCATAAAGAGCTCATAAATTTCATGAAGTTCATTTCGTGCTCCTATAAAATTGAGCCCGTCATCACTATATATTTTGGAGCATAAGCCGCGACGACCGACGAAACGTTTGAGGGCAGCTATAAAGACCGCAGTGGTGAGATCCTCAACAAGCTCTAGATGTATCGCTCGAGTAGTAAAGCATATAAATACTGACACGTAAGCTTTCGTAGGCACGGTTCCTCTCTTACGATAATGTACGAAGAATGGGCCACAAAAATCTACACCGACTGTTGAAAAGGGCTTAGCTGGAAGTACGCGAGACGTTGGTAGATCTCCCATTAGCTGGTAGCAAGGTCTTGGGCGACATCGAGCGCACAAAATGCATTTACGCACCACCCTTTTTGCTAAACACCTCCCGTTTATAGGCCAAAATTGTTGGCGAACAACTGCAAGCAGATTTTGAGGACCCAGGTGACCATGCTTGTGATGAAAATATCGCATTAGAGAAGAGGTGAAAACGTGGGACATTGGCAATAATATTGGATGTTTGGCGTCGAATGCAAGGTTCGAATTACGGATTCTTCCACCAACCCTTATCAATCCGTCAGCATCCAAAAATGGATTTAGGGATCGCAGACTACTTCGTTTGGACAATTCCGTGTTATTACTCAAAGATTCTCTCTCTTCACCAAAGCAGATACCTTGAATTAGCCTTAAGATGAATCTCAGCGCATTCTTAATCTCACTCGCAGTAATTGGGCCCAATGCCTTCTTAGTTCTGGTAATTTTGGTAAGAGCGTTGAATTTAAATCTGTAGATATATGCTATGACGCGGAGTAGTTTTGAATAAGATGTGTAAAATTTTATGGATGCTATAAAATCAGGTTCTGTTTGGACAGACAGTACAATCTTCACATTTCGATGCTCTAATACGTCCTCGTTAATATTATCTAAAGATGGTCTGCGAGAAGGCCAATTCTCCTGGCTTAGTTTTAAAAACGTTGGGCCGTAAAACCACATATCCGATTTTATTAGAACCGAGGGTCGCGCTCCACGTGAAACTATGTCCGCAGGATTCAGTTTCGAGTCGATGTGTCGCCATTGCTGTGGTGAAGTTGTCTCGTGTATTGTGCCAACCCGATTTGCAATGAAGGTTTTCCAAGTTGAAGACTCAGCTGATATCCAAGCTAACACAATCGAAGAATCCGTCCAATAAAAAATGTTGTCAAAATCGATGTTCAAGATTTGTATTATCCTATGTACAAATTGTGCCATCATTTCAGCCGCACATAATTCTAGACGAGGCAAACTCGTACTTTTGGTGGGAGCAACCTTTGAATTTGCAGCCACTAACCTAACTTGCACGGTGCCGTCCTCAAGGAGTGATCTTACATAGATGCAGGTTCCATATGCCAACTCGGAGCTGTCAGAGAAAGCATGTATCTGAGCTCCTTTCTTTTGTGTTGTAATAGCACTTCGAGATACGTGCAGATCTTGAAGAAGACTAAATTCTTGACGGAAGTCTATCCACCTTTCCTTATATTCGTGGGGAAGAGGGTCATCCCAAGATAACTTGGTTATCCACAACTGTTTCGTGAATAGCTTGGCTAGCACAATCACTGGATTAATAAGTCCGAGTGGATCGAATAGTTGGGAAATATCTAATAGTATGGATCTCTTTGTTATTTTTAAGTTATGCGGTAGGTCTTGAGATTTGTACATAAAGGTGTCTGAATCAGGTTCCCAGATGATACATAACGTTTTGATCACACTAGTATTTTGTAATTGAAAGTGCGATTCTCTCTGCTCAGTGGGAATATTTTTTAATAAGTCAGGTGAGTTGGAACACCACTTTCTGAGTTCAAATTTTCCCCTTTCTAACATCGCAATCAGTTCACCTTGGGTTTTTTGTGCTTCATGCAAGGAGTCCGAGCCTGTAAGTATGTCGTCTACGTAAAAATCGCATTGTATTGATTTAGAGGCACGAGGAAAATCGTGCGCTTCATCAATACCCAACTGATTTAATGAACGTGTTGCTAAGTAGGAGGCCGAGGAGGTTCCATAAGTGACAGTACGCAAGCGGTAAGTATATATTGGCTTTTCTTCAGAATCCCTCCACAGAATCAGCTGGAAATTGCGGTCTCTTGGGTCGACAAGAACTTGGCGGTACATCTTTGTGATGTCAGCGGTGAACACATAGCGATGCATTCGAAAACGAAGGATGATGGAGAATAGGTCTGGTTGAACAACTGGGCCGATCATGAGAATATCGTTAAGAGATTTCCCACTGTCGGATTTAGAAGAACCGTCAAAAACCACTCTGAGCTTTGTCGTGCTACTGGTTGGCTTAAGGATACAGTGATGAGGGAGGTAATAATGTGGTTTTGAACGATCAATATTTTCGACAAGCTCCATGTGATTCAGTTCTATGTACTCATTAATGAAGCTGTTGTATTCCTGTCGAATATCAAGACACCTCTTAAACCTTCTTTCCAACTGAAGGAAACGACGCAAGGCCGCGTTGTAAGAGTTTCCCAATGAAGAAGGATCATTCTTAAAGGCTAATCTCACTTGATATCTTCCATGTTCCAGACGGCAAACATTTTCTAAAAAGTGGCGCTCGCAAACGACATCATGCATAGAAACAGGGTTTGCTGGGATCGAGCGTTCTTCGATCTCCCAAAATTCCTTTAAACGTTGTCCTAACAAGCTGTCTTCAAATTTATTTTCAGTGACGAAATTGCATTGAGGTTGGTGGTCAAGAGTAGCTGGATACTTGCCAGTAACGACCCACCCAAAAAGTGTGTTTTGAAGAAGTGTTGAGTTGTTTCCTAATCGTATTAAGCCATCGGAAAGTAGAGAGAAGAAAAGTTCGGCTCCAATAAGCAGATCGATCTTCTGAGGAATTTGAAATGTCGGATCCGCTAATGTTAGGTTAGTTGGTATGTTAAGGCCAGTAGTGTTGATTTTTTCGGAAGGTAGGAGACCCGTTATTCTAGGCAGAATGAGCGTTTCAATAGACGTGGTAAAATCGTTTATCCGCGATTTGATAGTAAGAAAGGCCTTATGATATGATTGTTTCTTAAATGAAGATATGCCACAGAATGATTGAGTGGTCTTTGTGCGGACTGAGCCTATACGTTGAGCAAATTGGTCATTAATGAAATTTATTTGCGATCCTGAATCCAGCAGTACGCGACACGCAACAGGAGAGCCTTGGCAGTTAATGGCATAAACTATTGCTGTAGCCAAAATAGTAGTTGCCTCAGTACGTGTAGTGGAAAATGTTGAGTGCAGGGTCGAAGCATCCTTGGAGGATGTACGAGGGACGTATTCGCTCACATTGACTTTAAGTGAAGATGTCTTACAATCTTCATGAAATAGTGTGTGATGCTGCTTGCCACAGTTGCGACAGTTGGATGACGTGCAGTTGGGTTTGGCATGCCCAATTTTAAGGCAATTTTCACAGAGCCCTAGTGATGCAATTTGATCATTCCTTTCCACGGGAGATAAACGCAGGAATCGGAAACATCTGGAGATAGTATGACCAGGCTTTGAACACAGGGCGCAATGTTGCATGCTATGGGTTGTGGCAAAGGAACGAGGAGGAATCCCCTTTCTACTGTCTAACTTATTGATAGCACTTACCTTTGTCACCGTCGCCTGGCTTACCATCCCTTCCAGTATCTGACTGCGCTTGTTGAGATATTTTGTTAACTCATCATATGTGGCTTGTCGGTCTGCAGGGGCTTCTTCTTGCCATTTGCCCAGCGTTGATCCATCCAGCTTTGATGTTATGATGAAAACGATCAGATCATCCCAATGCTGCGTTGGTCGTCCCAATGATTTTAAGGCACGTAAGTGAACGTTGACAGTGTCGATCAGATTCCGAAGTGATGATGCGGAGTTCCTTTGTGCTGGCGGAGCTTCAAAAATTCGCCTTAGGTGTTCGTGTCCAATTACCTTCTTATTTTCGTACCGATCCTGCAACATCTTGAGAGCAACTGTGTAATTTGATTCTGTAACTTCCAAAGACTTCACTATCATTGCTGCACTGCCGCTTAAAGATCCAAGTAAATGGTGAAATTTACTAACATCACTAATGCTAGAATTGGAGTGAATGAGTGAATTGAAAGTGTCATAAAATGACATCCATTCGGTAATAATACCTGTAAAGGTAGGAATGTTACTTACTTACTTAGGTGGCGCTACAGTTCGGGGTGAACCTGGGCCTCAACCAACAAGCCTCTCCATTTAGCTCGGTCTTTAGCTAATTGCCTCCAGTTGCGCACTCCAAGTTGGTCGAGGTCCCCTTGAACTTGTGCGCGCCACCTACGGCGATGATTCCCTCTACTGCGTCGTCCCTCGGGGTTAGATTCGAAGACTCTGCGGGCCGGAGCGTTGGTGTCCATTCGCTCTACATGTCCTAGCCATCTCAGACGTCCAATACGCAGTTTTTTGACTAGGTCGATGTCGTTGTACAGCTCGTATAGTTCGTGATTGAATCTTCTCCTCCAAAACCCGTCAACACAAACGGGACCGAAAATCTTACGAAGAATTTTTCTCTCGAAGCGACCAAGGATATCTTCATCCTCTTTTAATAAAGTCCATGTTTCAGCGCCGTAAAGCAGGACTGGGATGATCAAGGTCTTATATATAGGTAGGAATGTTAGCCTTAGGTAATTTGATGACTTCGGATACCGTTTTGATGTTTGCAGATGAGACGTTTGCCACGGCTATCTGGGGTTCAGTCTTAGCAAGTAGTGTTTCCAGCATTGGGCGATTGGTGTAATAAAGTTCTTCGTAAATTGAGCGATCTTCCTTTTTAACTTCGTCCGGGTCAACGTCCTCCAGCTTAGACTGTACGCTTGGAAAGATGTTGAAGCACATTTCAAGCGCCTTCAAACGAACGCTTAATTCTGCTGCGGATGCTGCATCAGCCTTTGTAGCAACGAATACCTGGATGCGATCCAATTGCCTTGCGCACACATTCCTTCTATTGCGGAGAGCGTCTGCCTTAGTTGCCATTGTTTGAGGTTATATAACTTGGTTGCGAAAATTATTTTGGGGATGAACAAAGTTTTCCTTCTTTTTTGCAGAATCTTGCTGAATCTTAGCAATCACGTCGGGGTCACCAAATTTTGTTCGCAATTGTTGCGAATGTTAAAAGATTGCCAGGATTTTAATGGATTCAGCAAGATGTGCTAAGGTTCGCGGTGAAAAAGAAAGTGAGAAACAAAAGCACTTCGTTTCTTTATTGACAGCTTAGAAAAAAGGTGTTTTAGTACAATTTTGGTACAATTTTTAGATTAAGTAAAAGAAAAGGCAACACTGCCAGAATAATAGAAAAAATGTTTAGAAACAAAATTTACGAGCAAGTTGTCTTAATGTAATCGACAACTACAAAGGATGAAACGATTAAAAGTGGCCATATACATTGACTGCAAAGCAAAGCAGGTAAACCAAGCCACACTTCAGCGAAAGACTACAGACCCATAAGTCTCTCGTCATTCCTCCTTAAGACACTTGAAAGACTTCTTGATATTCACATCAGAAGTAAGTGTTGCAACGGCATTCTATGCAAAGCTCAGCACGCATATTTGAAGGGGAAATCGGTGGAAACAGCTTTACACGACGTAGTAGGGAAGTTAGAGACTAGCCTTCACCATAAGGAATTTGCACTTGCAGCCTTCCTAGATATAGAAGGTGCGTTCAATAACGTAGAAGGAAGGGCCATCAAACAGGCCCTGGAAACAATGAACGTCGAGCATAGCATTACCAATTGGCTCTGAAATATGCTCGGCACTAGAAACATTAACTCCACTATCGGAAACAGTTCAATAAGAAAATCCGTTACCAGGGGGACTCCCCAGGGAGGCGTTATCTCACCTCTCCTCTGGGTTCTAGTCATCGATGGGATACTTAAAGAACTAAGCAATACAGGCATAAGCGTCACTGCTTACGCAGACGACGTGGTGATTTTAGTTCAGGGCAAGTTCCTTGACACATTAAGTGAAATGATGGAATCAGCTCTTAATAGTCTTGAAAAATGGGCTAGAGGGTGTGGACTACACGTCAAGCCGGATAAAACCGAATTGGTACTCTTCAGCAAAAAATACAAGATACCACCCTTCAAACTGCCTAAGCTAGCAGGGGTGGAGCTTTCCCTTTCGGATCGCGCTAGATATCTTGGGATAATGCTGGATAGAAAACTAAATTGGAAACTTAACATACAGGAAAGGGTCCGCAAAGCTTATAATGCTCTTTTCATCTGTAAGCGGACCGCGGGGAAAAAATGGGGCCTGAAGCCCGCAATGATGCACTGGCTATACATCATGATAGTCAGACCCATCCTCACGTATGGGGCTCTTGTGTGGTGGAAGGCAACGAATACGAAAAACACGGGATATGTTGGCCATGGTACAAAGAACAGCTTGCATTGCCATCACGGGTGCTCTACGCGCAACACCTACGGCTGCACTCGAGATCTTTCTGTATCTCTTACCATTAGACCTACAAATCAAATTTCAAGCGGGCAATAGTGCGATTCGGCTCACTAACGTTGGTCTCTTCAGGACTAATAACATAGGACACAGCTCCATTCTCAAAGAATCTTTTCCCGGAATCCCTGACGAATCGGACGATATACTCGGCACCTTAGACTTCGACACACCATACGAAGTGCTGTATCCAATTAGAGAGGACTGGCGAGCAAGACACTCTCTGTCCATAACGAGATTGCAATATACACAGATGGTTCTAAGACTAATGAGGGCACGGGGTCAGGTATTTACTCGAGAGATACGAACCTACAGGTGGCCTTGAGACTTCCGGACACATGCAGTGTGTTCCAAGCAGAGGTTATAGCTGTACTTAAAGCTGCGGAATTACTTGAGATGGGATCGCTACGCTAAAGGCGCTGGAGTCTTACGTCACCAAATCTAAGTTAATCAGGAATTGCCGCACAATGCTTAGGGCATTATGTACGCAGAACCGAGTCAGATTATGTTGGGTACCTGCATACTGAAGGCAATGAGCAGGCCGACGCGCTGGCTAAAAGAGGAGCGGGGCTCCCACGTAGGGATATAATTGGTAGTATTAAGCCACCAGGGTGCGTGGCCAAGGGAATTAGTCGGGATAAAATCATTCTTCTTCTTCTTCCTTTTATCAGCGAGGCTATGATCCGAAAACAAGGGATCACAACCCTCCCACTTCACCGCATTTCTACTGATCCGCCTGTGGGGTTCGGGATAAAATCATTGACACGGCTAATCTAAGATGGTCAAACTTAGATGGTCACAGGGTGTCTAAGGCCTTGTGGCCTATGCTAGATCGCAGAAAATCTGGGGAGATAATCAAGTTAGATAGATCGAGGCTAAGAACAGTGATAGGAATACTCTCTGGCCACTGTCTCCTAAGGAGGCATGCCATGAGACTACGGTTATCCGATACGGATGTTTGTAGGTAACAAGGATCTTTTCAGATTCTTTAGGGGGATTAATTGCTTGGGAGAATGGGTTTAGGTCTTCTGCCGTGAAGGTTCCCTAGGGATCGCGATGGGCCCACTTTGGAGCCTAGTGTTTCATGATAACCTCATAACCCTACCTAATCTAACCTAACCTAACCTTGACAGCAAAGCAACTAACAGCGAAACCGGCTGGGATAGATATCATGACATAAGAAATCGGCATAAATCAGAACTGACGAAAGCGAAGAACAACTGCATAAGGAATAGTATTGCAAATGCACACAACCAAAAAACAATGTGGAGAACCATAAAGTTTTAATTTCTGAATGAGAAGAAACCCATGATAAAAGATATCTATTTCAACGGAAACTGTGTATGCGGTGATAAAAACATTGCTGACGCATTTAATAAGTACTTTGTTAAAAGCATCCGTGATATTAATGACTCGATACCATATACCCAATACATTCAAAGATCTGATTTTACTAACACATCATTTCGATTTAAGCCTATAAATGTTCACAACATTAAAACATTAGTCATCAGTCATTAAACCAAAAAAGGGACGTCCACTTTCTTAATGCAAAGATGCTATTAGACCAAGGCTGTCCAACCCGCGGCCCGAAAATATTTAGGGTTACTGAAGCATGTCAATTTTTCTGAGAAATGTTGTGGCGCTTTTGTGCTACAGGCGCCAAGTAACAAACAACAGAATCAGGAACAGAACAGAAAGCTCTTTCGTTCTGCAGTAAATTCTCTTTCTGTTTGCGTTGCTCGCTCAGCTACATTGTTCTGTTATTTGTCACTTGGAGTCTTAAGTGATATTTTTCTTCCAGACCCCCTTTTTTTTGGTATCGCGTTGTACATTTCGTTATTTTTTGTGTACAGTTGGTCGTACGCCTGTCGGCTACGGTGAAACAGTTGATTTGAAAGTGAGTTAAGTGAATAAAACAAAGCGGTTACTGATGCATATATCGGTTTTTATCTGTCGTTGTAAGATAAGTGTTTCATTTTAAGACAAGTAAGTACATATTCTTGTTTAGTTCATTATACAGCTTTCTATGTTCTTGTCGTTCATTAATAAAAATAAACATTATCATTTATTTCTGTTATCATCCTAGTCTTTACCTGTACTAAATTAATAGTTTGAACAATTTTCACTTCAGCATGGCCTCTACGTCTCAACAAAAAAAAAGGAAAGGAAATATATCGATGAAAGAAGGTCATTTAATGAAAAATGGACTGAAAACTACTTTTTTATTGAGGTGAAAGGTGAGGCACTCTGCTTAATTTGTCGTGTTTCAATACCTGTCTTCAAAGAGTATAATTTGAAAAGACATTATGCACAAAAACATGCTTCCAAATTCGATGCATATCAAGGAATGTGTCGTAAAGACCAATTAATGGTACTAAAAAAAGGTCTTACATCTCAACAAAAGTTTTTTTAGCAATGTTACAACTCAGACAGAATCATTTGTGAAGGCTAGTTATGTAGTCGCAAATTTAATCGCCAAAAAATCAAAACCATTTTCTGATGGCGAGTTTATTAAGGAATGCATGGAAAGCGTGGCAGATATAATTTGTCCAGACAAGAAAGCTGATATCTCTAAAATCAGTTTGTCTCATCAAACTATTGCCAGAAGAATTGACGATCTTGGGAAATCTATCGAAAACGTTTTGAAAAGTAAAGCCAGTGGTTTTAAATTTTATTCTTTGGCCATGGATGAAAGTACTGATGCTACTGATACGGCTCAATTTGCAATTTTTATAAGAGGGATTAATGACGAATATAGTGTAACTGAAGAAATGGCTTCTTTAGTGCCATTAAAAGACACGACAAAATCAATAGATCTATATGAAGCAGTGAAAAAAACATTAACGCGATTTTCTTTGTCACTTTCCAATATATCTGGGGTAGTTACGGATGGTGCCCCAGCTATGATCGGTGAAAAAGATGGGTGCATTGTTGCCATTGAACTGCAGAACATCATAAATAAAATCTAAGTACTAAAAATACTAAAACCAAGCTCGAAGTAATAACAAAAAGCACCAGAAAATATTAAAGTAGAAGTAGAAGGTTTAGGAGACATCTGGCCCAGGAGCTATTCGGTGCTATGTGTTAGAGTGAGAGCCCGTATGGTGCTATGGGGTTAGAGTGAGATGTACGATTTGGGGCGGGTCTTTTTTTCCAGAATTTCGGTTGTGTGAGTGAGGCAACACATTGATGTGTTTGGGCAGTGAGGTGTCACATTTCACATTCACGGTAGTTTATTTTTTGCTTTTGGGCTGTGGTCTAGCTCTCCATAAGAATTTATTGGCCTTGGATTGAGAAGTAAGATCTGAATTTGGGAGTGGGGTGACATATTTTACATTTGTTTATTTTTTTGTTTTTGCATTGAGATCTGAATTTGGGAGCGAGGGGTCATATTTCATATTTGTTAGTTTGGCTGGGGGAACCGTACGATCAGAGTGATGGATTTATTTTCATATTTGATCTATGTATGTGTGTATGTGTGTGATTGGTTTGACTGGGGAAATTTGCAAATTCCATAGATGGGTTATGATTGCTTAGAGGAGTTTTTTTTTATTGCTGTTGAGAGCGAGGTATTTGGATTTTATTCTCTGGGTGTAACGTCGTCGGGGGTGGATCTTAGATTGGTTTGATTGGGGAAACTGGCAAATCCCATAGATGGGTTATGATTGCTGAGAGGTTATTTTTTTATTGCTGTTATGATTGCTTAGAGGTCATTATTTTATTTCTATTGATCTGCGTGGAGAGAGATTAGAAATCATTGAAAGCGGATTGGATGTTTCGGAAAAACCAGGAACTTGAAGTCGTTAAGGAGTATAGATATCTCGGAGTTTTAATTACATCTCAAGTATCCTTCAAGGCTCACCTGGGAGAAAAACTTTGCCTTTTTAACAGGGTTCAAATGATCTCTTGTTTGAACGTGGTAATGGTGTACGATGGTTTTCTTGATGTGAAAGCTTCCACGGATCTTCGAACTTCTTATTCGATCAAGCTTTGCGGAATTTTCTCGCCACTTCATCCACCCTACGCTTACGCGATGATTGATGTCGTCATGACAAGTTGCTTTGCTATTGATCATAGATCCCAGATATTTGAACTTTTCGCACTTGGGAAGTACTGTTCCATTCAAATAAATGTCTGGAATAGGTCTGAGTGGATCAGAGAACGGGCAGCACAAGTACTCTGTCTTTTTTGAACTAATGCGATACCCATTTCCCTCCAGAGCGTCCACCCGCACATCAAGTGCTCGTTGCAGGGATGTAGGATCCTCACTTATGATAGCTCCATCGTCAGCAAAGAATTACTGATGTACCTTGGGGTCCATCACTTTACCTTTAAGCAGATAATAAAGGACTCATATTTTTCCGCTCCGAGTTTGAACTTGACTTATAGCGTATTTGGCTGATATTAACTTTATCCATTTATCGGGTCACATGAATAAGACGATAGAATTGCAATTGTAACTGAAATCCCTGTGAATAATCAGTAAAATGCCAGATTGTCACAAATGCGGAAATGGTATTAGAGGTGAAAGCGGTATTGTATTGATCATGTTGCGGTTTAGACTCATACAGCAGTAAAATTCTAAACACCTACACTTATGTGAAATTTATATGTGATGATTGTATATTATACATTCACAACATCGACCTGGCTTTAAAAGACATTCAGGGGATAGTGAATAAAAATGGTATGTACTTGAAGGAATATAAGCTTGAATTCGAGGAAGCATTAAAAAAAATGAATCAGAAATTAAAAACTTGCTTATAGCAATCGAAGATAGGTACACTGCCCGACTCAATGCTATGAAGACTGCACAAGAAACCTGCGAAAGGAGTGTGAAGGAAATTAAAAAAAATGAGTGATTTCACAGAGTCATTCAAAACAGTAAGCAAAAAAAATTGTGATAACGCGAAGAAGATATCAATAAACCACCAATTAGTGGCAGACAGTGTGAAAGAGATAAAAAACGGTATTCAGGTTGGAGTAAAAAAAAAAGAGTGAAACGAAGCAAAGCGAACCAAATTAAACTATGCTGATCAGCTAAAGCAGGCAATTTACACCAAGCCAAAAAGTAAACAAGAATATTCGGCGACAAAGAAAGAAATAAAACAAAAAATAAAGCCGGCTTCTCTCTCTCAAAGTTGACAGCGTCTCCGACAGAAAAGAAGGTGCAATAACAATCAATTGCAGAGGTGAAGAAACTGCTCAGAAGATAGAGAGCGAAGTAAAAGAAAAGCTAGGAGAGAAATATGAGGTAACAATTTTCGGCAAGAAACGTCCACAGCTGATGATAACAGATATCAGTGAAAAATGGAGCAAGGTGGATGAATAGAGATGCTTATTATGCAATTATTGAGCTTGATGAAAGTGATTATAAAAATGTAATAGAAAATCGTAAAGTAAGCATCGGATGGGAAAAGTGTCGCGTATTTGAGCACCTCAATATAAATAGGTGCTTCAAATGTTGTGGATTTTACCATATCGCAAAGAATTGCAAGAATGATATGAAATGTGCAAAATGCGGCGACAATCACGACACCAAAGAATGTAAATCAAACGAATCTAAGTGCATTAATTGCTTACGATACAACGAAAAATTTCCCCTTAATCTTGACACAAATCATGACAGTCGTGATGCAAACTGCTCAGTATACAAAAGACTCATCCAGTCTGAAAGAAGTAAGTTTGTTATATAGCAACCACATAAAATAAATGGAGTGTACTGCAATATACAAGGACTTACCGGCAATTTTCCTGAGGTCGAGCAAAATTTTACTGGTAAAAAGTTCGATTTTTTAGTAATGTCTGAGACTCATATTACGGATGATATTGATGATAATGAGATCCTTTTAGACGATTTTAGCTTAATTCACTGTAACAGTGAATCTAGATACACAGGTTGGCTATGTATTTATGTAAAAAAGAACTCCGAAGTCCGCGTGATAAAAAGTGAGATACTACCTGGACGCATATATTGGCTGGTGGTAAAAATCACTAATAACCATAACCAGTCCATTTACCTAGCCGGTGTGTATCGATGGCCCAGCTCGTCCGAACGTATATTTTGTGACAAGTTTAAAGAATGGCTAGAGGAACTTGTAGACTTAGACAAACATTTTGTTTTAACCGATGACATAAATATCGATTGGCTTGATGAATCGAACACATATACACAGGATATAAAAACTACAATCGAAGTTGAAAACCTTTGTAGACAAATTGTAAAAAAGCCAACTAGAATAACACGCAGTTAGAACACTGATCGATTATGTCATAACCAATAATACAGCAGTACGTGCTGAAACTAGTTCTGAGCTAAAAATTAGCGACCACGAAACCCTTGTAATCACACTTGACCTTAGAAGAGCAATCACGGAGAACATAGGAGTCAGTGAGTTGAAGTTTATCAGATATAACAGGTTATCATTTGTGAGTCAGTTAAGAGCCAGTGCAATATCTACAAATCGTGAGGAGGATCCCAACATAATTGGTAGTATGCTACAAAATGAACTATGGCGAATAACGAAAACCTTAATTTGCACAAAAGTAATATCTGGTGGCATAAATACATGGTACAGTGAAAAACTACTGTTCGCAATTGTTGCGAATGTTAAAAGATTGCCAGGATTTTAACGGATTCAGCAAGATGTGCTAAGGTTCGCGGTGAAAAAGAAAGTGAGAAACAAAAGCACTTCCTTTCTGTATTGACAGCTTAGAAAAAATGTGTTTTAGTACAATTTTGGTACAATTTTTAGATTAAGTAAAAGAAAAGGCAACATTGCCAGAATAATAGAAAAAATGTTTAGAAACAAAATTTACGAGCAAGTTGTCTTAATGTAATCGACATGCTCCCCACCTTGAAGAGGTGAGGACTCTTCAACTGGTAAAATACAAATTTCTGATATTGATCGTTTAAGTGTCGACGAAGATGTTCTTACAGGCACGATGTGGTCTCTTCCAGGATGCAGTTCCATTATTCGTCCCATTTTCCATTTGAGAGGAGGAGCATTATTATCCTTAAGAATGACAAGGGTTCCGATGTTTATGTTTTTTGACGCATTGGTCCATTTGGTTCGTTTTTGAAGTCCTTGCAAATATTCTGAAGACCATCTTGCCCAAAACTGTTGGGTAATCCACTGCGTCCTTTGCCAGCGTGATAGTCTACTAAGATTATCGTCTTTAACATCTTCCTCGATAATTGCTGTCAGGGGACCACCTACAAGAAAATGACCAGGTGTTAGAAAACAAAAATCATTAGGATCAGTTGAAAGTGGGGTAAGAGGCCGTGAGTCCAAAATTGATTCAATTTGAATAAGAATCGTAACTAGTTCTACATAAGTTGGTGAAATCAGATGCATCAGTCTCTTCATGTGGAACTTGGCAGATTTTACGGCGGCCTCCCAGAGACCACCCATGTGAGGGGACTTAGGAGGAATTGTCTTCCACTCGATTCCATCTTCCGCGCACATATTTAATATTTCCGTATTGTTCTCGTGTTTCATAAAGAGCTCATAAATTTCATGAAGTTCATTTCGTGCTCCTATAAAATTGAGCCCGTTATCACTATATATTTTGGAGCATAAGCCGCGACGACCGACGAAACGTTTGAGGGCAGCTATAAAGACCGCAGTGGTGAGATCCTCAACAAGCTCTAGATGTATCGCTCGAGTAGTAAAGCATATAAATACTGACACGTAAGCTTTCGTAGGCACGGTTCCTCTCTTACGATAATGTACGAAGAATGGGCCACAAAAATCTACACCGACTGTTGAAAAGGGCTTAGCTGGAAGTACGCGAGACGTTGGTAGATCTCCCATTAGCTGGTAGCAAGGTCTTGGGCGACATCGAGCGCACAAAATGCATTTACGCACCACCCTTTTTGCTAAACACCTCCCGTTTATAGGCCAAAATTGTTGGCGAACAACTGCAAGCAGATTTTGAGGACCCAGGTGACCATGCTTGTGATGAAAATATCGCATTAGAGAAGAGGTGAAAACGTGGGACATTGGCAATAATATTGGATGTTTGGCGTCGAATGCAAGGTTCGAATTACGGATTCTTCCACCAACCCTTATCAATCCGTCAGCATCCAAAAATGGATTTAGGGATCGCAGACTACTTCGTTTGGACAATTCCGTGTTATTACTCAAAGATTTTCTCTCTTCACCAAAGCAGATACCTTGAATTAGCCTTAAGATGAATCTCAGCGCATTCTTAATCTCACTCGCAGTAATTGGGCCTAATGCCTTCTTAGTTCTGGTAATTTTGGTAAGAGCGTTGAATTTAAATCTGTAGATATATGCTATGACGCGGAGTAGTTTTGAATAAGATGTGTAAAATTTTATGGATGCTATAAAATCAGGTTCTGTTTGGACAGACAGTACAATCTTCACATTTCGATGCTCTAATACGTCCTCGTTAATATTATCTAAAGATGGTCTGCGAGAAGGCCAATTCTCCTGGCTTAGTTTTAAAAACGTTGGGCCGTAAAACCACATATCCGATTTTATTAGAACCGAGGGTCGCGCTCCACGTGAAACTATGTCCGCAGGATTCAGTTTCGAGTCGATGTGTCGCCATTGCTGTGGTGAAGTTGTCTCGTGTATTGTGCCAACCCGATTTGCAATGAAGGTTTTCCAAGTTGAAGACTCAGCTGATATCCAAGCTAACACAATCGAAGAATCCGTCCAATAAAAAATGTTGTCAAAATCGATGTTCAAGATTTGTATTATCCTATGTACAAATTGTGCCATCATTTCAGCCGCACATAATTCTAGACGAGGCAAACTCGTACTTTTGGTGGGAGCAACCTTTGAATTTGCAGCCACTAACCTAACTTGCACGGTGCCGTCCTCAAGGAGTGATCTTACATAGATGCAGGTTCCATATGCCAACTCGGAGCTGTCAGAGAAAGCATGTATCTGAGCTCCTTTCTTTTGTGTTGTAATAGCACTTCGAGATACGTGCAGATCTTGAAGAAGACTAAATTCTTGACGGAAGTCTATCCACCTTTCCTTATATTCGTGGGGAAGAGGGTCATCCCAAGATAACTTGGTTATCCACAACTGTTTCATGAATAGCTTGGCTAGCACAATCACTGGATTAATAAGTCCGAGTGGATCGAATAGTTGGGAAATATCTAATAGTATGGATCTCTTTGTTATTTTTAAGTTATGCGGTAGGTCTTGAGATTTGTACATAAAGGTGTCTGAATCAGGTTCCCAGATGATACATAACGTTTTGATCACACTAGTATTTTGTAATTGAAAGTGCGATTCTCTCTGCTCAGTGGGAATATTTTTTAATAAGTCAGGTGAGTTGGAACACCACTTTCTGAGTTCAAATTTTCCCCTTTCTAACATCGCAATCAGTTCACCTTGGGTTTTTTGTGCTTCATGCAAGGAGTCCGAGCCTGTAAGTATGTCGTCTACGTAAAAATCGCATTGTATTGATTTAGAGGCACGAGGAAAATCGTGCGCTTCATCAATACCCAACTGATTTAATGAACGTGTTGCTAAGTAGGAGGCCGAGGAGGTTCCATAAGTGACAGTACGCAAGCGGTAAGTATATATTGGCTTTTCTTCAGAATCCCTCCACAGAATCAGCTGGAAATTGCGGTCTCTTGGGTCGACAAGAACTTGGCGGTACATCTTTGTGATGTCAGCGGTGAACACATAGCGATGCATTCGAAAACGAAGGATGATGGAGAATAGGTCTGGTTGAACAACTGGGCCGATCATGAGAATATCGTTAAGAGATTTCCCACTGTCGGATTTAGAAGAACCGTCAAAAACCACTCTGAGCTTTGTCGTGCTACTGGTTGGCTTAAGGATACAGTGATGAGGGAGGTAATAATGTGGTTTTGAACGATCAATGTTTTCGACAAGCTCCATGTGATTCAGTTCTATGTACTCATTAATGAAGCTGTTGTATTCCTGTCGAATATCACGACACCTCTTAAACCTTCTTTCCAACTGAAGGAAACGACGCAAGGCCGCGTTGTAAGAGTTTCCCAATGAAGAAGGATCATTCTTAAAGGCTAATCTCACTTGATATCTTCCATGTTCCAGACGGCAAACATTTTCTAAAAAGTGGCGCTCGCAAACGACATCATGCATAGAAACAGGGTTTGCTGGGATCGAGCGTTCTTCGATCTCCCAAAATTCCTTTAAACGTTGTCCTAACAAGCTGTCTTCAAATTTATTTTCAGTGACGAAATTGCATTGAGGTTGGTGGTCAAGAGTAGCTGGATACTTGCCAGTAACGACCCACCCAAAAAGTGTGTTTTGAAGAAGTGTTGAGTTGTTTCCTAATCGTATTAAGCCATCGGAAAGTAGAGAGAAGAAAAGTTCGGCTCCAATAAGCAGATCGATCTTCTGAGGAATTTGAAATGTCGGATCCGCTAATGTTAGGTTAGTTGGTATGTTAAGGCCAGTAGTGTTGATTTTTTCGGAAGGTAGGAGACCCGTTATTCTAGGCAGAATGAGCGTTTCAATAGACGTGGTAAAATCGTTTATCCGCGATTTGATAGTAAGAAAGGCCTTATGATATGATTGTTTCTTAAATGAAGATATGCCACAGAATGATTGAGTGGTCTTTGTGCGGACTGAGCCTATACGTTGAGCAAATTGGTCATTAATGAAATTTATTTGCGATCCTGAATCCAGCAGTACGCGACACGCAACAGGAGAGCCTTGGCAGTTAATGGCATAAACTATTGCTGTAGCCAAAATAGTAGTTGCCTCAGTACGTGTAGTGGAAAATGTTGAGTGCAGGGTCGAAGCATCCTTGGAGGATGTACGAGGGACGTATTCGCTCACATTGACTTTAAGTGAAGATGTCTTACAATCTTCATGAAGTAGTGTGTGATGCTGCTTGCCACAGTTGCGACAGTTGGATGACGTGCAGTTGGGTTTGGCATGCCCAATTTTAAGGCAATTTTCACAGAGCCCTAGTGATGCAATTTGATCATTCCTTTCCACGGGAGATAAACGCAGGAATCGGAAACATCTGGAGATAGTATGACCAGGCTTTGAACACAGGGCGCAATGTTGCATGCTATGGGTTGTGGCAAAGGAACGAGGAGGAATCCCCTTTCTACTGTCTAACTTATTGATAGCACTTACCTTTGTCACCGTCGCCTGGCTTACCATCCCTTCCAGTATCTGACTGCGCTTGTTGAGATATTTTGTTAACTCATCATATGTGGCTTGTCGGTCTGCAGGGGCTTCTTCTTGCCATTTGCCCAGCGTTGATCCATCCAGCTTTGATGTTATGATGAAAACGATCAGATCATCCCAATGCTGCGTTGGTCGTCCCAATGATTTTAAGGCACGTAAGTGAACGTTGACAGTGTCGATCAGATTCCGAAGTGATGATGCGGAGTTCCTTTGTGCTGGCGGAGCTTCAAAAATTCGCCTTAGGTGTTCGTGTCCAATTACCTTCTTATTTTCGTACCGATCCTGCAACATCTTGAGAGCAACTGTGTAATTTGCTTCTGTAACTTCCAAAGACTTCACTATCATTGCTGCACTGCCGCTTAAAGATCCAAGTAAATGGTGAAATTTACTAACATCACTAATGCTAGAATTGGAGTGAATGAGTGAATTGAAAGTGTCATAAAATGACATAAATTCGGTAATAATACCTGTAAAGGTAGGAATGTTACTTACTTACTTAGGTGGCGCTACAGTTCGGGGTGAACCTGGGCCTCAACCAACAAGCCTCTCCATTTAGCTCGGTCTTTAGCTAATTGCCTCCAGTTGCGCACTCCAAGTTGGTCGAGGTCCCCTTGAACTTGTGCGCGCCACCTACGGCGATGATTCCCTCTACTGCGTCGTCCCTCGGGGTTAGATTCGAAGACTCTGCGGGCCGGAGCGTTGGTGTCCATTCGCTCTACATGTCCTAGCCATCTCAGACGTCCAATACGCAGTTTTTTGACTAGGTCGATGTCGTTGTACAGCTCGTATAGTTCGTGATTGAATCTTCTCCTCCAAAACCCGTCAACACAAACGGGACCGAAAATCTTACGAAGAATTTTTCTCTCGAAGCGACCAAGGATATCTTCATCCTCTTTTAATAAAGTCCATGTTTCAGCGCTGTAAAGCAGGACTGGGATGATCAAGGTCTTATATATAGGTAGGAATGTTAGCCTTAGGTAATTTGATGACTTCGGATACCGTTTTGATGTTTGCAGATGAGACGTTTGCCACGGCTATCTGGGGTTCAGTCTTAGCAAGTAGTGTTTCCAGCATTGGGCGATTGGTGTAATAAAGTTCTTCGTAAATTGAGCGATCTTCCTTTTTAACTTCGTCCGGGTCAACGTCCTCCAGCTTAGACTGTACGCTTGGAAAGATGTTGAAGCACATTTCAAGCGCCTTCAAACGAACGCTTAATTCTGCTGCGGATGCTGCATCAGCCTTTGTAGCAACGAATACCTGGATGCGATCCAATTGCCTTGCGCACACATTCCTTCTATTGCGGAGAGCGTCTGCCTTAGTTGCCATTGTTTGAGGTTATATAACTTGGTTGCGAAAATTATTTTGGGGATGAACAAAGTTTTCCTTCTTTTTTGCAGAATCTTGCTGAATCTTAGCAATCACGTCGGGGTCACCAAATTTTGTTCGCAATTGTTGCGAATGTTAAAAGATTGCCAGGATTTTAATGGATTCAGCAAGATGTGCTAAGGTTCGCGGTGAAAAAGAAAGTGAGAAACAAAAGCACTTCGTTTCTTTATTGACAGCTTAGAAAAAAGGTGTTTTAGTACAATTTTGGTACAATTTTTAGATTAAGTAAAAGAAAAGGCAACACTGCCAGAATAATAGAAAAAATGTTTAGAAACAAAATTTACGAGCAAGTTGTCTTAATGTAATCGACAACTACAAAGGATGAAACGATTAAAAGTGGCCATATACATTGACTGCAAAGCAAAGCAGGTAAACCAAGCCACACTTCAGCGAAAGACTACAGACCCATAAGTCTCTCGTCATTCCTCCTTAAGACACTTGAAAGACTTCTTGATATTCACATCAGAAGTAAGTGTTGCAACGGCATTCTATGCAAAGCTCAGCACGCATATTTGAAGGGGAAATCGGTGGAAACAGCTTTACACGACGTAGTAGGGAAGTTAGAGACTAGCCTTCACCATAAGGAATTTGCACTTGCAGCCTTCCTAGATATAGAAGGTGCGTTCAATAACGTAGAAGGAAGGGCCATCAAACAGGCCCTGGAAACAATGAACGTCGAGCATAGCATTACCAATTGGCTCTGAAATATGCTCGGCACTAGAAACATTAACTCCACTATCGGAAACAGTTCAATAAGAAAATCCGTTACCAGGGGGACTCCCCAGGGAGGCGTTATCTCACCTCTCCTCTGGGTTCTAGTCATCGATGGGATACTTAAAGAACTAAGCAATACAGGCATAAGCGTCACTGCTTACGCAGACGACGTGGTGATTTTAGTTCAGGGCAAGTTCCTTGACACATTAAGTGAAATGATGGAATCAGCTCTTAATAGTCTTGAAAAATGGGCTAGAGGGTGTGGACTACACGTCAAACCGGATAAAACCGAATTGGTACTCTTCAGCAAAAAATACAAGATACCACCCTTCAAACTGCCTAAGCTAGCAGGGGTGGAGCTTTCCCTTTCGGATCGCGCTAGATATCTTGGGATAATGCTGGATAGAAAACTAAATTGGAAACTTAACATACAGGAAAGGGTCCGCAAAGCTTATAATGCTCTTTTCATCTGTAAGCGGACCGCGGGGAAAAAATGGGGCCTGAAGCCCGCAATGATGCACTGGCTATACATCATGATAGTCAGACCCATCCTCACGTATGGGGCTCTTGTGTGGTGGAAGGCAACGAATACGAAAAACACGGGATATGTTGGCCATGGTACAAAGAACAGCTTGCATTGCCATCACGGGTGCTCTACGCGCAACACCTACGGCTGCACTCGAGATCTTTCTGTATCTCTTACCATTAGACCTACAAATCAAATTTCAAGCGGGCAATAGTGCGATTCGGCTCACTAACGTTGGTCTCTTCAGGACTAATAACATAGGACACAGCTCCATTCTCAAAGAATCTTTTCCCGGAATCCCTGACGAATCGGACGATATACTCGGCACCTTAGACTTCGACACACCATACGAAGTGCTGTATCCAATTAGAGAGGACTGGCGAGCAAGACACTCTCTGTCCATAACGAGATTGCAATATACACAGATGGTTCTAAGACTAATGAGGGCACGGGGTCAGGTATTTACTCGAGAGATACGAACCTACAGGTGGCCTTGAGACTTCCGGACACATGCAGTGTGTTCCAAGCAGAGGTTATAGCTGTACTTAAAGCTGCGGAATTACTTGAGATGGGATCGCTACGCTAAAGGCGCTGGAGTCTTACGTCACCAAATCTAAGTTAATCAGGAATTGCCGCACAATGCTTAGGGCATTATGTACGCAGAACCGAGTCAGATTATGTTGGGTACCTGCATACTGAAGGCAATGAGCAGGCCGACGCGCTGGCTAAAAGAGGAGCGGGGCTCCCACGTAGGGATATAATTGGTAGTATTAAGCCACCAGGGTGCGTGGCCAAGGGAATTAGTCGGGATAAAATCATTCTTCTTCTTCTTCCTTTTATCAGCGAGGCTATGATCCGAAAACAAGGGATCACAACCCTCCCACTTCACCGCATTTCTACTGATCCGCCTGTGGGGTTCGGGATAAAATCATTGACACGGCTAATCTAAGATGGTCAAACTTAGATGGTCACAGGGTGTCTAAGGCCTTGTGGCCTATGCTAGATCGCAGAAAATCTGGGGAGATAATCAAGTTAGATAGATCGAGGCTAAGAACAGTGATAGGAATACTCTCTGGCCACTGTCTCCTAAGGAGGCATGCCATGAGACTACGGTTATCCGATACGGATGTTTGTAGGTAACAAGGATCTTTTCAGATTCTTTAGGGGGATTAATTGCTTGGGAGAATGGGTTTAGGTCTTCTGCCGTGAAGGTTCCCTAGGGATCGCGATGGGCCCACTTTGGAGCCTAGTGTTTCATGATAACCTCATAACCCTACCTAATCTAACCTAACCTAACCTTGACAGCAAAGCAACTAACAGCGAAACCGGCTGGGATAGATATCGTGACATAAGAAATCGGCATAAATCAGAACTGACGAAAGCGAAGAACAACTGCATAAGGAATAGTATTGCAAATGCACACAACCAAAAAACAATGTGGAAAACCATAAAGTTTTAATTTCTGAATGAGAAGAAACCCATGATAAAAGATATCTATTTCAACGGAAACTGTGTATGCGGTGATAAAAACATTGCTGACGCATTTAACAAGTACTTTGTTAAAAGCATCCGTGATATTAATGAATCGATACCATATACCCAATACATTCAAAGATCTGATTTTACTAACACATCATTTCGATTTAAGCCTATAAATGTTCACAACATTAAAACATTAGTCATCAGTCATTAAACCAAAAAAGGGACGTCCACTTTCTTAATGCAAAGATGCTATTAGACGAAGGCTGTCCAACCCGCGGCCCGCGGGCCGCATGCGGCCCAAGGCGAGTATCAATGCGGCCCGAAAATATTTAGGGTTACTGAAGCATGTCAATTTTTCTGAGAAATGTTGTGGCGCTTTTGTGCTACAGGCGCCAAGTAACAAACAACAGAATCAGGAACAGAACAGAAAGCTCTTTCGTTCTGCAGTAAATTCTCTTTCTGTTTGCGTTGCTCGCTCAGCTACATTGTTCTGTTATTTGTCACTTGGAGTCTTAAGTGATATTTTTCTTCCAGACCCCCTTTTTTTTGGTATCGCGTTGTACATTTCGTTATTTTTTGTGTACAGTTGGTCGTACGCCTGTCGGCTACGGTGAAACAGTTGATTTGAAAGTGAGTTAAGTGAATAAAACAAAGCGGTTACTGATACATATATCGGTTTTTATCTGTCGTTGTAAGATAAGTGTTTCATTTTAAGACAAGTAAGTACATATTCTTGTTTAGTTCATTATACAGCTTTCTATGTTCTTGTCGTTCATTAATAAAAATAAACATTATCATTTATTTCTGTTATCATCCTAGTCTTTACCTGTACTAAATTAATAGTTTGAACAATTTTCACTTCAGCATGGCCTCTACGTCTCAACAAAAAGAAAAGAAAAGGAAATATATCGATGAAAGAAGGTCATTTAATGAAAAATGGACTGAAAACTACTTTTTTATTGAGGTGAAAGGTGAGGCACTCTGCATAATTTGTCGTGTTTCAATACCTGTCTTCAAAGAGTATAATTTGAAAAGACATTATGCACAAAAACATGCTTCCAAATTCGATGCATATCAAGGAATGTGTCGTAAAGACCAATTAATGGTACTAAAAAAAGGTCTTACATCTCAACAAAAGTTTTTTTAGCAATGTTACAACTCAGACAGAATCATTTGTGAAGGCTAGTTATGTAGTCGCAAATTTAATCGCCAAAAAAATCAAAACCATTTTCTGATGGCGAGTTTATTAAGGAATGCATGGAAAGCGTGGCAGATATAATTTGTCCAGACAAGAAAGCTGATATCTCTAAAATCAGTTTGTCTCATCAAACTATTGCCAGAAGAATTGACGATCTTGGGAAATCTATCGAAAACGTTTTGAAAAGTAAAGCCAGTGGTTTTAAATTTTATTCTTTGGCCATGGATGAAAGTACTGATGCTACTGATACGGCTCAATTTGCCATTTTTATAAGAGGGATTAATGACGAATATAGTGTAACTGAAGAAATGGCTTCTTTAGTGCCATTAAAAGACACGACAAAATCAATAGATCTATATGAAGCAGTGAAAAAAACATTAACGCGATTTTCTTTGTCACTTTCCAATATATCTGGGGAAGTTGCGGATGGTGCCCCAGCTATGATCGGTAAAAAAGAGGGGCTTGTAAAATTAATAGAAGACGATGCCATTGCTGTCGAAAACTCTCGTTTGATGAAGTACCATTGTATAGTACACCAAGAAAATTTATGCGGAAAAGCTTTAAAAATGGATCATGTCATGCAAATCGTTGTCAAGACTGTAAATTTTATAAGAGCCCGGGGATTGAATCATCGCCAATTCAAAGAATTTCTCAAAAATGTTGATGCTGAGTATGGCGATATCGTATACTTTACAGAAGTAAGATGGCTCAGTCGAGGACAAATGCTAAAAAGATTTTATGACGTACTTAATGAAATCAAATCTTTTATGACATCGAAAGCTAAATCTGTGCCAGAACTTGACGATGCCGACTGGCTTACAGATTTAGCATTTTTTGTAGATTTGACTGCTCATTTAAATGACTTAAACACGCGTCTTCAAGGCAAAAACCAACTGATCACTACGATGTTTCAAACAATAAACGCTTTCCAGGTAAAACTAAAATTATGGCAGGCCCAATTAAATGCAAACAACTTTTTGCATTTCAGCACATTGTCCAAACATATTCCTAAAAATGGGAAAAAATATGTGGGCTTACTTTTCGATTTGATACAAGAATTCGAAAATAGATTTCAGGATTTTCGGACAAATAATCAACATTTTTGTATTTTTGCGACTCCATTTGCAGTCGATATAGTAATGCTACTAGCAGATTTTCAAATGGAATGCATAGAGTTGCAATCTGACATCCAACGTAAAGAGAAATTTGATCACGTCTCTTTGTTGGACTTTTATAAATCATACCTGCCCAGAGACAAATATCCTGCACTGCACAGTCATGCGTTATTCATGTCATCATTGTTTGGAAGCACGTACATATGTGAACAACTATTTTCAAGAATGAAACATACTAAGTGTAAAACGAGAACCAACATGTTGGATGAGCACCTTGAGGACTGCCTGAGAATTGCAACCACGTCAATCGAACCAGATATTGAAGCATTAGTTTCTCAACTTCAATGCCAAGTATCACATTAATTTTATGATATGGATTTCTATATAAAATGTATAAAACAATGTTAAATGAATTTCATGTTCTGGTTTTATAATGAAAAAATGTATAAACTAATAAATTTTAAATTACTTAAACATGAAAACTATATATTTTACGTTTTTTTTGCTCATCAGCTATGGTAATATACTTGTGGCCCAAAACACCATGTCTACTTCCAATGCGGCCCAGGGAAAGAAAAAGGTTGGACACCCTTGTATTAGACGGAATCAATATTATCGGTCAGGAGGTATTAATAAATCAATCGATGATAGGCGGCTCATTCCCTGAGACATGGAAGGAATCCATTATGACACCTATCGAAAAAGTCAAAGACACCGTTAACTGCGAGAACTTCCGACCGATGAACTCGCTTCCAATATATGAAAAGGTTCTCGAGAAGCTTGTAAAACATCTTGTTGAGGAGTACTTCGAATCTAGTAAATTGTTTCTCGAAAATCAGTCTGGATTTCGAAGAAAGCACTCGTGTGAGTCAGCTCTGAACAACGTCCTAATCAGCTAGAAAGAGGAGCTAGGCGCAAAGAATTACGTGGTGGCTGTCTTCCTTGATTTCAAACGAGCCTTCGAAACAATTGACAGGAACATTCTGTTAGTGAAACTCCAGGGCTATGGTATCAGGGGTAGTGAATTAAAATGGTTCAAATCATTCCTCAACAACAGATCCCAAAAAACCAAAGTGAATGGAATGGAAGATGTCTAGCAGTTTGGGAACTATGCTCGGAGTACCACAAGGATCCGTTCTGGGAGCATTGCTGTTCATCATCTACATTAACGACATTGGGCATGAACTTAAATACTCCCAGTTAGCTCTCTTTACCGATGATGACCTAATCTTCATATCAGGAAAAAACGCAGACGAATGTGTACAAAAGATACAAGAGGATCTACTCAGAGTGAACAGTTGGCTTAGGGCAAATAAACTTAAATTGAATGTCAACAAATCTAAATGTATGGTACTTAAACATAAGCTTAATCTAAACCTCCGTGTAGAAAATGAAGTAATAGAACAAGTTGAACAAATCAAATACTTAGGAGTAGTTATAGACTCTAATTTAACATTTAATGTACACGTAGACTATATTATTAAAAAAGTGTCAAAAAAAGTTGGTTTCTTTAACAGAATTCGAAGTAGAGTCTCCTTAATAAGTGCTATAAATATTTATAATGTAATGATTAAACCGCACTTTGAATATTGTTCATCGATTTTGTTTTTATGTTGTGAATATATGTTAAGCAAGCGGCTACAAAATAGGGCAATGAGAATAATCTTAAAATGTAGGCAATATACACCAATCAGACTAACGCTCAATACTTTAATGTGGTTAAATGTCAAACAAAGAATTCTTTTAAATATTTTATGTCTTATTTTTAAAATCAAAAATGATCTGTTACCGAATTATTTTAAGAAACATCTAAGATATGTAAGAGACTCCCAGCCATATAACTTAAGAGACCAAGAAGACTTCAGATTGCCATAGTATCTGTAGAATATAACGCAAAATAGTATTGCGTACAAAGGGTGCCAACTGTTTAACGCAATGCCATCTAACATAAAAAATGAAAGTAACTTCAATAGATTTAAAAGAATTACAATTGAGTATATAAAATGTAACTTTCCACATACCTAAATATCAATTTACATACGTAACATAGGTTAAGTTCAAATTGTGAACTATAATTAATTTTTATGAATTTAAATAGCAAAATTGTGCTAAATAAATGAAAAATAAAAAAAAATCAGATCTCGTGGTTGTCTGTCGAATGCCTTTTCAAAGTCAACCAATACAATATGCAAATCCCTTAAGGAATCACGATGTTTTTCCATTATGATCATTATACTTTGGATTGCATCTGTGTTTGATTTACCCGAGACAAACCCGCACTGATCATTAGATAGCCGTATTATTTTTCGCAGTCGGCCACCTAATACCCGCTCAACGATCTTCATGGTGTGTGACATCAGCTTGATCGAACGGCAGTTATCACAGTTTCGCGTATCACTCTTCCCTTTGTATACAGGGAAAAGGTAACTTTCCTCCATTGATTCGGCATTGGGTCACCTCTCACAAATTTGGAGATGAGAATTCTGAGCCATCTGCACCCGATGTCTCCCATCTTTTTTCAGAACTCAGGGGGCATCTCGTCTGGCCCAACCGCTTTTCGTTTTTTGGAGTATTTGACCGCCTCGCTAACTTCTCCGACTGTAATGTCGGGTATTCCTTCACAGTTAGGGGTGGTTCTTGGAAAGTATAGCCGGGGAAACTGTTCATTTAAAAGCTTTCACAATACTGCTGCCACCTCTGCAGAATTTTGTCGTCATCCACAAGAAGGTGGCCATGAGCATTGTTAATGAACTTTGGCGAACGAATCTCCTGAGCATTCCACCTTCCTTGGGCGGCTATTTTGAAGATGGTTGGACTCTTGTTCATATTGTGTCTTCGCAGCTCCTGGATAGCCTGATTTGCATTAGCAACCGGGGAAGATATTTTCTCCAGCTCCCGATACATGCCCTCCGTACTCTCTGCTTGAAGCTGGGCACTTTGACCAAGCTTTGAAAGCCGCTTTCTTCTCATTTATCACCTCCTTAGCTTCATCACTCCACCACCATGTTTCTTTGGTGTGTTGATGGTTTCCTTTTGAAGCTCCTAGCAGTGATTTGGCCTTCTTTAAGCAAGTTCGCTGTAGGGAATCCCACATATTTTGTGCTCTGCACTCTTCATCCTCAGCTCCGTTGATGGTGCGAGATGGGTAATTTTTCATTACGAAAACAAAAGCCTCGCCTTTTTCTTTGTCCAGATTGTACCACTTGATTTTCTCAGAGACCCTTGTTTGTTTGCTTTTCTTTGGTGTTTTCATAAAAATTTCTCTTAGCAGGAGACGGAGTTGCCGAGCTATTGCCTCTCCCAGGATCACTTTGCAATCTTTTACCCGAGGCTTCATGAAACTGGCTACCAAATGGTAGTCAATCTGAGTTTCATCTCCACCACTGCTGTAAGTGATCAGGTGTCGGCTTTGTTTGATGAACATGGTATTTAACACGATAAGACTGTGTGATTTGCACATGCTTACGATGTCTTCACCAGGAAGGTTCCTGGTGCCGTACCCTAGTCCTCCATGGCAGTCTTCATAGTCTTCGTTTGACTTCCCGACATGTCCATTCAAATCTCCTCCAACAAACAGAAACTCTTCCTTTGGTATGTTCTTAAGGAAAATGCATCTTTATCTCTCTGATTGCACCCATTTTGGGGAGCATATGCACTGACAATATTCCACACCTCTCCTGGTATTACTAGTTTGAGAGACATCAAACGGTCGCTGGACTTCGAAATGCTCAAGACGTTACCAAGTAGCTCTGCCGCAAGGATGATACCGATTCCGTTCTTAGCCTTTTCCGTTCCGTAGAACGTCCAAGAAACGCGCCCGATTTCCGGTGTTTTTCCATTTCGTCTCTTGGACACACAAGACATTCACCCGCCTTCTATTCACCATCTCTTCCAGCTCGTATCTTCGACCGGACTCGCGACCCTCAAATTTCTTCCAAACTGTTTCATTATTTTGCTAGCCCCCGGAATCCGTATAGCTCTGACCCGAACATTTCTGCTCGGTCCAGGATCAGTACCATGCACAGCAGTGGTAGTGCCTGGCGGGGTAGTGCCTTTCCTTTTAGCAAGTATTACCATAATGATACAGTTTTGCAATATTACCATATTGCGATGGTGTTTGTTGTTTGACACGTGCATGCTCCTGTTTTAGTATTGTTTGATCTTTCTTCTATGACACCGGTGATCTTCAGTCGTGTCATCCCACGGACTCGCATGCACACTTGTGGGAGGGTTTTTAAGGTGGTATATAGTGGTATATCGCTAGGCTCACTTGGGTGTTATATTGCCTAGATCTGATTTGTCCCCTTAGTCGCCTTTTATGACAAGCGCTGGTTGTTGGAGGGCGCTGCAGTGATATTCTTAACCCGTACCTGCACGGGGTGACTCACAAAACAATGACCAACAGATTTCTTTAGAGAATGCTGATGAATATCACATTTTAACACTCCCACTTTCATCTGCATTTACTAAGTTATAATACAAAATTTTACATTTCAGAAAGTTTAAGCCATGCACTGAAGTTCTAATTTCTTTTTGTACATTCAAAATTCCCATTTT
Source organism: Brachypalpus laphriformis (assembly GCA_945910035.1). Taxonomy (NCBI): domain Eukaryota; kingdom Metazoa; phylum Arthropoda; class Insecta; order Diptera; family Syrphidae; genus Brachypalpus; species Brachypalpus laphriformis. The sequence continues at coordinate 122,456,727 of OX246756.1, forward strand.
ATCTCTTAATGTTGAAAATTAAGAAGCACATTTTTATTTAATATTCAATTGAAGCTTATATTAATCAGTCTAACTTTCTCTCTCTCTATTGAATTTTTATATACAAGCAATTACTGGATTGAAACCAGTTAGTTGCAGTCTGTATCCATTCAAGCTAATTACTTTCCCGCGCTTTTTTGTAATAAAAGATTAATTCTTTAAAGGTTTTCGTTTTATTTGCTCATTTTCTCTGGAATATTTTACATTTGGTGCCGAAACCCGGGAAGAAAATCGGTAAAAGGAAAACAAATTACATTCGTGGGCTTTTTTAAAGATTGAATTTATTTCGGACTCGTGACTCAAGACAAAGAAGAAGATAGAATTGGTAGCACGTGCTGCATATAGAGGTCAAGTGACCAAGTTGGTGAAAAGTTCCATCGAGTATTTGAAAAACAACCAGCTGACAGGCGACAATGTGGAAAAGTTCGACGACATCGAAGAAGAACTCGTTTCCCTTCTTCAAAGGCTGACGGCGGCTAATGACAGTCTCAATAATAAACGAAGACGTCAAGCAAAAGGACTAAAGGACGATGATTCAGTCGAAAAAATCGCGGATTACCAGTATCAAGCTATAGGCACACTCGCTCGTCTCACCAACAGATTAGGAAAATTGCGGCAGAAACAAAATCCCGTTTCAATTCCAGCAGCATCGGGTGATACATCCGTAAGTATGAGGCCAATGAACGTCGGATCCAAGTTGCCCAAACTCTCCCTCAAACGTTTGAGAGCGGTGGAAACCGTATTTGGTTGGGCGCTGCAGGGGCTTCACGTATCCGTAAGTGGTGATTCATCTGCATCTAATGCAAGTGTTTGTTTTTCTTCCAGCACATTTTTGAATCCGACATCTATCGTAGAAGAAAAACTCTCCAGATTCTGGACGTTGGAAACGATTGGCATCAAAAATAATGAAGAAGAAAATTCCACGCTGACGAAGAACCTAATCAGTAAATGCATTTTAAGACAAGGACCACGCTACGTCGCCAAACTGCCCTGGAAAGATCCTAATTCCATACTCAACGACAACAAATGCCAAGCATTGCAGCGTTTGAATGCACTTATTCGTCTTCTCGCCAGAGATCCGTAAAAGCTGTTGGAGTACGACGCTGCCCTAAGGCTACTCATTAGTGAAGGCATAGCAGAGCCGGTGAAAGAACTTGATCGACATCGTCCCCGTGTATTTTATTTGCCACATAGACCTGTGTATAAAGAAGGCAGCACGACAACGAGGTTACGTGTGGTTTTTGACGCCTCCGCACATATGGAAGGTCCCATATCTCTTAACGACCAGCTTTGGACAGGATCTAATTTGCTGCCGGATGTCATGAAGGTTTTGCTCAACTTTCGCTTAGGTCCCTGTGGAATAGTTGCTGACATTGAGAAGGCCTTTCTCCAAATCATCCTAAATGCTGAAGATCGTGATAGTCATCGCTTCATATGGTTTTCCTCGAAATTAAAAACAGCTGCCGACAGACCAAAGCTTAGAGAATTTAGAATGACTAGAGTTACATTTGGTGTAAACTGTAGTCCTTCTCTGCTGTGTGCAACGATTCAACATCATCTAAAGTCTGAAGAAAAATATTTCGCCGTGACCTGCGCTGCTTTAAGGGACAATATCTATATGGACGACCTGGTCATTAGTGTGAATGAGGAGGATGAAGGCAGCAAAATTTGTAGCGAAGCAGTGAACATTTTACAACGAGCATCGATGAATCTCCGCAAGTGGAACTCGAATAGCAGCCAAATTCGAAGTGCGATGAATTCCATTAGCCCGCCTCATATGCAAAAGGTTTTGGGGTTATCTTGGTTTACCTACAGTGACGAGCTGTTTGTACCGATGGATTCTGTTGAAGGCATACTTACATCGCATTCAACAAAAGGAACTAAACGTAACGTGCTGCAAATCATCGCCAGGACTTTCGACCCTCTAGGTATTCTCGGTCCCTCCATTGTAAAACTAAAGATATTTTTTCAGACTTTGTGGAAAAAGAAGCTACACTGGGACGAAGTGCTTACAGGTGACCTGCTTACGGAGTGAAACGAGTGCGTTATGGGAATCCTGGAATTAAAAGATTTCACTTTTCCGAGAGCAGCCATGCCGTTTCCATCACCTGAAGGTAGTGTCCGACCGAAGGTCAATTTCTAGCTGAAGCCGAAGCCGAATATTCAGCTAAACAACAACCTTCGGCCGAAGCCGAAGCTTTAATAACTTAAAGAATTTCCGTTTAAGATTGACTAAAAGTGAATAAAATAATGATTTTTTGGAAGTTTTTCTGGAATGTATGCATGTAATAAGAAAACTAACGGGATAAATTAACTTTTCAAAAATAATAACAAATTAAACTAATATCAATTTTAATATTTTATTGAAATAGTAAATAGTTCAAAACAAAATAAGAAATAACTCATTAATAATCAAAAAACAAATAATTCATTAGCAATAATAAAAAACATTTATCCAATCAGTAATTTTCGGCGCCTACCACGACGCAGGTCATATATCCCGCAGTTCACGACAGTTACATGTGAACAGTTTCATTTTGCATCATTCATATTTCCACTTATTTGTAAAACGAATAAATGGAAATATGATTCGTTCATCCGTTCTGAAATATGAACTTATGAGAAGACGAATTTGCATCCGTTCCCAAAGACATTAAACACCTGAGTAATCATTTATACTGGTTCGATGGTGCTAGAGAAAAGTCATTTTTGTAGTTTTTGGATTTAGTCTTAATAAAGCATTTACCGAAATCGAATGTCTTCTTTTTTTCTTCTTCATTATATTTTATATATTTGAATGGCGCAGTCGGTAGGATACCGACTAAGTGTTGTGCTTTAAAAGTGTTAAAATACTTATTCTCTTAGAGATTAAGTCGGTATCGAGTAATAGCAGACAAAAGTGTAAATCGGTTTTATTGAAAAACTAAGACTCAAAGGCAAAAGTATAAATCGGTTTTATTGAAACTAAGACTCAAATATAAAAGTATAAATCCGTTTTGTTGAAAGCCTAAGACTCAGAGGAAGACTTAAAGACAAAAGTGTAAATTGGTTTTATCGAAAAAAAAATTAAGACTCAAAGGGAACAATAAGTGCTAAGTGAACAATTATGGCGACGATAACATTACACGATTTAATATCTGAAGCTCGATCAGTTCCCATATATAGAGGTGATGATTCGTATGAACTTTCTACCTTTCTTTCGGAAGCGGAAACCATCGTTGCCATTGCACCGGATGAAAATTCTAAACTTTACCTCTATCACATACTGACGGGAAAAATACAAGGAGCTGCTTCAGCATCCATCAGACGACTTCCTCAAAATCGGACTTGGGACCAGATTAAGGAGCAACTTATAAAATCATTCGGCGTTCAGGAATCGTACTTGAGATTAAAGGACAAAGCAGATGCCATTAAATTTGTTAATGTAAGTCAGTATTACAAAGAATTAAGTGCAATTTTAGATAAACTTAATCTTAAATATAAGTTAGACAGCACTAAACCCCTGGAATTTTCGCCAGCAAATAATGAGAATAGCATTTTAAACAAATTCTTGATTAAAATAAATAGATCTGATAGTATGCATCTTAGAATTAAGGATGTGAAAACTCTAGAGGAAGCATATTATGAATTAGTTCAAACTGGTATTAACGACGATGCTAGTAATTACAGTTATTACAATAAAAATAATTCAAATCAAACCCGTGAATACAGTGCAAACCGTACAAATAATAAATTTAATGTAAGTAGACGGGATACTGGCTCAAATCGATATTACGAAAACCCTAAAAATGTTTACCAAGATAGAAATGTTCAACATTTTAGCCCTGATATGAATCGTAGCTACAGAAACAGACATTAAAATTCTAATTTTACTAATCCTAGTTTTTATAACACTAATAGAAATTCCTCTAACTTTCGAAATAATCACGATAGGCCAGAACCAATGGAAATGGGTCACAATAACGTAAAGAACGTAGAAAAGCAAGAAAATTTTCTTTTACCTCCTCGGGTAACTCATTACCGATAGTCTCAGTAACAGTAGAGGGTCAGAAAATTAATTGTTTAATTGATACAGGGTCTGCAACATCTATAATAAATTCCCATTTATTCCCTGAAAAAGTTCGGATATATTTAAAAAAACCTATTCAATTGTGTACTCTTACTGGAAATGATATAATCAGACATGAAATTATTACTGAACTCCCAGAAGATTAATGAAGAAGCCACTATGAGCTGGAAAGTATTAAAAATAAGGAATAGAAATTTCGATGCTATAATAGGACAAAATCTAATAAGCCCTCTTAAAGCCATTATCAATTTACAAAATAACTCCATTTCTATAAATAACAGAATTACAAAATTTTCCCTTTCATGTCCCCATGATAACGTAGTTCAACCTGAAATTTTAAACATAAACCATTCAGAATTATTATCGCGATTAGAAACATCACATTTGAATAGTGAAGAAAGACAACAGCTTTGCAAAATAATTAAACAAAATACAGGCCTTTTCTTTCAAGAAGATCAGCAGCTAACAAGTGTCCAATCGGTTAAGCATCAAATTATAGTAAAACATAACTTACCGATTTATTCAAAAATTTATAGATTTCCCAAAATACATGAACGTGAAGTAGAAAAACAAATAGCAGAAATGCTAGAACAAGGTATTATACAACCGTCAAGTTCAGCATATAATTCTCCTATTTGGATAGTACCGAAAAAGGACGACAATTCCGGCACCAAAAAATGGCGAATTGTCATTGATTATCGGAAACTTAACGAGATTACTCTCGATGACAAGTTTCCGATTCCAAATATTGATTCATTGTTCGATAAGCTTGGGAGGGCCCAGTATTTTACAACATTGGACCTGGCAAAAGGATTCCATCAAATTCTGGTCGACGAAAAGGATAGAGAAAAAACGGCGTTCTCTACACTTCAGGGTCACTACGAATTCACACGAATGCCTTTCGAGTTAAAAAACGCCCCGGCAACCTTCCAACGAATGATGAATCATATATTAAAGGAACATATTAATAAGATTTGTGTCGTATATCTTGACGACATTCTTATTTTTAGCACTTCTTTTCAAGAACATATGGATTCAATAAATAAAATTTTTAAGAAACTGAGGGAAGCCAATCTAAAAATACAGGTAAATAAATGTCGTTTTTTCGCCAAAGAAACCGAGTACCTGGGACATATTTTAACTAGCGAAGGAATTAAGCCCAATAATAAAAAAATCGAAGTAATTAAAAACCTTAGTATTCCAAGAACCAGAAAAGAAATCAAAAGTTCTATCGGTATGAGCGGTTATTACCGTAAATTTATTAAAGATTATGCAAAGGTGGCGCAACCGTTAACAAATTGTTTAAAAAAAGATAAAAAAAAAATGATATTAATGACAGTAAGTACAGAGAAGCATTTAATAAACTTGTAGACCTTTTAATAGAATACCCAATTTTAAGATACCCCAATTTTAACAAGAAGTTCACACTTACTACGGATGCTAGCCAGTATGCACTGGGAGCTGTTTTATCCCAAGAGGGTCACCCTATAAGCTATGCTAGTCGTACATTAAACGAGCATGAAGTCCGTTACAGTACTATAGAAAAAGAACTTCTAGCCATAGTTTGGGCTTGTAAATATTATCGTCCCTATTTATATGGAGTAAAATTCACGATCCAAACGGATCACAGACCGTTAAAATGGTTAGACTCGCTTAAAGAACCAAACTCGAAGCTACAGCGGTGGCGTATAAACCTAAACGAATATGAATATGATATTGAATATGTAAAAGGTAGGGATAATAACGTAGCTGATTTCTTAAGTCGATTGGAAGTCCATAATAATGAAACCGACACAGATTTAGCAACAATTCATAGCGGAGTAGAAGATGTTGGTGACCATATACCTATTTCTGATAAAATCATTAACGTTTATCGAACACAAATACATTTAGTAGAAAACAAAAATCAAGAAATTATTACAAAATATAGAAACGTGAGGCAAATATTTATTGCAAAAGAAGACGTGTACCACGTTAATTATTTGAACGATGTTTTCAGAAGATATATAAAAAAGGGAATAACTGGGATTTATTCTGAATTAGGAGATTCACATTATAACAAAGTTCAGCAAAAACTCGTAGAACTATTTAGTAACGATCGAACAATCAAGTTTGTTAAATGTACTAGAAAAGCTATTGATTTACAATCAGAAGAACAAGCCGTAGAAGAAATTAAAAAAGTGCATATGAAAGGGAACCACAGAGGAATCATAGAAAACTACCAACAACTTCGATCCAAATACTTTTATCCAAAACTTAAAGAATTGATACATAAATTCGTCAATAATTGTGATATTTGCAATTTGGGTAAATATGACAGACATCCTCTGAAAGTTAAATTCGAAATCTCAGAAACTCCTCAAAAGCCAAATGAGATTGTTCATGGTGATATATTTATTTCTCATAAAGAAATATATCTTACAACAATAGACAAATTTAGTAAACATTTGATGGCTATCAAATTAAATGACAGGAATTATATGACAATCATTACAGCATTCCGCCAGCGATTCTCAACATTAGGAAAACCAGAAAAAATAGTTTTAGACAATGTATTCGACTCTTTAAATATACGAGATTTTTTTAGAAATGAGAACATTCCCATCCATTTTACATCCCCTAGAGCCCATACAGGAAATTTTGACATAGAGAGGGTTCATGGAACTCTAAATGAACATAAACGTTTAATGAAATTGCAGAATAAACATTTAAAACCTGCAGAAATAGTTTTAAGATCAGTTGAAATTTATAATTCTACAATACATTCAACAACTCAAATAAAACCAATAGACTTTATTACAGGTAAAGTTAATCCCATCGAATTTACAAAACTTTTTGCAAAGATTAAGGAAACCAAAGAAAATACTATAACCAAATTGAATATTATACGTGACGAAGTTAAATTACCCGAAAGTAACGAAATTTTAGTTCACAACTCAGATATTGTTAGGCATAAAGAGCAACCAAAGTATAAGAGAATTAAGACAACGTTTGTTAACAACAAACTAATAGATTCTAAGAAAAGAAATATCCATAAAACCAGGATTAAACGAAACTATAAATTCTTTCCAGGTAATAACGTTCCTATTGGTGATCCTAACCCTACTTAGATTTGCAACAGGAAAAATAAGGATAGAAAAACTTGAGATGAATGCAGGATATTCAATTATCAAACAAGGAAAAGAACCCGTCATAGAATATTATGAAAAAATTATACATATTATCGATGTTGAAATGTTAAAAGATACAATTAAGAAGGTACAGATAAATATAAAACAACATTTTGCAGATGCAAACGACTTAGTATACTATAAGCAATTACAAGTTCCACTCAATAGAATTAAGCATGAAATCCAAACAATAATACCAAAAAGGTCAAAAAGAGGCTTATTGAACATCGGCGGCAACATAATGAATTGGTTGTTTGGAAGCATGGATGACGATGATCGCGAGGAGATTGAGGAACATTTTAAAGTAGTAGACGAAAATAATCATAATGCTATTACTAACCTTAATAACCAAATAAAAATTAATACAGATCTTCAGGAGAATTTACTGACTCTTACTAACAAAATGAATGAGAATCAAAAACTAATGACTAAACTTTATAACAGTGTTACACTTATAGATAAAATTGTCTTAAAGCAATTGCATTTTATTCAAATTTTAACAGACTTGAAGCTGTTAGAAGATGAAATTGAAAATATCCAAAACAATATAATGGTTGCAAAATATGGAATAATGAGTAGGTCTATTTTTACAAATGAGGAAATAGATTCATATCAAATAGGGTTTTCGAAACTACAACACATTAGTTGCCATGTAGGATATATTGATAACAAATTACTTTTTGTAATTTTAGTCCCGGTCTTTAGTGAGGAACAGTTTCCAAAATACAGGTTAATACCAGTTCCTAACTCAAAATATGAAGAAATTATTTTAGAGCAAACCGAAATAATTATGTCAACAAATTCAGTGTTTATTAAAAATGATCAAAACTATATTAAAAAATGAAATCGCCTAATGCTTGTATAACTAGTCTCTTAGGTAAAAGTTATCTAAATTGTAAAAGTAGGATTAATACAGACTTTGAGTCTTTAGAAATAGAACTAGGAGTTATATTGTTGAAAAACGCAAAAAATGTGACAATGTCAAATACGTGTAACAATATGGATTATAAATTATATGGGAACTCGTTAATAACATTCAATAATTGTGCAGTTAATATTGATAATAATAAATATGTAAATCATGAAAAAACAATTATTCAGAATATTATTATTCCAAATTATTTAGAAATATATAATACAACAAAACAATTAGACTTAAGTCAAGTTCATGTTAAACAAATTAAAAATTCCAAGGAAATTGAAGAGATAAAATTTACAAATAAACGTCATGAGATAACAATTTTCTCTTCATTAACCGTTATTATACTTCTAGTTTTAATATTAGTAATTGCAAAATATGTAAAGCGAAATCGAACCAGTATTAAAATAGTAAACAAAACTCTTAGAGCAAATAACGTTCGGGAGAACGTCAATCCTAAGGAGGGAGGGGTCATATATCCCGCAGTTCACGACAGTTACATGTGAACAGTTTCATTTTGCATCATTCATATTTCCACTTATTTGTAAAACGAATAAATGGAAATATGATTTTTTTTTTCTTCTCCTCCAAATGCAAATTCGCTTTCTCATCCGTTCTGAAATATGAACTTATGAGAAGACGAATTTGCATCCGTTCCCAAAGTCATTAAACACCTGAGTAATCATTTATACTGGTTCGATGGTGCTAGAGAAAAGTCATTTTTGTAGTTTTTGGATTTAGTCTTAATAAAGCATTAACCGAAATCGAATGTCTTCTTTTTTTTCTTCTTCATTATATTTTATATATTTGAATCGCATGCAGCTAAAGAAATAGTGTGGCTGAAGCGGTTATTTGACGAGATACTACCTGGGGAATGTGGCCAGCCAAGCCCTCTGGTTGACAACGAAAGTGCTATCAGGCTTGTACGAAATCCAGAATTCCATAAAAGAAGCAAACACATCGAAGTAAAATATCACTTTATTCGAGAGAAGTTTGCTGAAGGAGTCTTTGAACTTCCGTATGTTCCAACAGAAGAGCAGATTGCCGACGTATTTACTAAACCACTAGCAAGGGGTAGATGTGAAACATTAAGTGTAAAATATCATTAAATTCTTCTGGGAGTTCAGTAATAATTTCATGTCTGATTATATCATTTCCAGTAAGAGTACACAATTGAATAGGTTTTTCTAAATATATCCGAACTTTTTCAGGGAATAAATGGGAATTTATCATAGATGTTGCAGACCCTGTATCAATTAAACAATTAATTTTCTGACCCTCTACTGTTACTGAGACTATCGGTAATGCGTTACCCGAGGGGGTAAAAGAAAATTTTCTTGCTTTTCTACGTTCTTTACGTTATTGTGACCCATTTCCATTGGTTCTGGCCTATCGTCATTATTTCGAAAGTTAGAGGAATTTCTATTAGTGTTATAAAAACTAGGATTAGTAAAATTAGAATTTTGATGTCTGTTTCTGTAGCTACGGTTCATATCAGGGCTAAAATGTTGAACATTTCTATCTTGGTAAACATTTTTAGGGTTTTCGTCATATCGATTTGAGCCAGTATCCCGTCTACTTACATTAAATTTATTATTTGTACGGTTTGCACTGTATTCACGGGTTTGATTTGAATTATTTTTATTTTTATAACTGTAATTACTAGCATCGTCGTTAATACCAGTTTGAACTAATTCATAATATGCTTCCTCTAGAGTTTTCACATCCTTAATTCTAAGATACATACTATCAGATCTATTTATTTTATTCACGAATTTGTTTAAAATGCTATTCTCATTATTTGCTGGCGAAAATTCCAGGGGTTTAGTGCTATCTAACTTATATTTAAGATTAAGTTTATCTAAAATTTCACTTAATTCTTTGTAATACTGACTTACATTAACAAATTTAATGGCATCTGCTTTGTCCTTTAATCTCAAGTACGATTCCTGAACGCCGAATGATTTTATAAGTTGCTCCTTAATCTGGTCCCAAGTCCGATTTTGAGGAAGTCGTCTGGTGGATGCTGAAGCAGCTCCTTGTATTTTTCCCGTCAGTATGTGATAGAGGTAAAGTTTAGAATTTTCATCCGGTGCATTGGCAACGATGGTTTCCACTTCCGAAAGAAAGGTAGAAAGTTCATACGAACCATCACCTCTATATATGGGAACTGATCGAGCTTCAGATATTAAATCGTGTAATGTTATCGTCGCCATAATTGTTCACTGAGCACTTATTGTTCCCTTTGAGTCTTAGTTTTTTTTCGATAAAACCAATTTACACTTTTGTCTTTGAGCCTTCCTCTGAGTCTTAGGCTTTCAACAAAACGGATTTATACTTTTATATTTGAGTCTTAGTTTCAATAAAACCGATTTATACTTTTGCCTTTGAGTCTTAGTTTTTCAATAAAACCGATTTACACTTTTGTCTGCTATTACTCGATACCGACTTAATCTCTAAGAGAATAATTATTTTAACACTTTTAAAGCACAACACACACAAATATATAAAGTATAATGAAGAAGAAAAAAAGGAGACATTCGATTTCGGTAAATGCTTTATTAAGACTAAATCCAAAAACTACAAAAAGGACTTTTCTCTAGCACCATCGAACCAGTATAAATGATTACTCAGGTGTTTAATGTCTTTGGGAACGGATGCAAATTCGTCTTCTCATAAGTTCATATTTCAGAACAGAATTCAAATATATAAAATATAATGAAGAAGAAAAAAAAGAAGACATTCGATTTCGGTAAATGCTTTATTAAGACTAAATCCAAAAACTACAAAAATGACTTTTCTCTAGCACCATCGAACCAGTATAAATGATTACTCAGGTGTTTAATGTCTTTGGGAACGGATGCAAATTCGTCTTCTCATAAGTTCATATTTCAGAACGGATGAGAAAGCGAATTTGCATTTGGAGGAGAAGAAAAAAAAAATCATATTTCCATTTATTCGTTTTACAAATAGGTGGAAATATGAATGATGCAAAATCAAACTGTTCACATGTAACTGTCGTGAACTGCGGGATATATGACCCCTCCCTCCTTAGGATTGACGTTCTCCCGAACGTTATTTGGTCTAAGAGTTTTGTTTACTATTTTAATACTGCTTCGATTTCGCTTTACATATTTTGCAATTACTAATATTAAAACTAGAAGTATAATAACGGTTATTGAAGAGAAAATTGTTATCTCATGACGTTTATCTGTAAATTTTATCTCTTCAATTTCCTTGGAATTTTTAATTTGTTTAACATGAACTTGACTTAAGTCTAATTGTTTTGTTGTATTATATATTTCTAAATAATTTGGAATGATAATATTCTGAATAATTGTTTTTTCATGATTTACATATTTATTATTATCAATATTAACTGTACAATTATTGAATGTTATTAACGAGTTCCCATATAATTTATAATCCATATTGTTACACGTATTTGACATTGTCACATTTTTTGCGTTTTTCAACAATATAACTCCTAGTTCTATTTCTAAAGACTCAAAGTCTGTATTAATCCTACTTTTACAATTTAGATAACTTTTACCTAAGAGACTAGTTATACAAGCATTAGGCGATTTCATTTTTTTAATATAGTTTTCATCATTTTTAATAAACACTGAATTTGTTGACATAATTATTTCGGTTTGCTCTAAAATAACTCCTTCATATTTTGAGTTAGGAACTGGTAATTGCTTATAGTATACTAAGTCGTTTGCATCTGCAAAATTTTGTTTTATATTTATCTGCACCTTCTTAATTGTATCTTTTAACATTTCAACATCGATAATATGTATAATTTTTTCATAATATTCTATGACGGGTTCTTTTCCTTGTTTGATAATTGAATATCCTGCATTCGTCTCAAGTTTTTCTATCCTTATTTCTCCTGTTGCAAATTTAAGTAGGGTTAGGATCACCAATAGGAACGTTATTACCTGAAAAGAATTTATAGTTTCGTTTAATCCTGGTTTTATGGATATTTCCTTTCCTAGAATCTATTAGTTTGTTGTTAACAAACGTTGTCTTAATTCTCTTATACTTTGGTTGCTCTTTATGCCTAACAATATCTGAGTTGTGAACTAAAATTTCGTTACTTTCGGGTAATTTAACTTCGTCACGTATAATATTCAATTTGGTTATAGTATTTTCTTTGGTTTCCTTAATCTTTGCAAAAAGTTTTGTAAATTCAATGGGATTAACTTTACCTGTAATAAAGTCTATTGGTTTTATTTGAGTTGTTGAATGTATTGTAGAATTATAAATTTCAACTGATCTTAAAATTATTTCTGCAGGTTTTAAATGTTTATTCTGCAATTTCATTGAACGTATATGTTCATTTAGAGTTCCATGAACCCTCTCTATGTCAGAATTTCCTGTATGGGCTCTAGGGGATGTAAAATGGATGGGAATGTTCTCATTTCTAAAAAAAATCTCGTACATTTAAAGAGTCGAATTCATTGTCTTTCTTCACTATTCAAATGTGATGTTTCTAATCGCGATAATAATTCTGAATGGTTTATGTTTAAAATTTCAGGTTGAACTACGTTATCATGGGGACATGAAAGGGAAAATTTTGTAATTCTGTTATTTATAGAAATGGAGTTATTTTGTAAATTGATAATGGCTTTAAGAGGGCTTATTAGATTTTGTCCTATTATAGCATCGAAATTTCTATTCCTTATTTTTAATACTTTCCAGCTCATAGTGGCTTCTTCATTAAATTCTTCTGGGAGTTCAGTAATAATTTCATGTCTGATTATATCATTTCCAGTAAGAGTACACAATTGAATAGGTTTTTTTTAAATATAGCTGAACTTTTTTAGGGAATAAATGGGAATTTATTATAGATGTTGCAGACCCTGTATCAATTAAACAATTAATTTTCTGACCCTCTACTGTTACTGAGACTATCGGTAATGAGTTACCCGAGGAGGTAAAAGAAAATTTTCTTGCTTTTCTATGTTCTTAACGTTATTGTGACCCATTTCCATTGGTTCTGGCCTATCGTCATTATTTCGAAAGTTAGAGGAATTTCTATTAGTGTTATAAAAACTAGGATTAGTAAAATTAGAATTTTGATGTCTGTTTCTGTAGCTACGATTCATATCAGGGTTAAAATGTTGAACATTTCTATCTTGGTAAACATTTTTAGGGTTTTCGTAATATCGATTTGAGCCAGTATCCCGTCTACTTACATTAAATTTATTATTTGTGCGGTTTGCACTGTATTCACGGGTTTGATTTGAATTATTTTTATTGTTATAACTGTAATTACTAGCATCGTCGTTAATACCAGTTTGAACTAATTCATAATATGCTTCCTCTAGAGTTTTCACATCCTTAATTCTAAGATACATACTATCAGATCTATTTATTTTATTCAAGAATTTGTTTAAAATGCTATTCTCATTATTTGCTGGCGAAAATTCCAGGGGTTTAGTGCTGTCTAACTTATATTTAAGATTAAGTTTATCTAAAATTTCACTTAATTCTTTGTAATACTGACTTACCTTAACAAATTTAATGGCATCTGCTTTGTCCTTTAATCTCAAATACGATTCCTGAACGCCGAATGATTTTATAAGTTGCTCCTTAATCTGGTCCCAAGTCCGATTTTGAGGAAGTCATCTGATGGATGCTGAAGCAGCTCCTTGTATTTTTCCCGTCAGTATGTGATAGAGGTAAAGTTTAGAATTTTCATCCGGTGCAATGGCAACGATGGTTTCTACTTCCGAAAGAAAGGTAGAAAGTTCATACGAACCATCACCTCTATAAATGGGAACTGATCGAGCTTCAGATATGAAATCGTGTAATGTTATCGTCGCCATAATTGTTTACTTAGCACTTATTGTTTCCTTTGAGTCTTAGTTTTTTTTTTCGATAAAACCAATTTACACTTTTGTCTTTGAGTCTTCCTCTGAGTCTTAGGCTTTCAACAAAACGGATTTATACTTTTATATTTGAGTCTTAGTTTCAATAAAACCGATTTATACTTTTGGCTGCTATTACTCGATACCGACTTAATCTCTAAGAGAATAAGTATTTTAACACTTTTAAAGCACAACACTTAGTCGGTATCCTACCGACTGCGCCATTCAAATATATAAAATATAATGAAGAAGAAAAAAAGAAGAGATTCGATTTCGGTAAATGCTTTATTAAGACTAAATCCAAAAACTACAAAAATGACTTTTCTCTAGCACCATCGAACCAGTATAAATGATTACTCAGGTGTTTAATGTCTTTGGGAACGGATGCAAATTCGTCTTCTCATAAGTTCATATTTCAGAACGGATGAGAAAGCGAATTTGCATTTGGAGGAGAAGAAAAAAAAAAAATTATATTTCCATTTATTCGTTTTACAAATAGGTGGAAATATGAATGATGCAAAATCAAACTGTTCACATGTAACTGTCGTGAACTGCGGGATATATGACCTGCGTACCTTTCGGAGAGCTGCTTTGGAATTAAAGAATCCGGAGTGCTTGTGGGACGAAGAAGTCATACAACTATTCCTTTCGCAGCGGAGAATCAAGTAGAACTTCATAGTGGAACGTGCGCCTTGGTGGGGTGGATTCTGGGAGCGGCTAATCCGAACCATGAGGAATCTCATGAAGGTCACCATCGGTAAAGCCAAGCTGAATTTTGAGCAGTTGAGGACCATCATCATCGAAGTCGAAGAAATTGTTAACTGTCGCCCTTTAACGTATGTAAGTACTGACCCTCGCGACCTATCCCCGCTATCGCCTTCGGATTTTTTTTGGTTCAGTTCAGAAATCATATTTTGGAGTCATCTTCAAGAGAGCCCGATGCGGACTTGCTTCGAAACGCCTGGGAAGAACGTATGAGGTACACAACTAAATTAAGGAGAAGATGGCAGTTGGAATATCTTCAACTTTTGCGCTCGTTCCACCATAGGCCCGACATTTCATCAGTGCAGCTTAAGGCGGGTGATGTCGTACTAGTGTCCGACCAATCAAATCCACGGATCAGCTGGAAGATGGCTATAGTGGAGCAAGCATTCCTAGGTAGGGACCAAAAGGTGAGGTCTTGTCAAACCAAGCTGGCTGACGGGAAGCAGTTACGATGGCCCATTCAGTTGCTATACCCGCTTGAGCTCTCTTCTTGCCCGGCGGAGGATGTTAAAAATTAAGAAGCACATTTTTATTTAATATTCAATTGAAGCTTATATTAATCAGTCTAACTCTCTCTCTCTCTATTGAAATTTTATATATAAGCAATTACTGGATTGAAACCAGTTAGTTGCAGTCTGTATCCATTCAATTCAATTCAATTCAATTTTTCTTTATTCATATGTAAGAAGAAAAAGTTAACAATTCAATATAAAATTTGTGAGCATTTAATACATATAGAATAGTTAGTGACATCTTTATTTAAAAAAAAAAAAAATAGAAGTGATGCCACATTTTAATAAATTTTACTTTGTGTGGGGTGTACAAAGGTAGATAAACAGAAATTACATTTTTTTAAATCCAGTAAGTGAGGAAGAGTAAAAATTGATCTTTAACAAATAAAAAAGTGTTACAATGAAAAACTAAATATAAATGGCAGAAATAGCTACGTACTTAGTTAAGCAAATGAGCAAATCATTTTATTTTTTATCTTTTTAAACTGAAAAACGCAACAGGGTTTCGATTTCGTGATGATTAAAACCAAGAAGCCATGATTTAATTACTTTTGTAAACCGGGATAAATTTCTTATGGACCGAATTTCCAAGGGCAGAGTGTTAAATAATTTGCATGAAACAGTAGAGTAAAAGTTTCTGTAACTTGTAGTGCGAAAAGCAGGAACATTTACAACAAAGTTTGAATGGCTACGTAAGCTGTGTAAGTCAGAAATTGGACTATCCAGATACCCGCCTCTAATAAAGAAGACCTTCAGAACCTTAAAATAAAATAAATGACGCAAAGGAAGAATTTTCAAGGTCCTGAATAGGTCCATTGTGTGTGCTGAACGGTGAGAATTACAAACATTTCGAATTGCAGATTTTTGAGAGACCGTTAATTGCTGTAGTTTGCTAAGGTAAGCGCCATATTGCAATCGTGATTGGAATAAACCATAATAAACTTTTTTCAAAGTGTTAAGAGAGCAATACTTTCTAAGGCGGAAGAGACAACGAGTAGAATAAAGAAGATATTTTTTCAAAGAAAGAATGTGTTTGGACCAGTTCAAATTTGTGTCTATGGTAACACCAAGATACTTAAAACTATCTACGCTTTCAATCTTGAAGCAATCAATACTGCAGTTAGCATTCCTATTGAAAGTTTGCCACTTTGGAATCGGCATTGGTTGTTCAGCAAATCGTGACTGGCGCAGTCATGAGCATGAAATATTATATCTGAGTCGGGATACTCCTGCTCAGTAAGACTGAAAAACATTAACTTAGTTTTGCTACTAACAATAAGTCTATGATTGGCAAACCAACATCTTAGTAAGAAAACGTCATGGTTTATGTCAGCAATTAAGTCTAACGAACTGACTGAACAATATGCAATTCCAAGGTCGTCGGCAAAGGCTTTAGTTTTACCCACGAATGGAAGAGCAAATAAGGAATTTATGTATATAAGAAATAAAATTGGGCCAAGTACAGAACCTTGGGGCACCCCCAAGTTATTGGTTTTTGAACTGCTTATATTGCTGCCAATTTTTACGTATTGCATTCTATCTTTAAGATAAGACTCAAACCAATTATATATGAATCCTCTGAAACCGGCCTTATATAATTTATCTAAGAGAATTACATGGTCAACCATGTCAAACGCCTTAGTTATATCCACAAAAAGGCCAGCGCAAAAATGTTTGTTATCTAACCCCTTGTATAAAATAGAGCAAAAATCCAACAAAGCATCCTCAGTGGAGAAGCCATTCCTAAAACCAAACTGCATAGGACTAAGAAAATTTTTATGATTAAGATAGGCTAAAATTCTCTTTTTTATTAATTTTTCAAACACTTTTGAGATTGAAGGCAACAGAGAAATTGGTCTATAATTTGATTTGTCTGTCCTGATACCCTTCTTAAGTAAAGGAATCACTACAGCTCATTTAAGGGCAGAGGGAAAAGTCCCAGACATAATGCTTAAATTAAAAAGGTAAGACAAAATATCTACTAAATTGGGTCCAATGTTCTTTAGAACCAAATTCGAAATTTCATCATACCCATGAGAATTGGAATTAGGAAGAGAATTAATGGTTTTTAGTAATTCAAAACCCGTAATAGGCTCAAAAACGAAGCTGTTTCTATAATCATTGCCTTCAGTACCAGGCTTAGTGCAACAGATACAAGAAGTTTTTGTACTACCTGAAAAATAAGTTTGTCCAATGGAAGCAAAGTAATTACTGAATTCGTTGGCTATATCTAAAGGATTTGAAATCTTAGTACTACCATTTTTAAGTATGATGGGATCTGTGATAGAACAAACTTTTCGACTAACAATACTGTTAACCACTTGCCACTCTTTCTTAAGATTCCCACTTGCCGCTTGTATTTTGAAATGATAATAGCTTTCCCGAGCGTTTTTAACTTCCTATATTTAATTTTTTGCACAGCTTGTTAAAACGACTTTTTAAGTTATTATTCAGTGGATGTTTCAAAATTTGTTTTCTTAATTTGTGCTTTAGATTAATTTGTTTAATAAGGGTACGAGTTATCCAAGGTTTAAGGCGATACTCCGATTTTTTTTGTGTTAAAGTGAAAGTGGATAAACTTAAATAATGTTTTAAAATGCTAAGAAAAATATCATATGCTAAGGAGGCATTCTGTTCAACATAAACACTGTCCCAATATTCATAGCGTAGCCTATCGTTCAATTCGTGAAAGTTAATTTTATCAAAAAAGGCCTGTGATGATACGAAAGGGTTCCTACATTTCATGTTTTCAAAAAAGATTCCCGTCATACAATGATCGGTTGTACGAAGGTCCAAGTCAATACCAGCAAGGAGATCCACAGCAATATTTTCAAGACGAGCAAAAACATGGTCAAGGCAGGTACCTGAAATTGGTCTGGTAGGTTCAACAACAAAGGATAACAATCCATGTTCAGCCATGAGCGCTTGGTAAGAATCCGAAATGGAATTAGAGTCTAAAATATCTACATTAAAGTCACCTAAGATGACAAGATTTCCAGATGGTTCATTAGCCAGAAAGTTTGAAAATTCGTCTAAAACCAAATTAGGTGGCGAAGAGTGAAGTCTATATACACAGATAAAAATAAATTATTCTTTGTGAATATTGCAACAAACTTTGATGATATCCGCGCTTCTTAGATTAAAAACTTTCACATCACACTCATACAAGTTCGATACAAAAACTGCCACTCCACCGGCAGAGTACGTATCGTTGGTGTTTGCAAAAAAACTAAAATTAGGAATATGGTAATCTTCAATTTCGAAAGAATAAATCCAAATTTCAGATACAAATAGTATTTGTGGCAGGTTAACAAGAGCTTCAAGATTCCCAATCAGTAAATCGAAGTTTTGACGTAAACTACGTATATTTTGATGTAAAACGAAAAATGATTTGCCATCTGAATCACATCTAAAAATTCTATCAAAACTACTTCTAATGGTTCTAATAGTGGGGCTGTCGCACATAAGATCAAGGCTGTCGTTCATATTACTGCCTTTGAAGAGCAGCTAGATCATCAAATGATCTTATGACAACAGCCTCACTATTTTCAAATTTTCTAATTAGAATATGAGAATTCCGGAACCACAAATATTTGAATTTACTTTCTGTTTTCAATTTCTTAAAAAATAAAAAATAAATATTTGGCCTGTTGCGCTCATTAAGTGCCAGGGCCTAGCTTCTCGCAACCACTCATGTTGTGTGCGCTATATTTTTCGTACGAATGGAAGGGACTTACAGTTAAGTGCCGTATCCGAACGGCGATTTGAGAAGCTTTTTCTAGACAACAATACTCTCGGATGTTTGTCAGACGCTCGCGAGAGGTGGGACCGTGAAAAAACTTTTTGGTGTTTTGTAGGATTCGAACTTGGAACCTCACGCGTAGTGATCCGACACACTAACCACTTACGCCACGGCGCCCACTTTCAATTTCTTAGCTGCCATAAATAAAGCTTTAGAATATTTAGTTAAGCTATCGTTAATAAAAATATTATTGTTACTACCATCACTAAATAACGAAGAGTTCAGCTTCCGCTTTGCATTTTTTTTGCTTTCCATCACTCTCTGTTTGACGTTGCGTGAAGAGAAATGCACGCAAAGAATATCACCGTGAGTATTAGAGGTGGAGGTTGTACTCGTATGTTTTGGTTTATTTATGTGCTTTACGTAACATTTCTGTATGTCCTCAGTCGAAACGGAGATATTCAAAGCTTTCTCGAAGATCTCATTTACTCTCTCCCTTGCGTTTAAACTATTTACATCAGGAACACCAACAATCTCGACAGCATTCTCCAGTTGCTTTTGCTCCCTCCAGTTCACCCTGCTCTCCAAATTGGCCACCTTCGAACGCAATGTTTCGTTCTCCTCTCTCAGCTGCTGGACTGTGCTGAGAAAATCACAGTGGATTTTTTTTAGACTGAGAATTTCTTCGTAGACCAGTCGAAGGGTTATTGAACTTTCGGCCGAAGATGAAAGAACCGTCGACAAACTGTCGTCTGCTGCGCCAAGTGCAGGTTCTGTTTCGCATTGAGATGAAAGTGATGCTAGATTGGCGTGGGCAATAGTCGATTTAGGTGTTGTGATTATTTCGGCAGGTACTTTTTCCCGATGTGATGAATGTGATGCAGTCTTGATTGGGGCAGCTGTTGATTTTGATGTAGCAGATTTTTGCTGCTTACTAGAGGGCTGCAGTTTTTGGCGTGGGATAGATGGAACAGGTAAAGGTTGAAGAAAAGATTTACGGCGCAAAGTAGAACAATTGTCGCATCGATGAGTAAGATTATTGGTTGTTAAATAATCAATGTCGGCCGGATGTATATTGGCGCACGAACCGTGAAACAAACTTTTACAATCACCGCACTGTATTTTCGTTGCATCATTACGATCAATTTTGTCTTTGCAAATCGGACAGTTCATTTTAAAAGAGTAAACTGACTATTTGGAAGATTAAGAGAGATTAAAGGTTCGCACCCCACGACACTTTAAGAAACACGTCTGTTCTTGACCACAGTCGAACTCGATTTTTTCAAGCTAATTACTTTCCCGCGCTTTTTTGTAATAAAAGATTAATTCTTTAAAGGTTTTCGTTTTATTTGCTCATTTTCTCCGGAATATTTTACACTTAATGTTTCAAATCTACCCCTTGCTAGTGGTTTAGTAAATACGTCGGCAATCTGCTCTTCTGTTGGAACATGCGAAAGTTCAAAGACTCCTTCAGGAAACTTCTCTCGAATAAAGTTATATTTTACTTCGATGTGTTTGCTTCTTTTATGGAATTCTGGATTTCGTACAAGCCTGATAGCACTTTCGTTGTCAACCAGAGGGCTTGGCTGGCCACATTCCCCAGGTAGTATCTCGTCAAATAACCGCTTCAGCCACACTATTTCTTTAGCTGCATGCGCCGCTGCTACATATTCCGCTTCCATGGTAGAGAGGGAGACACATGTTTGGCGTTGTGACATCCACGAAAACGGCGATTTGCCAAACAAGAACACATAGCCGCTTGTTTCTGGATCACCCGCATAGTCAGAATCGCTGAAACAACTTAATTTACATTTAAAGTTTGAATAAAAAAGAATACCATTCGCCTTCGTTCTTTTTACGTATCGGATGATACGCTTTATCGCAGTAACATCTTGTGCAGTTGAATGCTCCAAATGACGACTGACGATTCCAAGAGCGTAGGAAATATCAGGTCTAGTTCCAGTAGCAAGGTACATGAGTGAC
Source organism: Brachypalpus laphriformis (assembly GCA_945910035.1). Classification (NCBI taxonomy): domain Eukaryota; kingdom Metazoa; phylum Arthropoda; class Insecta; order Diptera; family Syrphidae; genus Brachypalpus; species Brachypalpus laphriformis. Next base: position 122,477,805 of record OX246756.1, read on the forward strand.
CCAGCCGCTTCTCGATATGGAAATCCACATTTCGTCTTAAGATTTTCACTGCAGGAACCCTTGGTGATCGCACAGTCTGCTGGTGTTGAGACCGGGTTGCAATCCGACATTTTGAATCTATTCAAAATTCGATCCACTTAGCGACTTGGTAAAGGAAATATTGATCCATCGGCTTGATGATCAATTTGCAATCCCAGGAAATGTCCCGCATGAGACACTTTAACCTCGAAGACTCCTTTCAGATACGAAATCAACTGGTCAACTTCTTCCTCGTTCTCTCCCACTATCAGTTCATCGTCAACGTAGATGACTACAAGGATACGCTTTCCAACAAGCACGCAGGGATCGGCTTTGGAAGGCATCAAATTAAATGAGCGTAGAAATTCAGTGAACTTGATGTTCCAGCATCTGGATATTTGCTTAAGTCCATACAGGTTTTTCTTCAGTAGGCAGACCCTTCCGCTTCCATCATTGAATCCTTTTGGCTGTCGCATGTATATGGCTTCGTGTAACTTCCCATTGAGGAAAGCTGTCTTGATATAAATTTGCTTAATTGCCATTTTTCTCTGTGCTGCGACTGCGAGTGTGGCCCTTATGAAACTAAAGCGCGCAACTGCACTAAAGATCTCATTATAATCAATCCCAGCTTCTTGTGTGAACCCCTGACCACGAGTCTTGCTTTATATCTACTGGGCTCATTGCTGACAGCACCTTTGATTTTAAATACCCATCTACTATCAATGATTTTTCTCGCCGTTGGTGGTTCAACCATGCCAAAGTCTGATCGACTCCACCCTCACATTAACATTCGCAGATCTCAGTTCCTTAACTCTAAACAGCATCTTAAACCGCGAACCCTCACGAACTTCCACTGCTACAGTACACTGATCTTGCAGCAGCTCGCATTTGTTACTGTCGGATACCAGGCGAAAGTTTTTGTCAAGCGCCTTATTCGACGAAAATAAATTAATGTGAATGTCCGAAACAAACAAAATATTTGTTAGAAGCTTTGGAATCCATCGCTTATTATTGTAGGCTATGATGTTAATATTTCCAAAGCCAATTACACTAATAGTCTTTCCATTACAATTGCGAAATTGTGGATAAACGAATGCCTTGTACCCAACAATCCAATCATGTCTGAAGGTCATGTGGTCACTGGCCCCTGAGTCCAGAAACCACTCTTCACAACCTGTATCCCTGTTCACAACCAGTGCACATATGAATGCGTTACGCGTAGATTCTGCTTGTGAAACATTCGCAGCTCTTAGAGGTCAGTTCTTCTTCCAGTGACCAGGTTTTTTACACCAAAAGCACTTCCCCAATTTGCCTTCATTCTGCTTCGAATTTATATTCAATTTTTGAAATCGCGAATTCTTCCGTGTAATTAACGCACTTGATTCACCACTTTGTATAACCTGACTTTCTTTGTTGCGAGATTGTACAGCCAAACGGGACTCTTCCATCACAAGACGTGCTGTTAAATGTTCTAACGTCTTCTCGCTAACTGCCGTAGACTCCCAAGCGGTAAAAAAACTGGTTGTAGTCCGCTGGCAATGTCATCAAGATTTTCGTTACAAACATATTATCCGTAATGGACTCACCGCATTGTTTTAGCTGATAGACAAAGTCTCCAATTTGGGAATGTGAGTGGCTATATCGTCCGATGGATCTTTGACAAAACTGTAAAACTTCTGTTGCAGGAAATGGATGTTTGTCAGCGCTTTTTGCTCGTAAATGGACTCCAATTTAACCCACATTGCATTGGATGTTGTGCAATTCATAATATGAACAAGTGGTTCAGGGCCAACACTCATTACAATTACTTTCTGTGTCTTTTTTTCCTTTTTGTCCCATGCAATCACCTTAGAATTATCAGATCCAACCGCATCAGGCTTCAGACATTCCCCACATACAACCTCATATAGATCACTTGCACTGAGTAGAACTCTTACCTGGAATTTTCAGACTCCCCACTGATCTGCACAATTGAGATTTTCAATTTTAAATAAATCACCATCCATTTTAGCAACAGCAACAGACAACCAGCGGTAAAAAAAAAACAGCAGCAGCAACCAGTAAAAATTGGCAGAGAAAATCCAGCACAAAATAGCAGCAAGGAACTCCAGCAATATATACACGGTGTCCCAGTTAAGCAGTATAATCCTTTAAGAGGAGATACCTGAACTTCCGCCGAACAAAAAATTGTACGGAAGGGGGGGTCTATTCTTACCACATTTCAAGTTATAGCCCATCAAAGTGGGTGACCTCTTATTTGGAGGTGTAACCACTTTAAACGCTATAACTTCTAAACTATTATAGGTACAAAAATAGTTTTATACGTATTGGAAAGACAATTTAGTAGCGCATACAAGTTTCAAACAAATTGGGTGCAGCTACAAAAAAGTTATGGCTCTTTAAACTCAAAATAATGAAAAATCGTTGTTCCATTTTTTCACTTAAAATGCATTTTTCTCAAAATTTTTACTTAATTTTTTATTTTTTTTATGAAACTTTTATCCCTAAAAAATTTCCTTAAAATTATGTTAAGCAACTTTTTTACGCACGATCAACAGAAGTTGTAGTAAAAGCTATTTTTTGTCAGACAAAAATGGTCAAAGAGAAGTGTAGGTACCTACTGAATTAGTCTTAAAACAGAACAGTTTATGGAATGTTTATAGCAATTGTTCGAAGTGCCTTCCTTCCATTTGAATACACTTTCGGGCGCGTTTAAGCATTTCGGATGGCAGATTAACGAGCAGCAAACTTCTTCTCATCTCTTCTAAAACGGCACTAATTTTTTCTTGGATCTCTTCCAGACTCGACAATTCTCTAAAATAAACTTTTTCTTTCATAGCACCCCAGAAGAAGAAAACCATGGGTGTTAGATCAGGAGATCTGGGTGGCTAGGGTTGGGGCCAAATCGACCAATTCACTGTTCGTTAAAAGTATGGTTGTGGAACGAAGTTACTCCGCTGCTACTGTGACAAGGTGCTCCATCTTGTTGAAAGAACATCGCCTTTCTCTGAACAAGAGGAACATCTTCAAGGAGCTCCGGCAATCGTTCTCCAAGAAATTCCAAGTAGTAATGGGTATTAACTCTTCGTGGAAGAACATGCACAATAACATGAACATGAACAATAATTAAATTCTTACCTTTGAAAGGATGTTGTGCGTATTAAATGAGGATTGGAGTCTGACCAATGGTGCAAATTATGGTGGTTTGTTACCCCATCTCTTGTGAATTGCACTTCGTCAGTCCACAAAATGTTATTGAGGAAGTGCGCGTTTTCTGCTTGTTTGCGCAGTAGCCATTGGCAAAATTCCACTCTTCTTTGCGCATCTCCTGGTAGTAGATCCTGTGCCGCTGTTAAATGGAAAGGGTGTAATCTATTACTCTGTAGAGTCCTGTGAATCCTAGTTCTGGGAAGTTCCAACTGCACAGCTAGTCTGCGGACGCTGACTGAAAGCTGAACTTCCACAGCACGCAAAATCCCGCTCTCAACTTCTACCGCCGCTGCGTCTGTATGTCGTTGCCTTTTATTTGGTGCAGCTGACCCAGTATCAACAAGGCTGACCCACCAGCGAACACTCGACTACATGGAGTTCTACAATTTGGGTATCGTCGTTGGTACTCCAATCTTGCCAATGAAGCGTTTCCATTGCAAAACCCATATACAAACACTATTTCCGCGTATTCACGTTTTGAATACATATTGTGGGGATCGGCTGTTACCTTACAGAGCAAAATGTCGATTGTAAATCTGTTGAAACAAAATTACGGTACATTTGCAAATCATTGATAAGTCTTTGTTACGCTTTTTTTTCTATTCGACAATTAAATGTTAACTGCATTGCTCATAGGTACGTTAGTTTATTATTCTCACTTAATTTTGTTTGACCATTTTGTCTGACAAAAAATGGCTTATACTACAACCTCTGTTGATCGTGCGTAAAAAAGTTGCTTAACATAATTTGAAGGAATTTTTTTTAAGGATAAAAATTTCATAAAAAAAAAAAAATATGAAGTAACAATTTTGAGAAAAATGCATTTTAATTGAAAAATTGGAACAACAAATTTTCATTATTTTGAGTTTAAAGAGCCATAACTTTTTTGTAGCTGCACCCAATTTGTTTAAAACTTGTATGCGCTACTAAATTGTCTTTCCAAAATGTATAAAACAATTTATGTACCTATAATAGTTTAGAAGCTATAGCGTTTAAAGTGGTTACACCTCCAAATAAGAGGTCACCCACTTTGATGGGCTATAACTTGAAATGTGGTAAGAATAGACCCCCCCTTCCGTACAATTTTTTGTTCGGCGGAAGTTCAGGTATCTCCTCTTAAGGATTATACTGCTTAACTGGGACACCGTGTATATATTGCTGGAGTTCCTTGCTGCTATTTTGTGCTGGATTTTCTCTGCCAATTTTTACTGGTTGCTGCTGCTGTTTTTTTTTTACCGCTGGTTGTCTGTTGCTGTTGCTAAAATGGATGGTGATTTATTTAAAATTGAAAATCTCAATTGTGCAGATCAGTGGGGAGTCTGAAAATTCCAGGTAAGAGTTCTACTCAGTGCAAGTGATCTATATGAGGTTGTATGTGGGGAATGTCTGAAGCCTGATGCGGTTGGATCTGATAATTCTAAGGTGATTGCATGGGACAAAAAGGAAAAAAAGACACAGAAAGTAATTGTAATGAGTGTTGGCCCTGAACCACTTGTTCATATTATGAATTGCACAACATCCAATGCAATGTGGGTTAAATTGGAGTCCATTTACGAGCAAAAAGCACTGACAAACATCCATTTCCTGCAACAGAAGTTTTACAGTTTTGTCAAAGATCCATCGGACGATATAGCCACTCACATTCCCAAATTGGAGACTTTGTCTATCAGCTAAAACAATGCGGTGAGTCCATTACGGATAATATGTTTGTAACGAAAATCTTGATGACATTGCCAGCGGACTACAACCATTTTTTTATCGCTTGGGAGTCTACGGCAGTTAGCGAGAAGACGTTAGAATATTTAACAGCACGTCTTGTGATGGAAGAGTCCCGTTTGGCTGTACAATCTCGCAACAAAGAAAGTCAGGTTATACAAAGTGGTGAATCGAGTGCGTTAATTGCACGGAAGAATTCGCGATTTCAAAAATTGAATATAAATTCGAAGCAGAATGAAGGCAAGTTGGGGAAGTGCTTTTGGTGTAAAAAACCTGGTCACTAGAAGAAGAACTGACCTCTAAGAGCTGCGAATGTATCACAAGCAGAATCTACGCGTGACGCATTCATATGTGCACTGGTTGTGAACAGGGATACAGGTTGTGAAGAGTGGTTTCTGGACTCAGGGGCCAGTGACCACATGACCTTCAGACATGATTGGATTGTTGGGTACAAGGCATTCGTTTATCCACAATATGTTCGCAATGGTAATGGAAAGACTATTAGTGTAATTGGAAATATTAACATCATAGCCTACAATAATAAGCGATGGATTCCAAAGCTTCTAACAAATATTTTGTTTGTTTCGGACATTCACATTAATTTATTTTCGTCGAATAAGGCGCTTGACAAAAACTTTCGCCTGGTATCCGACAGTAACAAATGCGAGCTGCTGCAAGATCAGTGTACTGTAGCAGTGGAAGTTCGTGAGGGTTCGCGGTTTAAGATGCTGTTTAGAGTTAAGGAACTGAGATCTGCGAATGTTAATGTGAGGGTGGAGTCGATCAGACTTTGGCATGCATTTTTAGGCCACCAAAATGTGAGTTACGTTCGGAGTTTTCTTAAGGAAAGCAGCATAAAATATGACGATGAAGAAGAATTCTTTTGTGATGCATGTGCCCTTGGGAAATTTCATCGCTTGCCTTTTAAAAGGAGTGATAGTAAAGCCAAGCTTGTTGGTGAAATTGTGCATGCAGATCTTTGCGGTCCTATGGAAAATGCATCGGTGGCTGGCTCGAAGTACTTTCTTCTTTTCAAGCATGATTTTTCCAAATATAGGACGGTTTACTTTCTGAAGCAAAAGGATGAGGTTTTCGAGTACTTCAAATCATTTTTGAACAAAATTAAAATGGAAACTGGCTCATCGCTTCAGACAATTCGCACTGATAATGGCATGGAGTTTGTCAATATCGAACTAAAATCACTTCTTTCCGATAAATGCGTTCAACATCAAACTTCCGTTCCATATTCCCCCCAACAGAACAGCAGAGCTGAAAGGGAAATGAGAACCATCGTAGAAGCTGCCAGAACAATGATCCATGCGCGTGGCTTGTCGCTTAAACTATGGGCCGAGGCAGTTAATATGGCTGTATATGTTATAAACCTCACATCACCAACAAATGCAGCTGGCAAGCATCCAGCCCAATAATGGTTGAAGGATCCACCACGACGATTTAACTTCTCTTAGATGCAGGTGTTTGGAACTGAGTGCTATGCGCATGTTCCCTCACAAAAAAGGAGAAAATGGGACGCTAAATCACGACCAGGAATCTTTGTGGGATATTCCGAATATACAAAGGGATATCGTATATACTTCTCAGAGACTAATAAGGTTGAAGTAAGCCGGGATGTTATTTAAAAAAAAAAATGTAATTCCAGGTGAAAGAGAAGTTATGGTAGATTAGATTAGATTTATATTGTTGAGAGGTGCAAGTGCACTGCGACCTATAAAAGATCTATTGTGCCCCCCTTACTAAGGTTCTAGCCGATAATATACTCGGTCTAGAGCACTTCCTCCAGTCCAGCTGCTACAGCAAACCGGAGTATCTTCAGTGGATCCAGCGAAGGCAAATCCGTTTCTGATAGGAGGTAGGCACCAAGGTGATTCCTTCTTTTGTGGATCAGTGCTTCGCATTCCATAAGAAGGTGCGCTGGTGTTTCTGCGAAGTCCCTGCAGAATCTGCAGTGTCCGTCTCCCTCTATTCCCAGTTTCCTAAGGTGCTCCTTAAGTCTGCAGTGACCTGTTAACATGCCCGCCAAGATGCGAAGCCGATTCTTACTAACTCTTAGGCAGGCTCTGCTTATTTTCTGGTTGTATTTCCCCAGAAGTTCCTTTGCCTGTCTTATTTGGGGGATATCGTCCCAATGTTTGGCCCATTTGTTCTCTTCTTCTTTCCTTAAGTCTTCCCTTATTTTGTGGGGTCCTATCCCACAGAAGGGTTCTGGTCCAAGGAATGGCGTGTCTGATCCGTTTCTAGCTAGCTCATCAGCTTCTTCGTTCCCCTCTACTCCTACATGTCCTGGTACCCAGTAGAGAGTTACTTTGTTTGTTTCTCCCAGTTTGTTGATCCTGGTGAGATACTCCCATACCAGTTTGGATCTGATCTCATGCGAGGTCAGTGCTTTAATAGCGGCTTGGCTGTCTGATAGTATCGCGATGTCCTGCCCGCGATATTTCCTGTCTAAGTTGAATTGCGCGCATCTTTCGATCGCGTGAACTTCTGCTTGAAATATGCTGGGGAATGTTCCCAGTGATTCTGAGTATCTAGCCCTGGGCCCGTACACTCCTGCCCCAGTGCCAGTAGATGTTTTCGATCCGTCTGTGTACCATTTAATTGTGTGTTGTTTGAGTTGGTATTTATCGGATTCGCTGCTCCAATCTCTTTTGTTGCTCAGCTTTGAGTCAAATTTCCTTTCAAAGCAGTATTTCTTGACCATATCATCTCTGGGCCAGTCCAGAAGCGGCACCGATTTGGATAGGGTTACTCGCTCTTTATTTGCGATGCATGTTCCTTTCCCGATGCCCTCTTTGCTGATTCTTAAAATGGTCTCCTTGGCGATTCGCTCTAGCACTATGTGTAGTGGAGGTATCCCTACGATCACTTCTAGAGCTGCTGTGGGACAGGTTCGCATGGCTCCTGTTATACATATACAGGCTAATCTTTGCACTTTGTTGAGGGATGTCCTCGTCGTGGTTAGTCTAGATCTGTTGACCCATGCCGCTGCCCCGTATGTGATGATGGGTCTTACTATCATCAGATACATCCATCTCAGTGTGGCTGGGCTACAACCCCAGGTCTTTCCTGAAGTGTTTTTGCACACCATAAGTGCTCTGGTGGCTTTGGTTACCACAGTTTCTACATGTTCTCTCCAGAGGAGTTTACTGTCTAGTGTTAGACCTAGATACTTGACCTGTTTCTGTGGGTCAACTCTGATCCCTTCCAACAGGATGGGTTGCATACGCTGTAACTGTCTTTTCTTGGTGAAGGGTATCACAGTGGTTTTGGTAGGGTTCACTCTGAGTCCTACCGTTTTACACCACTTCTGTGTGATTCGTAGACCCCTCTGAATGATTTCGCATAGCGTTTCTTCAAATTTTCCTCTTGCGACAATGACTATATCGTCGGCGTACCCCTGGCACGTAATGCCGGCACCTGTCAATTTGTGCAGTAGTTCATCTGCTACTAAGCTCCACTTCAATGGTGATAATACCCCTCCTTGTGGACAGCCTCTAGTGGTGCTTATTGTGATGGTTTTTTGACCCACCTCTATCTCAGCAGTCCTAGTTCTTAGCATCTCACACATCCAGTTACTTGTGGTGTGATTTACTCCTTTTATTTCGAGACCCCTCCTAATTGCTTCGTGGGAGGTGTTATCGAAGGCTCCTTCGATGTCTACTGCTGTTTCCTTGCTCTCCAGTGTATCCTGAACCCAACTTGTCAGCTGGTAGAGCGCAGTTTCGGTGGATCTTCCTGCTCTGTAGGCATGTTGATTGTGGTGGAGAGGTATTCTTTCCAGCACAGTCATTCTTAGGTGATTATCTATGACCTTTTCTAGCGTCTTTAACATGAATGAGGTCAAGCTGATGGGCCTAAAGGATTTTGGTGAAGTGGTGTCTCTTTTTCCCACTTTCGGAATGAATATAACCTTTGCCCTTCTCCATATTCTTGGTATATGCCCAAGTGCGACGCTGCTTCTCAATAGTCCTAGGAGGTGTGGCATAATGATTTCCTGGCCTTGTTGTAGTAGGGCAGGGAATATTCCATCCGCTCCCGGTGCTTTAAACGGCTGGAAGGTGTTCAGAGCCCAACTTAGCCTTTGATTCGTGCAGATGTCTCTTGCCATCGCCCAGTCCTCTCTCCTGGGCCTTTTATGTCTTACTAGTACATCTGTGCTGCTGTAGATTGAGCTACCCGGGAAGTGTGTCTCTAATAGTAGAAGGGCCCTCTGCTCTTCAGCTTCGGTATAGCTGCCATCTTGCTTTTTCAGTGAGCCAGGCGCGCCTGCTTTCTCCTTAGCCAGTGCTTTATGTAACCTGGCCGCTGCAGGGGTTGACGCTATGTTCTCACAGAATGCTCTGAAGCTATTTCTTTTAGCTTTTCTGATTTCCAAGTTGTATCTTTTTAATTGCTCGGTGTATGTTTGCCAGTCTCCGTCACGCTTTGCTTTATTAAAGAGCTTGCGCACCTTTGATCTTCGGTCGACTAGCGTTTTGTTCCACCAGGGAATATCCTTCGGATCTTTCTTACGGCTAATAGGGCAGCTGCTTTCAAATGCATCTTTGATCGCCCTGTTAACCACTTCTACGTTGCTTTCCAGTTCTAGGAAGTGGCTCGCCGTTTTCTTTCCTTTCACATTTAATAGGTTCCACTCGAGTGTAGACCTATATCTGTCCCAGTCAGTTTTGCGGGGGTTTCTTTTCGGGGTAACCTCCTTACTGAGACCTTCTATGTTAAAGGCGATGATCCTGTGGTCCGACATGGACGGCTCGTCAGAAACATTCCAACCTGTAATGCAGTTACTAATACTCGGGCTGCCGAGTGTAATATCTAGAACCTCTTCCCTTACCCTAGTTACGAAAGTTGGTGTAGTTCCCACATTCAAAATATCTAGGTTTTCATTAAAAATGAATTCGAGAAGGCGCTTACCTCTAGCGTTGTTGTCGCTACTGCCCCATCCCAGACAATGGGCGTTGGCATCGCATCCTAGCAGAAGTGGCAGTTTGTGCCTTCTGCAGTGTCTCACTAGCCTTTGAACTTCTTCTGGCGGTGCCTCCCCGCCTCCGTCGAAGTAGGCCGAAGCAATTACAATGGCGCAGTGGGTGCCTCCTACGTTAATGAAGGCCTGGATAGCTGTAAAATCCTGCGTCATGTACTCTGAAAGACATAAGAATTTTATGTTTTTACTGATTAGTATGCAGGCCCTGGGGAGGTCCTGTCTATTATCCCAGATTACCTGTGCATTCTTGCTTGAGAGACCTCTTACCTTTCCCCTGAAATGATAGGGTTCCTGTATCAGCACAAGTCCAAGTTGGTGTTTGATAAAACTTCTTGAGATGACGGCCGAGGCCGCCTTCGCGTGGTGTAGGTTAACTTGTGCGATGCGAGTTAGAGCTTTTTGCTCCATTTTAGGGGAAATTCGGAGAGGGGCAGGTGCCCACCTCCATCTCTTCTTCCTCTTCTGTTAGAGGAATGACTAGATCCTCCATGTTGAGTCCAGCTATGTCGACACTTTCAGTGTCTTCCTCACTCAGAGGGATCTCCTCGGCCTTTGCTGGTGCTGTTGCTGCTGTGATGGAGTCAGCTGGAGTTGCAGTTCCCTCTTCTTGAGCTACTGATCCATGGTTTACTGCGAGTGCTCCGTCCTCGCCCGCGTGGGTTTCGGCTGTTTCAGCTGCCTGCTTCCGCAGTCCGCAGACATTTATTTTGCCGAACCTATATCGGATCATGTAGTCCTGCTTGGCAATCGTCTCTGCCGATTGGTCGTCAATGAGGAAGGTTACCACTCTTCCCTTGCCTTCTTCTCGACTACTGGTCGCTCTCCATAGATGGGTGTTAAGCCCCTCGTTTTGCGCTTCTATGAGGTCTAGCGACTTCTTCTGGTCGTGCCCAGAGCTCCTTGGGAGGAAGACGGTGATGGTGTGGATTTTGGGGATATCTTCTCCCAAACACGCCGTCAATTTGACCCCCTTCCACGCAGTTAATCTTGCTGCTGCTTGTAGTAGCCACTGAGCTGTGTCCTCGTTGTAACAGTCAACGAGTAGTAAGCCCAGTCTGAAGTGTATACCTTCAAACTGAAGCTTGCTCTTCCAGCCTAGGGCTACTTCTTCAATAATGGCGTCCTCAAGCGCCGTTTGCTCCTCGGTGCTTAGCGTTGCCACCGGGTAGTCCTTTGGGAGCACAGCCACTCGCAGGTTTCTCACTATGCCTGCATAGCTGGTGCCTGGCTCTACTCTGCGTCTCCTCTCTGCTAGGACGGTGGTTGGGCCCGCCGAGCTGACGCTACTGGTAGCTTTATGTCGCTTGCTATCAGGTTTCTCCGGGGGGGTGATGGTATCCCTTCCCCTTTTTAGGTGTCCCTGTACTACTGGAATGTCAGTTGCCTCCTTCTTCCTTTCCACGGTTAGCTTCCTTGCTTCTTCAGGTTCGAAACTTTGGGCTAGGAAGCGCAAGTACCACTTTGCACCCGCTCCACTGAGGCCTTTTCTCAACGGATCATCCAGACCACCGGGCTTACCCCTGTCTGGTAGCGTGGGAGGTTTATGCAGCCGCTCTCTGGGTCTGCTACTCTCTGCTGGTCTTCTCGCCTCCCGGGAAGTGTATGCCTTCTTTACCGGGGATCTTGGCCTTTGGGTGCCTGTAGGTCACTGTCTTCTTGGAGCTTCAGTGTCTCTGCGCCTGTGGTGCTCCGTGCTCATCCTGCGCCTAGGGCTGACTCTGCGCGCTGGAGGTGTTCTGCGCCTAGGGCTAAATCTGCGCGCTGGAGGCGTTCTTCTACGACTCGTGCTAGGCCTGTCGTAGTCCTCGTCTCGGAGGTCTCTCTCCAGACGACTTGCCATTTCTGTTGCGGTGATATCCCGCATGTATTTTATTTTATTTTTTATTTTTTCTTTGTTCATGTTCCCACGAGTAGCTAGGGAAATATTCATCGGCCACATCAGAGCCCCGCATGATGTGGTCGGGCCATGGTTACTCCCTGAGGCGACCTGGTATCAGGAAGGCTCCGTTCGAATACAGCCGGTATACCCCCTGGCTGCAAACCATCCAATAGGCACGGTCTCGCTTAACACCCTGGATTAGGGGGGCAGCTCTTGGTAAGTTACTCCTCAGTCAGCTCATCCGAGAGCGAAGCTCCCGCGGTTGAGTGAGTCCTTGCAACTTAAGCTCTCGCACCGCGTCAAGGTGTCTGCCAAGCGAGAGGAAGTTATGGTAACGCTTGGGAACAAATCCGAGGACAATCTGGTGGATCAACCCGAAGAGGTTAAAAAAGAAGGCTGGCTATCTGATGACGAGGGCGCAAGAAACCAGAATCAAGAAGGTGTGGATGAAATTGAACCAAAATTCTCTTGAATCAAATACCCGTTGAGTCTATTAAGCAACGGTTAGGAAATGCGCAACGGGAACGGGCAGATTCGATGATGGCTTTGCTGAAAACTGAGGCTTTTGTGGTAGACAGGTATGTACCAACGACTTTTGAAGACGTTCCAAGATCAGCTGATGCTGCGAAGTGGCAAGCCGTGATGCGAGAAGAAATTGAGGCATTACACATGAACGATACCTGGGAACTGGTTCAACCACCAACGGCGAGAAAAATCATTGATAGTAGATGGGTATTTAAAATCAAAGATGCTGTCAGCAATGAGCCCAATAGATATAAAGCAAGACTCGTGGTCAGGGGTTCACACAAGAAGCTGGGATTGATTATGATGAGAACTTTAGTGCAGTTGCGCGCTTTAGTTTCATAAGGGCCATACTCGCAGTCGCAGCACAGAGAAAAATGTCAATTAAGCAAATTTATATCAAGACAGCTTTCCTCAATGGGAAGTTACACGAAGCCATATACATGCGACAGCCAAAAGGATTCAATGATGGAAGCGGAAGGGTCTGCCTACTGAAGAAAAACCTGTATGGACTTAAGCAAGTATCCAGATGCTGGAACATCAAGTTCACTGAATTTCTACGCTCATTTAATTTGATGCCTTCCAAAGCCGATCCCTGCGAGCTTGCTGGAAAGCGTATCCTTGTAGTCATCTACGTTGACGATGAACTGATAGTGGGAGAGAACGAGGAAGAAGTTGACCAGTTGATTTCGTATCTGAAAGGAGTCTTCGAGGTTAAAGTGTCTCATGCGGGACATTTCCTGGGATTGCAAATTGATCATCAAGCCGATGGATCAATATTTCCTTTACCAAGTCGCTAAGTGGATCGAATTTTGAATAGATTCAAAATGTCGGATTGCAATCCGGTCTCAACACCAGCAGACTGTGCGATCACCAAGGGTTCCTGCAGTGAAAATCTTAAGACGAAATGTGGATTTCCATATCGAGAAGCGGCTGGGTCACTCATGTACCTTGCTACTGGAACTAGACCTGATATTTCCTACGCTCTTGGAATCGTCAGTCGTCATTTGGAGCATCCAACTGCACAAGATGTTACTGCGATAAAGCGTATCATCCGATACGTAAAAAGAACGAAGGCGAATGGTATTCTTTTTTATTCAAACTTTAAATGTAAATTAAGTTGTTTCAGCGATTCTGACTATGCGGGTGATCCAGAAACAAGCGGCTATGTGTTCTTGTTTGGCAAATCGCCGTTTTCGTGGATGTCACAACGCCAAACATGTGTCTCCCTCTCTACCATGGAAGCGGAATATGTAGCAGCGGCGCAGGTCATATATCCCGCAGTTCACGACAGTTACATGTGAACAGTTTCATTTTACATCATTCATATTTCCACTTATTTGTAAAACGAATAAATGGAAATATGATTTTTTTTTCTTTTCCTCCAAATGCAAATTCGCTTTCTCATCCGTTCTGAAATATGAACTTATGAGAAGACGAATTTGCATCCGTTTCCAAAGACATTAAACACCTGAGTAATCATTTATACTGGTTCGATGGTGCTAGAGAAAAGTCATTTTTGTAGTTTTTGGATTTAGTTTTAATAAAGCATTTACCGAAATCGAATGTCTTCTTTTTTTCTTCTTCATTATATTTTATATATTTGAATGGCGCAGTCGGTAGGATACCGACTAAGTGTTGTGCTTTAAAAGTGTTAAAATACTTATTCTCTTAGAGATTAAGTCGGTATCGAGTAATAGCAGACAAAAGTGTAAATCGGTTTTATTGAAAAACTAAGACTCAAAGGCAAAAGTATAAATCGGTTTTATTGAAACTAAGACTCAAATATAAAAGTATAAATCCGTTTTGTTGAAAGCCTAAGACTCAGAGGAAGGCTCAAAGACAAAAGTGTAAATTGGTTTTATCGAAAAAAAACTAAGACTCAAAGGGAACAATAAGTGCTCAGTGAACAATTATGGCGACGATAACATTACACGATTTAATATCTGAAGCTCGATCAGTTCCCATATATAGAGGTGATGGTTCGTATGAACTTTCTACCTTTCTTTCGGAAGTAGAAACCATCGTTGCCATTGCACCGGATGAAAATTCTAAACTTTACCTCTATCACATACTGACGGGAAAAATACAAGGAGCTGCTTCAGCATCCATCAGACGACTTCCTCAAAATCGGACTTGGGACCAGATTAAGGAGCAACTTATAAAATCATTCGGCGTTCAGGAATCGTATTTGAGATTAAAGGACAAAGCAGATGCCATTTGTTAATGTAAGTCAGTATTACAAAGAATTAAGTGAAATTTTAGATAAACTTAATCTTAAATATAAGTTAGACAGCACTAAACCCCTGGAATTTTCGCCAGCAAATAATGAGAATAGCATTTTAAACAAATTCTTGAATAAAATAAATAGATCTGATAGTATGTATCTTAGAATTAAGGATGTGAAAACTCTAGAGGAAGCATATTATGAATTAGTTCAAACTGGTATTAACGACGATGCTAGTAATTACAGTTATAAAAATAAAAATAATTCAAATCAAACCCGTGAATACAGTGCAAACCGTGCAAATAATAAATTTAATGTAAGTAGACGGGATACTGGCTCAAATCGATATTACGAAAACCCTAAAAATGTTTACCAAGATAGAAATGTTCAACATTTTAACCCTGATATGAATCGTAGCTACAGAAACAGACATCAAAATTCTAATTTTACTAATCCTAGTTTTTATAACACTAATAGAAATTCCTCTAACTTTCGAAATAATCAAGATAGGCCAGAACCAATGGAAATGGGTCACAATAACGTAAAGAACGTAGAAAAGCAAGAACATTTTCTTTTAGCCCCTCGGGTAACGCATTACCGATAGTCTCAGTAACAGTAGAGGGTCAGAAAATTAATTGTTTATTTAATACAGGGTCTGCAACATCTATGATAAATTCCCATTTATTCCCTGAAAAAGTTCTGATATATTTAGAAAAACCTATTCAATTGTGTACTCTTACTGGAAATGATATAATCAGACATGAAATTATTACTGAACTCCCAGAAGAATTTAATGAAGAAGCCACTATGAGCTGGAAAGTATTAAAAATAAGGAATAGAAATTTCGATGCTATAATAGGACAAAATCTAATAAGCCCTCTTAAAGCCATTATCAATTTATAAAATAACTCCATTTCTATAAATAACAGAATTACAAAATTTTCCCTTTCATGTCCCCATGATAACGTAGTTCAACCTGAAATTTTAAACATAAACCATTCAGAATTATTATCGCGATTAGAAACATCACATTTGAATAGTGAAGAAAGACAATAGCTTTGCAAAATAATTAAACAAAATACAGACCTTTTCTTTCAAGAAGATCAGCAGCTAACAAGTGTCCAATCGGTTAAGCATCAAATTATAGTAAAACATAACTTACCGATTTATTCAAAAATTTATAGATTTCCCAAAATACATGAACGTGAAGTAGAAAAACAAATAGCAGAAATGCTAGAACAAGGTATTATACAACCGTCAAGTTCAGCATATAATTCTCCTATTTGGATAGTACCGAAAAAGGACGACAATTCCGGCACCAAAAAATGGCGAATTGTCATTGATTATCGGAAACTTAACGAGATTACTCTCGATGACAAGTTTCCGATTCCAAATATTGATTCATTGTTCGATAAGCTTGGGAGGGCCCAGTATTTTACAACATTGGACCTGGCAAAAGGATTCCATCAGATTCTGGTCGACGAAAAGGATAGAGAAAAAACGGCGTTCTCTACACTTCAGGGTCACTACGAATTCACACGAATGCCTTTCGGGTTAAAAAACGCCCCGGCAACCTTCCAACGAATGATGAATCATATATTAAAGGAACATATTAATAAGATTTGTGTCGTATATCTTGACGACATTCTTATTTTTAGCACTTCTTTTCAAGAACATATGGATTCAATAAATAAAATTTTTAAGAAACTGAGGGAAGCCAATCTAAAAATACAGGTAGATAAATGTCGTTTTTTCGCCAAAGAAACCGAGTACCTGGGACATATTTTAACTAGCGAAGGAATTAAGCCCAATAATAAAAAAATCGAAGTAATTAAAAACCTTAGTATTCCAAGAACCAGAAAAGAAATCAAAAGTTTTATCGGTATGAGCGGTTATTACCGTAAATTTATTAAAGATTATGCAAAGGTGGCGCAACCGTTAACAAATTGTTTAAAAAAAGATAAAAAAAAATGATATTAATGACAGTAAGTACAGAGAAGCATTTAATAAACTTGTAGACCTTTTAATAGAATACCCAATTTTAAGATACCCCAATTTTAACAAGAAGTTCACACTTACTACGGATGCTAGCCAGTATGCACTGGGAGCTGTTTTATCCCAAGAGGGTCACCCTGTAAGCTATGCTAGTCGTACATTAAACGAGCATGAAGTCCGTTACATTACTATAGAAAAAGAACTTCTAGCCATAGTTTGGGCTTGTAAATATTACCGTCCCTATTTATATGGAGTAAAATTCACGATCCAAACGGATCACAGACCGTTAAAATGGTTAGACTCGCTTAAAGAACCAAACTCGAAGCTTCAGCGGTGGCGTATAAAACTAAACGAATATGAATATGATATTGAATATGTAAAAGGTAGGGATAATAACGTAGCTGATTTCTTAAGTCGATTGGAAGTCCATAATAATGAAACCGACACAGATTTAGCAACAATTCATAGCGGAGTAGAAGATGTTGGTGACCATATACCTATTTCTGATAAAATCATTAACGTTTATCGAACACAAATACATTTAGTAGAAAACAAAAATCAAGAAATTATTACAAAATATAGAAACGTGAGGCAAATATTTATTGCAAAAGAAGACGTGTACCACGTTAATTATTTGAACGATGTTTTCAGAAGATATATAAAAAAGGGAATAACTGGGATTTATTCTGAATTAGGAGATTCACATTATAACAAAGTTCAGCAAAAACTCGTAGAACTCTTTAGTAACGATCGAACAATCAAGTTTGTTAAATGTACTAGAAAAGCTATTGATTTACAATCAGAAGAACAAGCCGTAGAAGAAATTAAAAAAGTGCATATGAAAGGGAACCACAGAGGAATCATAGAAAACTTCGATCCAAATACTTTTATCCAAAACTTAAAGAATTGATACATAAATTCGTCAATAATTGTGATATTTGCAATTTGGGTAAATATGACAGACATCCTCTGAAAGTTAAATTCGAAATCTCAGAAACTCCTCAAAAGCCAAATGAGATTGTTCATGGTGATATATTTATTTCTCATAAAGAAATATATCTTACAACAATAGACAAATTTAGTAAACATTTGATGGCTATCAAATTAAATGACAGGAATTATATGACAATCATTACAGCATTCCGCCAGCGATTCTCAACACTAGGAAAACCAGAAAAAATAGTTTTAGACAATGAATTCGACTCTTTAAATATACGAGATTTTTTTTAGAAATGAGAACATTCCCATCCATTTTACATCCCATAGAGCCCATACAGGAAATTCTGACATAGAGAGGGTTCATGGAACTCTAAATGAACATATACGTTTAATGAAATTGCAGAATAAACATTTAAAACCTGCAGAAATAATTTTAAGATCAGTTGAAATTTATAATTCAACAATACATTCAACAACTCAAATAAAACCAATAGACTTTATTACAGGTAAAGTTAATCCTATCGAATTTACAAAACTTTTTGCAAAGATTAAGGAAATCAAAATACTATAACCAAATTGAATATTAATCGTGACGAAGTTAAATTACCCGAAAGTAACGAAATTTTAGTTCACAACCCAGATATTGTTAGGCATAAAGAGCAACCAAAGTATAAGAGAATTAAGACAACGTTTGTTAACAACAAACTAATAGACTCTAGGAAAAGAAATATCCATAAAACCAGGATTAAACGAAACTATAAATTCTTTCCAGGTAATAACGTTCCTATTGGTGATCCTAACCCTACTTAGATTTGCAACAGGAAAAATAAGGATAGAAAAACTTGAGACGAATGCAGGATAGTCAATTATCAAACAAGGAAAAGAACCCGTCATAGAATATTATGAAAAAATTATACATATTATCGATGTTGAAATGTTAAAAGATACAATTAAGAAGGTACAGATAAATATAAAACAACATTTTGCAGATGCAAACGACTTAGTATACTATAAGCAATTACAAGTTCCACTCAATAGAATTAAGCATGAAATCCAAACAATAATACCAAAAAGGTCAAAAAGAGGCTTATTGAACATCGGCGGCAACATAATGAATTGGTTGTTTGGAAGCATGGATGACGATGATCGCGAGGAGATTGAGGAACATTTTAAAGTAGTAGACGAAAATAATCATAATGCTATTACTAACCTTAATAACCAAATAAAAATTAATACAGATCTTCAGGAGAATTTACTGACTCTTACTAACAAAATGAATGAGAATCAAGAACTAATGACTAAACTTTATAACAGTGTTACACTTATAGATAAAGTTGTCTTAAAGCAATTGCATTTTATTCAAATTTTAACAGACTTGAAGCTGTTAGAAGATGAAATTGAAAATATCCAAAACAATATAATAGTTGCAAAATATGGAATTATGAGTAGGTCTATTTTTACAAATGAGGAAATAGATTCATATCAAATAGGGTTTTCGAAACTACAACACATTAGTTGCCATGTAGGATATATTGATAACAAATTACTTTTTGTAATTTTAGTCCCGGTCTTTAGTGAGGAACAGTTTCCAAAATACACGTTAATACCAGTTCCTAACTCAAAATATGAAGAAATTATTTTAGAGCAAACCGAAATAATTATGTCAACAAATTCAGTGTTTTTTAAAAATGATCAAAACTATATTAAAAAATGAAATCGCCTAATGCTTGTATAACTAGTCTCTTAGGTAAAAGTTATCTAAATTGTAAAAGTAGGATTAATACAGACTTTGAGTCTTTAGAAATAGAACTAGGAGTTATATTGTTGAAAAACGCAAAAAATGTGACAATGTCAAATACGTGTAACAATATGGATTATAAATTATATGGGAACTCGTTAATAACATTCAATAATTGTACAGTTAATATTGATAATAATAAATATGTAAATCATGAAAAAACAATTATTCAGAATATTATCATTCCAAATTATTTAGAAATATATAATACAACAAAACAATTAGACTTAAGTCAAGTTCATGTTAAACAAATTAAAAATTCCAAGGAAATTGAAGAGATAAAATTTACAAATAAACGTCATGAGATAACAATTTTCTCTTCATTAATCGTTATTATACTTCTAGTTTTAATATTAGTAATTGCAGAATATGTAAAGCGAAATCGAACCAGTATTAAAATAGTAAACAAAACTCTTAGACCAAATAACGTTCGGGAGAACGTCAATCCTAAGGAGGGAGGGGTCATATATCCCGCAGTTCACGACAGTTACATGTGAACAGTTTCATTTTGCATCATTCATATTTCCACTTATTTGTAAAACGAATAAATGGAAATATGATTTTTTTTTTCTTCTCCTCCAAATGCAAATTCGCTTTCTCATCCGTTCTGAAATATGAACTTATGAGAAGACGAATTTGCATCCGTTCCCAAAGACATTAAACACCTGAGTAATCATTTATACTGGTTCGATGGTGCTAGAGAAAAGTCATTTTTGTAGTTTTTGGATTTAGTCTTAATAAAGCATTTACCGAAATCGAATGTCTTCTTTTTTTCTTCTTCATTATATTTTATATATTTGAATGGCGCAGTCGGTAGGATACCGGCTAAGTGTTGTGCTTTAAAAGTGTTAAAATACTTATTCTCTTAGAGATTAAGTCGGTATCGAGTAATAGCAGCCAAAAGTATAAATCGGTTTTATTGAAACTAAGACTCAAATATAAAAGTATAAATCCGTTTTGTTGAAAGCCTAAGACTCAGAGGAAGACTCAAAGACAAAAGTGTAAATTGGTTTTATCGAAAAAAAAACTAAGACTCAAAGGAAACAATAAGTGCTCAGTGAACAATTATGGCGACGATAACATTACACGATTTAATATCTGAAGCTCGATCAGTTCCCATTTATAGAGGTGATGGTTCGTATGAACTTTCTACCTTTCTTTCGGAAGTAGAAACCATCGTTGCCATTGCACCGGATGAAAATTCTAAACTTTACCTCTATCACATACTGACGGGAAGAATACAAGGAGCTGCTTCAACATCCATCAGACGACTTCCTCAAAATCGGACTTGGGACCAGATTAAGGAGCAACTTATAAAATCATTCGGCGTTCAGGAATCGTATTTGAGATTAAAGGACAAAGCAGATGCCATTAAATTTGTTAATGTAAGTCAGTATTACAAAGAATTAAGTGAAATTTTAGATAAACTTAATCTTAAATATAAGTTAGACAGCACTAAACCCCTGGAATTTTCGCCAGCAAATAATGAGAATAGCATTTTACACAAATTCTTGAATAAAATAAATAGATCTGATAGTATGTATCTTAGAATTAAGGATGTGAAAACTCTAGAGGAAGCATATTATGAATTAGTTCAAACTGGTATTAACGACGATGCTAGTAATTACAGTTATAACAATAAAAATAATTCAAATCAAACCCGTGAATACAGTGCAAACCGCACAAATAATAAATTTAATGTAAGTAGACGGGATACTGGCTCAAATCGATATTACGAAAACCCTAAAAATGTTTACCAAGATAGAAATGTTCAACATTTTAACCCTGATATGAATCGTAGCTACAGAAACAGACATCAAAATTCTAATTTTACTAATCCTAGTTTTTATAACACTAATAGAAATTCCTCTAACTTTCGAAATAATGACGATAGGCCAGAACCAATGGAAATGGGTCACAATAACGTAAAGAACATAGAAAAGCAAGAAAATTTTCTTTTACCTCCTCGGGTAACTCATAACCGATAGTCTCAGTAACAGTAGAGGGTCAGAAAATTAATTGTTTAATTGATACAGGGTCTGCAACATCTATAATAAATTCCCATTTATTCCCTGAAAAAGTTCGGATATATTTAGAAAAACCTATTCAATTGTGTACTCTTACTGGAAATGATATAATCAGACATGAAATTATTACTGAACTCCCAGAAGAATTTAATGAAGAAGCCACTATGAGCTGGAAAGTATTAAAAATAAGGAATAGAAATTTCGATGCTATAATAGGACAAAATCTAATAAGCCCTCTTAAAGCCATTATCAATTTACAAAATAACTCCATTTCTATAAATAACAGAATTACAAAATTTTTCCTTTCATGTCCCCATGATAACGTAGTTCAACCTGAAATTTTAAACATAAACCATTCAGAATTATTATCGCGATTAGAAACATCACATTTGAATAGCGAAGAAAGACAATGAATTCGACTCTTTAAATATACGAGATTTTTTTTAGAAATGAGAACATTCCCATCCATTTTACATCCCCTAGAGCCCATACAGGAAATTCTGACATAGAGAGGGTTCATGGAACTCTAAATGAACATATACGTTTAATGAAATTGCAGAATAAACATTTAAAACCTGCAGAAATAATTTTAAGATCAGTTGAAATTTATAATTCTACAATACATTCAACAACTCAAATAAAACCAATAGACTTTATTACAGGTAAAGTTAATCCCATCGAATTTACAAAACTTTTTGCAAAGATTAAGGAAACCAAAGAAAATACTATAACCAAATTGAATATTATACGTGACGAAGTTAAATTACCCGAAAGTAACGAAATTTTAGTTCACAACGTAGATATTGTTAGGCATAAAGAGCAACCAAAGTATAAGAGAATTAAGACAACGTTTGTTAACAACAAACTAATAGATTCTAGGAAAAGAAATATCCATAAAACCAGGATTAAACGAAACTATAAATTCTTTTCAGGTAATAACGTTCCTATTGGTGATCCTAACCCTACTTAGATTTGCAACAGGAGAAATAAGGATAGAAAAACTTGAGACGAATGCAGGATATTCAATTATCAAACAAGGAAAAGAACCCGTCATAGAATATTATGAAAAAATTATACATATTATCGATGTTGAAATGTTAAAAGATACAATTAAGAAGGTACAGATAAATATAAAACAAAATTTTGCAGATGCAAACGACGTAGTATACTATAAGCAATTACCAGTTCCTAACTCAAAATATGAAGAAGTTATTTTAGAGCAAACTGAAATAATTATGTCAACAAATTCAGTGTTTATTAAAAATGATGAAAACAATATTAAAAAAATGAAATCGCCTAATGCTTGTATAACTAGTCTCTTAGGTAAAAGTTATCTAAATTGTAAAAGTAGGATTAATACAGACTTTGAGTCTTTAGAAATAGAACTAGGAGTTATATTGTTGAAAAACGCAAAAAATGTGACAATGTCAAATACGTGTAACAATATGGATTATAAATTATATGGGAACTCGTTAATAACATTCAATAATTGTACAGTTAATATTGATAATAATAAATATGCAAATCATGAAAAAACAATTATTCAGAATATTATCATTCCAAATTATTTAGAAATATAAAATACAACAAAACAATTAGACTTAAGTCAAGTTCATGTTAAACAAATTAAAAATTCCAAGGAAATTGAAGAGATAAAATTTACAGATAAACGTCATGAGATAACAATTTTCTCTTCAATAACCGTTATTATACTTCTCGTTTTAATATTAGTAATTGCAAAATATGTAAAGCGAAATCGAACCAGTATTAAAATAGTAAACAAAACTCTTAGACCAAATAACGTTCGGGAGAACGTCAATCGTAAGGAGGGAGGGGTCATATATCCCGCAGTTCACGACAGTTACATGTGAACAGTTTGATTTTGCATCATTCATATTTCCACCTATTTGTAAAACGAATAAATGGAAATATGATTTTTTTTTTTCTTCTCCTCCAAATGCAAATTCGCTTTCTCATCCGTTCTGAAATATGAACTTATGAGAAGACGAATTTGCATCCGTTCCCAAAGACATTAAACACCTGAGTAATCATTTATACTGGTTCGATGGTGCTAGAGAAAAGTCATTTTTGTAGTTTTTGGATTTAGTCTTAATAAAGCATTTACCGAAATCGAATGTCTTCTTTTTTTTCTTCTTCATTATATTTTATATATTTGAATTCCGTTCTGAAATATGAACTTATGAGAAGACGAATTTGCATCCGTTCCCAAAGACATTAAACACCTGAGTAATCATTTATACTGGTTCGATGGTGCTAGAGAAAAGTCCTTTTTGTAGTTTTTGGATTTAGTCTTAATAAAGCATTTACCGAAATCGAATGTCTTCTTTTTTTCTTCTTCATTATACTTTATATATTTGAATGGCGCAGTCGGTAGGATACCGACTAAGTGTTGTGCTTTAAAAGTGTTAAAATACTTATTCTCTTAGAGATTAAGTCGGTATCGAGTAATAGCAGACAAAAGTGTAAATCGGTTTTATTGAAAAACTAAGACTCAAAGGCAAAAGTATAAATCGGTTTTATTGAAACTAAGACTCAAATATAAAAGTATAAATCCGTTTTGTTGAAAGCCTAAGACTCAGAGGAAGGCTCAAAGACAAAAGTGTAAATTGGTTTTATCGAAAAAAAACTAAGACTCAAAGGGAACAATAAGTGCTCAGTGAACAATTATGGCGACGATAACATTACACGATTTAATATCTGAAGCTCGATCAGTTCCCATATATAGAGGTGATGGTTCGTATGAACTGTCTACCTTTCTTTCGGAAGTGGAAACCATCGTTGCCAATGCACCGGATGAAAATTCTAAACTTTACCTCTATCACATACTGACGGGAAAAATACAAGGAGCTGCTTCAGCATCCATCAGACGACTTCCTCAAAATCGGACTTGGGACCAGATTAAGGAGCAACTTATAAAATCATTCGGCGTTCAGGAATCGTATTTGAGATTAAAGGACAAAGCAGATGCCATTTGTTAATGTAAGTCAGTATTACAAAGAATTAAGTGAAATTTTAGATAAACTTAATCTTAAATATAAGTTAGACAGCACTAAACCCCTGGAATTTTCGCCAGCAAATAATGAGAATAGCATTTTAAACAAATTCTTGAATAAAATAAATAGATCTGATAGTATGTATCTTAGAATTAAGGATGTGAAAACTCTAGAGGAAGCATATTATGAATTAGTTCAAACTGGTATTAACGACGATGCTAGTAATTACAGTTATAAAAATAAAAATAATTCAAATCAAACCCGTGAATACAGTGCAAACCGTGCAAATAATAAATTTAATGTAAGTAGACGGGATACTGGCTCAAATCGATATTACGAAAACCCTAAAAATGTTTACCAAGATAGAAATGTTCAACATTTTAACCCTGATATGAATCGTAGCTACAGAAACAGACATCAAAATTCTAATTTTACTAATCCTAGTTTTTATAACACTAATAGAAATTCCTCTAACTTTCGAAATAATCAAGATAGGCCAGAACCAATGGAAATGGGTCACAATAACGTAAAGAACGTAGAAAAGCAAGAACATTTTCTTTTAGCCCCTCGGGTAACGCATTACCGATAGTCTCAGTAACAGTAGAGGGTCAGAAAATTAATTGTTTATTTAATACAGGGTCTGCAACATCTATGATAAATTCCCATTTATTCCCTGAAAAAGTTCTGATATATTTAGAAAAACCTATTCAATTGTGTACTCTTACTGGAAATGATATAATCAGACATGAAATTATTACTGAACTCCCAGAAGAATTTAATGAAGAAGCCACTATGAGCTGGAAAGTATTAAAAATAAGGAATAGAAATTTCGATGCTATAATAGGACAAAATCTAATAAGCCCTCTTAAAGCCATTATCAATTTATAAAATAACTCCATTTCTATAAATAACAGAATTACAAAATTTTCCCTTTCATGTCCCCATGATAACGTAGTTCAACCTGAAATTTTAAACATAAACCATTCAGAATTATTATCGCGATTAGAAACATCACATTTGAATAGTGAAGAAAGACAATAGCTTTGCAAAATAATTAAACAAAATACAGACCTTTTCTTTCAAGAAGATCAGCAGCTAACAAGTGTCCAATCGGTTAAGCATCAAATTATAGTAAAACATAACTTACCGATTTATTCAAAAATTTATAGATTTCCCAAAATACATGAACGTGAAGTAGAAAAACAAATAGCAGAAATGCTAGAACAAGGTATTATACAACCGTCAAGTTCAGCATATAATTCTCCTATTTGGATAGTACCGAAAAAGGACGACAATTCCGGCACCAAAAAATGGCGAATTGTCATTGATTATCGGAAACTTAACGAGATTACTCTCGATGACAAGTTTCCGATTCCAAATATTGATTCATTGTTCGATAAGCTTGGGAGGGCCCAGTATTTTACAACATTGGACCTGGCAAAAGGATTCCATCAGATTCTGGTCGACGAAAAGGATAGAGAAAAAACGGCGTGCTCTACACTTCAGGGTCACTACGAATTCACACGAATGCCTTTCGAGTTAAAAAATGCCCCGGCAACCTTCCAACGAATGATGAATCATATATTAAAGGAACATATTAATAAGATTTGTGTCGTATATCTTGACGACATTCTTATTTTTAGCACTTCTTTTCAAGAACATATGGATTCAATAAATAAAATTTTTAAGAAACTGAGGGAAGCCAATCTAAAAATACAGGTAGATAAATGTCGTTTTTTCGCCAAAGAAACCGAGTACCTGGGACATATTTTAACTAGCGAAGGAATTAAGCCCAATAATAAAAAAATCGAAGTAATTAAAAACCTTAGTATTCCAAGAACCAGAAAAGAAATCAAAAGTTTTATCGGTATGAGCGGTTATTACCGTAAATTTATTAAAGATTATGCAAAGGTGGCGCAACCGTTAACAAATTGTTTAAAAAAAGATAAAAAAAAATGATATTAATGACAGTAAGTACAGAGAAGCATTTAATAAACTTGTAGACCTTTTAATAGAATACCCAATTTTAAGATACCCCAATTTTAACAAGAAGTTCACACTTACTACGGATGCTAGCCAGTATGCACTGGGAGCTGTTTTATCCCAAGAGGGTCACCCTGTAAGCTATGCTAGTCGTACATTAAACGAGCATGAAGTCCGTTACATTACTATAGAAAAAGAACTTCTAGCCATAGTTTGGGCTTGTAAATATTACCGTCCCTATTTATATGGAGTAAAATTCACGATCCAAACGGATCACAGACCGTTAAAATGGTTAGACTCGCTTAAAGAACCAAACTCGAAGCTTCAGCGGTGGCGTATAAAACTAAACGAATATGAATATGATATTGAATATGTAAAAGGTAGGGATAATAACGTAGCTGATTTCTTAAGTCGATTGGAAGTCCATAATAATGAAACCGACACAGATTTAGCAACAATTCATAGCGGAGTAGAAGATGTTGGTGACCATATACCTATTTCTGATAAAATCATTAACGTTTATCGAACACAAATACATTTAGTAGAAAACAAAAATCAAGAAATTATTACAAAATATAGAAACGTGAGGCAAATATTTATTGCAAAAGAAGACGTGTACCACGTTAATTATTTGAACGATGTTTTCAGAAGATATATAAAAAAGGGAATAACTGGGATTTATTCTGAATTAGGAGATTCACATTATAACAAAGTTCAGCAAAAACTCGTAGAACTCTTTAGTAACGATCGAACAATCAAGTTTGTTAAATGTACTAGAAAAGCTATTAATTTACAATCAGAAGAACAAGCCGTAGAAGAAATTAAAAAAGTGCATATGAAAGGGAACCACAGAGGAATCATAGAAAACTACCAACAACTTCGATCCAAATACTTTTATCCAAAACTTAAAGAATTGATACATAAATTCGTCAATAATTGTGATATTTGCAATTTGGGTAAATATGACAGACATCCTCTGAAAGTTAAATTCGAAATCTCAGAAACTCCTCAAAAGCCAAATGAGATTGTTCATGGTGATATATTTATTTCTCATAAAGAAATATATCTTACAACAATAGACAAATTTAGTAAACATTTGATGGCTATCAAATTAAATGACAGGAATTATATGACAATCATTACAGCATTCCGCCAGCGATTCTCAACACTAGGAAAACCAGAAAAAATAGTTTTAGACAATGAATTCGACTCTTTAAATATACGAGATTTTTTTAGAAATGAGAACATTCCCATCCATTTTACATCCCATAGAGCCCATACAGGAAATTCTGACATAGAGAGGGTTCATGGAACTCTAAATGAACATATACGTTTAATGAAATTGCAGAATAAACATTTAAAACCTGCAGAAATAATTTTAAGATCAGTTGAAATTTATAATTCTACAATACATTCAACAACTCAAATAAAACCAATAGACTTTATTACAGGTAAAGTTAATCCTATCGAATTTACAAAACTTTTTGCAAAGATTAAGGAAATCAAAATACTATAACCAAATTGAATATTAATCGTGACGAAGTTAAATTACCCGAAAGTAACGAAATTTTAGTTCACAACCCAGATATTGTTAGGTATAAGAGAATTAAGACAACGTTTGTTAACAACAAACTAATAGACTCTAGGAAAAGAAATATCCATAAAACCAGGATTAAACGAAACTATAAATTCTTTCCAGGTAATAACGTTCCTATTGGTGATCCTAACCCTACTTAGATTTGCAACAGGAAAAATAAGGATAGAAAAACTTGAGACGAATGCAGGATAGTCAATTATCAAACAAGGAAAAGAACCCGTCATAGAATATTATGAAAAAATTATACATATTATCGATGTTGAAATGTTAAAAGATACAATTAAGAAGGTACAGATAAATATAAAACAACATTTTGCAGATGCAAACGACTTAGTATACTATAAGCAATTACAAGTTCCACTCAATAGAATTAAGCATGAAATCCAAACAATAATACCAAAAAGGTCAAAAAGAGGCTTATTGAACATCGGCGGCAACATAATGAATTGGTTGTTTGGAAGCATGGATGATGATGATCGCGAGGAGATTGAGGAACATTTTAAAGTAGTAGACGAAAATAATCATAATGCTATTACTAACCTTAATAACCAAATAAAAATTAATACAGATCTTCAGGAGAATTTACTGACTCTTACTAACAAAATGAATGAGAATCAAGAACTAATGACTAAACTTTATAACAGTGTTACACTTATAGATAAAGTTGTCTTAAAGCAATTGCATTTTATTCAAATTTTAACAGACTTGAAGCTGTTAGAAGATGAAATTGAAAATATCCAAAACAATATAATGGTTGCAAAATATGGAATTATGAGTAGGTCTATTTTTACAAATGAGGAAATAGATTCATATCAAATAGGGTTTTCGAAACTACAACACATTAGTTGCCATGTAGGATATATTGATAACAAATTACTTTTTGTAATTTTAGTCCCGGTCTTTAGTGAGGAACAGTTTCCAAAATACACGTTAATACCAGTTCCTAACTCAAAATATGAAGAAATTATTTTAGAGCAAACCGAAATAATTATGTCAACAAATTCAGTGTTTTTTAAAAATGATCAAAACTATATTAAAAAATGAAATCGCCTAATGCTTGTATAACTAGTCTCTTAGGTAAAAGTTATCTAAATTGTAAAAGTAGGATTAATACAGACTTTGAGTCTTTAGAAATAGAACTAGGAGTTATATTGTTGAAAAACGCAAAAAATGTGACAATGTCAAATACGTGTAACAATATGGATTATAAATTATATGGGAACTCGTTAATAACATTCAATAATTGTACAGTTAATATTGATAATAATAAATATGTAAATCATGAAAAAACAATTATTCAGAATATTATCATTCCAAATTATTTAGAAATATATAATACAACAAAACAATTAGACTTAAGTCAAGTTCATGTTAAACAAATTAAAAATTCCAAGGAAATTGAAGAGATAAAATTTACAAATAAACGTCATGAGATAACAATTTTCTCTTCATTAATCGTTATTATACTTCTAGTTTTAATATTAGTAATTGCAAAATATGTAAAGCGAAATCGAACCAGTATTAAAATAGTAAACAAAACTCTTAGACCAAATAACGTTCGGGAGAACGTCAATCCTAAGGAGGGAGGGGTCATATATCCCGCAGCTCACGACAGTTACATGTGAACAGTTTCATTTTGCATCATTCATATTTCCACTTATTTGTAAAACGAATAAATGGAAATATGATTTTTTTTTTCTTCTCCTCCAGATGCAAATTCGCTTTCTCATCCGTTCTGAAATATGAACTTATGAGAAGACGAATTTGCATCCGTTCCCAAAGACATTAAACACCTGAGTAATCATTTATACTGGTTCGATGGTGCTAGAGAAAAGTCATTTTTGTAGTTTTTGGATTTAGTCTTAATAAAGCATTTACCGAAATCGAATGTCTTCTTTTTTTCTTCTTCATTATATTTTATATATTTGAATCGCACGGCAACCAATCAACCATAAACTAAACCTTCGGCTTCGGCCAAATCTTCGGCCTATTTTGGCCGAAGCCGAAGGTTTAGCCGATTGTAGTTTTTTTAGCCAAATGTGACCGAAACCGAAGCTTCGGTTGGACACTACCTGAAGGCACGATCCAGATCCACATCTTCGCTGACGCCAGTACGAAGGCCTATGGTACAGTAGCGTATTTGAGGTGCATCGCTCCAATTGGGCAAATCAGCGTTTTATTCTTGTGTGCGAAAAATCGAGTTGCTCCTTTGAAAGAAGATGGCGCTAATGAGTTGACGTTACCGAAGCTGGAATTGACAGGCGCTTTAATAGCTGCGCGGCTCCAATCCTATCTGCAAAGATCTCTGAAGCTATCTGCTGTCAAGTATTTCTTGTGGACCGATTCTAGGATAACTTCGAGTTGGACTCAAGGTAATGTTCAACGCTGGAAACCCTACGTCCAAAACAGAGTCGACGAAATACGACGCCTTACAGAGGTATCGCAATGGAATCACTGTAAAGGAAAAGAAAATCCGGCCGATCTTCTCACCCGAGGCGTTTGTGGTAATGTTCTTCAAAAATCATCACTCTGGGCTTATGGACCGCTCTGGCTGAAAAGTAGCGATACGGACTGGAGCAACGTCGACCAATCTGAACAACCAAATGTCGCAATGGCCCTTTTGACTGAATCGGACCTATCATCTGACCTCGAAGAGAATCCATTAATACGCTACCATGATTACAGCACCTGGGATCGTTTAGTTCGAGTAACTGCCTTTATAATCGCTTCGTACGAAACACAAAAGGAAGGCGAAAAACATCAAAGATTTCATCTGACGTAGAAACAGATATAGCGTTTTTGCAAGCTGCTGAGATCCAGGCCGCGGAAAATTATTGGTTCTGGTATGTACAAAGGCATCATTTCTTTAACGAAATTTCTATATTACAGAAGGGCGGAGCCGTACCAACGTCGTCGCATATATCCGAACTTTCCCCCTTCTTAGACAGTGATGGCGTTCTGAGGCTGGGCGGTCGTCTCCATTCACTCGATGAGCCAACGGATGTGAAACATCCGATCATTCTTCCTTCGAAATCGCATGTTGTTAATATTGTCATCGACCAGTGTCATCAACGAATGCTTCACGCTGGTGTCAATATCGTCCTTGGGCAGTTGCGGAAGCGTCTATGGATCATCAGAGGTCGGCAAGTCATCAAACGTCGAATTAAGCAATGTGTAGTATGCAGGAAGCTCTGGGGTGTTCCCGCATCCCAACTGTTTGTGCCTCTTCCTGTAGAAAGGATTACGCTATCACGGCCATTTGATAACGTTGGAGTTGACTTTGCCGGTCCACTCTATTGCTACGATGACAGGTCTGATGCCGCCAAAGTCTACGTCGCTATATTCACTTGTGCAGCGATACGCGCCGTACATTTAGAATTAGTGAGAAGCCTGTCTACCGAAAATTTCTTAATGGCTCTTCGGCGTTTTATTGGCAGACGCGGGGTCCCAACAATGATTCTCTCCAACAACGCGGGTCATATATCCCGCAGTTCACGACAGTTACATGTGAACAGTTTCATTTTGCATTATTCATATTTCCACTTATTTGTAAAACGTATATATGGAAATATGATTTTTTTTTCTTCTCCTCCAAATGCAAATTCGCTTTCTCATCCGTTCTGAAATATGAACTTATGAGAAGACGAATTTGCATCCGTTCCCAAAGACATTAAACACCTGAGTAATCATTTATACTGGTTCGATTGGCTAGAGAAAAGTAATTTTTGTAGTTTTTGGATTTAATCTTAATAAAGCATTTACCGAAATCGAATGTCTTCTTTTTTTCTTCTTCATTATAATTTCATATATTTGAATGGCGCAGTCGGTAGGATACCGACTAAGTGTTGTGCTTTAAAAGTGTTAAAATACTTATTCTCTTAGAGATTAAGTCGGTATCGAGTAATAGCAGACAAAAGTGTAAATCGGTTTTATTGAAAAACTAAGACTCAAAGGCGAAAGTATAAATCGGTTTTATTGAAACTAAGACTCAAATATAAAAGTATAAATCCGTTTTGTTGAAAGCCTAAGACTCAGAGGAAGGCTCAAAGACAAAAGTGTAAATTGGTTTTATCGAAAAAAAACTAAGACTCAAAGGGAACAATAAGTGCTCAGTGAACAATTATGGCGACGATAACATTACACGATTTAATATCTGAAGCTCGATCAGTTCCCATATATAGAGGTGATGATTCGTATGAACTTTCTACCTTTCTTTCGGAAGTGGAAACCATCGTTGCCAATGCACCGGATGAAAATTCTAAACTTTACCTCTATCACATACTGACGGGAAAAATACAAGGAGCTGCTTCAGCATCCATCAGACGACTTCCTCAAAATCGGACTTGGGACCAGATTAAGGAGCAACTTATAAAATCATTCGGCGTTCAGGAATCGTACTTGAGATTAAAGGACAAAGCAGATGCCATTAAATTTGTTAATGTAAGTCAGTATTACAAAGAATTAAGTGATTATTAATCTTAAATATAAGTTAGACAGCACTAAACCCCTGGAATTTTCGCCAGCAAATAATGAGAATAGCATTTTAAACAAATTCTTGAATAAAATAAATAGATCTGATAGTATGTATCTTAGGATGTGAAAACTCTAGAGGAAGCATATTATGAATTAGTTCAAACTGGTATTAACGACGATGCTAGTAATTACAGTTATAAAAATAAAAATAATTCAAATCAAACCCGTGAATACAGTGCAAACCGTACAAATAATAAATTTAATGTAAGTAGACGGGATACTGGCTCAAATCGATATTACGAAAACCCTAAAAATGTTTACCAAGATAGAAATGTTCAACATTTTAACCCTGATATGAATCGTAGCTACAGAAACAGACATCAAAATTCTAATTTTACTAATCCTAGTTATTATAACACTAATAGAAATTCCTCTAACTTTCGAAATAATCACGATCGGCCAGAACCAATGGAAATGGGTCACAATAACGTAAAGAACGTAGAAAAGCAAGAAATTTTTCTTTTACCTCCTCGTGTAACGCATTACCGATAGTCTCAGTAACAGTAGAGGGTCAGAAAATTAATTGTTTAATTGATACAGGGTTTGCAACATCTATAATAAATTCCCATTTATTCCCTGAAAAAGTTCGGATATATTTAGAAAAACCTATTCAATTGTGTACTCTTACTGGAAATGATATAATCAGACATGAAATTATTACTGAACTCCCAGAAGAATTTAATGAAGAAGCCGCTATGAGCTGGAAAGTATTAAAAATAAGGAATAGATATTTCGATGCTATAATAGGACAAAATCTAATAAGCCCTCTTAAAGCCATTATCAATTTACAAAATAACTCCATTTCTATAAATAACAGAATTACAAAATTTTCCCTTTCATGTCCCCATGATAACGTAGTTCAACCTGAAATTTTAAACATAAACCATTCAGAATTATTATCGCGATTAGAAACATCACATTTGAATAGTGAAGAAAGACAACAGCTTTGCAAAATAATTAAACAAAATACAGACCTTTTCTTTCAAGAAGATCAGCAGCTAACAAGTGTCCAATCGGTTAAGCATCAAATTATAGTAAAACATAACTTACCGATTTATTCAAAAATTTATAGATTTCCCAAAATACATGAACGTGAAGTAGAAAAACAAATAGCAGAAATGCTAGAACAAGGTATTATACAACCGTCAAGTTCAGCATATAATTCTCTTATTTGGATAGTACCGAAAAAGGACGACAATTCCGGCACCAAAAAATGGCGAATTGTCATTGATTATCGGAAACTTAACGAGATTACTCTCGATGACAAGTTTCCGATTCCAAATATTGATTCATTGTTCGATAAGCTTGGGAGGGCCCAGTATTTTACAACATTGGACCTGGCAAAAGGATTCCATCAAATTCTGGTCGACGAAAAGGATATAGAAAAAACGGCGTTCTCTACACTTCAGGGTCACTACGAATTCACACGAATGCCTTTCGGGTTAAAAAACGCCCCGGCAACCTTCCAACGAATGATGAATCATATATTAAAGGAACATATTAATAAGATTTGTGTCGTATATCTTGACGACATTCTTATTTTTAGCACTTCTTTTCAAGAACATATGGATTCAATAAATAAAATTTTTAAGAAACTGAGGGAAGCCAATCTAAAAATACAGGTAAATAAATGTCGTTTTTTCGCCAAAGAAACCGAGTACCTGGGACATATTTTAACTAGCGAAGGAATTAAGCCCAATAATAAAAAAATCGAAGTAATTAAAAACCTTAGTATTCCAAGAACCAGAAAAGAAATCAAAAGTTTTATCGGTATGAGCGGTTATTACCGTAAATTTATTAAAGATTATGCAAAGATGGCGCAACCGTTAACAAATTGTTTAAAAAAAGATAAAAAAAAATTATATTAATGACAGTAAGTACAGAGAAGCATTTAATAAACTTGTAGACCTTTTAATAGAATACCCAATTTTAAGATACCCCAATTTTAACAAGAAGTTCACACTTACTACGGATGCTAGCCAGTATGCTCTGGAAGCTGTTGTATCCCAAGAGGGTCACCCTATAAGCTATGCTAGTCGTACATTAAACGAGCATGAAGTCCGTTACAGTACTATAGAAAAAGAACTTCTAGCCATAGTTTGGGCTTGTAAATATTACCGTCCCTATTTATATGTGTGTAAAATTCACGATCCAAACGGATCACAGACCGTTAAAATGGTTAGACTCGCTTAAAGAACCGAATTCGAAGCTACAGCGGTGGCGTATAAAACTAAACGAATATGAATATGATATTGAATATGTAAAAGGTAGGGATAATAACGTAGCTGATTTCTTAAGTCGATTGGAAGTCCATAATAATGAAACCGACACAGATTTAGCAACAATTTATAGCGGAGTAGAAGATGTTGGTGACCATATACCTATTTCTGATAAAATCATTAACGTTTATCGAACACAAGTACATTTAGTAGAAAACAAAAATCAAGAAATTATTACAAAATATAGAAACGTGAGGCAAATATTTATTGCAAAAGAAGACGTGTACCACGTTAATTATTTGAACAATGTTTTCAGAAGATATATAAAAAAGGGAATAACTGGGATTTATTCTGAATTAGGAGATTCACATTATAACAAAGTTCAGCAAAAACTCGTAGAACTCTTTAGTAACGATCGAACAATCAAGTTTGTTAAATGTACTAGAAAAGCTATTGATTTACAATCAGAAGAACAAGCCGTAGAAGAAATTAAAAAAGTGCATATGAAAGGGAACCACAGAGGAATCATAGAAAACTACCAACAACTTCGATCCAAATACTTTTATCCAAAACTTAAAGAATTGATACATAAATTCGTCAATAATTGTGATATTTGCAATTTGGGTAAATATGACAGACATCCTCTGAAAGTTAAATTCGAAATCTCAGAAACTCCTCAAAAGCCAAATGAGATTGTTCATGGTGATATATTTATTTCTCATAAAGAAATATATCTTACAACAATAGACAAATTTAGTAAACATTTGATGGCTATCAAATTAAATGACAGGAATTATATGACAATCATTACAGCATTCCGCCAGCGATTCTCAACATTAGGAAAACCAGAAAAAATAGTTTTAGACAATGTATTCGACTCTTTAAATATACGAGATTTTTTTAGAAATGAGAACATTCCCATCCATTTTACATCCCCTAGAGCCCATACAGGAAATTTTGACATAGAGAGGGTTCATGGAACTCTAAATGAACATAAACGTTTAATGAAATTGCAGAATAAACATTTAAAACCTGCAGAAATAATTTTAAGATCAGTTGAAATTTATAATTCTACAATACATTCAACAACTCAAATAAAACCAATAGACTTTATTACAGGTAAAGTTAATCCCATCGAATTTACAAAACTTTTTGCAAAGATTAAGGAAACCAAAGAAAATACTATAACCAAATTGAATATTATACGTGACGAAGTTAAATTACCCGAAAGTAACGAAATTTTAGTTCACAACTCAGATATTGTTAGGCATAAAGAGCAACCAAAGTATAAGAGAATTAAGACAACGTTTGTTAACAACAAACTAATAGATTCTAAGAAAAGAAATATCCATAAAACCAGGATTAAACGAAACTATAAATTCTTTCCAAGTAATAACGTTCCTATTGGTGATCCTAACCCTACTTAGATTTGCAACAGGAGAAATAAGGATAATTAATTGATACAGGGTCTGCAGCATCTATGATAAATTCCCATTTATTCCCTGAAAAAGCTCGGATATATTTAGAAAAACCTATTCAATTGTGTACTCTTACTGGAAATGATATAATCAGACATGAAATTATTACTGAACTCCCAGAAGAATTTAATGATATTTTACACTTTATGTTTCAAATCTACCCCTTGCTAGTGGTTTAGTAAATACGTCGGCAATCTGCTCTTCTGTTGGAACATGCGGAAGTTCAAAGACTCCTTCAGCAAACTTCTCTCGAATAAAGTGATATTTTACTTCGATGTGTTTGCTTCTTTTATGGAATTCTGGATTTCGTACAAGCCTGATAGCACTTTCGTTGTCAACCAGAGGGCTTGGCTGGCCACATTCCCCAGGTAGTATCTCGTCAAATAACCGCTTCAGCCACACTATTTCTTTAGCTGCATGCGATTCAAATATATAAAATATAATGAAGAAGAAAAAAAAGAAGACATTCGATTTCGGTAAATGCTTTATTAAGACTAAATCCAAAAACTACAAAAATGACTTTTCTCTAGCACCATCGAACCAGTATAAATGATTACTCAGGTGTTTAATGTCTTTGGGAACGGATGCAAATTCGTCTTCTCATAAGTTCATATTTCAGAACGGATGAGAAAGCGAATTTGCATTTGGAGGAGAAGAAAAAAAAAAAAATCATATTTCCATATATTCGTTTTACAAATAGGTGGAAATATGAATGATGCAAAATGAAACTGTTCACATGTAACTGTCGTGAACTGCGGGATATATGACCCGGATGAGAAAGCGAATTTGCATTTGGAGGAGAAGGAAAAAAAAAATCATATTTCCATTTATCCGTTTTACAAATAAGTGGAAAATGAATGATGCAAAATGAAACTGTTCACATGTAACTGTCGTGAACTGCGGGATATATGACCTCTATGGTCCCCAACATCTTCTACTCCACTATGAATTGTTGCTAAATCTGTGTCGGTTTCATTATTATGGACTTTCAATCGACTTAAGAAATCAGCTACGTTATTATCCCTACCTTTTACATATGAGAATTTATTTCGAATTTAACTTTCAGAGGATGTCTGTCATATTTACCCAAATTGCAAATATCACAATTATTGACGAATTTATGTATCAATTCTTTAAGTTTTGGATAAAAGTATTTGGATCGAAGTTGTTGGTAGTTTTCTATGATTCCTCTGTGGTTCCCTTTCATATGCACTTTTTTAATTTCTTCTACGGCTTGTTCTTCTGATTGTAAATCAATAGCTTTTCTAGTACATTTAACAAACTTGATTGTTCGATCGTTACTAAAGAGTTCTACGAGTTTTTGCTGAACTTTGTTATAATGTGAATCTCCTAATTCAGAATAAATCCCAGTTATTCCCTTTTTTATATATCTTCTGAAAACATCGTTCAAATAATTAACGTGGTACACGTCTTCTTTTGCAATAAATATTTGCCTCACGTTTCTATATTTTGTAATAATTTCTTGATTTTTGTTTTCTACTAAATGTACTTGTGTTCGATAAACGTTAATGATTTTATCAGAAATAGGTATATGGTCACCAACATCTTCTACTCCGCTATGAATTGTTGCTAAATCTGTGTCGGTTTCATTATTATGGACTTCCAATCGACTTAAGAAATCAGCTACGTTATTATCCCTACCTTTTACATATTCAATATCATATTCATATTCGTTTAGTTTTATACGCCACCGCTGAAGCTTCGAGTTTGGTTCTTTAAGCGAGTCTAACCATTTTAACGGTCTGTGATCCGTTTGGATCGTGAATTTTACTCCATATAAATAGGGACGGTAATATTTACAAGCCCAAACTATGGCTAGAAGTTCTTTTTCTATAGTACTGTAACGGACTTCATGCTCGTTTAATGTACGACTAGCATAGCTTATAGGGTGACCCTCTTGGGATAAAACAGCTCCCAGTGCATACTGGCTAGCATCCGTAGTAAGTGTGAACTTCTTGTTAAAATTGGGGTATCTTAAAATTGGGTATTCTATTAAAAGGTCTACAAGTTTATCAAATGCTTCTCTGTACTTACTGTCATTAATATCATTTTTTTTTATCTTTTTTAAACAATTTGTTAACGGTTGCGCCACCTTTGCATAATCTTTAATAAATTTACGGTAATAACCGCTCATACCGATAAAACTTTTGATTTCTTTTCTGGTTCTTGGAATACTAAGGTTTTTAATTACTTCGATTTTTTTATTATTGGGCTTAATTCCTTCGCTAGTTAAAATATGTCCCAGGTACTCGGTTTCTTTGGCGAAAAAACGGCATTTATTTACCTGTATTTTTAGATTGGCTTCCCTCAGTTTCTTAAAAATTTTATTTATTGAATCCATATGTTCTTGAAAAGAAGTGCTAAAAATAAGAATGTCGTCAAGATATACGACACAAATCTTATTAATATGTTCCTTTAATATATGATTCATCATTCGTTGGAAGGTTGCCGGGGCGTTTTTTAACCCGAAAGGCATTCGTGTGAATTCGTAGTGACCCTGAAGTGTAGAGAACGCCGTTTTTTCTCTATCCTTTTCGTCGACCAGAATTTGATGGAATCCTTTTGCCAGGTCCAATGTTGTAAAATACTGGGCCCTCCCAAGCTTATCGAACAATGAATCAATATTTGGAATCGGAAACTTGTCATCGAGAGTAATCTCGTTAAGTTTCCGATAATCAATGACA
The DNA here is from genome assembly GCA_945910035.1 of Brachypalpus laphriformis. Taxonomy (NCBI): domain Eukaryota; kingdom Metazoa; phylum Arthropoda; class Insecta; order Diptera; family Syrphidae; genus Brachypalpus; species Brachypalpus laphriformis. The sequence continues at coordinate 122,516,661 of OX246756.1, forward strand.
ATTCGCCATTTTTTGGTGCCGGAATTGTCGTCCTTTTTCGGTACTATCCAAATAGGAGAATTATATGCTGAACTTGACGGTTGTATAATACCTTGTTCTAGCATTTCTGCTATTTGTTTTTCTACTTCACGTTCATGTATTTTGGGAAATCTATAAATTTTTGAATAAATCGGTAAGTTATGTTTTACTATAATTTGATGCTTAACCGATTGGACACTTGTTAGCTGCTGATCTTCTTGAAAGAAAAGGTCTGTATTTTGTTTAATTATTTTGCAAAGCTGTTGTCTTTCTTCACTATTCAAATGTGATGTTTCTAATCGCGATAATGATTCTGAATGGTTTATGTTTAAAATTTCAGGTTGAACTACGTTATCATGGGGACATGAAAGGGAAAATTTTGTAATTCTGTTATTTATAGAAATGGAGTTATTTTGTAAATTGATAATGGCTTTAAGAGGGCTTATTAGATTTTGTCCTATTATAGCATCGAAATATCTATTCCTTATTTTTAATACTTTCCAGCTCATAGCGGCTTCTTCATTAAATTCTTCTGGGAGTTCAGTAATAATTTCATGTCTGATTATATCATTTCCAGTAAGAGTACACAATTGAATAGGTTTTTCTAAATATATCCGAACTTTTTCAGGGAATAAATGGGAATTTATTATAGATGTTGCAGACCCTGTATCAATTAAACAATTAATTTTGTGACCCTCTACTGTTACTGAGACTATCGGTAATGCGTTACCCGAGGAGGTAAAAGAAAAATTTCTTGCTTTTCTACGTTCTTTACGTTATTGTGACCCATTTCCATTGGTTCTGGCCGATCGTGATTATTTCGAAAGTTAGAGGAATTTCTATTAGTGTTATAAAAACTAGGATTAGTAAAATTAGAATTTTGATGTCTGTTTCTGTAGCTACGATTCATATCAGGGTTAAAATGTTGAACATTTCTATCTTGGTAAACATTTCTAGGGGTGGGCAAAATCGCATCATCACCCCCACGCGGTGCCCGCTGGATAGCTATCTGATAGTGAACTAACGATGAGCGTATGCTGAGTCTGACGATATATGTGCAGCTGAACACTCAGACCTGCATAAGCACATCTGGGTGAACTTCAGCGCGCATATGTCTAACCGGACGCGGCATCTCTTGTTGACCTGATTGGCTGAAATATGCGTCTCAGAAGTCTAGCAAGAGGTCCTCAGAAGGAGGACGTGCGGCGGACGAATTCCCTCGATGGAATCAACGGTGACGTCTACAGACCAGCGGATACCTTACTGGAGCTGCTTCAACCTATTTGGAGCTGAGGTCTGTAAGGATTTTCAATACTACGTCAGGGTATTGAAAAAGAGATGGTGGCGGATGAACCCTTAATGGGCCAACGGCAGCGCTCATATTCCCGAAGTGGGTTACTGACATCGGTGTATCCGGCCTCTTGTCCTAGGGGTACAAAAAAAAAGGATCTGGCCCTCCAGGTTGGGTGTTGTGCCATCGGGTTAACTTCCCTACCACGTAAAAAACCTTTGGTTACGAAGCAACCAACAGCCTCGGATACGGATGATCTTACTGTTGACGACCCATGCAAACGTAAAAAGGACAACGATCTTCGTGTCTGCACACGGAATGTTAGGTCCCTCTATAAACCACGTGCAGCCGAACAACTTGCGGAGGCCCTAGAGTGTCTCAAAGCAGACATTAGCGCCATCCAAGAAGTGCGATGGGATGGGCCGGGCAAAAGGAGTATGAAAAACTGCGACATCTACTACGGCGATTGCTACAGACAAAAAGGACAGCGTCTATTCGGGTGCGGATTTGTCATTGGAGACAGACTTAGGCAAGAAGTCTTGAGTTTCCGGCATGTGAACGAGCGCCTCATGACTATCCGTATCAAGGCTAAATTTGCCAACATTAGCCTAATATGCGTTCACGCCCCTCACGAGGAGAAGGACGACGCAACAAAGGATGACTTCTACCAGCTCTTGGACAAGACGTATGAGCAATGCCCTAGCCACGACGTTAAAATTATCCTAGGCGACTTTAACGCAAAGCTAGGAAGAGAGGAAGTCTTTAGTAGCGTGGTCGGAAAGCACAGCCTGCACGACAACACTTCCGGCAACGGACTCAGGCTAATCGAGTTTGCGGCGGGGCGAAACTTTGTTGTAGCTAGTACGCGGTTCCCACGTCTCGATATTCACAAAGGAACATGGCTCTCCTTTGATCGAAAAATCGTCAACCAAATCGATCACATTGCGATCGACGCAAGGCACTCTTCCAGTATTCTGGGTGTCCGGACTTTCCGAGGAGCCAACGTGGACTCGGATCACTACCTAGTTGTAGCCAAGGTACGGATGCGGATATCCACAACGGAGCGAAATCAACGAAATACTCTGAGGAAATTTGACGTCGAAAAGCTACAATCACAAGAGACCGCCAGAATCTTTGCCGATCGTGTTTCTTCTAATCTCAATCTAAGTCCTATGCCGCCAGCAGCAAATGCGGAAGACTAGTGGCAGCTTTGCCAAAAAGCCATCAGAGATGCCGCCTCTGATGTACTGGGTTTCTCTCGGCCACCACAACGAAACCCCTGGTTTGATGAAGAATGACGGCAAGCACATGCAGCTAAACAAGAGGCGTACAAAGCGGCGCTGCATAGAAGGACTAGAGCTGCTTACGAGCTCTACGTGCGCAGGAGAAAAGAGGAACATCGACTTCTCAGAAAGAAGAAAAAAGAGCATGAGAAGCGCTCGATCGAAGAGATTGAGAGACTTTATTGCAGGAATAATGTTCGAAAATTTTACCAAAGGGTAAAAAGAACATGCCAGGGTTTCAAAGCCAGAACAGAAGCCTGCAGGGACGAAAATGGCAACATAGTAGTAGAATCGCAGTCGGTGCTGAGGATATGGAAGGAACACTTCTGCAGACTGTTAAACGGCGATGATGATCAATATTCCGCTGTCAGGCAGAATGAGCCATTCAACAGTGACGATGGCAGTCAAAATTCCCGTCAACCCGATCATAATGAAGTGAGGATAGCGATATCTAAACTCAAATCCAACAAAGCTGCTGGAGCCGACGGCCTTGCCGCTGAACTTTTCAAGGCAGGAGGAGATGAGTTGGTAAGGAGCATGCACCAGCTCATCTGTAAAATCTGGTCGGACGAAAGTATGCCCGATGAATGGAACCTCAGCATCGTTTGCCCGATCCTGAAGAAAGGAGACCCTCTGAACTGCGCCAACTACAGAGGTATAAGTCTCTTAAATATCGCATATAAGATCCTGTCTGCCGTATTATGTGAACGCCTAAAACCGATCGTCAACAACCTGATAGGTCCTTATCAGTGAGGTTTCAGGCCTGGAAAGTCCACCATTGACCAAATATTCACACTACGGCAGATCTTGGAAAAAACCCATGAATATAAAATCGATACGCACCACCTTTTCATCGATTTCAAAGTTGCCTATGATAGCGTGTATAGAGACGAGTTATACAGAGCCATGTCTAGTCTTGGCATCCCTGCCAAGCTCCTCCGTTTGTGCAGAATGACGATGGAGAACTCTCGCTGCTCCATCAAAGTCGGTAAGAACATCACCGAACCGTTCGATGTCAGGAAAGGTCTTAGACAAGGCGACGCGCTATCATGCGATCTCTTTAACATAGTACTTGAGAGAATTGCACGAAACTCACAAGCCAACCCCGGAGGTACAATCTTCTTCAAGTCTGTACAACTACTCGCTTATGCCGATGACATTGACATAATCGGAAGAACTCAGCGGGCCGTCAATGGGGCATTTACGAGTATTGAGATCGAGGCAGCAAAGATGGGTCTAGCGGTCAATGAAAGCAAAACAAAATATATGCTGTCTACGAAAAAGGACACCCAACATCGGCGTCTTCGGCAGAACGCCACAATAGACAGATACAATTTTGAGGTAGTAAAGGATTTTGTCTACCTAGGCTCTATGGTCAGCTCCGCAAATGACATGAGTGGAGAGGTCACACGGAGAATTACTCTTGCCAATCGTTGTTTCTATGGGCTAAAACGGCAATTGAGTAGCAAAGCCCTATCTCGAACTACTAAGGTAACTCTTTATAAGACATTAATCATCCCAGTCCTGCTGTATGGCGCAGAGGCATGGGCTTTGAAAAAACCGGGTGAGGATGCCCTTGGTTATTTCGAGAGAAAAGTTCTTCGAGCGATCTTTGGTCCCGTCTGCATAGACGGTGAGTGGAGGAGAAGGTACAATGCCGAACTATACGGCCTGTACAAGGACATCGACTTAGCCAGAAGAGTTCACATACAGCGACTAAGATGGCTGGGTCATTTAGAGCGGATGGAGCCCAACCTTTCCGCTAAGAAAGTCTTCGAATCCAACCCGGACGGACGGCGCAGTAGAGGACGACCTCGCGGTAGGTGGCGCAAACAAGTGGAGGGGGACCTCAACCAACTTGGCGTGCGCAACTGGAGGCAGCTGGCTCGTAACCGTGCTGACTGGGGAGGTTTGTTGGTTGAGGCCCAGGTCCACCCCGGACTGTAGCGCCATCTAAGTAAGTAAGTAAACATTTTTAGGTTTTTCGTAATATCGATTTGAGCCAGTATCCCGTCTACTTACATTAAATTTATTATTTGTACGGTTTGCACTGTATTCACGGGTTTGATTTGAATTATTTTTATTTTTATAACTGTAATTACTAGCATCGTCGTTAATACCAGTTTGAACTAATTCATAATATGCTTCCTCTAGAGTTTTCACATCCTTAATTCTAAGATACATACTATCAGATCTATTTATTTTATTCAAGAATTTGTTTAAAATGCTATTCTCATTATTTGCTGGCGAAAATTCCAGGGGTTTAGTGCTATCTAACTTATATTTAAGATTAAGTTTATCTAAAATTTCACTTAATTCTTTGTAATACTGACTTACATTAACAAATTTAATGGCATCTGCTTTGTCCTTTAATCTCAAGTACGATTCCTGAACGCCGAATGATTTTATAAGTTGCTCCTTAATCTGGTCCCAAGTCCGATTTTGAGGAAGTCGTCTGATGGATGCTGAAGCAGCTCCTAGTATTTTTCCCGTCAGTATGTGATAGAGGTAAAGTTTAGAATTTTCATCCGGTGCAATGGCAACGATGGTTTCCACTTCCGAAAGAAAGGTAGAAAGTTCATACGAACCATCACCTCTATATATGGGAACTGATCGAGCTTCAGATATTAAATCGTGTAATGTTATCGTCGCCATAATTGTTCACTTAGCACTTATTGTTTCCTTTGAGTCTTAGTTTTTTTTTCGATAAAACCAATTTACACTTTTGTCTTTGAGTCTTCCTCTGAGTCTTAGGCTTTCAACAAAACGGATTTATACTTTTATATTTGAGTCTTAGTTTCAATAAAACCGCTTTATACTTTTGCCTTTGAGTCTTAGTTTTTCAATAAAACCGATTTACACTTTTGTCTGCTATTACTCGATACCGACTTAATCTCTAAGAGAATAAGTATTTTAACACTTTTAAAGCACAACACTTAGTCGGTATCCTACCGACTGCGCCATTCAAATATATGAAATTATAATGAAGAAGAAAAAAAGAAGACATTCGATTTCGGTAAATGCTTTATTAAGATTAAATCCAAAAACTACAAAAATTACTTTTCTCTAGCCAATCGAACCAGTATAAATGATTACTCAGGTGTTTAATGTCTTTGGGAACGGACGCAAATTCGTCTTCTCATAAGTTCATATTTCAGAACGGATGAGAAAGCGAATTTGCATTTGGAGGAGAAGAAAAAAAAATCATATTTTCATATATTCGTTTTACAAATAAGTGGAAATATGAATAATGCAAAATGAAACTGTTCACATGTAACTGTCGTGAACTGCGGGATATATGACCCGCGTTGTTGGAGAGAATCATTGTTGGGACCCCGCGTCTGCCAATAAAACGCCGAAGAGCCATTAAGAAATTTTCGGTAGACAGGCTTCTCACTAATTCTAAATGTACGGCGCGTATCGCTGCACAAGTGAATATAGCGACGTAGACTTTGGCGGCATCAGACCTGTCATCGTAGCAATAGAGTGGACCGGCAAAGTCAACTCCAACGTTATCAAATGGCCGTGATAGCGTAATCCTTTCTACAGGAAGAGGCACAAACAGTTGGGATGCGGGAACACCCCAGAGCTTCCTGCATACTACACATTGCTTAATTCGACGTTTGATGACTTGCCGACCTCTGATGATCCATAGACGCTTCCGCAACTGCCCAAGGACGATATTGACACCAGCGTGAAGCATTCGTTGATGACACTGGTCGATGACAATATTAACAACATGCGATTTCGAAGGAAGAATGATCGGATGTTTCACATCCGTTGGCTCATCGAGTGAATGGAGACGACCGCCCAGCCTCAGAACGCCATCACTGTCTAAGAAGGGGGAAAGTTCGGATATATGCGACGACGTTGGTACGGCTCCGCCCTTCTGTAATATAGAAATTTCGTTAAAGAAATGATGCCTTTGTACATACCAGAACCAATAATTTTCCGCGGCCTGGATCTCAGCAGCTTGCAAAAACGCTATATCTGTTTCTACGTCAGATGAAATCTTTGATGTTTTTCGCCTTCCTTTTGTGTTTCGTACGAAGCGATTATAAAGGCAGTTACTCGAACTAAACGATCCCAGGTGCTGTAATCATGGTAGCGTATTAATGGATTCTCTTCGAGGTCAGATGATAGGTCCGATTCAGTCAAAAGGGCCATTGCGACATTTGGTTGTTCAGATTGGTCGACGTTGCTCCAGTCCGTATCGCTACTTTTCAGCCAGAGCGGTCCATAAGCCCAGAGTGATGATTTTTGAAGAACATTACCACAAACGCCTCGGGTGAGAAGATCGGCCGGATTTTCTTTTCCTTTACAGTGATTCCATTGCGATACCTCTGTAAGGCGTCGTATTTCGTCGACTCTGTTTTGGACGTAGGGTTTCCAGCGTTGAACATTACCTTGAGTCCAACTCGAAGTTATCCTAGAATCGGTCCACAAGAAATACTTGACAGCAGATAGCTTCAGAGATCTTTGCAGATAGGATTGGAGCCGCGCAGCTATTAAAGCGCCTGTCAATTCCAGCTTCGGTAACGTCAACTCATTAGCGCCATCTTCTTCCAAAGGAGCAACTCGATTTTTCGCACACAAGAATAAAACGCTGATTTGCCCAATTGGAGCGATGCACCCCAAATACGCTACTGTACCATAGGCCTTCGTACTGGCGTCAGCGAAGATGTGGATCTGGATCGTGCCTTCAGGTAGTGTCCAACCGAAGCTTCGGTTTCGGTCACATTCGGCTAAAAAAACTACAATCGGCTAAACCTTCGGCTTCGGCCAAAATAGGCCGAAGATTTGGCCGAAGCCGAAGGTTTAGTTTATGGTTGATTGGTTGCCGTGCGATTCAAATATATAAAATATAATGAAGAAGAAAAAAAGAAGACATTCGATTTCGGTAAATGCTTTATTAAGACTAAATCCAAAAACTACAAAAATGACTTTTCTCTAGCACCATCGAACCAGTATAAATGATTACTCAGGTGTTTAATGTCTTTGGGAACGGATGCAAATTCGTCTTCTCATAAGTTCATATTTCAGAACGGATGAGAAAGCGAATTTGCATTTGGAGGAGAAGAAAAAAAAAATTCATATTTCCATTTATTCGTTTTACAAATAGGTGGAAATATGAATGATGCAAAATCAAACTGTTCACATGTAACTGTCGTGAACTGCGGGATATATGACCCCTCCCTCCTTACGATTGACGTTCTCCCGAACGTTATTTGGTCTAAGAGTTTTGTTTACTATTTTAATACTGGTTCGATTTCGCTTTACATATTTTGCAATTACTAATATTAAAACGAGAAGTATAATAACGGTTATTGAAGAGAAAATTGTTATCTCATGACGTTTATCTGTAAATTTTATCTCTTCAATTTCCTTGGAATTTTTAATTTGTTTAACATGAACTTGACTTAAGTCTAATTGTTTTGTTGTATTTTATATTTCTAAATAATTTGGAATGATAATATTCTGAATAATTGTTTTTTCATGATTTGCATATTTATTATTATCAATATTAACTGTACAATTATTGAATGTTATTAACGAGTTCCCATATAATTTATAATCCATATAGTTCTAGTTCTATTTCTAAAGACTCAAAGTCTGTATTAATCCTACTTTTACAATTTAGATAACTTTTACCTAAGAGACTAGTTATACAAGCATTAGGCGATTTCATTTTTTTAATATTGTTTTCATCATTTTTAATAAACACTGAATTTGTTGACATAATTATTTCAATTTGCTCTAAAATAACTTCTTCATATTTTGAGTTAGGAACTGGTAATTGCTTATAGTATACTACGTCGTTTGCATCTGCAAAATTTTGTTTTATATTTATCTGTACCTTCTTAATTGTATCTTTTAACATTTCAACATCGATAATATGTATAATTTTTTCATAATATTCTATGACGGGTTCTTTTCCTTGTTTGATAATTGAATATCCTGCATTCGTCTCAAGTTTTTCTATCCTTATTTCTCCTGTTGCAAATCTAAGTAGGGTTAGGATCACCAATAGGAACGTTATTACCTGGAAAGAATTTATAGTTTCGTTTAATCCTGGTTTTATGGATATTTCTTTTCTTAGAATCTATTAGTTTGTTGTTAACAAACGTTGTCTTAATTCTCTTATACTTTGGTTGCTCTTTATGCCTAACAATATCTGAGTTGTGAACTAAAATTTCGTTACTTTCGGGTAATTTAACTTCGTCACGTATAATATTCAATTTGGTTATAGTATTTTCTTTGGTTTCCTTAATCTTTGCAAAAAGTTTTGTAAATTCGATGGGATTAACTTTACCTGTAATAAAGTCTATTGGTTTTATTTGAGTTGTTGAATGTATTATAGAATTATAAATTTCAACTGATCTTAAAATTATTTCTGCAGGTTTTAAATGTTTATTCTGCAATTTCATTAAACGTATATGTTCATTTAGAGTTCCATGAACCCTCTCTATGTCAAAATTTCCTGTATGGGCTCTAGGGGATGTAAAATGGATGGGAATGTTCTCATTTCTAAAAAAATCTCGTATATTTAAAGAGTCGAATACATTGTCTAAAACTATTTTTTCTGGTTTTCCTAATGTTGAGAATCGCTGGCGGAATGCTGTAATGATTGTCATATAATTCCTGTCATTTAATTTGATAGCCATCAAATGTTTACTAAATTTGTCTATTGTTGTAAGATATATTTCTTTATGAGAAATAAATATATCACCATGAACAATCTCATTTGGCTTTTGAGGAGTTTCTGAGATTTCGAATTTAACTTTCAGAGGATGTCTGTCATATTTACCCAAATTGCAAATATCACAATTATTGACGAATTTATGTATCAATTCTTTAAGTTTTGGATAAAAGTATTTGGATCGAAGTTGTTGGTAGTTTTCTATGATTCCTCTGTGGTTCCCTTTCATATGCACTTTTTTAATTTCTTCTACGGCTTGTTCTTCTGATTGTAAATCAATAGCTTTTCTAGTACATTTAACAAACTTGATTGTTCGATCGTTACTAAATAGTTCTACGAGTTTTTGCTGAACTTTGTTATAATGTGAATCTCCTAATTCAGAATAAATCCCAGTTATTCCCTTTTTTATATATCTTCTGAAAACATCGTTCAAATAATTAACGTGGTACACGTCTTCTTTTGCAATAAATATTTGCCTCACGTTTCTATATTTTGTAATAATTTCTTGATTTTTGTTTTCTACTAAATGTATTTGTGTTCGATAAACGTTAATGATTTTATCAGAAATAGGTATATGGTCACCAACATCTTCTACCCCGCTATGAATTGTTGCTAAATCTGTATCGGTTTCATTATTATGGACTTCCAATCCACTTAAGAAATCAGCTACGTTATTATCCCTAACTTTTACATATTCAATATCATATTCATATTCGTTTAGTTTTATACGCCACCGCTGTAGCTTCGAGTTTGGTTCTTTAAGCGAGTCTAACCATTTTAACGGTCTGTGATCCGTTTGGATCGTGAATTTTACTCCATATAAATAGGGACGGTAATATTTACAAGCCCAAACTATGGCTAGAAGTTCTTTTTCTATAGTACTGTAACGGACTTCATGCTCGTTTAATGTACGACTAGCATAGCTTATAGGGTGACCCTCTTGGGATAAAACAGCTCCCAGTGCATACTGGCTAGCATCCGTAGTAAGTGTGAACTTCTTGTTAAAATTGGGGTATCTTAAAATTGGGTATTCTATTAAAAGGTCTACAAGTTTATTAAATGCTTCTCTGTACTTACTGTCATTAATATCATTTTTTTTTATCTTTTTTTAAACAATTTGTTAACGGTTGCGCCATCTTTGCATAATCTTTAATAAATTTACGGTAATAACCGCTCATACCGATAAAACTTTTGATTTCTTTTCTGGTTCTTGGAATACTAAGGTTTTTAATTACTTCGATTTTTTTATTATTGGGCTTAATTCCTTCGCTAGTTAAAATATGTCCCAGGTACTCGGTTTCTTTGGCGAAAAAACGACATTTATTTACCTGTATTTTTAGATTGGCTTCCCTCAGTTTCTTAAAAATTTTATTTATTGAATCCATATGTTCTTGAAAAGAAGTGCTAAAAATAAGAATGTCGTCAAGATATACGACACAAATCTTATTAATATGTTCCTTTAATATATGATTCATCATTCGTTGGAAGGTTGCCGGGGCGTTTTTTAACCCGAAAGGCATTCGTGTGAATTCGTAGTGACCCTGAAGTGTAGAGAACGCCGTTTTTTCTATATCCTTTTCGTCGACCAGAATTTGATGGAATCCTTTTGCCAGGTCCAATGTTGTAAAATACTGGGCCCTCCCAAGCTTATCGAACAATGAATCAATATTTGGAATCGGAAACTTGTCATCGAGAGTAATCTCGTTAAGTTTCCGATAATCAATGACAATTCGCCATTTTTTGGTGCCGGAATTGTCGTCCTTTTTCGGTACTATCCAAATAGGAGAATTATATGCTGAACTTGACGGTTGTATAATACCTTGTTCTAGCATTTCTGCTATTTGTTTTTCTACTTCACGTTCATGTATTTTGGGAAATCTATAAATTTTTGAATAAATCGGTAAGTTATGTTTTACTATAATTTGATGCTTAACCGATTGGACACTTGTTAGCTGCTGATCTTCTTGAAAGAAAAGGTCTGTATTTTGTTTAATTATTTTGCAAAGCTGTTGTCTTTCTTCACTATTCAAATGTGATGTTTCTAATCGCGATAATAATTCTGAATGGTTTATGTTTAAAATTTCAGGTTGAACTACGTTATCATGGGGACATGAAAGGGAAAATTTTGTAATTCTGTTATTTATAGAAATGGAGTTATTTTGTAAATTGATAATGGCTTTAAGAGGGCTTATTAGATTTTGTCCTATTATAGCATCGAAATATCTATTCCTTATTTTTAATACTTTCCAGCTCATAGCGGCTTCTTCATTAAATTCTTCTGGGAGTTCAGTAATAATTTCATGTCTGATTATATCATTTCCAGTAAGAGTACACAATTGAATAGGTTTTTCTAAATATATCCGAACTTTTTCAGGGAATAAATGGGAATTTATTATAGATGTTGCAGACCCTGTATCAATTAAACAATTAATTTTCTGACCCTCTACTGTTACTGAGACTATCGGTAATGCGTTACCCGAGGAGGTAAAAGAAAAATTTCTTGCTTTTCTACGTTCTTTACGTTATTGTGACCCATTTCCATTGGTTCTGGCCGATCGTGATTATTTCGAAAGTTAGAGGAATTTCTATTAGTGTTATAAAAACTAGGATTAGTAAAATTAGAATTTTGATGTCTGTTTCTGTAGCTACGATTCATATCAGGGTTAAAATGTTGAACATTTCTATCTTGGTAAACATTTCTAGGGGTGGGCAAAATCGCATCATCACCCCCACGCGGTGCCCGCTGGATAGCTATCTGATAGTGAACTAACGATGAGCGTATGCTGAGTCTGACGATATATGTGCAGCTGAACACTCAGACCTGCATAAGCACATCTGGGTGAACTTCAGCGCGCATATGTCTAACCGGACGAGGCATCTCTTGTTGACCTGATTGGCTGAAATATGCGTCTCAGAAGTCTAGCAAGAGGTCCTCAGAAGGAGGACGTGCGGCGGACGAATTCCCTCGATGGAATCAACGGTGACGTCTACAGACCAGCGGATACCTTACTGGAGCTGCTTCAACCTATTTGGAGCTGAGGTCTGTAAGGATTTTCAATACTACGTCAGGGTATTGAAAAAGAGATGGTGGCGGATGAACCCTTAATGGGCCAACGGCAGCGCTCATATTCCCGAAGTGGGTTACTGACATCGGTGTATCCGGCCTCTTGTTCTAGGGGGACAAAAAAAAAGGATCTGGCCCTCCAGGTTGGGGGTTGTGCCATCGGGTTAACTTCCCTACCACGTAAAAAACCTTTGGTTACGAAGCAACCAACAGCCTCGGATACGGATGATCTTACTGTTGACGACCCATGCAAACGTAAAAAGGACAACGATCTTCGTGTCTGCACACGGAATGTTAGGTCCCTCTATAAACCACGTGCAGCCGAACAACTTGCGGAGGCCCTAGAGTGTCTCAAAGCAGACATTAGCGCCATCCAAGAAGTGCGATGGGATGGGCCGGGCAAAAGGAGTATGAAAAACTGCGACATCTACTACGGCGATTGCTACAGACAAAAAGGACAGCGTCTATTCGGGTGCGGATTTGTCATTGGAGACAGACTTAGGCAAGAAGTCTTGAGTTTCCGGCATGTGAACGAGCGCCTCATGACTATCCGTATCAAGGCTAAATTTGCCAACATTAGCCTAATATGCGTTCACGCCCCTCACGAGGAGAAGGACGACGCAACAAAGGATGACTTCTACCAGCTCTTGGACAAGACGTATGAGCAATGCCCTAGCCACGACGTTAAAATTATCCTAGGCGACTTTAACGCAAAGCTAGGAAGAGAGGAAGTCTTTAGTAGCGTGGTCGGAAAGCACAGCCTGCACGACAACACTTCCGGCAACGGACTCAGGCTAATCGAGTTTGCGGCGGGGCGAAACTTTGTTGTAGCTAGTACGCGGTTCCCACGTCTCGATATTCACAAAGGAACATGGCTCTCCTTTGATCGAAAAATCGTCAACCAAATCGATCACATTGCGATCGACGCAAGGCACTCTTCCAGTATTCTGGGTGTCCGGACTTTCCGAGGAGCCAACGTGGACTCGGATCACTACCTAGTTGTAGCCAAGGTACGGATGCGGATATCCACAACGGAGCGAAATCAACGAAATACTCTGAGGAAATTTGACGTCGAAAAGCTACAATCACAAGAGACCGCCAGAATCTTTGCCGATCGTGTTTCTTCTAATCTCAATCTAAGTCCTATGCCGCCAGCAGCAAATGCGGAAGACTAGTGGCAGCTTTGCCAAAAAGCCATCAGAGATGCCGCCTCTGATGTACTGGGTTTCTCTCGGCCACCACAACGAAACCCCTGGTTTGATGAAGAATGACGGCAAGCACATGCAGCTAAACAAGAGGCGTACAAAGCGGCGCTGCATAGAAGGACTAGAGCTGCTTACGAGCTCTACGTGCGCAGGAGAAAAGAGGAACATCGACTTCTCAGAAAGAAGAAAAAAGAGCATGAGAAGCGCTCGATCGAAGAGATTGAGAGACTTTATTGCAGGAATAATGTTCGAAAATTTTACCAAAGGGTAAAAAGAACATGCCAGGGTTTCAAAGCCAGAACAGAAGCCTGCAGGGACGAAAATGGCAACATAGTAGTAGAATCGCAGTCGGTGCTGAGGATATGGAAGGAACACTTCTGCAGACTGTTAAACGGCGATGATGATCAATATTCCGCTGTCAGGCAGAATGAGCCATTCAACAGTGACGATGGCAGTCAAAATTCCCGTCAACCCGATCATAATGAAGTGAGGATAGCGATATCTAAACTCAAATCCAACAAAGCTGCTGGAGCCGACGGCCTTGCCGCTGAACTTTTCAAGGCAGGAGGAGATGAGTTGGTAAGGAGCATGCACCAGCTCATCTGTAAAATCTGGTCGGACGAAAGTATGCCCGATGAATGGAACCTCAGCATCGTTTGCCCGATCCTGAAGAAAGGAGACCCTCTGAACTGCGCCAACTACAGAGGTATAAGTCTCTTAAATATCGCATATAAGATCCTGTCTGCCGTATTATGTGAACGCCTAAAACCGATCGTCAACAACCTGATAGGTCCTTATCAGTGAGGTTTCAGGCCTGGAAAGTCCACCATTGACCAAATATTCACACTACGGCAGATCTTGGAAAAAACCCATGAATATAAAATCGATACGCACCACCTTTTCATCGATTTCAAAGTTGCCTATGATAGCGTGTATAGAGACGAGTTATACAGAGCCATGTCTAGTCTTGGCATCCCTGCCAAGCTCCTCCGTTTGTGCAGAATGACGATGGAGAACTCTCGCTGCTCCATCAAAGTCGGTAAGAACATCACCGAACCGTTCGATGTCAGGAAAGGTCTTAGACAAGGCGACGCGCTATCATGCGATCTCTTTAACATAGTACTTGAGAGAATTGCACGAAACTCACAAGCCAACCCCGGAGGTACAATCTTCTTCAAGTCTGTACAACTACTCGCTTATGCCGATGACATTGACATAATCGGAAGAACTCAGCGGGCCGTCAATGGGGCATTTACGAGTATTGAGATCGAGGCAGCAAAGATGGGTCTAGCGGTCAATGAAAGCAAAACAAAATATATGCTGTCTACGAAAAAGGACACCCAACATCGGCGTCTTCGGCAGAACGCCACAATAGACAGATACAATTTTGAGGTAGTAAAGGATTTTGTCTACCTAGGCTCTATGGTCAGCTCCGCAAATGACATGAGTGGAGAGGTCACACCGAGAATTACTCTTGCCAATCGTTGTTTCTATGGGCTAAAACGGCAATTGAGTAGCAAAGCCCTATCTCGAACTACTAAGGTAACTCTTTATAAGACATTAATCATCCCAGTCCTGCTGTATGGCGCAGAGGCATGGGCTTTGAAAAAACCGGGTGAGGATGCCCTTGGTTATTTCGAGAGAAAAGTTCTTCGAGCGATCTTTGGTCCCGTCTGCATAGACGGTGAGTGGAGGAGAAGGTACAATGCCGAACTATACGGCCTGTACAAGGACATCGACTTAGCCAGAAGAGTTCACATACAGCGACTAAGATGGCTGGGTCATTTAGAGCGGATGGAGCCCAACCTTTCCGCTAAGAAAGTCTTCGAATCCAACCCGGACGGACGGCGCAGTAGAGGACGACCTCGCGGTAGGTGGCGCAAACAAGTGGAGGGGGACCTCAACCAACTTGGCGTGCGCAACTGGAGGCAGCTGGCTCGTAACCGTGCTGGCTGGGGAGGTTTGTTGGTTGAGGCCCAGGTCCACCCCGGACTGTAGCGCCATCTAAGTAAGTAAGTAAACATTTTTAGGTTTTTCGTAATATCGATTTGAGCCAGTATCCCGTCTACTTACATTAAATTTATTATTTGTACGGTTTGCACTGTATTCACGGGTTTGATTTGAATTATTTTTATTTTTATAACTGTAATTACTAGCATCGTCGTTAATACCAGTTTGAACTAATTCATAATATGCTTCCTCTAGAGTTTTCACATCCTTAATTCTAAGATACATACTATCAGATCTATTTATTTTATTCAAGAATTTGTTTAAAATGCTATTCTCATTATTTGCTGGCGAAAATTCCAGGGGTTTAGTGCTATCTAACTTATATTTAAGATTAAGTTTATCTAAAATTTCACTTAATTCTTTGTAATACTGACTTACATTAACAAATTTAATGGCATCTGCTTTGTCCTTTAATCTCAAGTACGATTCCTGAACGCCGAATGATTTTATAAGTTGCTCCTTAATCTGGTCCCAAGTCCGATTTTGAGGAAGTCGTCTGATGGATGCTGAAGCAGCTCCTAGTATTTTTCCCGTCAGTATGTGATAGAGGTAAAGTTTAGAATTTTCATCCGGTGCAATGGCAACGATGGTTTCCACTTCCGAAAGAAAGGTAGAAAGTTCATACGAACCATCACCTCTATATATGGGAACTGATCGAGCTTCAGATATTAAATCGTGTAATGTTGTCGTCGCCATAATTGTTCACTTAGCACTTATTGTTTCCTTTGAGTCTTAGTTTTTTTTTCGATAAAACCAATTTACACTTTTGTCTTTGAGTCTTCCTCTGAGTCTTAGGCTTTCAACAAAACGGATTTATACTTTTATATTTGAGTCTTAGTTTCAATAAAACCGCTTTATACTTTTGCCTTTGAGTCTTAGTTTTTCAATAAAACCGATTTACACTTTTGTCTGCTATTACTCGATACCGACTTAATCTCTAAGAGAATAAGTATTTTAACACTTTTAAAGCACAACACTTAGTCGGTATCCTACCGACTGCGCCATTCAAATATATGAAATTATAATGAAGAAGAAAAAAAGAAGACATTCGATTTCGGTAAATGCTTTATTAAGATTAAATCCAAAAACTACAAAAATTACTTTTCTCTAGCCAATCGAACCAGTATAAATGATTACTCAGGTGTTTAATGTCTTTGGGAACGGACGCAAATTCGTCTTCTCATAAGTTCATATTTCAGAACGGATGAGAAAGCGAATTTGCATTTGGAGGAGAAGAAAAAAAATCATATTTCCATATATTCGTTTTACAAATAAGTGGAAATATGAATAATGCAAAATGAAACTGTTCACATGTAACTGTCGTGAACTGCGGGATATATGACCCGCGTTGTTGGAGAGAATCATTGTTGGGACCCCGCGTCTGCCAATAAAACGCCGAAGAGCCATTAAGAAATTTTCGGTAGACAGGCTTCTCACTAATTCTAAATGTACGGCGCGTATCGCTGCACAAGTGAATATAGCGACGTAGACTTTGGCGGCATCAGACCTGTCATCGTAGCAATAGAGTGGACCGGCAAAGTCAACTCCAACGTTATCAAATGGCCGTGATAGCGTAATCCTTTCTACAGGAAGAGGCACAAACAGTTGGGATGCGGGAACACCCCAGAGCTTCCTGCATACTACACATTGCTTAATTCGACGTTTGATGACTTGCCGACCTCTGATGATCCATAGACGCTTCCGCAACTGCCCAAGGACGATATTGACACCAGCGTGAAGCATTCGTTGATGACACTGGTCGATGACAATATTAACAACATGCGATTTCGAAGGAAGAATGATCGGATGTTTCACATCCGTTGGCTCATCGAGTGAATGGAGACGACCGCCCAGCCTCAGAACGCCATCACTGTCTAAGAAGGGGGAAAGTTCGGATATATGCGACGACGTTGGTACGGCTCCGCCCTTCTGTAATATAGAAATTTCGTTAAAGAAATGATGCCTTTGTACATACCAGAACCAATAATTTTCCGCGGCCTGGATCTCAGCAGCTTGCAAAAACGCTATATCTGTTTCTACGTCAGATGAAATCTTTGATGTTTTTCGCCTTCCTTTTGTGTTTCGTACGAAGCGATTATAAAGGCAGTTACTCGAACTAAACGATCCCAGGTGCTGTAATCATGGTAGCGTATTAATGGATTCTCTTCGAGGTCAGATGATAGGTCCGATTCAGTCAAAAGGGCCATTGCGACATTTGGTTGTTCAGATTGGTCGACGTTGCTCCAGTCCGTATCGCTACTTTTCAGCCAGAGCGGTCCATAAGCCCAGAGTGATGATTTTTGAAGAACATTACCACAAACGCCTCGGGTGAGAAGATCGGCCGGATTTTCTTTTCCTTTACAGTGATTCCATTGCGATACCTCTGTAAGGCGACGTATTTCGTCGACTCTGTTTTGGACGTAGGGTTTCCAGCGTTGAACATTACCTTGAGTCCAACTCGAAGTTATCCTAGAATCGGTCCACAAGAAATACTTGACAGCAGATAGCTTCAGAGATCTTTGCAGATAGGATTGGAGCCGCGCAGCTATTAAAGCGCCTGTCAATTCCAGCTTCGGTAACGTCAACTCATTAGCGCCATCTTCTTCCAAAGGAGCAACTCGATTTTTCGCACACAAGAATAAAACGCTGATTTGCCCAATTGGAGCGATGCACCCCAAATACGCTACTGTACCATAGGCCTTCGTACTGGCGTCAGCGAAGATGTGGATCTGGATCGTGCCTTCAGGTAGTGTCCAACCGAAGCTTCGGTTTCGGTCACATTCGGCTAAAAAAACTACAATCGGCTAAACCTTCGGCTTCGGCCAAAATAGGCCGAAGATTTGGCCGAAGCCGAAGGTTTAGTTTATGGTTGATTGGTTGCCGTGCGATTCAAATATATAAAATATAATGAAGAAGAAAAAAAGAAGAGATTCGATTTCGGTAAATGCTTTATTAAGACTAAATCCAAAAACTACAAAAATGACTTTTCTCTAGCACCATCGAACCAGTATAAATGATTACTCAGGTGTTTAATGTCTTTGGGAACGGATGCAAATTCGTCTTCTCATAAGTTCATATTTCAGAACGGATGAGAAAGCGAATTTGCATTTGGAGGAGAAGAAAAAAAAAAATCATATTTCCATTTATTCGTTTTACAAATAGGTGGAAATATGAATGATGCAAAATCAAACTGTTCACATGTAACTGTCGTGAACTGCGGGATATATGACCCCTCCCTCCTTACGATTGACGTTCTCCCGAACGTTATTTGGTCTAAGAGTTTTGTTTACTATTTTAATACTGGTTCGATTTCGCTTTACATATTTTGCAATTACTAATATTAAAACGAGAAGTATAATAACGGTTATTGAAGAGAAAATTGTTATCTCATGACGTTTATCTGTAAATTTTATCTCTTCAATTTCCTTGGAATTTTTAATTTGTTTAACATGAACTTGACTTAAGTCTAATTGTTTTGTTGTATTTTATATTTCTAAATAATTTGGAATGATAATATTCTGAATAATTGTTTTTTCATGATTTGCATATTTATTATTATCAATATTAACTGTACAATTATTGAATGTTATTAACGAGTTCCCATATAATTTATAATCCATATTGTTACACGTATTTGACATTGTCACATTTTTTGCGTTTTTCAACAATATAACTCCTAGTTCTATTTCTAAAGACTCAAAGTCTGTATTAATCCTACTTTTACAATTTAGATAACTTTTACCTAAGAGACTAGTTATACAAGCATTAGGCGATTTCATTTTTTTAATATTGTTTTCATCATTTTTAATAAACACTGAATTTGTTGACATAATTATTTCAGTTTGCTCTAAAATAACTTCTTCATATTTTGAGTTAGGAACTGGTAATTGCTTATAGTATACTACGTCGTTTGCATCTGCAAAATTTTGTTTTATATTTATCTGTACCTTCTTAATTGTATCTTTTAACATTTCAACATCGATAATATGTATAATTTTTTCATAATATTCTATGACGCGTTCTTTTCCTTGTTTGATAATTGAATATCCTGCATTCGTCTCAAGTTTTTCTATCCTTATTTCTCCTGTTGCAAATCTAAGTAGGGTTAGGATCACCAATAGGAACGTTATTACCTGGAAAGAATTTATAGTTTCGTTTAATCCTGGTTTTATGGATATTTCTTTTCCTAGAATCTATTAGTTTGTTGTTAACAAACGTTGTCTTAATTCTCTTATACTTTGGTTGCTCTTTATGCCTAACAATATCTGAGTTGTGAACTAAAATTTCGTTACTTTCGGGTAATTTAACTTCGTCACGTATAATATTCAATTTGGTTATAGTATTTTCTTTGGTTTCCTTAATCTTTGCAAAAAGTTTTGAAAATTCGATGGGATTAACTTTACCTGTAATAAAGTCTATTGGTTTTATTTGAGTTGTTGAATGTATTATAGAATTATAAATTTCAACTGATCTTAAAATTATTTCTGCAGGTTTTAAATGTTTATTCTGCAATTTCATTAAACGTATATGTTCATTTAGAGTTCCATGAACCCTCTCTATGTCAAAATTTCCTGTATGGGCTCTAGGGGATGTAAAATGGATGGGAATGTTCTCATTTCTAAAAAAATCTCGTATATTTAAAGAGTCGAATACATTGTCTAAAACTATTTTTTCTGGTTTTCCTAATGTTGAGAATCGCTGGCGGAATGCTGTAATGATTGTCATATAATTCCTGTCATTTAATTTGATAGCCATCAAATGTTTACTAAATTTGTCTATTGTTGTAAGATATATTTCTTTATGAGAAATAAATATATCACCATGAACAATCTCATTTGGCTTTTGAGGAGTTTCTGAGATTTCGAATTTAACTTTCAGAGGATGTCTGTCATATTTACCCAAATTGCAAATATCACAATTATTGACGAATTTATGTATCAATTCTTTAAGTTTTGGATAAAAGTATTTGGATCGAAGTTGTTGGTAGTTTTCTATGATTCCTCTGTGGTTCCCTTTCATATGCACTTTTTTAATTTCTTCTACGGCTTGTTCTTCTGATTGTAAATCAATAGCTTTTCTAGTACATTTAACAAACTTGATTGTTCGATCGTTACTAAATAGTTCTACGAGTTTTTGCTGAACTTTGTTATAATGTGAATCTCCTAATTCAGAATAAATCCCAGTTATTCCCTTTTTTATATATCTTCTGAAAACATCGTTCAAATAATTAACGTGGTACACGTCTTCTTTTGCAATAAATATTTGCCTCACGTTTCTATATTTTGTAATAATTTCTTGATTTTTGTTTTCTACTAAATGTATTTGTGTTCGATAAACGTTAATGATTTTATCAGAAATAGGTATATGGTCACCAACATCTTCTACCCCGCTATGAATTGTTGCTAAATCTGTATCGGTTTCATTATTATGGACTTCCAATCCACTTAAGAAATCAGCTACGTTATTATCCCTAACTTTTACATATTCAATATCATATTCATATTCGTTTAGTTTTATACGCCACCGCTGTAGCTTCGAGTTTGGTTCTTTAAGCGAGTCTAACCATTTTAACGGTCTGTGATCCGTTTGGATCGTGAATTTTACTCCATATAAATAGGGACGGTAATATTTACAAGCCCAAACTATGGCTAGAAGTTCTTTTTCTATAGTACTGTAACGGACTTCATGCTCGTTTAATGTACGACTAGCATAGCTTATAGGGTGACCCTCTTGGGATAAAACAGCTCCCAGTGCATACTGGCTAGCATCCGTAGTAAGTGTGAACTTCTTGTTAAAATTGGGGTATCTTAAAATTGGGTATTCTATTAAAAGGTCTACAAGTTTATTAAATGCTTCTCTGTACTTACTGTCATTAATATCATTTTTTTTTATCTTTTTTTAAACAATTTGTTAACGGTTGCGCCATCTTTGCATAATCTTTAATAAATTTACGGTAATAACCGCTCATACCGATAAAACTTTTGATTTCTTTTCTGGTTCTTGGAATACTAAGGTTTTTAATTACTTCGATTTTTTTATTATTGGGCTTAATTCCTTCGCTAGTTAAAATATGTCCCAGGTACTCGGTTTCTTTGGCGAAAAAACGACATTTATTTACCTGTATTTTTAGATTGGCTTCCCTCAGTTTCTTAAAAATTTTATTTATTGAATCCATATGTTCTTGAAAAGAAGTGCTAAAAATAAGAATGTCGTCAAGATATACGACACAAATCTTATTAATATGTTCCTTTAATATATGATTCATCATTCGTTGGAAGGTTGCCGGGGCGTTTTTTAACCCGAAAGGCATTCGTGTGAATTCGTAGTGACCCTGAAGTGTAGAGAACGCCGTTTTTTCTATATCCTTTTCGTCGACCAGAATTTGATGGAATCCTTTTGCCAGGTCCAATGTTGTAAAATACTGGGCCCTCCCAAGCTTATCGAACAATGAATCAATATTTGGAATCGGAAACTTGTCATCGAGAGTAATCTCGTTAAGTTTCCGATAATCAATGACAATTCGCCATTTTTTGGTGCCGGAATTGTCGTCCTTTTTCGGTACTATCCAAATAGGAGAATTATATGCTGAACTTGACGGTTGTATAATACCTTGTTCTAGCATTTCTGCTATTTGTTTTTCTACTTCACGTTCATGTATTTTGGGAAATCTATAAATTTTTGAATAAATCGGTAAGTTATGTTTTACTATAATTTGATGCTTAACCGATTGGACACTTGTTAGCTGCTGATCTTCTTGAAAGAAAAGGTCTGTATTTTGTTTAATTATTTTGCAAAGCTGTTGTCTTTCTTCACTATTCAAATGTGATGTTTCTAATCGCGATAATAATTCTGAATGGTTTATGTTTAAAATTTCAGGTTGAACTACGTTATCATGGGGACATGAAAGGGAAAATTTTGTAATTCTGTTATTTATAGAAATGGAGTTATTTTGTAAATTGATAATGGCTTTAAGAGGGCTTATTAGATTTTGTCCTATTATAGCATCGAAATATCTATTCCTTATTTTTAATACTTTCCAGCTCATAGCGGCTTCTTCATTAAATTCTTCTGGGAGTTCAGTAATAATTTCATGTCTGATTATATCATTTCCAGTAAGAGTACACAATTGAATAGGTTTTTCTAAATATATCCGAACTTTTTCAGGGAATAAATGGGAATTTATTATAGATGTTGCAGACCCTGTATCAATTAAACAATTAATTTTCTGACCCTCTACTGTTACTGAGACTATCGGTAATGCGTTACCCGAGGAGGTAAAAGAAAAATTTCTTGCTTTTCTACGTTCTTTACGTTATTGTGACCCATTTCCATTGGTTCTGGCCGATCGTGATTATTTCGAAAGTTAGAGGAATTTCTATTAGTGTTATAAAAACTAGGATTAGTAAAATTAGAATTTTGATGTCTGTTTCTGTAGCTACGATTCATATCAGGGTTAAAATGTTGAACATTTCTATCTTGGTAAACATTTCTAGGGGTGGGCAAAATCGCATCATCACCCCCACGCGGTGCCCGCTGGATAGCTATCTGATAGTGAACTAACGATGAGCGTATGCTGAGTCTGACGATATATGTGCAGCTGAACACTCAGACCTGCATAAGCACATCTGGGTGAACTTCAGCGCGCATATGTCTAACCGGACGAGGCATCTCTTGTTGACCTGATTGGCTGAAATATGCGTCTCAGAAGTCTAGCAAGAGGTCCTCAGAAGGAGGACGTGCGGCGGACGAATTCCCTCGATGGAATCAACGGTGACGTCTACAGACCAGCGGATACCTTACTGGAGCTGCTTCAACCTATTTGGAGCTGAGGTCTGTAAGGATTTTCAATACTACGTCAGGGTATTGAAAAAGAGATGGTGGCGGATGAACCCTTAATGGGCCAACGGCAGCGCTCATATTCCCGAAGTGGGTTACTGACATCGGTGTATCCGGCCTCTTGTTCTAGGGGGACAAAAAAAAAGGATCTGGCCCTCCAGGTTGGGGGTTGTGCCATCGGGTTAACTTCCCTACCACGTAAAAAACCTTTGGTTACGAAGCAACCAACAGCCTCGGATACGGATGATCTTACTGTTGACGACCCATGCAAACGTAAAAAGGACAACGATCTTCGTGTCTGCACACGGAATGTTAGGTCCCTCTATAAACCACGTGCAGCCGAACAACTTGCGGAGGCCCTAGAGTGTCTCAAAGCAGACATTAGCGCCATCCAAGAAGTGCGATGGGATGGGCCGGGCAAAAGGAGTATGAAAAACTGCGACATCTACTACGGCGATTGCTACAGACAAAAAGGACAGCGTCTATTCGGGTGCGGATTTGTCATTGGAGACAGACTTAGGCAAGAAGTCTTGAGTTTCCGGCATGTGAACGAGCGCCTCATGACTATCCGTATCAAGGCTAAATTTGCCAACATTAGCCTAATATGCGTTCACGCCCCTCACGAGGAGAAGGACGACGCAACAAAGGATGACTTCTACCAGCTCTTGGACAAGACGTATGAGCAATGCCCTAGCCACGACGTTAAAATTATCCTAGGCGACTTTAACGCAAAGCTAGGAAGAGAGGAAGTCTTTAGTAGCGTGGTCGGAAAGCACAGCCTGCACGACAACACTTCCGGCAACGGACTCAGGCTAATCGAGTTTGCGGCGGGGCGAAACTTTGTTGTAGCTAGTACGCGGTTCCCACGTCTCGATATTCACAAAGGAACATGGCTCTCCTTTGATCGAAAAATCGTCAACCAAATCGATCACATTGCGATCGACGCAAGGCACTCTTCCAGTATTCTGGGTGTCCGGACTTTCCGAGGAGCCAACGTGGACTCGGATCACTACCTAGTTGTAGCCAAGGTACGGATGCGGATATCCACAACGGAGCGAAATCAACGAAATACTCTGAGGAAATTTGACGTCGAAAAGCTACAATCACAAGAGACCGCCAGAATCTTTGCCGATCGTGTTTCTTCTAATCTCAATCTAAGTCCTATGCCGCCAGCAGCAAATGCGGAAGACTAGTGGCAGCTTTGCCAAAAAGCCATCAGAGATGCCGCCTCTGATGTACTGGGTTTCTCTCGGCCACCACAACGAAACCCCTGGTTTGATGAAGAATGACGGCAAGCACATGCAGCTAAACAAGAGGCGTACAAAGCGGCGCTGCATAGAAGGACTAGAGCTGCTTACGAGCTCTACGTGCGCAGGAGAAAAGAGGAACATCGACTTCTCAGAAAGAAGAAAAAAGAGCATGAGAAGCGCTCGATCGAAGAGATTGAGAGACTTTATTGCAGGAATAATGTTCGAAAATTTTACCAAAGGGTAAAAAGAACATGCACATGAAAATGGCAACATAGTAGTAGAATCGCAGTCGGTGCTGAGGATATGGAAGGAACACTTCTGCAGACTGTTAAACGGCGATGATGATCAATATTCCGCTGTCAGGCAGAATGAGCCATTCAACAGTGACGATGGCAGTCAAAATTCCCGTCAACCCGATCATAATGAAGTGAGGATAGCGATATCTAAACTCAAATCCAACAAAGCTGCTGGAGCCGACGGCCTTGCCGCTGAACTTTTCAAGGCAGGAGGAGATGAGTTGGTAAGGAGCATGCACCAGCTCATCTGTAAAATCTGGTCGGACGAAAGTATGCCCGATGAATGGAACCTCAGCATCGTTTGCCCGATCCTGAAGAAAGGAGACCCTCTGAACTGCGCCAACTACAGAGGTATAAGTCTCTTAAATATCGCATATAAGATCCTGTCTGCCGTATTATGTGAACGCCTAAAACCGATCGTCAACAACCTGATAGGTCCTTATCAGTGAGGTTTCAGGCCTGGAAAGTCCACCATTGACCAAATATTCACACTACGGCAGATCTTGGAAAAAACCCATGAATATAAAATCGATACGCACCACCTTTTCATCGATTTCAAAGTTGCCTATGATAGCGTGTATAGAGACGAGTTATACAGAGCCATGTCTAGTCTTGGCATCCCTGCCAAGCTCCTCCGTTTGTGCAGAATGACGATGGAGAACTCTCGCTGCTCCATCAAAGTCGGTAAGAACATCACCGAACCGTTCGATGTCAGGAAAGGTCTTAGACAAGGCGACGCGCTATCATGCGATCTCTTTAACATAGTACTTGAGAGAATTGCACGAAACTCACAAGCCAACCCCGGAGGTACAATCTTCTTCAAGTCTGTACAACTACTCGCTTATGCCGATGACATTGACATAATCGGAAGAACTCAGCGGGCCGTCAATGGGGCATTTACGAGTATTGAGATCGAGGCAGCAAAGATGGGTCTAGCGGTCAATGAAAGCAAAACAAAATATATGCTGTCTACGAAAAAGGACACCCAACATCGGCGTCTTCGGCAGAACGCCACAATAGACAGATACAATTTTGAGGTAGTAAAGGATTTTGTCTACCTAGGCTCTATGGTCAGCTCCGCAAATGACATGAGTGGAGAGGTCACACCGAGAATTACTCTTGCCAATCGTTGTTTCTATGGGCTAAAACGGCAATTGAGTAGCAAAGCCCTATCTCGAACTACTAAGGTAACTCTTTATAAGACATTAATCATCCCAGTCCTGCTGTATGGCGCAGAGGCATGGGCTTTGAAAAAACCGGGTGAGGATGCCCTTGGTTATTTCGAGAGAAAAGTTCTTCGAGCGATCTTTGGTCCCGTCTGCATAGACGGTGAGTGGAGGAGAAGGTACAATGCCGAACTATACGGCCTGTACAAGGACATCGACTTAGCCAGAAGAGTTCACATACAGCGACTAAGATGGCTGGGTCATTTAGAGCGGATGGAGCCCAACCTTTCCGCTAAGAAAGTCTTCGAATCCAACCCGGACGGACGGCGCAGTAGAGGACGACCTCGCGGTAGGTGGCGCAAACAAGTGGAGGGGGACCTCAACCAACTTGGCGTGCGCAACTGGAGGCAGCTGGCTCGTAACCGTGCTGGCTGGGGAGGTTTGTTGGTTGAGGCCCAGGTCCACCCCGGACTGTAGCGCCATCTAAGTAAGTAAGTAAACATTTTTAGGTTTTTCGTAATATCGATTTGAGCCAGTATCCCGTCTACTTACATTAAATTTATTATTTGTACGGTTTGCACTGTATTCACGGGTTTGATTTGAATTATTTTTATTTTTATAACTGTAATTACTAGCATCGTCGTTAATACCAGTTTGAACTAATTCATAATATGCTTCCTCTAGAGTTTTCACATCCTTAATTCTAAGATACATACTATCAGATCTATTTATTTTATTCAAGAATTTGTTTAAAATGCTATTCTCATTATTTGCTGGCGAAAATTCCAGGGGTTTAGTGCTATCTAACTTATATTTAAGATTAAGTTTATCTAAAATTTCACTTAATTCTTTGTAATACTGACTTACATTAACAAATTTAATGGCATCTGCTTTGTCCTTTAATCTCAAGTACGATTCCTGAACGCCGAATGATTTTATAAGTTGCTCCTTAATCTGGTCCCAAGTCCGATTTTGAGGAAGTCGTCTGATGGATGCTGAAGCAGCTCCTAGTATTTTTCCCGTCAGTATGTGATAGAGGTAAAGTTTAGAATTTTCATCCGGTGCAATGGCAACGATGGTTTCCACTTCCGAAAGAAAGGTAGAAAGTTCATACGAACCATCACCTCTATATATGGGAACTGATCGAGCTTCAGATATTAAATCGTGTAATGTTGTCGTCGCCATAATTGTTCACTTAGCACTTATTGTTTCCTTTGAGTCTTAGTTTTTTTTTCGATAAAACCAATTTACACTTTTGTCTTTGAGTCTTCCTCTGAGTCTTAGGCTTTCAACAAAACGGATTTATACTTTTATATTTGAGTCTTAGTTTCAATAAAACCGCTTTATACTTTTGCCTTTGAGTCTTAGTTTTTCAATAAAACCGATTTACACTTTTGTCTGCTATTACTCGATACCGACTTAATCTCTAAGAGAATAAGTATTTTAACACTTTTAAAGCACAACACTTAGTCGGTATCCTACCGACTGCGCCATTCAAATATATGAAATTATAATGAAGAAGAAAAAAAGAAGACATTCGATTTCGGTAAATGCTTTATTAAGATTAAATCCAAAAACTACAAAAATTACTTTTCTCTAGCCAATCGAACCAGTATAAATGATTACTCAGGTGTTTAATGTCTTTGGGAACGGACGCAAATTCGTCTTCTCATAAGTTCATATTTCAGAACGGATGAGAAAGCGAATTTGCATTTGGAGGAGAAGAAAAAAAATCATATTTCCATATATTCGTTTTACAAATAAGTGGAAATATGAATAATGCAAAATGAAACTGTTCACATGTAACTGTCGTGAACTGCGGGATATATGACCCGCGTTGTTGGAGAGAATCATTGTTGGGACCCCGCGTCTGCCAATAAAACGCCGAAGAGCCATTAAGAAATTTTCGGTAGACAGGCTTCTCACTAATTCTAAATGTACGGCGCGTATCGCTGCACAAGTGAATATAGCGACGTAGACTTTGGCGGCATCAGACCTGTCATCGTAGCAATAGAGTGGACCGGCAAAGTCAACTCCAACGTTATCAAATGGCCGTGATAGCGTAATCCTTTCTACAGGAAGAGGCACAAACAGTTGGGATGCGGGAACACCCCAGAGCTTCCTGCATACTACACATTGCTTAATTCGACGTTTGATGACTTGCCGACCTCTGATGATCCATAGACGCTTCCGCAACTGCCCAAGGACGATATTGACACCAGAAAGGTAGAAAGTTCATACGAACCATCACCTCTATATATGGGAACTGATCGAGCTTCAGATATTAAATCGTGTAATGTTGTCGTCGCCATAATTGTTCACTTAGCACTTATTGTTTCCTTTGAGTCTTAGTTTTTTTTTCGATAAAACCAATTTACACTTTTGTCTTTGAGTCTTCCTCTGAGTCTTAGGCTTTCAACAAAACGGATTTATACTTTTATATTTGAGTCTTAGTTTCAATAAAACCGCTTTATACTTTTGCCTTTGAGTCTTAGTTTTTCAATAAAACCGATTTACACTTTTGTCTGCTATTACTCGATACCGACTTAATCTCTAAGAGAATAAGTATTTTAACACTTTTAAAGCACAACACTTAGTCGGTATCCTACCGACTGCGCCATTCAAATATATGAAATTATAATGAAGAAGAAAAAAAGAAGACATTCGATTTCGGTAAATGCTTTATTAAGATTAAATCCAAAAACTACAAAAATTACTTTTCTCTAGCCAATCGAACCAGTATAAATGATTACTCAGGTGTTTAATGTCTTTGGGAACGGACGCAAATTCGTCTTCTCATAAGTTCATATTTCAGAACGGATGAGAAAGCGAATTTGCATTTGGAGGAGAAGAAAAAAAATCATATTTCCATATATTCGTTTTACAAATAAGTGGAAATATGAATAATGCAAAATGAAACTGTTCACATGTAACTGTCGTGAACTGCGGGATATATGACCCGCGTTGTTGGAGAGAATCATTGTTGGGACCCCGCGTCTGCCAATAAAACGCCGAAGAGCCATTAAGAAATTTTCGGTAGACAGGCTTCTCACTAATTCTAAATGTACGGCGCGTATCGCTGCACAAGTGAATATAGCGACGTAGACTTTGGCGGCATCAGACCTGTCATCGTAGCAATAGAGTGGACCGGCAAAGTCAACTCCAACGTTATCAAATGGCCGTGATAGCGTAATCCTTTCTACAGGAAGAGGCACAAACAGTTGGGATGCGGGAACACCCCAGAGCTTCCTGCATACTACACATTGCTTAATTCGACGTTTGATGACTTGCCGACCTCTGATGATCCATAGACGCTTCCGCAACTGCCCAAGGACGATATTGACACCAGCGTGAAGCATTCGTTGATGACACTGGTCGATGACAATATTAACAACATGCGATTTCGAAGGAAGAATGATCGGATGTTTCACATCCGTTGGCTCATCGAGTGAATGGAGACGACCGCCCAGCCTCAGAACGCCATCACTGTCTAAGAAGGGGGAAAGTTCGGATATATGCGACGACGTTGGTACGGCTCCGCCCTTCTGTAATATAGAAATTTCGTTAAAGAAATGATGCCTTTGTACATACCAGAACCAATAATTTTCCGCGGCCTGGATCTCAGCAGCTTGCAAAAACGCTATATCTGTTTCTACGTCAGATGAAATCTTTGATGTTTTTCGCCTTCCTTTTGTGTTTCGTACGAAGCGATTATAAAGGCAGTTACTCGAACTAAACGATCCCAGGTGCTGTAATCATGGTAGCGTATTAATGGATTCTCTTCGAGGTCAGATGATAGGTCCGATTCAGTCAAAAGGGCCATTGCGACATTTGGTTGTTCAGATTGGTCGACGTTGCTCCAGTCCGTATCGCTACTTTTCAGCCAGAGCGGTCCATAAGCCCAGAGTGATGATTTTTGAAGAACATTACCACAAACGCCTCGGGTGAGAAGATCGGCCGGATTTTCTTTTCCTTTACAGTGATTCCATTGCGATACCTCTGTAAGGCGACGTATTTCGTCGACTCTGTTTTGGACGTAGGGTTTCCAGCGTTGAACATTACCTTGAGTCCAACTCGAAGTTATCCTAGAATCGGTCCACAAGAAATACTTGACAGCAGATAGCTTCAGAGATCTTTGCAGATAGGATTGGAGCCGCGCAGCTATTAAAGCGCCTGTCAATTCCAGCTTCGGTAACGTCAACTCATTAGCGCCATCTTCTTCCAAAGGAGCAACTCGATTTTTCGCACACAAGAATAAAACGCTGATTTGCCCAATTGGAGCGATGCACCCCAAATACGCTACTGTACCATAGGCCTTCGTACTGGCGTCAGCGAAGATGTGGATCTGGATCGTGCCTTCAGGTAGTGTCCAACCGAAGCTTCGGTTTCGGTCACATTCGGCTAAAAAAACTACAATCGGCTAAACCTTCGGCTTCGGCCAAAATAGGCCGAAGATTTGGCCGAAGCCGAAGGTTTAGTTTATGGTTGATTGGTTGCCGTGCGATTCAAATATATAAAATATAATGAAGAAGAAAAAAAGAAGAGATTCGATTTCGGTAAATGCTTTATTAAGACTAAATCCAAAAACTACAAAAATGACTTTTCTCTAGCACCATCGAACCAGTATAAATGATTACTCAGGTGTTTAATGTCTTTGGGAACGGATGCAAATTCGTCTTCTCATAAGTTCATATTTCAGAACGGATGAGAAAGCGAATTTGCATTTGGAGGAGAAGAAAAAAAAAAATCATATTTCCATTTATTCGTTTTACAAATAGGTGGAAATATGAATGATGCAAAATCAAACTGTTCACATGTAACTGTCGTGAACTGCGGGATATATGACCCCTCCCTCCTTACGATTGACGTTCTCCCGAACGTTATTTGGTCTAAGAGTTTTGTTTACTATTTTAATACTGGTTCGATTTCGCTTTACATATTTTGCAATTACTAATATTAAAACGAGAAGTATAATAACGGTTATTGAAGAGAAAATTGTTATCTCATGACGTTTATCTGTAAATTTTATCTCTTCAATTTCCTTGGAATTTTTAATTTGTTTAACATGAACTTGACTTAAGTCTAATTGTTTTGTTGTATTTTATATTTCTAAATAATTTGGAATGATAATATTCTGAATAATTGTTTTTTCATGATTTGCATATTTATTATTATCAATATTAACTGTACAATTATTGAATGTTATTAACGAGTTCCCATATAATTTATAATCCATATTGTTACACGTATTTGACATTGTCACATTTTTTGCGTTTTTCAACAATATAACTCCTAGTTCTATTTCTAAAGACTCAAAGTCTGTATTAATCCTACTTTTACAATTTAGATAACTTTTACCTAAGAGACTAGTTATACAAGCATTAGGCGATTTCATTTTTTTAATATTGTTTTCATCATTTTTAATAAACACTGAATTTGTTGACATAATTATTTCAGTTTGCTCTAAAATAACTTCTTCATATTTTGAGTTAGGAACTGGTAATTGCTTATAGTATACTACGTCGTTTGCATCTGCAAAATTTTGTTTTATATTTATCTGTACCTTCTTAATTGTATCTTTTAACATTTCAACATCGATAATATGTATAATTTTTTCATAATATTCTATGACGGGTTCTTTTCCTTGTTTGATAATTGAATATCCTGCATTCGTCTCAAGTTTTTCTATCCTTATTTCTCCTGTTGCAAATCTAAGTAGGGTTAGGATCACCAATAGGAACGTTATTACCTGAAAAGAATTTATAGTTTCGTTTAATCCTGGTTTTATGGATATTTCTTTTCCTAGAATCTATTAGTTTGTTGTTAACAAACGTTGTCTTAATTCTCTTATACTTTGGTTGCTCTTTATGCCTAACAATATCTACGTTGTGAACTAAAATTTCGTTACTTTCGGGTAATTTAACTTCGTCACGTATAATATTCAATTTGGTTATAGTATTTTCTTTGGTTTCCTTAATCTTTGCAAAAAGTTTTGTAAATTCGATGGGATTAACTTTACCTGTAATAAAGTCTATTGGTTTTATTTGAGTTGTTGAATGTATTGTAGAATTATAAATTTCAACTGATCTTAAAATTATTTCTGCAGGTTTTAAATGTTTATTCTGCAATTTCATTAAACGTATATGTTCATTTAGAGTTCCATGAACCCTCTCTATGTCAGAATTTCCTGTATGGGCTCTAGGGGATGTAAAATGGATGGGAATGTTCTCATTTCTAAAAAAAATCTCGTATATTTAAAGAGTCGAATTCATTGTCTTTCTTCGCTATTCAAATGTGATGTTTCTAATCGCGATAATAATTCTGAATGGTTTATGTTTAAAATTTCAGGTTGAACTACGTTATCATGGGGACATGAAAGGAAAAATTTTGTAATTCTGTTATTTATAGAAATGGAGTTATTTTGTAAATTGATAATGGCTTTAAGAGGGCTTATTAGATTTTGTCCTATTATAGCATCGAAATTTCTATTCCTTATTTTTAATACTTTCCAGCTCATAGTGGCTTCTTCATTAAATTCTTCTGGGAGTTCAGTAATAATTTCATGTCTGATTATATCATTTCCAGTAAGAGTACACAATTGAATAGGTTTTTCTAAATATATCCGAACTTTTTCAGGGAATAAATGGGAATTTATTATAGATGTTGCAGACCCTGTATCAATTAAACAATTAATTTTCTGACCCTCTACTGTTACTGAGACTATCGGTAATGCGTTACCCGAGGGGGTAAAAGAAAATTTTCTTGCTTTTCTACGTTCTTTACGTTATTGTGACCCATTTCCATTGGTTCTGGCCTATCGTCATTATTTCGAAAGTTAGAGGAATTTCTATTAGTGTTATAAAAACTAGGATTAGTAAAATTAGAATTTTGATGTCTGTTTCTGTAGCTACGATTCATATCAGGGTTAAAATGTTGAACATTTCTATCTTGGTAAACATTTTTAGGGTTTTCGTAATATCGATTTGAGCCAGTATCCCGTCTACTTACATTAAATTTATTATTTGCACGGTTTGCACTGTATTCACGGGTTTGATTTGAATTATTTTTATTTTTATAACTGTAATTACTAGCATCGTCGTTAATACCAGTTTGAACTAATTCATAATATGCTTCCTCTAGAGTTTTCACATCCTTAATTCTAAGATACATACTATCAGATCTATTTATTTTATTCAAGAATTTGTTTAAAATGCTATTCTCATTATTTGCTGGCGAAAATTCCAGGGGTTTAGTGCTATCTAACTTATATTTAAGATTAAGTTTATCTAAAATTTCACTTAATTCTTTGTAATACTGACTTACATTAACAAATTTAATGGCATCTGCTTTGTCCTTTAATCTCAAGTACGATTCCTGAACGCCGAATGATTTTATAAGTTGCTCCTTAATCTGGTCCCAAGTCCGATTTTGAGGAAGTCGTCTGATGGATGCTGAAGCAGCTCCTAGTATTTTTCCCGTCAGTATGTGATAGAGGTAAAGTTTAGAATTTTCATCCGGTGCAATGGCAACGATGGTTTCCACTTCCGAAAGAAAGGTAGAAAGTTCATACGAACCATCACCTCTATATATGGGAACTGATCGAGCTTCAGATATTAAATCGTGTAATGTTATCGTCGCCATAATTGTTCACTTAGCACTTATTGTTTCCTTTGAGTCTTAGTTTTTTTTTCGATAAAACCAATTTACACTTTTGTCTTTGAGTCTTCCTCTGAGTCTTAGGCTTTCAACAAAACGGATTTATACTTTTATATTTGAGTCTTAGTTTCAATAAAACCGCTTTATACTTTTGCCTTTGAGTCTTAGTTTTTCAATAAAACCGATTTACACTTTTGTCTGCTATTACTCGATACCGACTTAATCTCTAAGAGAATAAGTATTTTAACACTTTTAAAGCACAACACTTAGTCGGTATCCTACCGACTGCGCCATTCAAATATATGAAATTATAATGAAGAAGAAAAAAAGAAGACATTCGATTTCGGTAAATGCTTTATTAAGATTAAATCCAAAAACTACAAAAATTACTTTTCTCTAGCCAATCGAACCAGTATAAATGATTACTCAGGTGTTTAATGTCTTTGGGAACGGACGCAAATTCGTCTTCTCATAAGTTCATATTTCAGAACGGATGAGAAAGCGAATTTGCATTTGGAGGAGAAGAAAAAAAAAAATCATATTTCCATTTATTCGTTTTACAAATAGGTGGAAATATGAATGATGCAAAATCAAACTGTTCACATGTAACTGTCGTGAACTGCGGGATATATGACCCCTCCCTCCTTACGATTGACGTTCTCCCGAACGTTATTTGGTCTAAGAGTTTTGTTTACTATTTTAATACTGGTTCGATTTCGCTTTACATATTTTGCAATTACTAATATTAAAACGAGAAGTATAATAACGGTTATTGAAGAGAAAATTGTTATCTCATGACGTTTATCTGTAAATTTTATCTCTTCAATTTCCTTGGAATTTTTAATTTGTTTAACATGAACTTGACTTAAGTCTAATTGTTTTGTTGTATTTTATATTTCTAAATAATTTGGAATGATAATATTCTGAATAATTGTTTTTTCATGATTTGCATATTTATTATTATCAATATTAACTGTACAATTATTGAATGTTATTAACGAGTTCCCATATAATTTATAATCCATATTGTTACACGTATTTGACATTGTCACATTTTTTGCGTTTTTCAACAATATAACTCCTAGTTCTATTTCTAAAGACTCAAAGTCTGTATTAATCCTACTTTTACAATTTAGATAACTTTTACCTAAGAGACTAGTTATACAAGCATTAGGCGATTTCATTTTTTTAATATTGTTTTCATCATTTTTAATAAACACTGAATTTGTTGACATAATTATTTCAGTTTGCTCTAAAATAACTTCTTCATATTTTGAGTTAGGAACTGGTAATTGCTTATAGTATACTACGTCGTTTGCATCTGCAAAATTTTGTTTTATATTTATCTGTACCTTCTTAATTGTATCTTTTAACATTTCAACATCGATAATATGTATAATTTTTTCATAATATTCTATGACGCGTTCTTTTCCTTGTTTGATAATTGAATATCCTGCATTCGTCTCAAGTTTTTCTATCCTTATTTCTCCTGTTGCAAATCTAAGTAGGGTTAGGATCACCAATAGGAACGTTATTACCTGGAAAGAATTTATAGTTTCGTTTAATCCTGGTTTTATGGATATTTCTTTTCCTAGAATCTATTAGTTTGTTGTTAACAAACGTTGTCTTAATTCTCTTATACTTTGGTTGCTCTTTATGCCTAACAATATCTGAGTTGTGAACTAAAATTTCGTTACTTTCGGGTAATTTAACTTCGTCACGTATAATATTCAATTTGGTTATAGTATTTTCTTTGGTTTCCTTAATCTTTGCAAAAAGTTTTGAAAATTCGATGGGATTAACTTTACCTGTAATAAAGTCTATTGGTTTTATTTGAGTTGTTGAATGTATTATAGAATTATAAATTTCAACTGATCTTAAAATTATTTCTGCAGGTTTTAAATGTTTATTCTGCAATTTCATTAAACGTATATGTTCATTTAGAGTTCCATGAACCCTCTCTATGTCAAAATTTCCTGTATGGGCTCTAGGGGATGTAAAATGGATGGGAATGTTCTCATTTCTAAAAAAATCTCGTATATTTAAAGAGTCGAATACATTGTCTAAAACTATTTTTTCTGGTTTTCCTAATGTTGAGAATCGCTGGCGGAATGCTGTAATGATTGTCATATAATTCCTGTCATTTAATTTGATAGCCATCAAATGTTTACTAAATTTGTCTATTGTTGTAAGATATATTTCTTTATGAGAAATAAATATATCACCATGAACAATCTCATTTGGCTTTTGAGGAGTTTCTGAGATTTCGAATTTAACTTTCAGAGGATGTCTGTCATATTTACCCAAATTGCAAATATCACAATTATTGACGAATTTATGTATCAATTCTTTAAGTTTTGGATAAAAGTATTTGGATCGAAGTTGTTGGTAGTTTTCTATGATTCCTCTGTGGTTCCCTTTCATATGCACTTTTTTAATTTCTTCTACGGCTTGTTCTTCTGATTGTAAATCAATAGCTTTTCTAGTACATTTAACAAACTTGATTGTTCGATCGTTACTAAATAGTTCTACGAGTTTTTGCTGAACTTTGTTATAATGTGAATCTCCTAATTCAGAATAAATCCCAGTTATTCCCTTTTTTATATATCTTCTGAAAACATCGTTCAAATAATTAACGTGGTACACGTCTTCTTTTGCAATAAATATTTGCCTCACGTTTCTATATTTTGTAATAATTTCTTGATTTTTGTTTTCTACTAAATGTATTTGTGTTCGATAAACGTTAATGATTTTATCAGAAATAGGTATATGGTCACCAACATCTTCTACCCCGCTATGAATTGTTGCTAAATCTGTATCGGTTTCATTATTATGGACTTCCAATCCACTTAAGAAATCAGCTACGTTATTATCCCTAACTTTTACATATTCAATATCATATTCATATTCGTTTAGTTTTATACGCCACCGCTGTAGCTTCGAGTTTGGTTCTTTAAGCGAGTCTAACCATTTTAACGGTCTGTGATCCGTTTGGATCGTGAATTTTACTCCATATAAATAGGGACGGTAATATTTACAAGCCCAAACTATGGCTAGAAGTATTTTTCTATAGTACTGTAACGGACTTCATGCTCGTTTAATGTACGACTAGCATAGCTTATAGGGTGACCCTCTTGGGATAAAACAGCTCCCAGTGCATACTGGCTAGCATCCGTAGTAAGTGTGAACTTCTTGTTAAAATTGGGGTATCTTAAAATTGGGTATTCTATTAAAAGGTCTACAAGTTTATTAAATGCTTCTCTGTACTTACTGTCATTAATATCATTTTTTTTTATCTTTTTTTAAACAATTTGTTAACGGTTGCGCCATCTTTGCATAATCTTTAATAAATTTACGGTAATAACCGCTCATACCGATAAAACTTTTGATTTCTTTTCTGGTTCTTGGAATACTAAGGTTTTTAATTACTTCGATTTTTTTATTATTGGGCTTAATTCCTTCGCTAGTTAAAATATGTCCCAGGTACTCGGTTTCTTTGGCGAAAAAACGACATTTATTTACCTGTATTTTTAGATTGGCTTCCCTCAGTTTCTTAAAAATTTTATTTATTGAATCCATATGTTCTTGAAAAGAAGTGCTAAAAATAAGAATGTCCTCAAGATATACGACACAAATCTTATTAATATGTTCCTTTAATATATGATTCATCATTCGTTGGAAGGTTGCCGGGGCGTTTTTTAACCCGAAAGGCATTCGTGTGAATTCGTAGTGACCCTGAAGTGTAGAGAACGCCGTTTTTTCTCTATCCTTTTCGTCGACCAGAATCTGATGGAATCCTTTTGCCAGGTCCAATGTTGTAAAATACTGGGCCCTCCCAAGCTTATCGAACAATGAATCAATATTTGGAATCGGAAACTTGTCATCGAGAGTAATCTCGTTAAGTTTCCGATAATCAATGACAATTCGCCATTTTTTGGTGCCGGAATTGTCGTCCTTTTTCGGTACTATCCAAATAGGAGAATTATATGCTGAACTTGACGGTTGTATAATACCTTGTTCTAGCATTTCTGCTATTTGTTTTTCTACTTCACGTTCATGTATTTTGGGAAATCTATAAATTTTTGAATAAATCGGTAAGTTATGTTTTACTATAATTTGATGCTTAACCGATTGGACACTTGTTAGCTGCTGATCTTCTTGAAAGAAAAGGTCTGTATTTTGTTTAATTATTTTGCAAAGCTATTGTCTTTCTTCACTATTCAAATGTGATGTTTCTAATCGCGATAATAATTCTGAATGGTTTATGTTTAAAATTTCAGGTTGAACTACGTTATCATGGGGACATGAAAGGGAAAATTTTGTAATTCTGTTATTTATAGAAATGGAGTTATTTTATAAATTGATAATGGCTTTAAGAGGGCTTATTAGATTTTGTCCTATTATAGCATCGAAATTTCTATTCCTTATTTTTAATACTTTCCAGCTCATAGTGGCTTCTTCATTAAATTCTTCTGGGAGTTCAGTAATAATTTCATGTCTGATTGTATCATTTCCAGTAAGAGTACACAATTGAATAGGTTTTTCTAAATATATCCGAACTTTTTCAGGGAATAAATGGGAATTTATTATAGATGTTGCAGACCCTGTATCAATTAAACAATTAATTTTCTGACCCTCTACTGTTACTGAGACTATCGGCAATGAGTTACCCGAGGAGGTAAAAGAAAATTTTCTTGCTTTTCTACGTTCTTTACATTATTGTGACCCATTTCCATTGGTTCTGGCCTATCGTGATTATTTCGAAAGTTAGAGGAATTTCTATTAGTGTTATAAAAACTAGGATTAGTAAAATTAGAATTTTAATGTCTGTTTCTGTAGCTACGATTCATATCAGGGTTAAAATGTTGAACATTTCTATCTTGGTAAACATTTTTAGGGTTTTCGTAATATCGATTTGAGCCAGTATCCCGTCTACTTACATTAAATTTATTATTTGTACGGTTTGCACTGTATTCACGGGTTTGATTTGAATTATTTTTATTGTTATAACTGTAATTACTAGCATCGTCGTTAATACCAGTTTGAACTAATTCATAATATGCTTCCTCTAGAGTTTTCACATCCTTAATTCTAAGATACATACTATCAGATCTATTTATTTTATTCAAGAATTTGTTTAAAATGCTATTCTCATTATTTGCTGGCGAAAATTCCAGGGGTTTAGTGCTGTCTAACTTATATTTAAGATTAAGTTTATCTAAAATTTCACTTAATTCTTTGTAATACTGACTTACATTAACAAATGGCATCTGCTTTGTCCTTTAATCTCAAATACGATTCCTGAACGCCGAATGATTTTATAAGTTGCTCCTTAATCTGGTCCCAAGTCCGATTTTGTGGAAGTCGTCTGATGGATGCTGAAGCAGCTCCTTGTATTTTTCCCGTCAGTATGTGATAGAGGTAAAGTTTAGAATTTTCATCCGGTGCATTGGCAACGATGGTTTCCACTTCCGAAAGAAAGGTAGAAAGTTCATACGAACCATCACCTCTATATATGGGAACTGATCGAGCTTCAGATATTAAATCGTGTAATGTTATCGTCGCCATAATTGTTCACTTAGCACTTATTGTTCCCTTTTAGTCTTAATTTTTTTTCGATAAAACCAATTTACACTTTGGTCTTTAAGTCTTCCTCTGAGTCTTAGGCTTTCAACAAAACGGATTTATACTTTTATATTTGAGTCTTAGTTTCAATAAAACCGATTTATACTTTTGCCTTTGAGTCTTAGTTTTTCAATAAAACCGATTTACACTTTTGTCTGCTATTACTCGATACCGACTTAATCTCTAAGAGAATAAGTATTTTAACACTTTTAAAGCACAACACTTAGTCGGTATCCTACCGACTGCGCCATTCAAATATATAAAATATACTGAAGAAGAAAAAAAGAAGACATTCGATTTCGGTAAATGCTTTATTAAGACTAAATCCAAAAACTACAAAAATGACTTTTCTCTAGCACCATCGAACCAGTATAAATGATTACTCAGGTGTTTAATGTCTTTGGGAACGGATGCAAATTCGTCTTCTCATAAGTTCATATTTCAGAACGGATGAGAAAGCGAATTTGCATTTGGAGAAGAAAAAAAAAATCATATTTCCATTTATTCGTTTTACAAATAAGTGGAAATATGAATAATGCAAAATGAAACTGTTCACATGTAACTGTCGTGAACTGCGGGATATATGACCTGCGTCGTGGTAGGCGCCGAAAATTACTGATTGGATAAATGTTTTTTATTATTGCTAATGAATTATTTGTTTTTTGATTATTAATGAGTTATTTCTTATTTTGTTTTGAACTATTTACTATTTCAATAAAATATTAAAATTGATATTAGTTTAATTTGTTTTTATTTTTGAAATGTTAATTTATCCCGTTAGTTTCCTTATCATTTTATCAAATTTATCAAAAAATCATTATTTTATTCACTTTTAGTCAATCTTAAACGGAAATTCTTTAAGTTATTAAAGCTTCGGCTTCGGCCGAAGGTTGTTGTTTAGCTGAATATTCGGCTTCGGGTTCAGCTATAAATTGACCTTCGGTCGGACACTACCTTCAGGTGATGGAAACGGCATGGCTGCTCTCGGAAAAGTAAAATCTTTTAATTCCAGGATTCCCATAACGCACTCGTTTCACTCCGTAAGCAGGTCACTCGTAAGCACTTCGTCCCAGTGTAGCTTCTTTTTCCACAAAGTCTGAAAAAATATCTTTAGTTTTACAATGGAGGGACCGAGAATACCTAGAGGGTCGAAAGTCCTGGCGATGATTTGCAGCACGTTACGTTTAGTTCCTTTTGTTGAATGCGATGTAAGTATGCCTTCAACAGAATCCATCGGTACAAACAGCTCGTCACTGTAGGTAAACCAAGATAACCCCAAAACATTTTGCATATGAGGCGGGCTAATGGAATTCATCGCACTTCGAATTTGGCTGCTATTCGAGTTCCACTTGCGGAGATTCATCGATGCTCGTTGTAAAATGTTCACTGCTTCGCTACAAATTTTGCTGCCTTCATCCTCCTCATTCACACTAATGACCAGGTCGTCCATATAGATATTGTCCCTTAAAGCAGCGCAGGTCACGGCGAAATATTTTTCTTCAGACTTTAGATGATGTTGAATCGTTGCACACAACAGAGAAGGACTACAATTTACACCAAATGTAACTCTAGTCATTCTAAATTCTCTAAGCTTTGGTCTGTCGGCAGCTGTTTTTAATTCCGAGGAAAACCATATGAAGCGATGACTATCACGATCTTCAGCATTTAGGATGATTTGGAGAAAGGCCTTCTCAATGTCAGCAACTATTCCACAGGGACCTAAGCGAAAGTTGAGCAAAACCTTCATGACATCCGGCAGCAAATTAGATCCTGTCCAAAGCTGGTCGTTAAGAGATATGGGACCTTCCATATGTGCGGAGGCGTCAAAAACCACACGTAACCTCGTTGTCGTGCTGCCTTCTTTATACACAGGTCTATGTGGCAAATAAAATACACGGGGACGATGTCGATCGAGTTCTTTCACCGGCTCTGCTATGCCTTTACTAATGAGTAGTCTTAGGGCAGCGTCGTACTCCAACAGCTTTTACGGATCTCTGGGGAGAAGACGAATAAGTGCATTCAAACGCTGCAATGCTTACTTACTTACTTTTGTCCTGTATCCCCTTGTGGGTCCTAGGGCCTCTACTACGCCGACGCGCCATCGTGTACGGTTTCTGGCAATGTGTCTGAGTTCTCCCCAACTTTTCCCTAACTGCCGTGCCTCCTTCTCGACTGTTCTGCGCCATGTTTTCCGCGGACCGCCAGGTCTTCTGCCATCCTGAGTTAGAGGGTTCCATTGCATAGCATGGTTCGCTATGGAGCTGTCACCCTTTCGGAACGTGTGACCAATCCACTGCCACTTCCGCCGTTGGATAGTTGTGCCTATTGGTTCCTGACCCGTTCTCTCGTAAAGGTGTTCGTTAGAGATACGATTGGGCCAGAAAATCCTTAAGATATTGCGCAGACACCTATTAACGATCGTTTGCAGCTTTCTGGTGATAGTAGTGGTGACTCTCCACGTGCTGCAACCATATAGCAGCACGGATTCAACGTTGGAGCGGAACAGTCTTATCTTGGTGCTCAAACTGATTGCATTGCTTCGCCATATTTTGGACAACATCCCGAACGCGGACTTTGCTTTGGCGATCCTGTTGGTTATATCCAGTTCGGTTCCACCATCGGTCGAGACAATACTCCCAAGATACTGGAAATCCTCTACTCTCTCTACCGGTTGTCCAGCAATGCATATTTGAGCCGATGAGTTAGTTCTAAGGCTGATGATTTCAGTTTTTGTCGTATTGATTTTCAGCCCGACGACACCTGCCTCCCTCTCCACATCTGCTGTCATTTGGTGGAGGTCCATAATTCTGTGGGAGAGTAAGCATAAATCGTCTGCGTAGTCAAGGTGTTTCAGTTGAGATGTAAGAGTCCATCGAATTCCTCCGTTTCCCGTCGACAAAGCTGCATGAAGCACATCGCTAATCACCAATAGGAATAATATTGGTGAAAGGATACAGCCTTGTCTTACCCCACTTTGGATCTCAAATTCCTCAGACAACCTCCCCCTGTGCAGAACGCGACATTTGGAGCCTTCATATGTAGCTTTGATAATAGCAATTAGTTTATCGGGAATGCCTCTCCTGCGTAAGGCACGCCAAATAAACTCCCTGTTGACACTATCGAACGCCTTCTCAAAATCGATGAACAGCAGGTGCAGTGGCGATCGATATTCAACACACTGTTCGCTGATAATCCGCAGGGTGTTGATGTGGTCGGCACAGGAGGATCCAGAGCGGAAACCTGCTTGTTCGGCATCGAGTGTGTCTTCGAGATGTTGTTTGATTCGCTCAAGGATGATTTTAGCTATTATCTTAGCTACAGCAGGCAGCACGCAGATACCCCTCCAGTTTCCGCACTCCAATAAATTTCCTTTCGTAGGAAGCTTGACGATCATTCCCTTTTTCCACTCATTAGGAAAGCTCTCAGCTTCCCAAGCTCTATCTATAAGTGGAAGCAGAAGCTCAGCCGATGTTGTTGGCGCTGCTCGTAAGAGCTCTGCTGGAATACCGTCAAGTCCTACCGCCTTGTTGGTTTTGAGTGCCTTGATCGCGGTGATGATCTCATCTTTACTGGGAGTCGTGGTGCGTATTCGGGAACTTCTCACCTCGGGCATCTCAGTCTGATTTGGGAGCATATCGCTAGCGAATACACGGTTCAAAACCGTAGCAAAATGCTCTTTCCATCTCTTGAGCTGGTCCTCATCCGAAATGAGCAAGGAGCCGTCTAGGCTTTTCACTGGGTATTGGCTGGAGCTGCGACCACCTGTCAGCTCTTTCGTGATTCTGTAGACAGTCCTGCTGTCGCACCTCCGTGCCGCTTCTTCTGCTTCTGTAGCCAGCGCGTTGATGTAGTTGCGCTTGTCACGTCGTACGCTACGCTGAACTTCTCTCATCTTCATGCGATATAGGGACTCTAGCTCGCTTCTCCCTGCTGCTGGGGTAGCTGCAACGCGAGCTTTTAGCTGTTTTCGTTCGTCAATCCTTCTCCAGA
The DNA here is from genome assembly GCA_945910035.1 of Brachypalpus laphriformis. Taxonomy (NCBI): domain Eukaryota; kingdom Metazoa; phylum Arthropoda; class Insecta; order Diptera; family Syrphidae; genus Brachypalpus; species Brachypalpus laphriformis. Next base: position 122,560,051 of record OX246756.1, read on the forward strand.
TATCCTCGGAAAGCCACGCCCTATGTCTTCCCTGCGATCGACCGACAATTCTTTCAGCACCAGATGTAAAAACATTTTTCACAGCACACCAATGGTCTTGGATGGTTGCGGGCATTGAGCTTGCGAAAAGTGCTCCCTTAGTTGTTGGCGCACTGAGGGATCACTAAGTCTATCGATGTTGAACCTGGGCATTCTTGTGTTGTCGTGGGATCTTCGAACTGCAGCAGTGCGTAGTTGGAGATTAGCTATCATAAGATGGTGATCACGTACTATCCCCACATCTGCCCCTCGTCTGTTTCGGACGTCCAGGAGACTGCTTCTAAAGCGGCGGCTGATGGCAAAATGGTCAATTTGGTTGGAGGTTGCTTGCCTGTCGTTGGAAACCCAGCTGACTTTGTGGCAGGTCATGTGCTCAAACATGGTGCCACCTATCACAAGGCGGTTGACATTGCAGAAATCCACAAACCTTTCGCCGCTGTCATTGCGGTTGCCTAGACCATGTTTCCCGATTACATGCTTGAGCCCTTCGTTGTCGCTGCCTACCTTGGCATTCAAATCCCCCATCACTATGACAATGTCTCCATTTGGTGTTGTGTTGAAGACGGCGCTTAAGAGATTGTAGAAGCTCTCCTTTTCATCCTCAGACGAACTATTCGTTGGGGCGTAACACTGTATGATGGTGACACGTCGTACTCTAGTCCGGAATCTGTCCGTCAAAATCCTATCACCATGAGGCTGCCAGGAAATCAGGCCCTTGCGTGCTGTTGTTGTTAGCAGTAGTCCGACTCCATATTCTCGCGGACTTCCGGGTGGTCTTCCAGAATAGAGTAGTACAGTGTTACGCGTTGGAGACTGGTACTCGCCCGCTTCTAACCATCTTACTTCACTTACCCCTAAAATGTCCAGTTTATATCGCATGAATTCCTTTTCCAGTTGGAGGAATCTGGCATTGTAAGGACCTTCTCTTCCCGAGTCGAGGAGCGTCTTTACATTCCAGAAACCTATCTTTGTCCGTACAATAGCCAAAAGTCGTCAACATGTGATCAGTCCTTATCCGAGGCATAGTGTCGGTTTCAGTAGCGAGCTGGTTTCAGTAACGCAGGTTGCTGGCCCACGTTACCTAGCCTAGAATCAAGGCCCTAGACAACCCGCACTTACAATTTTGGCCTATACGTATAAGGGTTTATACGTATAGTTGCCCGGGGACCACCACTAGGAGGTAAAGTAAGCACTTCATCACGAACTTGATTGTTGCGCTACTGGCCCAAGCCAAGTTTTGGGCAGTCAGTAGTTTCCCGATCATTCGCAATGCAGGTCCCCATTTGTTGTCGTTGAGTATGGAATTAGGATCTTTCCAGGGCAGTTTGGCGACGTAGCGTGGTCCTTGTCTTAAAATGCATTTACTGATTAGGTTCTTCGTCAGCGTGGAATTTTCTTCTTCATTATTTTTGATGCCAATCGTTTCCAACGTCCAGAATCTGGAGAGTTTTTCTTCTACGATAGATGTTGGATTCAAAAATGTGCTGGAAGAAAAACAAACACTTGCATTAGATGCAGATGAATCACCACTTACGGATACGTGAAGCCCCTGCAGCGCCCAACCAAATACGGTTTCCACCGCTCTCAAACGTTTGAGGGAGAGTTTTGGCAACTTGGATCCGACGTTCATTGGCCTCATACTTACGGATGTATCACCCGATGCTGCTGGAATTGAAACGGGATTTTGTTTCTGCCGCAATTTTCCTAATCTTTGGTGAGACGAGCGAGTGTGCCTATAGCTCGATACTGGTAATCCGCGATTTTTTCGACTGAATCATCGTCCTTTAGTCCTTTTGCTTGACGTCTTCGTTTATTATTGAGACTGTCGTTAGCCGCCGTCAGCCTTTGAAGAAGTGAAACGAGTTCTTCTTCGATGTCGTCGAACTTTTTCACATTGTCGTCTGTCAGCTGGTTGTTCTTCAAATACTCGATGGAACTTTTCACCAACTTGGTCACTTGACCTCTATATGCAGCACGTGCTACCAATTCCATCTTCTTCTTTGTCTTGAGTCACGAGTCCGAAATAAATTCAATCTTTAAAAAAGCCCACGAATGTAATTTGTTTTCCTTTTACCGATTTTCTTCCCGGGTTTCGGCACCAAATGTAAAATATTCCAGAGAAAATGAGCAAATAAAACGAAAACCTTTAAAGAATTAATCTTTTATTACAAAAAAGCGCGGGAAAGTAATTAGCTTGAATGGATACAGACTGCAACTAACTGGTTTCAATCCAGTAATAGCTTGTATATTAAAAGTTCAATAGAGAGAGAGAAAGTTAGACTGATTAATATAAGCTTCAATTGAATATTAAATAAAAATGTGCTTCTTAATTTTTAACATTAAGAGATAAAATGGGAATTTTGAATGTACAAAAAAAAATTAGAACTTCAGTGCATGGCTTAAACTTTCTGTAATGTAAAATTTTGTATTATAACTTAGTAAATGCAGATGAAAGTGGGAGTGTTAAAATGTGATATTCATCAGCATACTCTAAAGAAATCTGTTGGTCATTGTTTTGTGAGTCACCCCGTGCAGGTACGGGTTAAGAATATCACTGCAGCGCCCTCCAACAACCAGCGCTTGTCGTAAAAGGCGACTAAGGGGACAAATCAGATCTAGGCAATATAACACCCAAGTGAGCCTAGCGATATACCACCATATACCACCTTAAAAACCCTCCCACAAGTGTGCATGCGAGTCCGTGGGATGACACGACTGGAGATCACCGGTGTCATAGAAGAAAGATCAAACAATACTAAAAGAGGAGCATGCACGTGTCAAACAACAAACACCATCGCAATATGGTAATATTGCAAAACTGTATCATTATGGTAATACTTGCTAAAAGGAAAGGCACTACCCCGCCGGGCACTACCACTGCTGTGCATGGTACTGATCCTGGACCGAGCAGAAATGTTCGGGTCAGAGCTATACGGATTTCGGGGGCTAGCAAAATAATGAAACAGTTTGGAAGAAATTTGAGGGTCGCGAGTCCGGTTGAAGATACAAGCTGGAAGAGATGGTGAATGTCTTGTGTGTCCAAGAGACGAAATGGAAAAACACCGGAAATCAGACGCGTTTCTTGGACGTTAGGACAAAAGACTACAAGATGTTCTACTACGGAACGGAAAAGGCTAAGAATGGAATCGGTATCATCCTTGCGGCAGAGCTATTTGGTAACGTCTTGAGCATTTCGAAGTCCAGCGACCGTTTGATGTCTCTCAAACTAGTAATACAAGGAGAGGTGTGGAATATTGTCAGTGCATATGCTCCCCAAAATGGGTGCAATCAGAGAGATAAAGGTGCATTTTCCTTAAGAACATCCCAAAGGAAGAGTTTCTGTTTGTTGGAGGAGATTTGAATGGTCATGTCGGGAAATCAAACGAAGACTATCAAGACTGCCATGGAGGACTTTGGTATGGCACCAGGAACCTTCCTGGTGAAGACATCGTAAGCATGTGCAAATCACACAGTCTTATCGTGTTAAATACCATGTTCATCAAACAAAGCCGACACCTGATCACTTGTAGCAGTGGTGGAGACGCAACTCAGATTGAGTACCATGTGGTAGCCAGTTTCATGAAGCCTCGGGTAAAAGATTGCAAAGTGATCCTGGGAGAGGCAATCGCTCGGCAACGCCGTCTCCTGCTAACAGAAATATTTATGAAAACACAAAAGAAAAGCAAACAAACAAGGGTCTCTGAGAAAATCAAGTGGTACAATCAAACCATCAACGGAGCTGAGGATGAAGAGTGCAGAGCACAAAATATGTGGGATTCCCTACAGCGAACTTGCTTAAAGAAGGCAAAATCACTGCTAGGAGCTTCAAAAGAAACCATCAACACACCAAAGAAACATGGTGGTGGAGTGATGAAGCTAAGGAGGTGATAAATGAGAAGAAAGCGGCTTTCAAAGCTTGGTCAAAGTGCCCCTCTAATAGTAGTGATGAAAACGCCCGCCTCGAAATGGAATACAGATGTTGCAAGAAAAAAGCGAAGAAGTGAAGTGAAGCGAAGTGCGCCCAGCTTCAAGTAGAGAGTACGGAGAGCCTGTATCGGGAGCTGGAGAAAATATCTTCCCCGGTTGCTAATGCAAATCAGGCTACCCAGGAGCTGCGAAGACACAATATGAACAAGAGTGCAACCATCTCCCCGCACATTACAGTCGAAGAAGTTAGTGAGGCGGTCAAATACTCCAAAAAACGAAAAGCGGTTGGGCCAGACGAGATGCCCTCTGAGTTCTGGAAAAATATAGGAGACATCGGGTTCAGATGGCTCAGAATTCTCATCCCCAAATTTGTGAGAGGTGATCCAATGCCGAATCAATGGAGGGAAAGTTACCTTCTCCCTGTATACAAAGGGAAGGGTGATACGCGAAACTGTGATAAGTACCGTTCGATCTAGCTGATGTCACACACCATGAAGATCGTTGAGCGGGTATTAGGTGGCCGACTGCGAAAAATAATACGGCTATCTAATGATCAGTGCGAGTTTGTCTCGGGTAAATCAACCACAGATGCAATCCAAACTATAAGGATCATAATGGAAAAACATCGTGATTCCTTAAGGGATTTGCATATTGTATTGGTTGACTTTGAAAAGGCATTCGACAGACAACCACGAGATCTGATATGGGAGGCGCTAAGACATCGAGGGGTTCCAGAAACCTATGTGCAGATGATCATGGACATGTACGAAGGAGCAAAGACAAGAGTAAGATGCCTGGCTGGAGTAACCGAAGAGTTCCCAATCAAAGTCGGGGTGCACCAGGGAAACGTCTTAAGTCCTTTGCTCTTTATTACAGTCCTTGATTATCTGCTTGAAGGTAAAGTGATGGACCCCAAGGTACATCAGTAATTCTTTGCTGACAATGGAGTCATCATAAGTGAGGATCCTACATCCCTGCAACGAGCACTTAATATGTGGGTGGACGTTTTGGAGGGAAATGGGTATCGCATTAGTTCAAAAAACACAGAGTACTTGTGCCGGCCGTTCTCTGATCCACTCAGACCTATTCCAGACATTTATTTGAATGGAACAGTACTTCCCAAGTGCGAAAAGTTCAAATATCTGGGATCTATGATCAATAGCAAAGCAATTTGTCATGACGACATCAATCATTGCGTAAGCGTAGGGTGGATGAAGTGGCGAGAAAATTCCGCTATTTTCTGTGACAGGAAAATGCCACCTTAGTTGAAGGGAAGGCTCTACACCGCAGTTGTGCGTCCAGCGCTGACATACGGTTCACAATGTTGGATGATGTACAAAACGTATCAAAGTAAATTAACGGCAGCTGAGATGAAGATACTTCGCATGACAGCAGGAGTGACAAAGCTTGATCGAATAAGACGTTCGAAGATCCGTGGAAGCTTTCACATCAAGGAAACCATCGTACAAAAAACAGAGCGCGACCGTCTCAGCTGGTATTGCCAAGTTCAAAGAAGAGATCATTTGAACCCTGTTAAAAAGGCAATATCAATGCACGTTCCAAAGACATCGCGATGTAGAAAAGGCAGGGCTATAGACGCCTGGATCAGACAAATGCGACGACATCGGCATTTCATTGGTCTCAGTAAAACCGAGTGATCCAAAATCGGCAGGCCTGCCGATATTTTCTGAGGTCAAATAGGCGAACCCCACAGTCGGATGAGTAGATATGCGGTGAAGTGGGAGGGTTATGATCCCTTGTTTTCGGATCACAACCTCGCTGATAAAAGGAAGAAGAAGATTCTTTTGTGAGTCACTGCTCTTTATACTCTCTTTTTATATACATATAAACTTCTTCTTCTTCTTCTTCCTTTTATTACGAGGTGGTTGTCTGTCGAATGCATTTTCAAAGTCAACCAATACGATATGCAAATCCCTTAAGGAATGACGATGTTTTTCCGACGACTGAAACTAACTGAAGTTAAACATTATAACTGAATTGTCAAACTTGAAGCATGTATAATATCTTTACTTTAATAAATCTATTTTTTATTCAATGTTCAACCTCCCATTCAGTCGTTTCCCTTCATGCACACAATTCCCATGCCGCTGGCAGGTCACTCCACCTTCTCTGAAAGGGCTTTAATCGCCCTACCGCACCCCCTGAAAACTTCACTGTAACAAGCCATCAAGCTTTCACGAGCTTGGTAAAAAAATCACACACTTCATAGCCAAAAATCTTCACAATTTATTTTTGTTTTATCATAAGCGAAAACGAAAACAAAATTTAGACAAATTTCAAACAAACAAGTGAGGGATAACATTGATACAAAAAAAAAACTAAACTTAGTTTCACCCACTGGGAACCCTGTATGTACTTTAGGTAATCCGTTCGTTACTAATTTAATGTGATCGGTTTTCCTACCTAGACAGAGCTCTATTCAGGTATCTTTATATGGGCACTTAAAAACCACTATTCGCGACAAACAAAACACGATTTTGGAAAAGAAATTTTGTATTTTTTTTTCCGAGGGTTGGTGAAAAATCTTCCATAGACACTATGAGAATAGCAACCGCGTGCTCATAGTAGTGTCAGATTCTTACTGACTAAAAAAACACCACCCTTCGATATAAATTTGTTAGATATCGCAACTAAGTAATAACTTATCAAGCAATTTTTCTATCACGAAATAAATACGTTTGGCAGGTTACTTTCCACTGAAAGACCCTGCATATTCCGCAATCTAGACGCGGTTAATCATTATCTCGCCAAGTCGAAAGGTTTCGTCCTTTGTAGTCGGCGGAATAAATTGCTCTCATCCAATATTGGTAGGACTGTATTGTTGACATGTCCGATTACTCGGTTTCTATGCTTTCTCGCGAAGCTTCTAGTTTCAGTTTCGATTGTCGGAATTCCGAGATCCCTGTGGATATCGTCGTTTCTAATATACCACGGTGCTTAGACAATCTCTCTTAGCACTTTATTTTGAAAAGTTTGTAAAATATTTGCATTTGTTTTCTTGGTACAACCCCAAAGTTGTATACCGTAGGACCACACCGGCTTTAGCACTTGCTTGTATAAAAGCAGTTTGTTCTCAGTACTGAGCTGAGAATGTTTTCCGAGTAACCAGTACATTTCGCTATATTTGATTTCGAGTTCTTTACGTTTCAATTTCACGTGCGAATTCCATTTCAGTCTTGCTTCGAGTGTCATTACCAGGTATTTGGCCTCGTTTGCAAAAGGTATTCGGGCCGAGTTTAGGAAAATTGGCAAGTTATTAGTTTTCTTGTAAGTGAAATTCACGTGAACAGATTTAGATTCGTTGAGGGCGAGCCGCCAGTCCCTCGTCCATTCATTTACTTTATTTAGCGCGTTTTGCAGTTTTTCAGTCGTTTCTTCGATTGTTTTACCTACAGATAGGATAGCAGTGTCATCGGCAAACGTAGCAAGGATAGTGCCATCTTCTTGCGGTATATCTCGAGTATATAACAGATAGAGAAGCGGCCCAAGAACGCTTCCTTGTGGTACGCCGGCCGAAATTTCTTTGAGCTGCGAGTATTCGATTCCATGTCTAACACGGAAGAGTCTATTCCCCAGATATGATACTAGAATATCGTATAAGCACACAGGGAGAACTTGTCGTAGTTTGGATTTCAAGCCATCATGCCACACCTTATCAAAGGCCTGCGAGACGTCAAGAAATACGCTTGAGCAAATCTTTTTTTCTTCAAGTGCTTTCTCGATTACGTCAGTAATTCTATGCACATGGTCAATCGTCGAATGCTTACTTCTGAACCCAAACTGGTGGTCAGGGATAAGATTATTTTCGTCTATAACCGGTTGGAGAGGCCTTAGTAATATCCTCTCGAAAATTTTGGATATGACTGGAAGAAGCGAAATTGGTCTATACGATTTTACCTCATTTGGCGGTTTTCCTGGTTTTAAGAGCATCAAAGCTTTTCTAGGTAAAACTTTGAGAATTTCTCCGGTGATTAAATTATAACCAGGAGCTTTGTTAGGTTTTAGAATCTCGATCTCATTTTTGAGTTCCCTAAGCGTTGCACTTGTGAGTGTTAAATTGCCAGATGGTAAATCCGGCCTATTGATGTTATCGTAAACCACTTGACTATCGTACGGGTTAAAGGTTTCTTCCAGGTGGGCCGCAAAGACGTCCGCTTTTTCTTTATGTTTCCTTGCCCATTCATTTTGATTCAATTTAATTGGCGGCGCAGGGACTTTGGACCTTTTGGTGCCTTTTACAGCTTTCCAAAGTGAATAATTGGAATCTTTTTTCGCTATTGCACGATTCTTAAAATCCTTAATAGTTTTCTTCAACGATTTGCACAGACGATTCAAGTGTGCTTTATGCTGCGGAGCACGACTCTGTTGCTATTTTTTACGCGCTTTTCGTTTTTCCTTGACCAATTCGTTTGTTTCCGGAGGATATCGTAAGCCGGTGTTTTCCTTTGAAATGGGAGTATTATTCCAAGAGGCGAGCTGTACGATCTCGACGAAGCGATCAACTTCAACCTCAAGTTCATAGGGTGTCGTAAGTGGAACGCTCAGTTCAACATTATCTTCAATTTCGTTCCTAAAGCCTTCCCAGTTAGTTGTTCTACCAGTTAATTTCGCTGGCTCTAGGTTATAGACTAGTTTTTCGCTCAATGTCAACATAATTGGGGAATGATCAGACGACAGATCAAAACTCTCTTTGACTTTTATGTGGTTGGGATATATTCCTTTTATAACGAAAAAATCGATCAGATCAGGTATTTTTGAAGTATCAGTTGGCCAGTAAGTCGGTTTACCCGTCGAATGGAAATCGCAATTGTACTCCATACCAGCCCCATAGAGCATTCTACCTTTTTTCGAGCTATATCTTGAGCCCCAGAACGTGTGTTTCGCATTAAAATCGCCGCCAATAATGAAATTAGGTTTAAGCGATTCAAACATGTTAGTAAAATCACTTTTTTCAAGCGCGGAACGCGGTGGACAGTAGATAGACGACATTTTAAGAGTACGCTGAGTTGTTGCAAAGTTTCAAGCTCTATCTTTAGGTCTTCCGATTGCTCGATACAGTCTTTAATAAGCAAGGATGATCCGCCTCTCGCTTTTCCCGAAGGGTGACAAGCGTGGTAATCATTATAGCCTTTTATTTTAAAATGCGATTCCTTTTTGATGTGGGTTTCAGAAATCAAGCAAATATCAATATCTTTTTGGCGCATAAATATTTCCAATTCGTCAAGTTTTTGCAAAAGTCCGTTTGCATTCCAAGTACATATTTTCAATATTCGTTTGTCATTCATATTCTAGTTGAAGCGCGCGTTTTCTGTGAATTATTTTTAAGCTTAACCAGCCTATCGAGAACAATTTTATTTATTTTGCCTTGTTCTTCAAGTTTCGCGAGAATAACTGAGAAAACATGAGAAAAGGGGTCGGTCGAAATTTCAAGGTTTTTTGGTTTTTCGGAAGCCACGGCTTGAGCATAAGACTGCATTGCTGCTGTCCGAGGGTCATTACCCGGAGGCTTTTCTAATCTAAGCTTTTCAGCACCGTTTCTTGTAAGAGCAGAGGTCGAGGGCTTTCTGTTGTCAATCTTTCCTTCACCTTTTTGTGCTCTGAACCCGGTAGTTTTAGTTTGCCTACTTTCTCCGGCGCGATCTTACGCTTTGGTTTAGTTTGCAATTTTGATATTATATTTAGTGGCTTAAGGAACGCATCGCTCCGTTTTTGCATCTCCTTAGCTACTTCACAGCCTCTATAATTTGCCGGGTGCTTTCCCTTACAATTAACACATGTTGCAGAGGTTTGTTTGTTTACTCCACAAACTTGGGAGAGGTGATTTCCACCGGTTCTTTTCGACAATACGTTTGCGTATGATTGAATCCTTGGCATCGTTTGCACTGAGGTATCAATCTTGTATTCTTGCGCATGGGTTCGATTTTGACTACGACATTCAGAATTGTTCTTATTTCGTAAATCTTATCCAAACTCTCAGCTTTATCAAAAGTTAGCATAAAAAGAGGAAGCCCGCGCTTTACCGTCGTTTCCTCGCCTTACAATTTTTGTTTCTCCCGTTTAATTAAATTAACTGCATCGACGATTTTAAAGTTTTTGTTTTTCAAATCGTGAACAACATCTTCCTTTAAGGTATTAAATAAATAGAAAAGCACTAAATTACAGGTAAACTTGAATGTACGATACTTAAACAATTATTTTATAAAAATTTTCCGGTATCAGAAAAAAAAAAATTGTTATATTTGCATATATATACACTCCGTCTCACTTGATTACGAACAGGCAGTTTTTTGTTTTAATTTTACGATATTTTTCCAACCCTTCGCTAATCTGGGAAAAACCAATTGCACAAGGAATGAAGGATATATTATGTTTATATTGTAAAAAAAATGGGATTAAGTTGATAAATGCAACTTTTATGACGCTTTTCCCAAAAAGTTCATAAAATTTACCTGTGTTTTTTTTGTCTCACTTGATTACGAACAGTAGCTAAATTTACTTGTTAGAAGATTAAAAGGTAAAAAAAAAATTTGTTTGTATAAATAAATGTTGGTTTTATTCAAAGAGTAGCAATAGTTTATAGTAATGGGTACTACCTCCTGATCGCTGAATCACTTCAAGTAGCCTGCTGTGTAGAGATTCATAGAGTGGTGTTAAACTTACTTAGATGGCGCTACGGTCCGGGGTGGACCTGGGCCTCAACCAACAAACCTCTCCAGCTAGCACGATTACGAGCCAGCTGCCTCCAGTTGCGTACGCCAAGTTGGTTAAGGTCCCCCTGCACTTGTTTGCGCCACCTACCGCGAGGTCGTCCTCTACTGCGTCGTCCATCCGGCGTGGATTCGAAAACTTTCTTAGCGGGAACGTTGGGCTCCATCCGCTCTAAATGACCCAGCCATCTTGATCGCTGTATGTGAACTCTTCTGGCTAAGTCGATGTCCTTGTACAGGCCGTATAGTTCGGCATTGAACCTTCTCCTCCACTCACCGTCTATGCAGACGGGACCAAAGATCGCTCGAAGAACTTTTCTCTCAAAATAACCAAGGGCATCCTCCTCCGGTTTTGTCAAAGCCCATGCCTCTGCGCCATACAGCAGCACTGGGATGATTAGTGTCTTATAAAGAGTGACCTTAGTGGTTCGAGATAGGGCTTTGCTACTCAATTGCCGTTTAAGCCCATAGAAACAACGATTGGCAAGAGTAATTCTTCGTGTGATCTCCCTACTGATGTCATTTGCGGAGTTCACCATAGAGCCTAGGTAGACGAAATCCTTTACTACCTCAAAATTATATCTGTCTATTGTGGCGTTCTGTCCAAGACGCCGATGTTTGGTGTCCTTTTTCGTAGACAGCATATATTTTGTTTTGACCGCTAGACCCATCTTTGCTGCCTCGATCTCAATACTCGTAAATGCCCCATTGACGGCCCGCTGAGTTCTTCCGATTATGTCAATGTCATCGGCATAAGCGAGTAGTTGTACAGACTTGAAGAAGATTGTACCTCCGGGGTTGGCTTGTGAGTTTCGTACAATTCTCTCAAGTACTATGTTAAAGAGATCACATGATAGCGCGTCACCTTGTCTAAGACCTTTCCTAACATCGAACGGTACGGTGATGTTCTTACCGACTTTGATGGAGCAGCGAGAGTTCTCCATCGTCATTCTGCACAAACAGAGGAGCTTGGCAGGGATGCCAAGACTAGACATGGCTCTGTATAACTCGTCTCTATACACGCTATCATAGGCAAGTTTGAAATCGATGAAGAGGTGGTGCGTATCGATTTTGTATTCATGGGTTTTTTCCAAGATCTGCCGTAGTGTGAATATTTGGTCAACGGTGGACTTTCCCGGCCTGAAACCGCACTGATAAGGACCTATCAGGTTGCTGACGATCCGTTTTAGGCGTTCACATAATACGGCAGACAGGATTTTATATGCGATGTTGAGGAGACTTATACCTCTGTAATTGACGCAGTTCAGAGGGTCTCCTTTCTTCAGGATCGGGCAAACGATGCTGAGGTTCCATTCATCGGGCATACTTTCGTCCGACCAAATTTTACAGATGAGCTGGTGCATGCTCCTTACAAACTCATCTCCTCCTTCCTCGAAAAGTTCAGCGGCAAGGCCGTCGGCTCCAGCAGCTGTGTTGGATTTGAGTTTAGATATCGCTATCCTCACTTCATTCTGATCGGGTTGACGGGAATCTTGACTGCCATTGTCACTGTTGAATGGCTCATTCTGCCTGATAGCGGAATATTGGTCATCATCGCCGTATAACAGTCTGCAGAAGTGTTCCTTCTATATTCTCAGCACCGACTGCGATTCTACTACTATGTTGCCATTTTCGTCCCTGCAGGCTTCTGTTCTGGCTTTGAAACCCTGTCATGTTCTTTTTGCCCTTTGGTCAAATTTTCGAACATTACTTACTTACTTACTTAAATGGCGCTACGGTCCGGGGTGGACCTGGGCCTCAACCAACAAACCTCTCCAGCTAGCACGATTACGAGCCAGCTGCCTCCAGTTGCGCACGCCAAGTTGGTTGAGGTCCCCCTCCACTTGTTTGCGCCACCTACCGCGAGGTCGTCCTCTACTGCGTCCTCCATCCGGGGTGGATTCGAAAACTTTCTTAGCGGGAACGTTGGGCTCCATCCGCTCTAAATGACCCAGCCATCTTAGTCGCTGTATGTGAACTCTTCTGGCTAAGTCGATGTCCTTGTACATGCCGTATAGTTCGGCATTGTACCTTCTCCTCCACTCACCGTCTACGCAGACGGGACCAAAGATCGCTCGAAGAACTTTCTCTCGAAATAACCAAGGGCATCCTCATCCGGTTTTGTCAAAGCCCATGCCTCTGCGCCATACAGCAGGACTGGGATGATTAGCGTTTTATAAAGAGTTACCTTAGTAGTTCGAGATAGGGCTTTGCTACTCAATTGCCGTTTAGGCCCATAGAAACAACGATTGGCAAGAGTAATTCTTCGTGTGATCTCCCTACTGATGTCATTTGCGGAGTTCACCATAGAGCCTAGGTAGACAAAATCCTTTACTACCTCAAAATTATATCTGTCTATTGTGGCGTTCTGCCCAAGACGCCGATGTTGGGTGTCCTTTTTTGAAGACAGCATATATTTTGTTTTGCTTTCATTGACCGCTAGACCCATCTTTGCTGCCTCGATCTCAATACTCGTAAATGCCCCATTGATGGCCCGCTGAGTTCTTCCGATTATGTCAATGTCATCGGCATAGGCGAGTAGTTGTACAGACTTGTAAAAGATTGTACCTCCGATGTTGGCTTGTGAGTTTCGTACAATTCTCTCAAGTACTATATTAAAGAGATCGCATGATAGCGCGTCACCTAGTCTAAGACCTTTCCTGACATCGAACGGTTCGGTGATGTTCTTACCGACTTTGATGGAGCAGCGAGAGTTCTCCATCGTCATTCTGCACAAACGGAGGAGCTTGGCAGGGATGCCAAGACTAGACATGGCTCTGTATAACTCGTCTCTATACACGCTATCATAGGCAACTTTGAAATCGATAAAGAGGTGGTGCGTATCGATTTTGTATTCATGGGTTTTTTCCAAGATCTGCCGTAGTGTGAATATTTGGTCAATGGTGGACTTTCCCGGCCTGAAACCGCACTGCTAAGGACCTATCAGGTTGTTGACGATCCGTTTTAGGCGTTCACATAATACGGCAGACAGGATTTTATATGCGATATTTAGGAGACTTATACCTATGTAGTTGGCGCAGTTCAGAGGGTCTCCTTTCTTCAGAATCGGGCAAACGATGCTGAGGTTCCATTCATCGGGCATACTTTCGTCCGACCAGATTTTACAGATGAGCTGGTGCATGCTCATTACCAACTCATCTCCTTTTGCCTTGAAAAGTTCAGTCCACAAATTTTGCTGCAGTTTCTTATATGTATATGTATGTGTGTGTGTATATGCACATGTAGATATATGTGAGTATATTCTGGGTGAGATATACTTAAGAGTATTTTAATATCCTTTCCTTTTCCCAAAAATGAATTTTGCAGGCCACGACTTGGGCTCCAAATATTTATTTAAATATATAGAAAATATTATAAAAAAATTCGCGAAATGATCACTCATCACTCACCCTTATAACAGAATTGTTTAATAAAAATAACTTTTTTCGTCTCCTCCTTTTTGCTCACACTTAATCTACACTTTCACTTATATTACTATATTATATTGTATATTACTATATATGTATGTTATACACTACCGTCTCTACCGAAGGTCTTTATAATTAAACTGCACTGTACTTTGAAATTATCTTTTGGTCAGTGAGCCAAATGTGTTCACTAGCACTACTGAATGAGGAATGACTCTCGGCTATGGTTCTATACCAGAACCGCAATACTTATATCCTTTAACCCCTCGGGGGGCATAGGGCGTCAACCACGTCTGCGCGCCATCGTGTTCGGAGTTCTGAAACGTGTTTGAGCTGCCTCCAACTAATTCCTAAAGAGCTCGATTCCTCCTCAATTGTTCTGCGCCACGTTTGCCTAGGGCGTCAAGCTATTCTGCCTGCCTGGGTGAGCGGATTCCACTGCATGGCGTATTTCGCAATGGAGTTGTCTTCGCGCCGTAGGGTGTGTCCAATCCATTGCCACTATCTTCTTCGTATAGTAATGCTTATAGGTTCTTGGCCCGTTCTCAGATAAAGTTGTTCGTTGGAGATGCGTTTCGGCCAAAAAATCCTCAAGTTGATTCTTAAGCATTTGTTTACGAAGACTTGCAGCTTGCGTGTGTTAATGGTGTCCACCTTCTAGGTACTGCACCCATAAAGCAGCACTGATTCTACGTTGGAGCGGAACAGTCGTAGCTTGGTTCTTAAGCTAATAACATTGCTTCTCCAGATTTTGGACAGCATTCCGAACGCAGCTTTAGCCTTCCCGATTCTGCTGCACACATTCAGTTCGGTGCCACCACGATTAGCCGAGACGACACTTCCTAAATATTGAAAGTTATCAACTTTCTCGACTTGCTTTCCGGCGATGTTAAGTTGAGCACGGGTATTGGAAGTACTCAGGGCTTTTGTTTTGGCTGTGTTTATTCTTAGCCCCACTTTGTTTGCCTCAGCTTCTAGATTTTGGCCCATCAAATGAAGATCCATTATCCGATGTGAAAGTAGACAAACATCGTCAGCGTAATCTAGGTGTTTAAGGTAAGATGTCATAGTCCAACGAATTCCATAATTAGCTTCCGTCAATGCCGCACGGAGTACATCGCTGATAACCACCAAGAACAATAGTGGGGACAGTATGCACCCTTGACGTACTCCACTTTGGACTTCATAACCCTCCGACACCTTACCATTGTGCACGACGTGACACTTGCCGCCCTCATATGTAGCCTTGATAATAGCTATAAGCTTTTCTGGAATGCCTCTCCTGCGCAAGGCCAACCAGATATCATCTCGATTCAAGCTGTCGAAAGCCTTCTCGAAGTCGATAAACAGTAAATGTAGCGGAGACCTATACTCAACGCATTATTCGATTACGATCCGTAAGGTGTTTATGTGGTCGATGCAGGAGGATCCAGCGCGAAAGCCTGCCTGTTCGACATCGAGAGCTGAATCTAAATGTTCTTTAATTCGTTCTAGAATTATTCTAGCTATTATTTTGGCTACAGCTGGAAGAACACATATACCTCTCCAGTTACCGCACTCCATCAAGTTACCCTTCTTTGGAAGCTTAATGATCATCCCCCTTTTCCACTCCTGTGGAAATTGTTCGCTATCCCAAGCTCTCCGTATTAGCGGATGCAGCAAATCTGCCGATGTATTTGGCGCCGCTTGAAATAGCTCGGCAGGGATGCCATCAATACCCACCGCCCTGTTCTTCTTGAGGGACTTGATTGCTGTTATTATTTCGGTTTTACTGGGAGGTACGGTGCGAATTCGGGAATTTGTTGCTTCGAACTGCTCATTCGAATTCAAGATCATACCGCCATCGTCTAAGTGATTTAGCACTGTAGTAAAATGTTCTCTCCATCTAGTGAGCTGATCCTCATCCGAAATCAGAAGGTTACCGTCTAGACTCTTCACTGGATGTTGTTTGGAGTTTCGACCACCAATGAGCTCCTTAGTGATGTTATAAACAGTCCTACTGTCGCACCTACTCGCTGCTTCTTCAGCCCTTGAGGCCAGTGAGTTGACATATTGACGTTTGTCACGTCTCACACTACGCTGCACTTCTTTCTTCTTCGCATGGTATTGGGCTTCAAGCTCGGTTCTCTCTATTGCTGAGGCCGCCGCAATCCGAGCCTTGATTGCTGTACGCTCATCGATCCGTCTCCAGGTGTCTGTAGAAAGCCATGCGCGGTGGTGTTTCTGCTTTTTACCGACATAAGTGCGTGCCCCAGTCACAAAAGCATTTTTCACAGCACTCCAGTGGTCATCCATGTTCTCTATGCTGCTGATTGCTTCTGCTTCTAAGACAAGATGGTCCCTGAACTGTTGGCGCACTTGGGGAACCTTGAGCCTATCGATATGAAACCTGTTGATGTTAAGTAGGTTTGAGCGGTTGCTGTTGACGGATACAGTACGAAGGCGTAAATGAGCTACCATAATATGGTGATCTCGTTCAAGTCCGACATCAGCTCCACGTCTGTTTCGGACGTCCAGGAGGCAATTTCTAAAGCGGCGACTGATCGCAATGTGGTCGATCTGGTTGGATGTTCGTTGCCTATCAGTAGAGACCCAACTGATCTTATGGCAGGTGTTATGCTAAACAGCGTACCTCCGATGACTAGGTGGTTGGTATTGCAGAAGTCCACAAACCGCTCACCATTGTCATTACGGTCTCCCACGCCGTGAACTCCCATCACGTGCTTAAGCATGGTATTGTCGCTACCCACCTTGGCATTGAGATCTCCCATTAGCATTACGATGTCCCCATTAGGCGTTTGGTTGTTGGCGGCGCCTAAGTGGCTATAAAAATCGTCCTCAGTCGCGTCTAGAGTCGGAGCATAACACTGTATGATGGTATTTTTTCTAACTCTACTCTGGAACCTAGCCGTCAATATCCGGTCACTATGGGGTTTCCAGGATATGAGGCTACTACGTGCTGCTGGAGTTAGCATGAGTCCTACGCCGGAACTCCGTGCACTTCTAGCTGGTTTACTAGAGTAGAGCATCACAGTGCGTTTTGTTGGGGAGATGTATTCCCCAGCATTGTAGCATCTTATCTCGCTCAGCCCTAAGATGTCGATTTTATACCGTGCGAATTCGCGCTCCAATTGGAGGAATCTGGCGTTATAAGGCCCTTCCTTGAGTGAGTCCAGGAGGGTCTTAACGTTCCAGAATCCAATCGTTGTCCTTGTCCGATAGCCAAAGGTCGTCAACAAATTATCCGTCCTTATCCGAGGCGATTGTTTCCGTTTCGGAGTAATAGTTCGTTTTAGGGTTGCGGCTCGCTGGGCCACAGACCAACCGACACTTATCCTGCTTTTTGGCGCAGGAAGCTCGCCATTCGTCCTCTCCCGTTAGCAATTTCCGAAGAAATTCCCAGATGACACCACGAGGAGGTGGGAGTAGGTCTTACTAACAGAGCTGCTAGGTTTTCGGCTGCAGTGGCTCCTTCTTGTTACTTAGCGGACCAGCACCTATTGGGAGGTGCTGCCCCTACGAGGCCTTTGTTAGTCGTTTGCCAACCGCAATGCCAACCGAGAATCCCTCTAGCCCTACGGTCTGATTTGGAATCTAGCCGCTAGTAGAAAAGGTAGAAAAAATAAAAAAAATACCAACATCCCTTTCATACCCCATGTTAAATAGTTGGTGTGTGCCTAGGATTTAGAGCAGTTGAAACTGGTGTAAATTCAATTTTGTCTGACAGTGTGGAGTGGCCGATGATAACTGTCAACGCCAAACAAAAAAAAAACAAAAAAACAAACAAAACACGAAGTAATTTCTTTCGGGGTAAGTACGATTTGCATTTCTTACTTTCTTGTTTTTATTCTCTGCTAATTTGCATTTTATTTTTCTACCCGTTCCTCGAGTCCCTCAGGCTACCCGTTTCCTTTCGCTCACCTCACCAGAACTGCCGTAGTGCCAGAAAGACCAATGGGCTCTGTGATCTAGGAGGATCTCTTGGCGTTGTGCTGAACGACGGGGAGGAATACGCACTCCACCAAACAGGCTAATGCGCCTGGATAGCCGGGAAGCCTCGGCATCAATATGCCCAACGATGCGTGGTCCTAAGACTGGGTTCCATGCACCGGAGCATATCGAGGACAACACCTCGAGCAAGGGCCAATGACCGCAGCTGCACAGCTGCTCCACCAACAACCACATTCGCTTATTTATGTTTTCTATAAATTAAGTAACGTCTTTTTTTCCTTTTCCAGAGAAGCTGTAACAGGATATTGATGAATCTATTGGAATCAAGGAGGCAGAACAAAAAAATATAAGAGATCCAGAAGCATTTTCGCGATGTGGACAGACCAAAACAAGGATTTGGAAATACCAATGATGGAAATGCTTCGAGGAGATTTTTTCAAGAATCAGAGGCAAAAGCTCGTATAACTGGGGTCAATAGAGAGGTTATAACGAGGCTTAAGGTCATACTTAATGTTTTGAATTGCAGGGAAAAGGTAAACACTGTCAAGTTTGGGGAGTATGCCAAGAAAACAGCAGAGTTATTAAAGCAAAAGCATTCCAAAAAAACAACTCACATCTACTCTTCTTAAAATTTTGGCTCATAGTCAAGACATAATCGAGTGTCAATCGTTACCACTTGGAGAATTGTCAGAAGAACCTTACGAATCCAAAAATAAAGGTTACACGAAATATAGATATCAAAATACGCGCAAGGTTTCAAGGGTATGGCAGAATGAAAACCTTTTCAACATGCTTGTAGCCTCATCGGACCCACTCATTTCTTCGTTAAACCATGTCAGAACCGAAAAAGATCTCAAAGCACAATACTCTCCTGAAATGATAGGTTTATAGACATTACCCAAGATGTTGATAAAAGTTTCCAAATCGCATCATCTCCTCCTCGCGGTGCCCGCTGGATAGCTATCTGATAGTGAACTAACGATGAGCGTATGCTGAGTCTGACGATATATGTGCAGCTGAACACTCAGACCTGCGTAAGCACATCTGGGTGAACTTCAGCGCGCATATGTCTAACCAGACGAGGCATCTCTTGTTGACCTGATTGGCTGAAATATGCGTCTCAGAAGGGAAACGAGTTCTTCTTCGATGTCGTCGAACTTTTTCACATTGTCGTCTGTCAGCTGGTTGTTCTTCAAATACTCGATGGAACTTTTCACCAACTTGGTCACTTGACCTCTATATGCAGCACGTGCTACCAATTCCATCTTCTTCTTTGTCTTGAGTCACGAGTCCGAAATAAATTCAATCTTTAAAAAAGCCCACGAATGTAATTTGTTTTCCTTTTACCGATTTTCTTCCCGGGTTTCGGCACCAAATGTAAAATATTCCAGAGAAAATGAGCAAATAAAACGAAAACCTTTAAAGAATTAATCTTTTATTACAAAAAAGCGCGGGAAAGTAATTAGCTTGAATGGATACAGACTGCAACTAACTGGTTTCAATCCAGTAATAGCTTGTATATTAAAAGTTCAATAGAGAGAGAGAAAGTTAGACTGATTAATATAAGCTTCAATTGAATATTAAATAAAAATGTGCTTCTTAATTTTTAACATTAAGAGATAAAATGGGAATTTTGAATGTACAAAAAAAAATTAGAACTTCAGTGCATGGCTTAAACTTTCTGTAATGTAAAATTTTGTATTATAACTTAGTAAATGCAGATGAAAGTGGGAGTGTTAAAATGTGATATTCATCAGCATTCTCTAAAGAAATCTGTTGGTCATTGTTTTGTGAGTCACCCCGTGCAGGTACGGGTTAAGAATATCACTGCAGCGCCCTCCAACAACCAGCGCTTGTCGTAAAAGGCGACTAAGGGGACAAATCAGATCTAGGCAATATAACACCCAAGTGAGCCTAGCGATATACCACCATATACCACCTTAAAAACCCTCCCACAAGTGTGCATGCGAGTCCGTGGGATGACACGACTGGAGATCACCGGTGTCATAGAAGAAAGATCAAACAATACTAAAAGAGGAGCATGCACGTGTCAAACAACAAACACCATCGCAATATGGTAATATTGCAAAACTGTATCATTATGGTAATACTTGCTAAAAGGAAAGGCACTACCCCGCCGGGCACTACCACTGCTGTGCATGGTACTGATCCTGGACCGAGCAGAAATGTTCGGGTCAGAGCTATACGGATTCCGGGGGCTAGCAAAATAATGAAACAGTTTGGAAGAAATTTGAGGGTCGCGAGTCCGGTTGAAGATACAAGCTGGAAGAGATGGTGAATGTCTTGTGTGTCCAAGAGACGAAATGGAAAAACACCGGAAATCAGACGCGTTTCTTGGACGTTAGGACAAAAGACTACAAGATGTTCTACTACGGAACGGAAAAGGCTAAGAATGGAATCGGTATCATCCTTGCGGCAGAGCTATTTGGTAACGTCTTGAGCATTTCGAAGTCCAGCGACCGTTTGATGTCTCTCAAACTAGTAATACAAGGAGAGGTGTGGAATATTGTCAGTGCATATGCTCCCCAAAATGGGTGCAATCAGAGAGATAAAGGTGCATTTTCCTTAAGAACATCCCAAAGGAAGAGTTTCTGTTTGTTGGAGGAGATTTGAATGGTCATGTCGGGAAATCAAACGAAGACTATCAAGACTGCCATGGAGGACTTTGGTATGGCACCAGGAACCTTCCTGGTGAAGACATCGTAAGCATGTGCAAATCACACAGTCTTATCGTGTTAAATACCATGTTCATCAAACAAAGCCGACACCTGATCACTTGTAGCAGTGGTGGAGACGCAACTCAGATTGAGTACCATGTGGTAGCCAGTTTCATGAAGCCTCGGGTAAAAGATTGCAAAGTGATCCTGGGAGAGGCAATCGCTCGGCAACGCCGTCTCCTGCTAACAGAAATATTTATGAAAACACAAAAGAAAAGCAAACAAACAAGGGTCTCTGAGAAAATCAAGTGGTACAATCAAACCATCAACGGAGCTGAGGATGAAGAGTGCAGAGCACAAAATATGTGGGATTCCCTACAGCGAACTTGCTTAAAGAAGGCAAAATCACTGCTAGGAGCTTCAAAAGAAACCATCAACACACCAAAGAAACATGGTGGTGGAGTGATGAAGCTAAGGAGGTGATAAATGAGAAGAAAGCGGCTTTCAAAGCTTGGTCAAAGTGCCCCTCTAATAGTAGTGATGAAAACGCCCGCCTCGAAATGGAATACAGATGTTGCAAGAAAAAAGCGAAGAAGTGAAGTGAAGCGAAGTGCGCCCAGCTTCAAGTAGAGAGTACGGAGAGCCTGTATCGGGAGCTGGAGAAAATATCTTCCCCGGTTGCTAATGCAAATCAGGCTACCCAGGAGCTGCGAAGACACAATATGAACAAGAGTGCAACCATCTCCCCGCCCAAGGCACCCCTTACTGTGAACGAATACCCGACATTACAGTCGAAGAAGTTAGTGAGGCGGTCAAATACTCCAAAAAACGAAAAGCGGTTGGGCCAGACGAGATGCCCTCTGAGTTCTGGAAAAATATAGGAGACATCGGGTTCAGATGGCTCAGAATTCTCATCCCCAAATTTGTGAGAGGTGATCCAATGCCGAATCAATGGAGGGAAAGTTACCTTCTCCCTGTATACAAAGGGAAGGGTGATACGCGAAACTGTGATAAGTACCGTTCGATCTAGCTGATGTCACACACCATGAAGATCGTTGAGCGGGTATTAGGTGGCCGACTGCGAAAAATAATACGGCTATCTAATGATCAGTGCGAGTTTGTCTCGGGTAAATCAACCACAGATGCAATCCAAACTATAAGGATCATAATGGAAAAACATCGTGATTCCTTAAGGGATTTGCATATTGCATTGGTTGACTTTGAAAAGTTGTGCACCCAGCGCTGACATACGGTTCACAATGTTGGATGATGTACAAAACGTATGAAAGTAAATTAACGGCAGCTGAGATGAAGATACTTCGCATGACAGCAGGAGTGACAAAGCTTGATCGAATAAGACGTTCGAAGATCCGTGGAAGCTTTCACATCAAGGAAACCATCGTACAAAAAACAGAGCGCGACCGTCTCAGCTGGTATTGCCAAGTTCAAAGAAGAGATCATTTGAACCCTGTTAAAAAGGCAATATCAATGCACGTTCCAAAGACATCGCGATGTAGAAAAGGCAGGGCTATAGACGCCTGGATCAGACAAATGCGACGACATCGGCATTTCATTGGTCTCAGTAAAACCGAGTGATCCAAAATCGGCAGGCCTGCCGATATTTTCTGAGGTCAAATAGGCGAACCCCACAGTCGGATGAGTAGATATGCGGTGAAGTGGGCGGGTTATGATCCCTTGTTTTCGGATCACAACCTCGCTGATAAAAGGAAGAAGAAGATTCTTTTGTGAGTCACTGCTCTTTATACTCTCTTTTTATATACATATAAACTTCTTCTTCTTCTTCTTCCTTTTATTACGAGGTGGTTGTCTGTCGAATGCATTTTCAAAGTCAACCAATACGATATGCAAATCCCTTAAGGAATGACGATGTTTTTCCGACGACTGAAACTAACTGAAGTTAAACATTATAACTGAATTGTCAAACTTGAAGCATGTATAATATCTTTACTTTAATAAATCTATTTTTTATTCAATGTTCAACCTCCCATTCAGTCGTTTCCCTTCATGCACACAATTCCCATGCCGCTGGCAGGTCACTCCACCTTCTCTGAAAGGGCTTTAATCGCCCTACCGCACCCCCTGAAAACTTCACTTTAACAAGCCATCAAGCTTTCACGAGCTTGGTAAAAAAATCACACACTTCATAGCCAAAAATCTTCACAATTTATTTTTGTTTTATCATAAGCGAAAACGAAAACAAAATTTAGACAAATTTCAAACAAACAAGTGAGGGATAACATTGATACAAAAAAAAAACTAAACTTAGTTTCACCCACTGGGAACCCTGTATGTACTTTAGACAGAGCTCTATTCAGGTATCTTTATATGGGCACTTAAAAACCACTATTCGCGACAAACAAAACACGATTTTGGAAAAGAAATTTTTTATTTTTTTTTTCCGAGGGTTGGTGAAAAATCTTCCATAGACACTATGAGAATAGCAAGCGCGTGCTCATAGTAGTGTCAGATTCTTACTGACTAAAAAAACACCACCCTTCGATATAAATTTGTTAGATATCGCAACTAAGTAATAACTTATCAAGCAATTTTTCTATCACGAAATAAATACGTTTGGCAGGTTACTTTCCACTGAAAGATCCTGCATATTCCGCAATCTAGACGCGGTTAATCATTATCTCGCCAAGTCGAAAGGTTTCGTCCTTTGTAGTCGGCGGAATAAATTGCTCTCATCCAATATTGGTAGGACTGTATTGTTGACATGTCCGATTACTCGGTTTCTATGCTTTCTCGCGAAGCTTCTAGTTTCAGCTTCGATTGTCGGAATTCCGAGATCCCTGTGGATATCGTCGTTTCTAATATACCACGGTGCTTAGACAATCTCTCTTAGCACTTTATTTTGAAAAGTTTGTAAAATATTTGCATTTGTTTTCTTGGTACAACCCCAAAGTTGTATACCGTAGGACCACACCGGCTTTCGCACTTGCTTGTATAAAAGCAGTTTGTTCTCAGTACTGAGCTGAGAATGTTTTCCGAGTAACCAGTACATTTCGCTATATTTGATTTCGAGTTCTTTACGTTTCAATTTCACGTCCGAATTCCATTTCAGTCTTGCTTCGAGTGTCATTACCAGGTATTTGGCCTCGTTTGCAAAAGGTATTCGGGCCGAGTTTAGGAAAATTGGCAAGTTATTAGTTTTCTTGTAAGTGAAATTCACGTGAACAGATTTAGATTCGTTGAGGGCGAGCCGCCAGTCCCTCGTCCATTCATTTACTTTATTTAGCGCGTTTTGCAGTTTTTCAGTCGTTTCTTCGATTGTTTTACCTACAGATAGGATAGCAGTGTCATCGGCAAACGTAGCAAGGATAGTGCCATCTTCTTGCGGTATATCTCGAGTATATAACAGATAGAGAAGCGGCCCAAGAACGCTTCCTTGTGGTACGCCGGCCGAAATTTCTTTGAGCTGCGAGTATTCGATTCCATGTCTAACACGGAAGAGTCTATTCCCCAGATATGATACTAGAATATCGTATAAGCACACAGGGAGAACTTGTCGTAGTTTGGATTTCAAGCCATCATGCCACACCTTATCAAAGGCCTGCGAGACGTCAAGAAATACGCTTGAGCAAATCTTTTTTTCTTCAAGTGCTTTCTCGATTACGTCAGTAATTCTATGCACATGGTCAATCGTCGAATGCTTACTTCTGAACCCAAACTGGTGGTCAGGGATAAGATTATTTTCGTCTATAACCGGTTGGAGAGGCCTTAGTAATATCCTCTCGAAAATTTTGGATATGACTGGAAGAAGCGAAATTGGTCTATACGATTTTACCTCATTTGGCGGTTTTCCTGGTTTTAAGAGTATTATTACTTCCGCAACTTTACATTGGCTCGGAAGGTGTTTTAATCTGAGCGCAGCATTTACAATATGGAGAAGCTTAATCAAAGCTTTTCTAGGTAAAACTTTGAGAATTTCTCCGGTGATTAAATTATAACCAGGAGCTTTGTTAGGTTTTAGAATCTCGATCTCATTTTTGAGTTCCCTAAGCGTTGCACTTGTGAGTGTTAAATTGCCAGATGGTAAATCCGGCCTATTGATGTTATCGTAAACCACTTGACTATCGTACGGGTTAAAGGTTTCTTCCAGGTGGGCCGCAAAGACGTCCGCTTTTTCTTTATCTTTCCTTGCCCATTCATTTTGATTCAATTTAATTGGCGGCGCAGGGACTTTGGACCTTTTGGTGCCTTTTACAGCTTTCCAAAGTGAATAATTGGAATCTTTTATCGCTATTGCACGATTCTTAAAATCCTTAATAGTTTTCTTCAACGATTTGCACAGACGATTCAAGTGTGCTTTATGCTGCGGAGCACGACTCTGTTGCTATTTTTTACGCGCTTTTCGTTTTTCCTTGACCAATTCGTTTGTTTCCGGAGGATATCGTAAGCCGGTGTTTTCCTTTGAAATGGGAGTATTATTCCAAGAGGCGAGCTGTACGATCTCGACGAAGCGATCAACTTCAACCTCAAGTTCATAGGGTGTCGTAAGTGGAACGCTCAGTTCAACATTATCTTCAATTTCGTTCCTAAAGCCTTCCCAGTTAGTTGTTCTACCAGTTAATTTCGCTGGCTCTAGGTTATAGACTAGTTTTTCGCTCAATGTCAACATAATTGGGGAATGATCAGACGACAGATCAAAACTCTCTTTGACTTTTATGTGGTTGGGATATATTCCTTTTACAACGAAAAAATCGATCAGATCAGGTATTTTTGAAGTATCAGTTGGCCAGTAAGTCGGTTTACCCGTCGAATGGAAATCGCAATTGTACTCCATACCAGCCCCATAGAGCATTCTACCTTTTTTCGAGCTATATCTTGAGCCCCAGAACGTGTGTTTCGCATTAAAATCGCCGCCAATAATGAAATTAGGTTTAAGCGATTCAAACATGTTAGTAAAATCACTTTTTTCAAGCGCGGAACGCGGTGGACAGTAGATAGACGACATTTTAAGAGTACGCTGAGTTGTTGCAAAGTTTCAAGCTCTATCTTTAGGTCTTCCGATTGCTCGATACAGTCTTTAATAATCAAGGATGATCCGCCTCTCGCTTTTCCCGAAAGGTGACAAGCGTGGTAATCATTATAGCCTTTTATTTTAAAATGCGATTCCTTTTTGATGTGGGTTTCAGAAATCAAGCAAATATCAATATCTTTTTGGCGCATAAATATTTCCAATTCGTCAAGTTTTTGCAAAAGTCCGTTTGCATTCCAAGTACATATTTTCAATATTCGTTTGTCATTCATATTCTAGTTGAAGCGCGCGTTTTCTGTGAATTATTTTTAAGCTTAACCAGCCTATCGAGAACAATTTTATTTATTTTGCCTTGTTCTTCAAGTTTCGCGAGAATAACTGAGAAAACATGAGAAAAGGGGTCGGTCGAAATTTCAAGGTTTTTTGGTTTTTCGGAAGCCACGGCTTGAGCATTGCTGCTGTCCGAGGGTCATTACCCGGAGGCTTTTCTAATCTAAGCTTTTCAGTACCGTTTCTTGTAAGAGCAGAGGTCGAGGGCTTTCTGTTGTCAATCTTTCCTTCACCTTTTTGTGCTCTGAACCCGGTAGTTTTAGTTTGCCTACTTTCTCCGGCGCGATCTTACGCTTTGGTTTAGTTTGCAATTTTAATTTTATATTTAGTGGCTTAAAGAACGCATCTCTTCGTTGTTGCAACTCCTTAGCTACTTCACAGCCTCTATAATTTGCCGGGTGCTTTCCCTTACAATTAACACATGTTGCAGAGGTTTGTTTGTTTACTCCACAAACTTGGGAGAGGTGATTGCCGGCGCATTTCACACATCGTGGTTCTTTTCGACAATACGTTTGCGTATGATTGAATCCTTGGCATCGTTTGCACTGAGGTATTAATCTTGTATTCTTGCGCATGGGTTCGATTTTGACTACGACATTCAGAATTGTTCTTATTTCGTAAATCTTATCCAAACTCTCAGCTTTATCAAAAGTTAGCATAAAAAGAGGAAGCCCGCGCTTTACCGTCGTTTCCTCGCCTTACAATTTTTGTTTCTCCCGTTTAATTAAATTAACTGCATCGACGATTTTAAAGTTTTTGTTTTTCAAATCGTGAACAACATCTTCCTTTAAGGTATTAAATAAATAGAAAAGCACTAAATTACAGGTAAACTTGAATGTACGATACTTAAACAATTATTTTATAAAATTTTTCCGGTATCAGAAAAAAAAAAATTGTTATATTTGCATATATATACACTCCGTCTCACTTGATTACGAACAGGCAGTTTTTTGTTTTAATTTTACGATATTTTTCCAACCCTTCGCTAATCTGGGAAAAACCAATTGCACAAGGAATGAAGGATATATTATGTTTATATTGTAAAAAAAATGGGATTAAGTTGATAAATGCAACTTTTATGACGCTTTTCCCAAAAAGTTCATAAAATTTACCTGTGTTTTTTTTGTCTCACTTGATTACGAACAGTAGCTAAATTTACTTGTTAGAAGATTAAAAGGTAAAAAAAAAATTTGTTTGTATAAATAAATGTTGGTTTTATTCAAAGAGTAGCAATAGTTTATAGTAATGGGTACTACCTCCTGATCGCTGAATCACTTCAAGTAGCCTGCTGTGTAGAGATTCATAGAGTGGTGTTAAACTTACTTAGATGGCGCTACGGTCCGGGGTGGACCTGGGCCTCAACCAACAAACCTCTCCAGCTAGCACGATTACGAGCCAGCTGCCTCCAGTTGCGTACGCCAAGTTGGTTAAGGTCCCCCTGCACTTGTTTGCGCCACCTACCGCGAGGTCGTCCTCTACTGCGTCGTCCATCCGGCGTGGATTCGAAAACTTTCTTAGCGGGAACGTTGGGCTCCATCCGCTCTAAATGACCCAGCCATCTTGATCGCTGTATGTGAACTCTTCTGGCTAAGTCGATGTCCTTGTACAGGCCGTATAGTTCGGCATTGAACCTTCTCCTCCACTCACCGTCTATGCAGACGGGACCAAAGATCGCTCGAAGAACTTTTCTCTCAAAATAACCAAGGGCATCCTCCTCCGGTTTTGTCAAAGCCCATGCCTCTGCGCCATACAGCAGTACTGGGATGATTAGTGTCTTATAAAGAGTGACCTTAGTGGTTCGAGATAGGGCTTTGCTACTCAATTGCCGTTTAAGCCCATAGAAACAACGATTGGCAAGAGTAATTCTTCGTGTGATCTCCCTACTGATGTCATTTGCGGAGTTCACCATAGAGCCTAGGTAGACGAAATCCTTTACTACCTCAAAATTATATCTGTCTATTGTGGCGTTCTGTCCAAGACGCCGATGTTTGGTGTCCTTTTTCGTAGACAGCATATATTTTGTTTTGACCGCTAGACCCATCTTTGCTGCCTCGATCTCAATACTCGTAAATGCCCCATTGACGGCCCGCTGAGTTCTTCCGATTATGTCAATGTCATCGGCATAAGCGAGTAGTTGTACAGACTTGAAGAAGATTGTACCTCCGGGGTTGGCTTGTGAGTTTCGTACAATTCTCTCAAGTACTATGTTAAAGAGATCACATGATAGCGCGTCACCTTGTCTAAGACCTTTCCTAACATCGAACGGTACGGTGATGTTCTTACCGACTTTGATGGAGCAGCGAGAGTTCTCCATCGTCATTCTGCACAAACAGAGGAGCTTGGCAGGGATGCCAAGACTAGACATGGCTCTGTATAACTCGTCTCTATACACGCTATCATAGGCAAGTTTGAAATCGATGAAGAGGTGGTGCGTATCGATTTTGTATTCATGGGTTTTTTCCAAGATCTGCCGTAGTGTGAATATTTGGTCAACGGTGGACTTTCCCTGCCTGAAACCGCACTGATAAGGACCTATCAGGTTGCTGACGATCCGTTTTAGGCGTTCACATAATACGGCAGACAGGATTTTATATGCGATGTTGAGGAGACTTATACCTCTGTAATTGACGCAGTTCAGAGGGTCTCCTTTCTTCAGGATCGGGCAAACGATGCTGAGGTTCCATTCATCGGGCATACTTTCGTCCGACCAAATTTTACAGATGAGCTGGTGCATGCTCCTTACAAACTCATCTCCTCCTTCCTCGAAAAGTTCAGCGGCAAGGCCGTCGGCTCCAGCAGCTGTGTTGGATTTGAGTTTAGATATCGCTATCCTCACTTCATTCTGATCGGGTTGACGGGAATCTTGACTGCCATTGTCACTGTTGAATGGCTCATTCTGCCTGATAGCGGAATATTGGTCATCATCGCCGTATAACAGTCTGCAGAAGTGTTCCTTCTATATTCTCAGCACCGACTGCGATTCTACTACTATGTTGCCATTTTCGTCCCTGCAGGCTTCTGTTCTGGCTTTGAAACCCTGTCATGTTCTTTTTGCCCTTTGGTCAAATTTTCGAACATTACTTACTTACTTACTTAAATGGCGCTACGGTCCGGGGTGGACCTGGGCCTCAACCAACAAACCTCTCCAGCTAGCACGATTACGAGCCAGCTGCCTCCAGTTGCGCACGCCAAGTTGGTTGAGGTCCCCCTCCACTTGTTTGCGCCACCTACCGCGAGGTCGTCCTCTACTGCGTCCTCCATCCGGGGTGGATTCGAAAACTTTCTTAGCGGGAACGTTGGGCTCCATCCGCTCTAAATGACCCAGCCATCTTAGTCGCTGTATGTGAACTCTTCTGGCTAAGTCGATGTCCTTGTACATGCCGTATAGTTCGGCATTGTACCTTCTCCTCCACTCACCGTCTACGCAGACGGGACCAAAGATCGCTCGAAGAACTTTCTCTCGAAATAACCAAGGGCATCCTCATCCGGTTTTGTCAAAGCCCATGCCTCTGCGCCATACAGCAGGACTGGGATGATTAGCGTTTTATAAAGAGTTACCTTAGTAGTTCGAGATAGGGCTTTGCTACTCAATTGCCGTTTAGGCCCATAGAAACAACGATTGGCAAGAGTAATTCTTCGTGTGATCTCCCTACTGATGTCATTTGCGGAGTTCACCATAGAGCCTAGGTAGACAAAATCCTTCACTACCTCAAAATTATATCTGTCTATTGTGGCGTTCTGCCCAAGACGCCGATGTTGGGTGTCCTTTTTTGAAGACAGCATATATTTTGTTTTGCTTTCATTGACCGCTAGACCCATCTTTGCTGCCTCGATCTCAATACTCGTAAATGCCCCATTGATGGCCCGCTGAGTTCTTCCGATTATGTCAATGTCATCGGCATAAGCGAGTAGTTGTACAGACTTGTAAAAGATTGTACCTCCGATGTTGGCTTGTGAGTTTCGTACAATTCTCTCAAGTACTATATTAAAGAGATCGCATGATAGCGCGTCACCTAGTCTAAGACCTTTCCTGACATCGAACGGTTCGGTGATGTTCTTACCGACTTTGATGGAGCAGCGAGAGTTCTCCATCGCCATTCTGCACAAACGGAGGAGCTTGGCAGGGATGCCAAGACTAGACATGGCTCTGTATAACTCGTCTCTATACACGCTATCATAGGCAACTTTGAAATCGATAAAGAGGTGGTGCGTATCGATTTTGTATTCGTGGGTTTTTTCCAAGATCTGCCGTAGTGTGAATATTTGGTCAATGGTGGACTTTCCCGGCCTGAAACCGCACTGATAAGGACCTATCAGGTTGTTGACGATCCGTTTTAGGCGTTCACATAATACGGCAGACAGGATTTTATATGCGATATTTAGGAGACTTATACCTATGTAGTTGGCGCAGTTCAGAGGGTCTCCTTTCTTCAGAATCGGGCAAACGATGCTGAGGTTCCATTCATCGGGCATACTTTCGTCCGACCAGATTTTACAGATGAGCTGGTGCATGCTCATTACCAACTCATCTCCTTTTGCCTTGAAAAGTTCAGTCCACAAATTTTGCTGCAGTTTCTTATATGTATATGTATGTGTGTGTGTATATGCACATGTAGATATATGTGAGTATATTCTGGGTGAGATATACTTAAGAGTATTTTAATATCCTTTCCTTTTCCCAAAAATGAATTTTGCCGGCCACGACTTGGGCTCCAAATATTTATTTAAATATATAGAAAATATTATAAAAAAATTCGCGAAATGATCACTCATCACTCACCCTTATAACAGAATTGTTTAATAAAAATAACTTTTTTCGTCTCCTCCTTTTTGCTCACACTTAATCTACACTTTCACTTATATTACTATATTATATTGTATATTACTATATATGTATGTTATACACTACCGTCTCTACCGAAGGTCTTTATAATTAAACTGCACTGTACTTTGAAATTATCTTTTGGTCAGTGAGCCAAATGTGTTCACTAGCACTACTGAATGAGGAATGACTCTCGGCTATGGTTCTATACCAGAACCGCAATACTTATATCCTTTAACCCCTCGGGGGGCATAGGGCGTCAACCACGTCTGCGCGCCATCGTGTTCGGAGTTCTGAAACGTGTTTGAGCTGCCTCCAACTAATTCCTAAAGAGCTCGATTCCTCCTCAATTGTTCTGCGCCACGTTTGCCTAGGGCGTCAAGCTATTCTGCCTGCCTGGGTGAGCGGATTCCACTGCATGGCGTATTTCGCAATGGAGTTGTCTTCGCGCCGTAGGGTGTGTCCAATCCATTGCCACTATCTTCTTCGTATAGTAATGCTTATAGGTTCTTGGCCCGTTCTCAGATAAAGTTGTTCGTTGGAGATGCGTTTCGGCCAAAAAATCCTCAAGTTGATTCTTAAGCATTTGTTTACGAAGACTTGCAGCTTGCGTGTGTTAATGGTGTCCAC
Source organism: Brachypalpus laphriformis (assembly GCA_945910035.1). Lineage (NCBI taxonomy): Eukaryota > Metazoa > Arthropoda > Insecta > Diptera > Syrphidae > Brachypalpus > Brachypalpus laphriformis. The sequence continues at coordinate 122,591,589 of OX246756.1, forward strand.
CTTCTAGGTACTGCACCCATAAAGCAGCACTGATTCTACGTTGGAGCGGAACAGTCGTAGCTTGGTTCTTAAGCTAATAACATTGCTTCTCCAGATTTTGGACAGCATTCCGAACGCAGCTTTAGCCTTCCCGATTCTGCTGCACACATTCAGTTCGGTGCCACCACGATTAGCCGAGACGACACTTCCTAAATATTGAAAGTTATCAACTTTCTCGACTTGCTTTCCGGCGATGTTAAGTTGAGCACGGGTATTGGAAGTACTCAGGGCTTTTGTTTTGGCTGTGTTTATTCTTAGCCCCACTTTGTTTGCCTCAGCTTCTAGATTTTGGCCCATCAAATGAAGATCCATTATCCGATGTGAAAGTAGACAAACATCGTCAGCGTAATCTAGGTGTTTAAGGTAAGATGTCATAGTCCAACGAATTCCATAATTAGCTTCCGTCAATGCCGCACGGAGTACATCGCTGATAACCACCAAGAACAATAGTGGGGACAGTATGCACCCTTGACGTACTCCACTTTGGACTTCATAATCCTCCGACACCTTACCATTGTGCACGACGTGACACTTGCCGCCCTCATATGTAGCCTTGATAATAGCTATAAGCTTTTCTGGAATGCCTCTCCTGCGCAAGGCCAACCAGATATCATCTCGATTCAAGCTGTCGAAAGCCTTCTCGAAGTCGATAAACAGTAAATGTAGCGGAGACCTATACTCAACGCATTATTCGATTACGATCCGTAAGGTGTTTATGTGGTCGATGCAGGAGGATCCAGCGCGAAAGCCTGCCTGTTCGACATCGAGAGCTGAATCTAAATGTTCTTTAATTCGTTCTAGAATTATTCTAGCTATTATTTTGGCTACAGCTGGAAGAACACATATACTTCTCCAGTTACCGCACTCCATCAAGTTACCCTTCTTTGGAAGCTTAATGATCATCCCCCTTTTCCACTCCTGTGGAAATTGTTCCCTATCCCAAGCTCTCCGTATTAGCGGATGCAGCAAATCTGCCGATGTATTTGGCGCCGCTTGAAATAGCTCGGCAGGGATGCCATCAATACCCACCGCCCTGTTCTTCTTGAGGGACTTGATTGCTGTTATTATTTCGGTTTTACTGGGAGGTACGGTGCGAATTCGGGAATTTGTTGCTTCGAACTGCTCATTCGAATTCAAGATCATACCGCCATCGTCTAAGTGATTTAGCACTGTAGTAAAATGTTCTCTCCATCTAGTGAGCTGATCCTCATCCGAAATCAGAAGGTTACCGTCTAGACTCTTCACTGGATGTTGTTTGGAGTTTCGACCACCAATGAGCTCCTTAGTGATGTTATAAACAGTCCTACTGTCGCACCTACTCGCTGCTTCTTCAGCCCTTGAGGCCAGTGAGTTGACATATTGACGTTTGTCACGTCTCACACTACGCTGCACTTCTTTCTTCTTCGCATGGTATTGGGCTTCAAGCTCGGTTCTCTCTATTGCTGAGGCCGCCGCAATCCGAGCCTTGATTGCTGTACGCTCATCGATCCGTCTCCAGGTGTCTGTAGAAAGCCATGCGCGGTGGTGTTTCTGCTTTTTACCGACATAAGTGCGTGCCCCAGTCACAAAAGCATTTTTCACAGCACTCCAGTGGTCATCCATGTTCTCTATGCTGCTGATTGCTTCTGCTTCTAAGACAAGATGGTCCCTGAACTGTTGGCGCACTTGGGGAACCTTGAGCCTATCGATATTAAACCTGTTGATGTTAAGTAGGTTTGAGCGGTTGCTGTTGACGGATACAGTACGAAGGCGTAAATGAGCTACCATAATATGGTGATCTCGTTCAAGTCCGACATCAGCTCCACGTCTGTTTCGGACGTCCAGGAGGCAATTTCTAAAGCGGCGACTGATCGCAATGTGGTCGATCTGGTTGGATGTTCGTTGCCTATCAGTAGAGACCCAACTGATCTTATGGCAGGTGTTATGCTAAACAGCGTACCTCCGATGACTAGGTGGTTGGTATTGCAGAAGTCCACAAACCGCTCACCATTGTCATTACGGTCTCCCACGCCGTGAACTCCCATCACGTGCTTAAGCATGGTGTTGTCGCTACCCACCTTGGCATTGAGATCTCCCATTACCATTACGATGTCTCCATTAGGCGTTTGGTTGTAGGCGGCACCTAAGTGGCTATAAAAATTATCATTTTCATCCTCAGTCGCGTCTAGAGTCGGAGCATAACACTGTATGATGGTAATTTTTCTAACTCTACTCTGGAACCTAGCCGTCAATATCCGGTCACTATGGGGTTTCCAGGATATGAGGCTACTACGTGCTGCTGGAGTTAGCATGAGTCCTACGCCAGAACTCCGTGCACTTCCAGCTGGTTTACCAGAGTAGAGCATGACAGTGCTTTTTGTTGGGGAGATGTATTCCCCAGCATCGTACCATCTTATCTCGCTCAGCCCTAAGATGTCGATTTTATACCGTGCGAATTCGCGCTCCAATTGGAGGAATCTGGCGTTATAAGGCCCTTCCTTGAGTGAGTCCAGGAGGGTCTTAACGTTCCAGAATCCGATCGTTGTCCGTGTCCGATAGCCAAAGGTCGTCAACAAATGATCAGTCCGTATCCGAGGCGTATGTTTCCGTTTCGGAGCAATAGTTTGTTTTACGGTTGCGGCTCGCTGGGCCACAGACCAACCGACACTTATCCTGTTTTTTGGCGCAGGAAGCTCGCCATTCGTCCTCTCCCGTTAGCAATTTCCGAAGAAATTCCCAGATGGCACCACGAGGAGGTGGGAGTAGGGCTTACTAACAGAGCTGCTAGGTTTTCGGCTGCAGTGGCTCCTACTCGTTACTTAGCGGACCAGCACCTATCGGGAGGTGCTGCCCCTACGAGGCCTTTGTTAGTCGTTTGCCAACCGCAATGCCAACCGAGAATCCCTCTAGCCCTACGGTCTGATTTGGAATCTAGCCGCTAGTAGAAAAGGTAGAAAAAATAAAAAAAATACCAACATCCCTTTCATACCCCATGTTAAATAGTTGGTGTGTGCCTAGGATTTAGAGCAGTTGAAACTGGTGTAAATTCAATTTTGTCTGACAGTGTGGAGTGGCCGATGATAACTGTCAACGCCAAACAAAAAAAAAACAAAAAAACAAACAAAACACGAAGTAATTTCTTTCGGGGTAAGTACGATTTGCATTTCTTACTTTCTTGTTTTTATTCTCTGCTAATTTGCATTTTATTTTTCTACCCGTTCCTCGAGTCCCTCAGGCTACCCGTTTCCTTTCGCTCACCTCACCAGAACTGCCGTAGTGCCAGAAAGACCAATGGGCTCTGTGATCTAGGAGGATCTCTTGGCGTTGTGCTGAACGACGGGGAGGAATACGCACTCCACCAAACAGGCTAATGCGCCTGGATAGCCGGGAAGCCTCGGCATCAATATGCCCAACGATGCGTGGTCCTAAGACTGGGTTCCATGCACCGGAGCATATCGAGGACAACACCTCGAGCAAGGGCCAATGACCGCAGCTGCACAGCTGCTCCACCAACAACCACATTCGCTTATTTATGTTTTCTATAAATTAAGTAACGTCTTTTTTTCCTTTTCCAGAGAAGCTGTAACAGGATATTGATGAATCTATTGGAATCAAGGAGGCAGAACAAAAAAATATAAGAGATCCAGAAGCATTTTCGCGATGTGGACAGACCAAAACAAGGATTTGGAAATACCAATGATGGAAATGCTTCGAGGAGATTTTTTCAAGAATCAGAGGCAAAAGCTCGTATAACTGGGGTCAATAGAGAGGTTATAACGAGGCTTAAGGTCATACTTAATGTTTTGAATTGCAGGGAAAAGGTAAACACTGTCAAGTTTGGGGAGTATGCCAAGAAAACAGCAGAGTTATTAAAGCAAAAGCATTCCAAAAAAACAACTCACATCTACTCTTCTTAAAATTTTGGCTCATAGTCAAGACATAATCGAGTGTCAATCGTTACCACTTGGAGAATTGTCAGAAGAACCTTACGAATCCAAAAATAAAGGTTACACGAAATATAGATATCAAAATACGCGCAAGGTTTCAAGGGTATGGCAGAATGAAAACCTTTTCAACATGCTTGTAGCCTCATCGGACCCACTCATTTCTTCGTTAAACCATGTCAGAACCGAAAAAGATCTCAAAGCACAATACTCTCCTGAAATGATAGGTTTATAGACATTACCCAAGATGTTGATAAAAGTTTCCAAATCGCATCATCTCCTCCTCGCGGTGCCCGCTGGATAGCTATCTGATAGTGAACTAACGATGAGCGTATGCTGAGTCTGACGATATATGTGCAGCTGAACACTCAGACCTGCGTAAGCACATCTGGGTGAACTTCAGCGCGCATATGTCTAACCGGACGAGGCATCTCTTGTTGACCTGATTGGCTGAAATATGCGTCTCAGAAGTCTAGCAAGAGCTCCTCAGAAGGAGGACGTGCGGCGGATGAATTCTCTCGATGGAATCAACGGTGACGTCTACAGACCAGCGGATACCTTACCTTACATATTTGGAGCTGAGGTCTGTAAGGATTTTCAATACTACGTCAGGGTATTGAAAAAGAGATGGTGGCGGATGAACCCTTAGTGGCCCAACGGCGGTAAGGTCTCCAGGCAAAGGGGCCAGAGGGTTAGGAACAAGTTGTTTCTCTTCCCTAAGACCGTCCATACGTGGTGAAGAGCCACACCCTATACGAGGTGCCGCTGTTGTTAACGGAATATGGCGGATCTAAAGAGGAAAACTTGAAAAAACCCGGAATCCCAGGTGTAAGCTACCGTGCCTATGGGATGAATGGCACCACGAAACGGTGTCTTCTAACGGTGAACTCTGGATACCTTGGGGTCCTCCAGTTTCAATTAATTCCCCTTACCTGTATACAGGGGGTGAGTACAGGCGGACATCTTCTTCCCCCTTACTCGTGGGACCCTACATGTCAAATCTTAAAAACAGTACTATAACTCAAAAAGCGAAGAGTGTAAACCGGTCGGGCACTCCTAGCTCTATAAAAACCGACCGGACGATAGGAGATACGGAGGAAGCTCTGCTTCGTACTTCGGATGAAGAAAGCGTTGGAGCAATCGACTTGAACCTGGAAAGGCTCTTTCTAGATGACGCCTGCTCCATCGCTAGTTCATCCCTCTCTAATGCGTCAACTAGCTCCCGACGAGCAAAAAACTGCAAGTTGACGGTCAAGAGACTAGGGACTAAGAGGTGGGAAGAGCTCTCAGAGCCAGATAGGAAGAGACTCCACAACGCACGGGCCTACCTGCAGGAGTTGGCCTTATCAAAGCGCTCGTCAGTGACGGGCTCACCGATGGGGAAGACCCCTGCAGCTATCCCGAGCGTGAGAGAACCGATGGGACCGCCAAAGTCTACGATAAGCCGTAGCCAGTCTAGACCTGAGGCGATCACATTGGCAATCTCGGAGCAGCCTCCCATTGCAGCAGAGCCACAGAAACCATCCGAGGGCAGCAATTTAGATGTCGGGGTGGCGAAGACGGACGATCCGAACGGGGCAAGCCGCAGCCAGCCTCGTGAGAAAAATCGGTCAGCGCCCATGCCGGATGGTGAATGTAGCCCTGCTGACAATGGAAACTCTACTACCTGTAGTTTCGCGACAGTAGTCAGCGCGGGTGGACTTGGCCTGGGACTAGCCCGACCATCATCCACGTCCGAAAAGACTAGGGAGGTTAGGGCACAGAAGAGGACAACAACGCTCAGAAATAGGAAGCGTAATGCCATTAGGCTAATTCGGCGGCTTAAAAAGCGTGATCCGAAGTCCTTCACGGACAAGGAAAGGGAGGCTCTGGACAGGGCCAACAACACGCTCAAGCTCGCAGGGTCGACTAGGTGCACTAATCAGCAGGACCGGAAGGTAAGAAGATCGCCTACGGTGGGAGCGGGAAGCCGTCAGCTCCCCATTTCGATCGTAGCTGGTCTTCGGTCAGCAACCGACCCTAACCCATCTGTGGCAGGGCCGGCTGCAGACTGCTCCAAGAAGGCAACCTGCAGAAAGGACGACGACACAGCACTACGAACGGGCAAGGGTCAGATTGCGTTGAGGGGGGAATGCCGTTTGCCACCCTCCTCTGCTGCAAACAAACCTACGCCGCTCTCGACTGTTCGGGGTAAAGGGATACAACCCGTCCCCATCGTGAGAAGTTCTAGGGCTTACGCAGATGCTAGAGAACGCAGCGCAGGGCAGACTAGGGGAACGGACGGAGGCCTACTCGCGAGAGGGAAGGTAAGCCTCTTGCCAACCTCCCCGATCACGGACAGGCTGAGGCCCTTGTCAATGGAGCCGGAGTCAGTCGCTAAGACCTCATCCGAGCCGATTGCGAGCAGTTCCAAACGAGGTAGACATGACGACACGATCTCACCGCCTACGAACAGTACCAGCAAGAAGGCCAGGCTGGCCGCATCTGCTAGTGCTGGTCTACAGGTGGCGATTGTAGACCATAACACCCCAGAGAAAAGACTTAGCAAAGATCAGTGGAGACTCAGCGAGTTGCGCATACTCGAAGCCACCAATTCCACCATTGTCGAGAAGGAGGGACAATCCCCTTTCTTTGAGCAACTGACCACCTTCAGAGGTTTTAAGCTCCTTTCATGCGACAATGAGTTCACGCTTAAGTGGCTCCAAACTTTCGTGGCTTGCACGCAGGCTCCATGGGCTAATGCCGACATTCGACTCGTCGAAAAGAAGGACCTGCTAGAATTTACTAGGCCAAAAGGGCGTATCCTGATACCTGGCCCTCATATTCCCAAGGAGCGTATTGAAGGGAACCTACGGCACCTTAACCCGGAGCTCCTTAGCGACGACTGGGAGGAGCTCGAAATGGGCGAGCACTCAGAAAAGGGCACAGAGATCGTGGTCCTGCTCAACCATAGATCAATGCCTATGCTAAGACTGGTATCACCCGGTGTAAAGTCCGACCCTTTACGGATAGGACAGAGAGGAAGGAAAGGGGGGCGGGTGACAAGGTAAGAAGAACATGAAATTCATTCAAATAAACCTGCACCACAGCATATCTGCTAGCGCCAATCTTATATATCTTCTAGGCGAAAGGAACATAGGCATAGCTCTCGTACAAGAGCCATGGATCTCCCGTGGCAAAATTAGTGGGCTAAATCATAAAGATTTAGCACAGTACAGCAGCGAACCGCTAAACGCGGACCGTAAGAACAGAACTTGTATCGTGGCTAGGAAACACATTAACTTATTTCTTCTATCTACCTACAGCAATTGAGACCAGACGGTAGTAAGGCTTGACCGGAGGGGGCTCCCCCCACTGATTATCTCAGCCGTGTACATGCCTTACGACGGAAATGATGGACCGCCATCCGAACTCACCCGCGCCTTAACCAGGAAAGCGGAAATCGAGAGATGGGACCTACTACTAGGCTGCGATGCGAACGCACACCACGCACAATGGGGCAGTGGTGATACAAACCCACGCGGTGAGTTGATTTTCGAATTTATTATCGAACATAATCTTTTAGTAGCCAATAGGGGTTCAGAACCCTTTTTCGTAGTTAGAAACAGGCAGGAGGTTATTGACATTACACTAGCGAGTAACTCAAATACCCTCTCTATAGACAATTGGAATACTTTGGAGATAGATTCCTATTCCGATCACAGATTTATTGAATTTAATCTCATTGATAGATGCGACTTTCCCAAACCCCATAGAAACCCAAGGAAGACCGACTGGACTACCTTCAGTTACGAGGTGCGGAGGAAGGCGAATCTACTATAAGAATGTTACCTACATGAGCCAGCGGACATTGACCGAAAAGCCGAGGAAATCACTGCTGTCTTCAAAGAGGCTTTCCAGAAGGCATGTCCCGTATCTAGACCTAAGACAAAAGTCTCCCCCCCATGGTGGACCAAAGAACTAGCCAGAATAAGGAGAGAAACAAGGAAACTCTTGAACCTGGCGAAATCAACGGGAGCTGACTCTGACTGGGAGCTATACAAAGCCAGTCAGAGGAACTTCAAGAGCGCAACGCAAAAAGCCAGAAGACAGTCGTGGCAACGCTTCTGCGAGGAGATTAAGGGTACAACAGAAACGGCCAGATTGAGGAAAATCCTCTCCAGAGAATCGAAGACTCTAGGTTCCCTAAAGAACACTGAAGGAAACTGGACCGAGTCCTGTTCGGAATCCCTTGAATTGCTTATTAAAACGCACTTCCCGGGGTGTACTACCGTACCATGTAATAACAATCACAGCGAATCGGAACCCCTTGCGGATCTGGTAACAGAGGACAGAATAGAGTGGGCAATAAGATGGTTCTCCCCCTTTAAATCCCCAGGACTTGATGGGATTATACCGATCATGCTGCAAAAAACTGCACCAATCATTACCCCAATTCTCAAAAAGCTATTTGCCAGTAGTCTCAAACAATGTTACATACCAAGAACATGGAGGGAGGTAAAGGTGGTTTTTATACCCAAGGCGTGCAAGGCTAGTCACACCACCGCGAAGGACTTCAGACCAATTAGCCTTACCTCTTTCATCCTGAAAACTTTTGAAAGATTGCTCGACATCTACATACGTAGCAGAATACACCCGGGGGACTTATCCCCAGCCCAACACGCATACACGAAGGGTAAATGTGTGGAAACTGCCCTACATCATGTTGTCGGCTCTATAGAAAAATCACTTAAGGATAAAGAGTTCACACTAGCTGCTTTTTTGGACATTGAAGGAGCCTTCAATAATGTAAATACCGAAGCGGTTAAAAGAACCCTAAGAAACCTAGACATCGACATTAGTCTAATTAACTGGATTGTTAGCATGCTCGAGGAACGACATATAACCACCGAACTTAAGGGTTCAAAGCTCGAAGCATACGCCTCGAGGGGTACCCCTCAAGGCGGGGTAATCTCCCCACTGCTCTGGGTCATTGTTCTTAATGAGGTACTACAACAACTAAGGTACAGCGAGGTCAGAGCTACAGCGCACGCGGTTTACGTCGTGCTGCTTGCTACAGGTAAATTCCTGCCTACCCTCAGCGAACAACTTGACGGAGCCCTTAATACTCTTAGCATATGGGCCAGGAGCTGCGGTCTAAAGGTTAATCCCCAAAAAACCGAACTCGTACTTTTTACGAATAAGAGGAAAATAACGGAGTTCAGTACACCTTCTGTTGATGGTATCCCACTCAGATTGTCCGATAGCGCAAAATACCTGGGCCTTGTACTTGACAAAAAGCTCAACTGGAGATTAAATATAGAGGAAAGAATCAAGAAAGCAACAATAGCCTTTGACTCATGTAGTAGAATTTTTGGTAGAACCGGGGGACCCTCCCCCAAAATCATACTATGGATGTATACGGCTATAGTTAGACCATACTGACTTACGGCAATCTAGTATGGTGGCCAGCTGTCAACAAATGCACCAACTTAAAGGCAATCACCAAAGTTCAAAGACTACCGTGCATTGGCATCACCAGTGCAATGAGGACAACCCCAACCGCAGGACTCGAGGCTATCCTCAACCTGCTGCCGCTAGACATCTTTACACGAACATCAGCAGCCATTAATGCTATGCGAATAAGTCAGTCAGCGAACTGGAAACCAAGCAGAACAGGTAACTCGACGATCCTACTCGATTACTTTGGCCACATGCCCGTAACGGATTACATGACGCCATATTTAGACTTTACAAGGCCTTTCTCTACCGCCTACCCTAGCAGGGAAGATTGGAAAAGCGGTCATATACCTAATGCCGAATCTATAGCCATCCACACGGATGGTTCAAAAATGAGCACTGGTGTAGGATCAGGTATCTTCTCCGACCCTCTAGGTGTATCAACATCCATACGACTTCCAGACCACAGCAGTGTTTTCCAAGCAGAGGTCTTAGCAGTGGCAACAGCCGCCCGTGAGTCTGCAATAAGGGCAATACCGCCAGAAGGTATCACCATCTTTATCGACAGCCAGGCAGCTATAAAAGCGATTACTGCCATAGAAATTAAATCGAAGCTTGTGAAGTGTTGTCGAGAAGAGCTCAGGGTTCTTGGAACACAGCACAAGGTATCGCAATGGCAGGCAATGAGAAAGCCGACGAGCTGGCGAGAATCGGCTCAGCAGCCCCAACAGAACAAGTTGACCCCCTGTGTGTATCCCGCCTTGCACACTCAAGCTCGCTGCAGGGAATAAAGCCACTGAGGGGGCGAACACAAGATGGAACTCCATGGAAACTTGCGCCATCACTAGGAAGCTATGGCCATCTTTCGACAAAGCAAAGACCGAGAGAATAATCCGTAAAGATAGGAAATCCCTTTCCACCCTCGTGGGCATCATCACGGGACACAACACTCTGCGGTACCACTTGAAGAAACTACGCCTGACGGAGGAGGAACTCTGCAGAGGCTGTGGTGACGAGGAAGTTTTTGAGGACACAACCCACTTCCTGTGCCACTGCCCGAGTCTTCAACTTCTTCTTCCTTTTATCAGCGAGGTTATGATCCGAAAACTAGGGATCACAACCCTCCCACTTCGCCGCATTTCTACTGATCCGCCTGTGGGGTTCGCCTGAGTCTTCAACATTCCAAGAAAAAGTTCCTTGGTAAATTCTTCTTCCAGGATCTCGAGGAACTCTTCGGCGTTTCAACAGAAAAGATGTTGAACTTCATCAAATCATCAGGGTGGTTTGTATGCAGAAATGAAGTAAGTGACTGGGTAGTTTTTAGTTTCATTGGGTAAGGGATCACTTTTCCCCCATGGGTACCACAATGGGTCATCGCTGACCTGAGTGTGGCAGAGAGCGTCGCTCCCTGCCAGCCCACATACCTAACCTAACCTAATGGCCCAACGGTAGCGCTCATATCCGCGAAGTGGGTTACTGACATCGGTGTATCCTAGGGGTACAAAAACAAGGATCTGGTCCTCCAGATTGGGGGTTGTGCCGTCGGGTTAACTTCCCCACTACGTAAAAAACCTTTGGTTACGAAGCAACCAACAGCCTCGGGTACGGATGATCTTACTGTTGACGACCCATGCAAACGTAAAAACGACAACGATCTTCGTGTCTGCACGTGGAATGTTAGGTCCCTCTACAAATCACGTGCAGCCGAACAACTTGCGGAGGCCCTAGAGTGTCTCAAAGCAGACATTAGCACCATCCAAGAAGTGCGATGGGATGGGCCGGGCAAAAGGAGTATGAAAAACTGCGACATCTACTACGGCGATTGCTACAGACAAAAAGGACAGCGTCTATTCGGGTGCGGATTTGTTATTGGAGGCAGACTTAGGCAAGAAGTCTTGAGTTTCCGGCATGTGAACGAGCGCCTTATGACTATCCGTATCAAGGCTAAATTTGCCAACATTAGCCTAATATGCGTTCACGCCTCTCATGAGGACAAGGACGACGCAACAAAGGACGACTTCTACCAGCTCTTGGACAAGACGTATGTGCAATGCCCTAGCCACGGCGTTAAAATTATCCTAGCTAGGAAGAGAGGACGTCTTTAGTAGCGTGGTCAGAAAGCACAGCCTGCACGACATCACATCCGACAACGGACTCAGGCTAATCGACTTTGCAGCGGGGCGAAACTTTGTTGTAGCTAGTACGCGGTTCGCACGTCTCGACATTCACAAAGGAACATGGCTCTCCTTTGATCGAAAAACTGTCAACCAAATCGATCACATTGCGATCGACGCAAGGCACTCTTCCAGTATTCTGGGTGTCCGGACTTTCCGAGGAGCCAACGTGGACTCGGATCACTACCTAGTTGTAGCCTAGGTACGGATGCGGATATCCAGAACGGAGCGAAATCAACGAAATACTGTGAGGAAATTTGACGTCGAAAAGCTACAATCGCAAGAGACCGCCAGAACTTTTGCCGATCGTGTTTCTTCCAATCTCAATCTAAGTCCTATGCCGCCAGCAGCAAATGCGGAAGACTAGTGGCAGCGTTGCCAACAAGCCATCAGAGATGCCGCCTCTGATGTACTGGGTTTCTCTCGCCCACCACAACGAAACCCCTGGTTTGATGAGGAATGCCGGCAAGCACATGCAGCAAACCAAGAGGCGTACAAAGCGGCGCTGCATAGAAGGACTAGAGCTGCCTATGAGCTCTACGTGCGCAGGAGAAAAGTGGAACATCGACTTCTCAGAAAGAAGAAAAAAGAGCATGAGAAGCGCTCGATCGAGGAGATTGAGAGACTTTATTGCAGGAATAATGTTCGAAAATTTTACCAAAGGGTAAAAAGAACATGCCAGGGTTTCAAAGCCAGAACAGAAGCCTGCAGGGACGAAAATGGCAACATAGTAGTAGAATCGCAGTCGGTGCTGAGGATATGGAAGGAACACTTCTGCAGACTGTTAAACGGGGGCAGAATGAGCCATTCAACAGTGACGATGGCAGTCAAGATTCCCGTCAACCCGATCAGAATGAAGTGAGGATAGCGATATCTAAACTCAAATCCAACAAAGCTGCTGGAGCCGACGGCCTTGCCGCTGAACTTTTCGAGGCAGGAGGAGATGAGTTTGTAAGGAGCATGCACCAGCTCATCTGTAAAATCTGGTCGGACGAAAGTATGCCCGATGAATGGAACCTCAGCATCGTTTGCCCGATCCTGAAGAAAGGAGACCCTCTGAAATGCGCCAATTACAGAGGTATAAGTCTCCTCAACATCGCATATAAAATCCTGTCTGCCGTATTATGTGAACGCCTAAAACCGATCGTCAACAACCTGATAGGTCCTTATTAGTGCGGTTTCAGGCCGGGAAAGTCCACCATTAACCAAATATTCACACTACGGCAGATCTTGGAAAAAACCCATGAATACAAAATCGATACGCACCACCTCTTCATCGATTTCAAAGTTGCCTATGATAGCGTGTATAGAGACGAGTTATACAGAGCCATGTCTAGTCTTGGCATCCCTGCCAAGCTCCTCCGTTTGTGCAGAATGACGATGGAGAACTCTCGCTGCTCCATCAAAGTCGGTAAGAACATCACCGTACCGTTCGATGTTAGGAAAGGTCTTAGACAAGGTGACGCGCTATCATGCGATCTCTTTAACATAGTACTTGAGAGAATTGCACGAAACTCACAAGCCAACCCCGGAGGTACAATCTTCTTCAAGTCTGTACAACTACTCGCTTATGCCGATGACATTGACATAATCGGAAGAACTCAGCGGGCCGTCAATGGGGCATTTACGAGTATTGAGATCGAGGCAGCAAAGATGGGTCTAGCGGTCAATGAAAGCAAAACAAAATATATGCTGTCTACGAAAAAGGACACCCAAATCGGCGTCTTGGACAGAACGCCACAATAGACAGATACAATTTTGAGGTAGTAAAGTTAGTCTACCTAGGCTCTATGGTCAGCTCCCCAAATGACATCAGTAGAGAGATCACACGGAGAATTACTGTTGCCAATCGTTGTTTCTATGGGCTAAGACGGCAATTGAGTAGCAAAGCCCTATCTCGAATTACTAAGGTAACTCATTATAAGACACTAATCATCCCAGTGCTGCTGTATGGCGCAGAGGCATGGGCTTTGACAAAACCGGATGAGGATGCCCTTCGGTATTTCGATAGAAAAGTTCTTCGAGCGATCTTCGGTCCCGTCTGTATAGACGGCGAGTGGAGGAGAAGGTACAATGCCGAACTATACGGCCTGTACAAGGATATCGACTTAGCCAGAAGAGTTCACATACAGCGACTAAGATGGCTGGGTCATTTAGAGCGGATGGAGCCCAACCTTCCCGCTAAGAAAGTCTTCGAATCCACCCCGGACGGACGGCGCAGTAGAGGACGACCTCGCGGTAGGTGGCGCAAACAAGTGGAGGGGGACCTCAACCAACTTGGCGTGCGCAACTGGAGGCACCTGGCTCGTAACCGTGCTGGCTGGAGAGGTTTGTTGGTTGAGGCCCAGGTCCACCCCGGACTGTTGCGCCATCTAAGTATGTAAGTAAGTAAGTTACTTTTTTCTCCACTGTTTGACTTGAAATGAATTACTGAAATATTTTATTATGCAATCTGATGTGCCACAAAATAAAAAAAAATTCTTTCAAAAGAGGCATTTTTTTAAATTGGTTCCTTTACTTTTTTCACCACTGTTTTGCTTGGATTAGCTTTTAGACACCCTGTTATTACTTCCATCATGAACTTTTGAATATTTTGAAAGTAAAATATTATGTTTATCCCCTGTGTGAGAAAGTCTTATTTCAACAATAATAAATATTTTTCTAAAAATTCACGAATTTCATAGTCCTGCGAATTTCCTTTAAGCAGAAAAAAAAACTGGCACGACATCTTTATTCACTTAATAGTTATTCTTTTTGCAAGCATAAAAGTCAAAACGAGCCACTGTGCAGTGCTGTAAATGTTCCAATAACATTTTTGTAATCGCAATATTTGGCCGAAAATTTAGGCAAACCACCTTTCCTATGCTTTCCCATCAACGATACAATTTTTGATTTCATTCCGCAATACAACTCTTCTATTTTACCACGGCAACTATCCGTCGGTGCTGCCTCTTGTATTCGAGTTTGATAGCTTAAAACATGACTCTGCGATGCCTAGCCTAAATTGAAGATCTGCATACTCCATTGTAGCTCCTTTTGAGTCTATTATGTTTTTAATCTGAGATATGTTTCCCATTGAAGATGCCCTACTGGTTTTCAACGCTTCCAAAGATTTTTGCTTCCGTAGAGGCTGCTCTGTTTACCGGTTTTTTTTTGGGAACCGCACCAAACACCTAATTACAAAATACCTTCTGGACAAAATATCTTTAATGCGTCCTTGGACAGATTTTTTTTTTTTTTTGTGAAAATACATATTCAACAAAATACATTTTTTTTTAATCTCCTTTATCAGAATACCTTTGTGTCGAGAAAAAGACATTTTAAAATTATTTTCAGATTTCGCCAATACTAGACCCACATTTTGGTATTCCTCCGGGCGCCTCACACTGGTCGATTATGTGGTCGTTAGTTGGACTTAAATATTAAATGAAACTTTTTTAATTCTTTTATTACAAAATTCTAACAACATAACTAATGCTTCAGGTGGCAAAGATTTACAGTCTTTTTTTGGAAGATGTCTTATACCACTTATAATAGGATGGGAAGGAATAAGTAAGTTATGAAGTACATCTTCGTTGGTAGAGGTTCGTGACATCTTTCTTGAAAAGTTTTCCCTGTATACCTTGTAATCTTTTTGACGGGCTTCCAAAACGTACTCCGACAGTTGGCCTATAGGCATAGCGAAGTTCTCAATTAGGTCAGCACCATGCAGAAGGATTTTGTGAACGCTCACGGGCATTTTGTGCCAATTGTATTTGCTGACGAATAGTTCGGCTGTATCCAAGGAATACTTTCGAAATTTGGCGGTGTCGATTTTCAATCCAGATGAATGAGTTTTCAGTACAATGGCAAAACGCTCTACAAGTTCAGGCTCTATTCCTATTATGCCTGCTGTTTTTCCTGGGTCTTTGAAAAATGTACGAGCAGTGTTTCCATCATTCGTATTACCCCCTCCCTGTTTTGGAAAGTCAACTAATATTCCCAATTAATTTCTGAGCTGGTTTTGAAGATAGACTTTTCTTTCTTGAACCGGTTTTTTTTTTGGCTTCCAACTCCTCTTGTCTGCCAATATTTTTCAACAAGTTTGTATGATATATGCAGTAATGATTCCATAAATCGTATGTGTGCGTGAAGAGTTTGTAAGACATGAGCAAATGCGTTCGTATCGCAGGGTTTAGTTAAACATTTCTCTATATCTTACTTACTTACTTACTTAGGTGGCGCTACACTTCGGGGTGAACCTGGGCCTCAACCAACAAGCCTCTCCATTTAGCTCGGTTCTTAGCTAATTGCCTCCAGTTGCGCACTCCAAGTTGGTCGAGGTCCCATTGAACTTGTGCGCGCCACCTACGGCGATAATTCCCTCTACAGCGTCGTCCCTCGGGGTTAGATTCGAAGACTCTGCGGGCCGGAGCGTTGGTGTCCATTCGCTCTACATGTCCTAGCCATCTCAGACGCCCAATACGCAGTTTTTTGACTAGATCGATGTCGCTGTACAGCTCGTATAGTTCGTGATTGAATCTTCTCCTCCAAAACCCGTCAACGCAAACGGGACCGAAAATCTTACGAAGAATTTTTCTCGAAGCGACCAAGGATATCTTCATCCTCTTTTAATAAAGTCCATGTTTCAGCGCCGTAAAGCAGGACTGGGATGATCAAGGTTTTATATAGAGTCTCCTTAGTTGTTCGAGATAGGGCTTTACTGTTGTATTGCCTTATAAGCCCAAAAAAACAGCGATTGGCAAAAGTTATTCTTCGATTGATTTCTGCACTGATCTTGTTTGTAGAATTTATAGCAGAGCCAAGGTAGACAAAGTCCCTTTCTACCTCGAAGTTAAAGCTGCCCACTGTGACGTTTTTTCCAATTCGTCGGTGTTGGCCTTCCCTTCTTGTTGACAGCCCTCGTTTATCGCTAAACCCATTTTAGCTGCTTCCGCCTCAATGCTTGCAAACGCACCGGTGACAGCCCGCTGAGTTCTTCCGATAATGTCTATATCGTCGGCGTCTGCCTCTGGTGATGGCTTGTGAGTTCCGCACAATCCGTTCAAGTACAATTGTTGGAGTCGGAAGATTTACTGGAGTCGAAATCAAAATAAAATAAAATAGCCGATACAATTTTTAATAGCGACGTTATATCTTTATTTAACTTAAAGATTTTATTCTAGGAATAACTAAATAACTAAAATTATTTGTTTTTGCTATCAATGTTTTTTCCGACTGACTAAGTTACTGCCAATTTCTTACATGGAAGGCTATACTTTTATCGAAATTTTATTTACATAAGTTTTGTTATAAAGCGGCATTGCTAGCAACATATCGTGATTCAACACAGGGTGGTTTAGGTTTAAAGTTATCAATACATGAAATTTAATTGTGAGCAATTTTGGTAAAAACTAAATAATATAAAATCGTTAAATCTATTACGGCGGTAACATTCTCCCCCTCGTAAGCAAGCTATGGTCCAGCGAGCTTACTTTCGGCTTTACCGACGTCTAGGACAGCAATTTTACTTGCGGGTCGCTCTAGTATTCCAGTCTGAGTTCTCACCGTCGCTCTACGGACCTGACCGTCCTTCGCAGTCACTATACTCTCAACGATACCTTTGGGCCAGGATTTTCGGGGCAAGTTCTCATCCACGATGACTACCACGCTGCCGGGAACTAAAGGAGGTTGTTTAGCAAACCACTTACCTCGTCGTACCAGCATAGGTGTGTACTCCTTAATCCACCTGTGCCAAAATTGATCAGCAAACACTTGAGTTTGATGCCAACGCTGTCGAAGGTCTGCGTTTTTTTTTGCAAATAGGCTTGTATCCAATTGATGAGCCCAATAACAGGTGGTTTGGTGTGATGGCTTCGTCGTCACAAGCTTCCAGAGACACAAAGGTTAATGGACGAGAATTGATGATGAATTCCACTTCCCATAGTGCGCATCTCAAGCTCTCGTCGTTGAAGTTCATCGGTGTCAGGCTATAGAGTATAGTCTTGATGGATCGAACGAGCCTTTCCCAGGCCCCTCCCATGTGTGGTGCTGCAGGTGGGTTGAACTTCCATTTAAGTCCATCGTATTTTGAAGCGACCATCGAGTAGTTGATATTTTGACACTCATCACGTAAGATCTTTTCTGTTGCTTTGAAGTTGGTGCCATTATCAGTATAAATTTCTCGTGGCATTCCACGACGTGATATAAAATTGCGAATGGACATGACGCAGGAGCTTGTATCCAGACTATGCGCTACTTCTATATGGATAGCACGTACGGTGAGGCAAGTAAATATGACGCCCCATCTTTTCTCGCGTCTTCGTCCGATTATTGTTGAAATAGGCCCGAAATAGTCGATGCCGACGAATGTGAAGGGACGTTCGAACACTGCTAACGTTGCAGCAGGTAAGACAGCCATTTGGGGTACATTAGGTGCCGCATTATAATTTTTACATCGTTGGCAACTTTTGTGTACTGTTTTATATAACACGCGTAGTCGCGGAATATAGAACATTCCTTTAATTCTGTTAACCGTGGTTTCGTGGGATACGTGGTGGTGGCTCTCGTGAAAAGATCGCACGATCAGAAACGTCACGTAATGATTTTTTGGTAAAACGATAATATCGTCATTATTGTTGAGATGCTGAGCTCTACTGCGTGCTCTTAAGATACCAGAAACATCTAGGTAAATATTCAAAGATATTAGTTTTGAATTATTTTCAATGGTCTTACCCCGTTCTAAGTTCATTATTTCTTGACTGTATTCATTCATTTGCGCACATTTGTAGAGTAGCTTCTTCGCATCTTGAAGCATTTCAAATGATAATTGCTTTGGGCTTGTTCTCTTTCTGATCACAGCTTTAAGTTTTTCGACGTATAGCTGAAACATAGCTAACGCACGGTATAGTCGTTTCCAGTCAGAGAAATATTGTACATTAATATTGTTTGTAATATGGCCAATTGCAACCTTTTGTGTATGAAGCAAATGATGCCTTACTTCTGTTTCATCAGCCGGTCCAAGGTCATTCGGCCACTCACCTGCTTCAGCAACCAAGAAGGTCGGCCCGGAGAACCATGATTCGACATCTAATTGAGGCGATACCTTGGTGGCAAGGTCAGCTGTGTTCAGTTTTGAAGGCACCCACTTCCACTCCGATACATTTGAATTCTCCAATATCTCACCGACTCGGAACATAACGAACTGTTGAAACTTTCTAGGGTCCATGCGCAGCCACCTCAGAACTGTTTTTGAGTCTGACCACCAAAATCTGGAACTGATAGGTATGCGACGAACTGCTTGCACCTTGTTGGACAGTCTTATGCCCAACACGGCTGCCTAGAGCTCAAGCCTCGGGATTGAGATTGGCTTGAGAGGTGCTACTTTAGATTTTGAGGCTACCAAAGTTACGGAGACTTCATTCCCCCATTGTACACGTAGGTAGCACACTGCAGCGTAAGCGTGTTCTCCGGCGTCCACAAACGTGTGAATTTGAATATGCTCAGCATTGGTCAACAGCCGACTGTAGCAGCGGGGAATTTCGATGGTTTCTATCAGCGGTACGAGAGATTTCTACTGAAGCCACTTTGAATATAGAATTTCAGAAAGTTCCTCATCCCAATCGATTCCGGATCGCCAGATTTCTTGTAAAAGAATTTTCAACCCGATGGTAAGGCAGGCGATGAATCCAAGAGGATCAAAAATTGACATGAGCACTTGTAGAGTCTCTCGTTTTGTTGGCCTTACTTGCTCATCTAATACATCGCGCTTCAATCGAGCGAATCTGAAAATATACTTAAAGACATCGTTATTGGGGTCCCAATACATACCAAGGATTTTTTCATGGGATCCCAACATTTTATGTGTTTGTGTGATGGGGCTGTTGCTGTTTAGCTGATCGATGACCCAAGTTGAGTTTGAAGCCCAGTTGCGTACATTGAACCCAGCGAACAAATGAATTTCTCGAACCTCTTTTGCTAAACGCAAAGCATCTTTCTCGGTATCCACGCTGTCGATGAAGTCGTCCACGTAGTGGTATTTTTTGACAGCCTCCACGGCTCGAGGATAGCGGCTTTTAAACTTGTCAGCGTTTCTGTTGCGTATGTAATGCGCAATACATGGAGCACAGTTGATTCCAAAGGTTAAAGAGCTCATGACATAAGAACTGGGCTGGTGAGGCGGATCGCCTTTGTCCCACCATAAGAACCGCTGCACGTGCATGTCCTCCTCTCGCACCTTGATCTGGTGGAACATCTCTGCGATATCACCGCAGATAGCCAGCTGACCAATTCTGAACGCTAACAGAACTTCAACGAGTGACGTTAGCAGGTCCAGTCCACTCAGCATGAAGTCGTTTAGTGAACGACCATCGGTTTGCATGTAGATCTCATTATCTCCAGTGGCCGTTTGTCTTCATTTGAGCATATGGTGGTTGAAGACGATTCTAATGCAAAATATGTCTTCACTGCTTCATGGAGATCTGCGTAGCGCCGTTCACAGTCGCACACATGAATATTGAGGCGAGAGACCTTTTGAGAATCGGGCACACACCCTTGCAAGGCCCACCCTATTCGAGTTTTCGTAGCAATGGGCTGGTTCCATGAGCCTTCCCGAACTTTAAGGGGCACTGCCAGCTTCCAGTTGTCTGCACCTATGAGAATTGTTGGCCGTGCGTTCCTATATGACCGAATCGGTAAGCCGGCCAAATACGGATACCCCTGGGCAATTCTGTCCATGTCCAACGACTGCACTGGAAGTGAAAGGTTTTTGACTGTGTGGACACCATGCAAAGTGTATTTGGCTTTGTTTTCCTTGTTTGAGATGTCGATAGAAGTTCGCACCGAGGCTTCCTCTATGCGTGTTGTGTCTCCAGTCCAGCGCAAACATAAAGGCTCGCCAACACCCGTCAGACCTAGAGCATCAAAATTTTCTCTTTCCATCAAGGTAACCGATGAACCCTCATCTAAAAAGGCAAATGTGTCTATAAATTTGTTCTTAGAATGAAGGCGAATGGGAACGATACGAAAATAGGGCTTCTCTCCCTCGTCAACATCACTGTGAGTGTTTACGTTCACAGGTCCATTCGGATTTGTAGAAATTTCATGTGCACTTACTTGATTCCTTTCTTGACTTACAGGCGCGGCGGGCTTGTGAAGCAATGGATGGTGCTTTGCTTTACAGCTTTGAACTCCACATTCTTTGTTGACGTAGCATCTCCGGCGGTGAGTTTAGGCATTGACGACACAACATATTGGCTTTCAGCATCTCCCACTTTTGGTCGTACGACAATTTTCCAAACGTTGCACATCGAGAAATCTTATGGTCCATTCCGTTGCAGGCAATACAAACCGGTCTACTCGCTGAATGTTTTATGTCGGTGTGGGTGTTCATTACGCCACTCCTCTTGAATGAAACTGGTGACACCACTTGACTGGCGGCTTCGGCAATATGATGTAGCCAGGCGCTAAACGCTTTTATTACAGGGACTCGTTCATCTTTTTGCTGCATTGCCCAGCTCAACTTGTATTGACCTGGCAACTTATCGACAAACTCCTTAACTAGCATCGGATTGTTTAGGTGTGCGGACATCTGGCACGGTTCCATCGTCGAGCAAATGTTGCTCACTGATAATGCGAACTCGATTATATTTTCTAATTTGTCCTTCGGGGGTGGCATCTTCCTCGCTTTATCAATCTTGCATTCGATGATGTACTCCGGTCTGCCGAAACACATTTTAAGTGTTTGCATTATTTCTGGGACCAAACTGGGAACAAGAAGCTTGTTGCGAACTAATTCACGTGCCTTACCTTTTAAGCTGGACTGCAGCCGCATTAAATTTTCTGCATCGCTGTAACCAGCTAAAGCAGTGCTGTTGTTAAAGCTGCTCAAGAAAAGCGGCCACTCTTCTGGGTCACCATGAAACGCTGGCAATTCTTTCGGGATTACTTGCCTTGCTGCCATTTGCGACGATGATGGACCAGAGACGTATGTAGCACCGATTTCAGGCGAGCCGAGGTGGAAATTGTTTTGTGCAGAGGACGTGCACCCGTCGGAATTGTATAATATTTGGTACTTTCTTTCTAAATAATGCTGGTGCAGCTTTTTCTCCTCTTCTAACATCTCTATTTGCAATTCCTTTTGCCGCTGTGAAACGTCCAGAAAATTCGGTAATGATGCTTGAGTAGCTGTCACTCGTTGAAATACATGTTGCGAGTGCGCTGCTGGATTAGCTGTCATTCGCGAAAACTCATGTTGCGATGACAATGTTGCTGGAAAATATTGTTGACAAGGGTCTTGTGATGTTCTGGGAAATGTTTCAGGGATGATGCAAGCGTTGCGATTTGTGGACCATGTCATCATTGTAGGTGTATATGTGTACATATTTGTACATGGTACATGGACTGAAGAATTTGGTGGTGCGCTAGTAAATAACGCGTTGGCGCCGCTTGCCAAGTGTGATACCGTTATGTGCTGTTTCGGTACTGCCGTTATGACCATAGGAGCTGAGCGGAGTCCCAAATATGGGGTATTAGTATTCTGCACAGTCGATGACTGTGGGCCTACTGTTAGTTGCTGTTGACTCATTTGCATCCCTTCGGTCGTGGCGGGATGACGTCTTGTTTGAAACACATTTGGCGTTGCTTGTGATGAAGTTGATGGAGATGATGATGCTTGTGGATTGGTTGTAAATCCTGGAATGAGGCCAATGTTAAACGGTTCGGTCGAAGCAGCAGAAGCGCTGGATGTGGTTGTAGCTGATCGTGGATTCATGCAAAGGTCGCAGCTCCAACTGACATCAGCGACACCACTGTTAACCCCTACACAATCGTAGTGATACCACTTGTTACAAGCATCACATTGCACCATGCGATCCGTTTCGCCTTCGCTGCACAAGAGGCAAATTGAAACGGCGGCAACCTGTGTGCCTTTTTTTGGGGGCATTTCCCACAGGAATGATTCTTAATTGATTTTACTGATATAATTGAAAAGGCAAAATAATTTTAAAGATTTGTTGGAGTCGGAAGATTTACTGGAGTCGAAATCAAAATAAAATAAAATAGCCGATACAATTTTTAATAGCGACGTTATATCTTTATTTAACTTAAAGATTTTATTCTAGGAATAACTAAACGTATGTATGCGTGCGTGCGTGCGTGCTTGCGTGCGCTTTAAAATTATTTGTTTTTGCTATCAATGTTTTTTCCGACTGACTAAGTTACTGCCAATTTCTTACATGGAAGGCTATACTTTTATCGAAATTTTATTTACATAGGTTCTGTTATAAAGCGGCATTGCTAGCATCATATCGTGATTCAACACAGGGTGGTTTAGGTTTAAAGTTATCAATACATGAAATTTAATTGTGAGCAATTTTGGTAAAAACTAAATAATATAAAATCGTTAAATCTATTACGGCGGTAACAACAATATTAAATAAGTCACATGACAGCGCGTCACCTTGTCTAAAACCTTTTTTGACATCAAAGGTCATTACCGACCTTGATGGAGCAGCGAGCGTTCTCCATCGTCATCCTGCACAGACAAACAAGTTCGGCAGGGATGTCAAAACTAGACATGGTTCTATAAAGCTCTTCTCTATAGATGCTGTCATAGGCGGCCTTTAAATCGATAAAGAGTTGGTGAGTATCGATTTGGAATTCTTGGGTTTTCTCCAGGATCTGCCGAAGTGTGAAGATTTGATCGATGGTGGACTTTCCTGTCCTGAAACCGCACTGATATGGTCCAATCAGGCTGTTGATAAAAGGTTTCAGGCGTTCACACAATATCGCAGAAATGATCTTGTAGGCGGTGTTGAGGAGACTGATGCCTTTATAGTTGGCGCAATTGAGGGGGTCTCCTTTCTTGTGGATCGGGCGAACGATGCTGAGATTCCATTCATCGGGCATACACTCGTATGACCAAATCTTAGAGATGAGTTGGTGTATGCACTCTACCAATTCATCCCCAGCTGCCTTGAAAAGTTCGGCCGGTAAGCAGTCAGGTCCAGCAGCCTTGTTGTATTTCAGCTTGGATATTGCTATCCTCACTTCGTTTTGGTCAGGTGGACGGAAATTTTGACTATCATCGTCTATGTTGAATGGTTCATTCTGCCTGACAGCGGGATGTTGATCTTCATCGCCGTTATACAGTCTGCAGAGGTAGTTTTTCCATACTCTCAGCACCGACTGTGATTCTACTACGAGGTTTCCATTTTCATCTCTACAGGTTTCTGTATGGGTATTACCTCTCTGACACGTTCTTTTTACCTTTTGGTAAAGCTTCCTTTCTCATTGTCATTCATATCTTTTGGAGAAGTTTTGCATATGTAGCAAACAGCGCTAGCTTTATTTTTCATAACTGCATTGCATTCCAGAGCACATGGGATACGTTAATGATTTTGCCGTTAATAGTCAAACTAGTGGGTTGTAAAATCTTTATTACAGATTCCATCCGATTGAACTCTGCTATAATGGTTTCTGAACTTTCTTTTGCGAATTCAAACCGTACAGGTAGGTCGGGAGTATCTCGGCGATGAAGTTCTTACATTAATCCATAATTTCGTGCATTCATTTTCGGATTGCTTTTTGATCTCTAGAGGCACAATGCATGTCAACAAGATGTCGCAATCACTTGCAGCAGGATTTATTAGAAAGTTTTGCTTATAGCAAGAGTATCCCCCACTACCGTCACATCCCCACTTCCAACTACATTCTAACATATCACCATTTTCGCATCGAAAATCAAATACCTCATTCTGTGCCTCTGAAATTCGCAGTACAGTAAAGTCCAGTAAAGGCTGTGGCTTGATTTCAGATAAATTTTCTGTAACAGTTATTGCGGTACTAGAAGGATAACACATTTTTTTTTTGTTTCAAGAATAATGTCATAGCTAGGGTATATATTCGCATTTCTATTTTTTGCACTTTTTTGAAAATGTTTATATTGATATTTAGTTAATTTCAGTTCAGTTATTAGAGCTAGAGCTTCTTCTGGAGATTTGGTTGCGCCAGAGATTTTTCAGTTCCTTTAAACTTTTGGGTGAGCTGACAAAAGCTTTTTTAAAAACCTCGGCTATAGAACGTTTTCCTTCTTGTCTAAGCTTCGATTCCGTAGCAAGGGACAGTTCTTCTGAAGGCTTTTCCATCAGCTCTCGAATTTTCCTTTTTTTTAGCTTTCGATCCACTTTGTTCAAAGGTTTTCTCTGGTCTTCCACGTTGAGAACTGTGCGATTCCCTCTGTAAATTGTACGAGAATTTGAAGTTCCTTCTGATTTTAAGAAAACATGCAGCGTACCCTTCTTTGCTGCCCATTCAAAATAAGCGATACAAACGATTTGGTGTAAGTTTGGCATTTTGTATGATGTCCCTCATTTGTGTGCAATATGGACAGATGCTTTATCACTTCATTCGCACAGTCAGAGACAGAAGATTTCAAAAGTCCGTTATCGCGCATATAGCAAAATATTTCTCTTCCCGTAATAAATGGCCTCTCTGTGGGAAGAGCATTACTACTTTTGAAAAGGAGAAAAAATAATTTATGGCCGGTTTTGGCACGTAATTTTTACATTAAATTAAAGTGTATGATTGATACTTGACGGAAAAATAATTTTCGTCATCGTACTATTTTTATTTTTTTTTTATCCCTCTTTATACAAGAAAATGTATGGATTTGGTTATCACTAAATTAGTGAATATGAAGTGCTATTTTTTTTTAACGTAGTTTTCATAACTATTAACCACTTTTGTTTTTTTCAATAGTACTTACAATGAGGAGCTTGGGACATATTTGGCTTTTTAAATTGAGTGATATAAACTTGCACTCACACGAACGAAGTAAATTCCCAACTAAAACAGAAAAGAACAAACTGAGCTTAAGTTGCAACATTGCGGGGCTTGTACCGTTTGAAATTTGTGATATGGACAAAATTGTTGGTTCGGACTTGTTACTTGTATAGTGCTCCTTAGGTTTAACGGGAAAAAAAAATATACAACAAAATTTTAGTTTTTTATTTATGACCAGCTGATGTACTAAATCAACTAGTGTGCGCCTGCCTGAAATTTGTTGACATACCCTTAGCCGAGCGACGAAGTCGCGTGAGCGTGTAAATCCCTTAAATAAATCAATCCCGCCACTTCCCCACTGTTGGCCGGAAAAGGTATTTTGTCCAAAACGTATTTTGAGGAAAGGGATTTTGGAAAAGGTATTTTGAAAAGGGATATTTCAACCCCAACCCCTTTGCTCAATGAACATCTGATTGCTAATAAAATAGATCTTTTCGGCCGCTTGTCAAAATTATGACGTTTAAGTGAAATGCAACTTTGGGTTGCCAAGCAATTGGTTATTTGTGTGGTTTAGCTGCGCGAAATGAGTTGAAAATGAGAGAACTCCTCAAAAATACGAGATTTCAAAAACATTTTTGCATTTGGTGTGTGCAAATACTAATTGCACATCTACTTATTATTTTTGCACAAAAAAAAAGTAATATTCTAGCTGGGGTTCATACCAGTAAAACCGTTTTAAGTGTATTTGAACAGTCTATTTATTAGCAATTACCAACTTTATTTTAACACCATATTCAGATCACCTTATTCTTTATTTATTTCAAATTAAACTGTCTCTACCAATTTACTTTCAACCAAAATGTCATTTATTTTCGAATCTCTCTTTTAATCGCTGTATTCAGCTCATTATCAACTGTCTCGACTATGGTTGTAGTCGGTGTACTTATACCAAATACAAGAAGTTCTAGAACATGCTAGATGTCACTGGCGATGAATTGATGACTGCGGCGAAGGCGAAATATGGAGTAAACCAATTGGCGCGCTAGCAGGTTTGGTGAATAGGTGGCGTTGTTTCAGTTTGTTTGTGGGAACGCACTGGACATCTGTGTTTCAATCTAACGAAACTATTTTGACGTTTTGCTCACTTCGAGAAGAACAGGGCGAGACAAAAGTTCACGTCGATCAAAACAGGGCGAGACAAGTTTTCATCGAGAGAAACAACACACATTCTTCTTTGGTTTGCGTCAGCGGTCGCAAGCATTTCTAAACATTCCTCATTTTTTACTACGTTTCGGTTGCTGCGATTTTTAGTTGGAATATAATAAAATTAAGTTTGTTTATTATTTGTACTGTGTGGTAAAGATATACGACAACAAAATACCCACATTGGTGACCCCGCAAAAGGAATAACTATTCCGCACAACCGACAACATGACTCCTACCCCGTCGCCAACCAGAGTCGAATAAGATGCGCAGCAGGGTAACAGCAGTGCTGAACAACGTCCTGTGCCCAGTCAACCAAGCCAAGCTGGACAACAGCAAGCTCACGTCCAAGTCGACCGCCTCGAACGCATCGAATTACCACCCTTCTGGCAGCAGAAAGTTACGCTATGGTTCACATCGATTGAATCCCAATTCCAGATCAAGAGAATTACTGCGGATTCAACAAAATACCACGACGTTGTCGCCCGTTTAGACCAGGACACTCTTTCGGTTATTGAGCACATTGTTGCCAAACCCCTAGCTCAGGATTAGTACAAAACCATCAAAGAGACCCTGCTAAACCATTTTTCCATACCACAGGAACGACAGTTCAAAATTCTCGCTGACAGCCTAGAAAACAGCAACCTCGCTCAGCTCGCCGATAGAATCATGGGCATTCAGCGCCACTCAAACATCAATCAAGTCATGCCCGTTTCTCGTGTTTTGGAGTCCAACGAACTCAAAAAATCCGTACTGGAGGTGGCCGGAACTCTCGCAAAAACTGGATCACTTCATGGCCAACGGCAGACGTGAGCGCTACCGCAGCCACTCATCGTCACACCGCACGAACAACACCAGAAGCAATACACCAGTTCCTACTACAGAATCCACAATCTGCTACTATCACCGCAGACTTGCCGATAAAGCCAATAAATGAACTAAGCCATGTGCATGGCTACCAAACCAGGGAAACTCCAGCCACCACTAATAGACTCGGCGACTGCTGGTGGTGAAAAACGTCTTCGCCGACTCTTCGTTTTCGACCGCATATCCGGAACCAAATTCCTCGCCGATACCGGCGCGGATATTTGCATCATTCCACCTATTCGACCAGACAAAACAAAGAAAACCGAACTCCAACTGTATGCAGCGAACAGTAGCAAAATACGATCATATGGAGAGCGAGCTCTCACCCTTAACATCGGACTCCGCCGCCCCATCCGGTGGATATTTTGCATCGCTGACGTTCCCTACCGTAAAATTGGTGCTGATCTCCTACACAAGCACGGCCTTCTGGTGGACCTCAAGAGCAAGCACCTTTTGGATCCAATCACAGGGCTCCAAACAAAATGTACTCTTGCACTCGCTCCAGTCGTTTCAGTAACTAGCATTAACCTTAACACCAAATATGCTTCCATAGTGAAAGAATTTCCGGAACTTCTCGAGAATTCATCCAATCGCTCCGGAACCAAGCACTCAGTCAGGCAGTCCATTCCCTCACCGGACGACCGTGTGCACAACGTGTTAGGCAGCTATGTCCCGAGCGCCTCAAGGTAGCCAGAAAACAATTCCAACTGATGATGGAACAAGGACGCATAAGACCATCCAACAGTCCGTGAGCCAGTCCACTACATATGGCCAAAAAGAAAAACGGGGACTGGCGACTTTACGGAGACTACCGATGA
Source organism: Brachypalpus laphriformis (assembly GCA_945910035.1). Classification (NCBI taxonomy): domain Eukaryota; kingdom Metazoa; phylum Arthropoda; class Insecta; order Diptera; family Syrphidae; genus Brachypalpus; species Brachypalpus laphriformis. The sequence continues at coordinate 122,619,813 of OX246756.1, forward strand.
CTCAACGCGCAGACAGTACCGGACAGATACCCAATATCCTTACTGCAGGACTACGCCACGATCGCCGCCAACATAAAAATATTTTCAACAATAAACCTTCGTAGAGCCTTCCATCACATTCCTATTGCCGAAGAAGATATTCCGAAGACCGCAGTGATTACTCCTTTCGGCCTATTCGAGTTTGTCAGCATGCCGTTTGGTCTACGAAAAGCAGCACAATCATTCCAGAGATTCATTAACGACGTGCTAACTCGACTTGATTTCGTGTTTGCCTACATAGATGACCTTCTAATTGCCTCCAACTCAGCTGAAGAGCATGAGCAACACCTTCGCCTAGCCTTCCACCCACTTAGCCGCTTTGGACTCTGCATCAACGCAGATAAGTGCGTCCTAGGAGCAGACAGTGTGAACTTGTAGGGCTATCGTATCCCAGCGCATGGTTCATCACCACTTCCTGACCGTGTCCAAGCCATCCTCGTCCATCCATCCCCAAGCCTCAAACGATCCTAGAACTGCGACGGTTTATGGGATCCGTTAACTTCTACAGAAGACACACCAAAAACGCCACTTCAGCTCAGGCACCTTTAAACTATTTTTTTTATAGGTGCCAAGAAAAATGATAAAAGGCCGGTACCATGGGATGCATACACGGAAGCAGCATTCGAGCAAGTCAAGAAACAGGCAACAGGCAACTAAACTGGATCAGTCAATTCACCACAAATCTGCAATATATCGCCGGATCCGAAAACAATGTAGCAGATACACTGTTTCGCATCGACGCCGTTGGCTCACCAGCAGTGATTGACTTTCAAGAGCTATCCACCATGCAAACAACTGACGAGGAGCTGCAACAAATTTGAATAAACAAAACGACATCACTAAAACTCAAAAAAATTATATACAGTTCAAATCAGCAAGCTATCTACTGCGATGTTTCCAGCAACGACATTAGACCTTTTGTGCCGCAACTCTTACGTCGCAAGGTCTATGACACCTTCCACAACTTAGCTCATCCCAGCGCGCGAGCCACCATCAAAATCATTTCACAACGATACATTTAGCCATCAATGAACAAGGACATAGCGAAATGGGCTCGCAACTGCATACCGTGCCAGCACTCATAAGTAGGACGCCACGTTCACACATCAGCAGCCGCATTTCCCGACCCTGACTAGAGATTCGACCACATACACATGGACTCAGTAGGACCTATGCCAGAGTCCCAAGGATTCAAGTACTGCATCACAATGGTCGACCGCTTTACAAGATGGCCGGAAGCTATCCCCATCAAGGACATTACGGCAGAAACAGTGGCTAATGCGTTCTTCACTCACTGGATAGCCCCAAAGTAATCACCACGGACCAGTGATCGCAGTTCTAGAGCTCTCTCTTCGTATCACTCTCTCGCCTAGTGGATGGAAAATGAATACGAACTACAGCATACCACCCTCAAGCAAACGGCATGGTGGAAAGGTGGCACCGAACACTGAAGGCGAGCATTATGTGCCATAAAACCTTCTCTGGACGAAGACACTACCAACGGTACTGCTGGGACTAAGGACATGTTACAAGGAGGACCTAAAAGCGTCACCGGCAGAATTCCTCTACGGATCAACTCTAAGGATTCCGGGTGAGTATTTCACTGATGACGATTCTTCCGCAAATGCACAATTTTTCCGCGATGACTTCCGTATCCACATGAGAAAAGTTAGAACGATATCAGCATCTCACAAGCATCGCTAGAAGACATTCTGCTACAAGGACTTGTATTCCTGCACAAACGTATTCCTCAGGCTTGACCTAGTCAAACGACCACTTCAATAACCATACTCATGGCCGCATCAAGTGCTCAAGGGAGTAGACGACCGAATCTTCATCATCGACCTTAATGGTAGAGAAGTCAATGTGAACGTCGAACGTCTCAAACCAGCTTACTTGACACCCGACGACTTTACCTTACCAGCGGTAGAATCCACAGATCCGTTCCAGTATCCTAATAATCCTCATGCGACACTGCAATCCAGCTCCGTCAAGCATAATCAACCAGATCAGCAACCAACAACCCAATTGCGTACGTACTCGAACACCAAAATATTTATGTTTACTCATTAAACATAAATATTGACAGCTGCTAATCAGACAAACATTCAGCGCATACTACTTTATTATCGTACCACTAGGAGGAGAGTATTGAGGGAACGCACTGGACATCTGTGTTTCAATCTAGCGAAACTATTTTGAAGTTTTGCTCACTTCGAGAAGAACAGGGCGAGACAAAAGTTCATGTCGATCAAAACAGGGCGAGACAAGTTTTCATCGAGAGAAACAACACACATTCTTCCTTGGTTTGCGTCCGCGGTCGCAAGCATTTCTACACATTCCTCATTTTTTACTACGTTTCGGTTGCTGCGATTTTTAGTTAGAATATAATAAAATTAAGTTTGTTTTAAACGTCGTGTTTATTATTTGTACTGTGTGGTAAAGATATACCACAACAAAATACCCACACGTTCGGTACAGAAACCATGCAGTGCGGTAGTACTTTTTGTCGGTGCTACAGTAACCCCCTCTTAAGCTTGGTCGTCCCAAACAAGATCATCAGGGCTATTGGCATGATAACGATGAAGACGATCCAGGTGAACATTTTTCAGCTTACCACTTACTCCACGCCGGATCCGATAGACAACGTCTTTGACGCGTGTGATCACTCTATAAGGGTCCTCCTAGTCTTGCTGCAGCTTAGGTCACCTCTCTTTTTATCGGTGTGGCTTATACAACCATACTAGGTCTCTTTGATGAAAGCTGGACGTTGTTGCTCGCTGTACTCATCCTCGTCCTGGTCCTCCGATGTATGTCTCGGCTTCTTTCCTTGAGGTCTGCCACGTAGTCCTCTTGACATTTGGGCTTAGGTTAGGTTAGGTAGATGGGTGCCTTCTGACAAAGAGTCACTGCTCACTCAGGCAAACAGTACGGATCAAATGTGCCTAATCATTTAACCCTGGAAACGCTGTAAAGAAAATCCGCTGATAGAACCACTCAGAAAGTGATATGAGTCTGAGGAGGTCTGTTAGCTCAACATTACCCAAGTCCTCCAGCTCCGAGAAGAAGTAACTACCAAGAGTCCTCATTCTTCTGACGGATAGGGCAGGACAGTCACACAACAGGTGACGAATAGATTCAGTTTCTTCTTCGTCCCTGCAACTTCTGCAGTAGTCATTATGCAGCACACCGAGTCGCTCCGGGTGAACGCAAATGGCACAATGTGCAGTTATTATGCCAGAAATGACCCATGCGTTATAACGACTAAGTTTTACAAGAGACGTTGATTTCTTCTTGCTGTAGGCCGGCCATAGCGCCCTGGATGTTGCGCATGTTTCCAGATGAACCCAGCGTCTCTTTGCTTGAACGGTGGCTTCATCCTCTATTTTTTTTCCGCAAGGAACTGTTTGGGTTTGCTAAAGAGGGGAGGGCCCACGATGAGTGCAGCGCCGACCCTTTCCTAGCAAGCTCGTCAGTCCTTTCGTTACCTTCGATATCCATATGACCTGGTTCCCAGCAGAGGGTCACCGCATACGTTTAAGAGTGATTTACAGCTTCTCACACGCCTTGACCTAATTACGGCAGAGTCCAGAGCCTTAACGGCTGCCTGGCTGTCTATATAGACAGTGATCGTTTTACGAACGATATTACTCTGGCGTATAATTTTAGCAGCCTGAATGATGGCCGTGACATCGGCCTGAAAGACTGCAGTCGTGGTTTATTCTAAAGGAGTGGTTTATTCCTAGGGCTTCACAATAAACTCTGGCTCCCGTGCCAACGTCTATCTTACAACCATCGCTATAGAAAGCCAACTCCTTTTTCTTCATGGTTCTTCGATTCTTCCAGTATATTCTGTCGGGAATTCTTGTAGTGAATCTCCTTTCGAATGCTAGCATCGGGTTCATGTAAACAGTTTCCGTCGATCCACTGTTAGTCGGGACAGAATGGAGGCATGGCCGTAAAGGCTTGATGACCACAACCGGCCTTCTCTTAGTCTCACAGCTTTTTTTATCCGCCAGACTGCTACAGTATATGTCAAGCGGAATGAAACTAAGCATGGTTTCCATTGCCGCTGTTGGTGTTGTTCTCATTGATCCCATGACTCCGATGCACGCCGCCCTCTGGATTTTGGTGAGGTTTGAAAGCTGATATTGCTTCTCAAGTACCGTCCACCATACTAGTGAACCATATGTGAGAATGGGTCTTACAACCGCCGTGTATATCCAGCACACCACAGCTGGTTTGAAGCCCCACGTATTACTGAATGCTTTTTTTGCAGGAGTAGAAAGCTACGCTTGCTTTTTTGACGCGCTCGGCAATATTTGCCGTCCCGTTTAGTTTGGAATCTAGACCTACGCCCAGATATCGAGCTGAACTTAAGATACTTAGTTCAATGCCACCGATATTTGGGGGTCTGAAGGTAGGAATTGATCTCTTCTTAGTGAAAAGAACTACCTCCGTATTTGATGGGTTTATTCCCAGCCCTTTGCTGCTGACCCAGTTTGTAATAGGTGAAAGGAAGGTTTATGGGAGTCAGGATTTGAAAATTAAAGGAAGCGAGGATGTGGAGGGGATTTAAGGATGGGATGGGAAGGAAAAGGAAAGGAGAGTCGACTGCGTGAGACGTGGCATGCTTGCGTTGCTCGACTTCGCTCGCCGGAAATGGGGCGGTTCTTGCTCACGCAGATCGACTTAACCTACTACAAATGCATATAACATGCCAAAATTACTTACTTTTTCTTTTAACGGACGGACATCCACCATACAGAGGGCGCTGCTGATGTTGTTGCAGCGTTGGCCCTTTACCCTCCCAACCATGAAATCCGGTGGCCATTTTTTTTGGACTTCCCAATATTGCTGCTGCTGTCGCTCAAGCCATTCTCGCCGAAAGGGTTTAACCAACCCTACCGCACCCCGCTGAAATCTTGTTTACCAAGCCATGATTTATTTTCGAATTGAAAGATTTAAGTTTCCACTCATGTGGCGTGACTCACAAACAAACTTTTATTTAAAATTGGATGCTGAAGGCTTATAACATACATATTCGTTCTTTAAATTTTTATAAAAATAGAATCTTATATAAAAAAAAAATATTTTAAATCAAATTAACAAATAAAAATAACAAAATAAATAAATTAAATAAATAAACAAAAAGCAAAACAAAGGCAAAATAAACTTAAATATGACTTAAAACAAAATAAAAATAATAAAAAACATCATTAAAATACAAAACTAAAAAGAAAGACAGAAACCACGGATATTTACCCCAAATTCTGTCTCCCCCTCTCGTAACACTTGTAATAAGTGAAAGGAGGGTTTATGGGAGTTAGGATTTGAAAAAAGGACAGGAAACTAGGATGTGGATGGGACTTAAGGATGGGATGGGACGGAAAAGGAAAGGAGAGTCGAATACGAGAGACGTGGCATGCTTGCGTTGCTCAGCTTTGCTCGCTGGAAGTGGGGCGGTTCTTGCTCACGCAGATCGACTAAACCTACTACAAACACATATAACATGCCAAAATTACTTACATTTTTTTTTTGAACGGACGGACATCCACCACACAGAGGGCGCTGCTGATGCTGTTGCAGCGTTGGCCCTTTACCCTCCCAGCCATGAAGTCCGGTGGCCATTTGTTAGGACTTCCCAATATTGCTGCTGCTGTCGCTCAAGCCATTTTCGCCGAAAGGGTTTTAACCAACCCTACCGCACCCCGCTGAAATCTTGTTTACCAAGCCATGATTTTATTTTCGTGAATTAAAACACTTAAGTTTCCACTTATGTGGCGCGACTCACAAACATCTTTTATTTAAATTGAATGCTGAAGGCTTATAACACACATATTCGTTCTTTAACTTTTATAAAACTAAAATCTTATATAAAAATAATAATTTAAATTAAATTAACAATTAAACAAATAAATTAAATAAATAAACAAAAAAAAAACAATTAAAGGCAAAATAAATCAAATATATTAAAAACTTAAGATAACAAAAGAAAGATGATAAAAAATAATTTAAATTAAGTTAACAAATAAATAAATATATTAAATAAATAAACAAAAAAAAACAAAACAATAAAAAGCAAAATGAATTTAACTTCAAAAAGACAAATAATAAAAAAATCATTAAAATCGAAAAAACTAAAAGAAAACAGAAAAATTAACCTAATTAATATAATAATAAATTAGTCCCCCTCTCGTAACACTTCTTTTTTTTTGTTACGCCACCTACTACGATTCAGAACCCTACCTAGCTAGAGCTCTAATTAAGTCGCTGTTTTTGTGCCATGAAATAGGGCACACACACTATAAAACGCGAACAAAGGGAAACGGAGTTTTCACAGAACACAAAAAAAATAAAATAATCAAAAAAGGGAAAAGAATTAACCAGAACTAAAAAAAAAATAAGGAAAAACAAATTTAAACTTTAAAGAACAAAAAAAAAGAAAAAAAAAATATGTCACGGCAAAAAAATATAAAAAAAAATACTCGTATCGATGAACTGGTCAAACCGCTAGCGCACGGCGAACCTCTTATTTTTTCCGCTCACAACGGATGCTCTTACGGGCCAGATACGGAACCGGAGAATCTATGCTCCCGTTGGTTCGACGACACAAAATCCAAAATTTCAAAATTGTTCACTCCGCTTAGAGCTTCCCGATATGTTTTTTTTTGTGTTTTTATAGGCGACCAAATTCCTTAGGGATACGATAAAAGGGATTGGCGGCCACCTTGTTTAAGGGATTTACCCTATTTTATATTACGGGTATATGTGACCGCCAATTATGTTCCTATTTTCGCCTATATTTTTTTAAATTAAAATTTTTTGTTTTATTGCACTGTCTTTCTTTATATTCCAACTTATAACTAGCACTTACCCCTAAAAAATATATTAATTATTCACCAATTCTTCTCCTGACCGTAAATGCAAACTTTTTAGCACACTATTTATAATATTCGTAGGTACACTATCCGATTTACGACTATACAATTATCCGCACTATACTTCTTTATTTTTTTTTGTGGCACTGCCCATTAGAGGGTCTTAAAAAAAACTGCGCTGAGACGTGTGTCTCCTTGGACTTTCGTCTCTCTATTCTGACTGATCTGAACTGACTTTGTCCAGTTCCACCTCTCTTCCAAAAAATATCCCTCTAGCCTACGGATTATTCCACTGGCCGTTTTGGATCTCTCACAGCTAGAGGAATTTCAATCCATAACGGCCTCTCCATCTGAATTCTTGCTTAATGGGCTTTAATGTACCCTAACGCAACGTTAACGTAATGCTTTAGTATATTTAGTTGAACGCTGGTATGGCCAAGGCGAAACAGGAGGAATGTGAACCAAACAAATGTCAAAATGGATAGAGGCGGCAAGTTGCAGATGTAAGTATGAAAAACTTTTTAGTTATTTTATTTCCTAAATTATAGTATCTTCTTTTTCTTTTACAGCCTAGCATAGATTCCTCGCTACTACTACTCCATTTTTCACAGCAGCAGCAGAACCAGCAAGTTAAACGTAAGTACTACGTGCATATTTGTAATTTTCCTTTTTGTTTACATATATCTTTGCATTTCTCGGAGCCGCTTGTCAGTGCTAAGGGTGGATGGACTACATTCATGTGGACGAACGGATATGTGCTAGTTTCCAGTGTGTCGTAAGCTATTCTATTAAAATACATCTTTCATTATGATTTATTTTATTTTTCTCCCCCAGGGTAGCTGCAACAAAAACTTCGACCATGTTGAAGTGCAAAGGATGACGGGGCGAAGAGAGGCAGATCCCCGAATCAAAACGTGGGGAAGAAACCCACCCTCTGCAAGCCGGGCACTATTCAAGTAGGTGGTATGTATTTTAAAGTGCTTGACCTTCGGTAATACTTATCTTAGTCCTATTCCGTCACGATATACCTATTTTTCAATACTTACAGATAAATGCACAACACAAAAGAAAACAACATCAGATGGAGGAATGCAGCACATGCACAGGATCGAGTAGCTGTGGCCGTTTCATCTCAGTGAGTCTTATTTTATTTTGGGTATGCATGCATTATTCTTGTATACATATATGTGTAGATTATATCGACTAGGATTTTATAAATATAATAGATAACAAAATACATATGAGAGAAAAAAAAGAATTAAATACTGCTTTGCAGATTAGGCTATGTGATATAGAGAAATAAATAACTGATTCGATACGTACACAACATAGTTAATAGTCATAGGTATATAAGATAATAAACAAATAGATAGATAGATATATTATATATGTGAGGTCGAATAAAAAAATAACATATACTTAGAACTAAATTAAATAAGACTAGATCTTAAAAGACTAGATAGATATAATGAATAAATAAATAAATAAATAGATATAAAATAAAAAATAACTCTAATATACTTTAATAGATAGATAAATTAAACTAAATAATAAGTGACTAGATAGATGTAATAAACAAATAGATATGTATCTGGACGAATAAATAAATAAATAACACATACTTAAATAATGAATGACTAGATAGAAATTTTAAATAAATAACTCGAATAAATATGAAAAGATAAATAAATGCCTTAACTAACTTATCCTATACAATTTAAAACATATTATACATGAACTTAGAATAATCTATTGACGGGAGCAAATACATAAAGAATACATAACCTAGGATACATAACACTTATTGCTTCAGGTCTTTTGCATGGAAGACGCCTATCTTTTTTCCAGCTAAATTTTCTAACTCGTACATATTGTTCCCGATCGGTTTTATTATTCGACATTTAAAATAGCACAGTTTCGACGCTACATTCTTTGTCGTGTCGCTAAGAACAAAGTTGCGCCGAAATACTTCCTGTCCGGGTAGGTAGCGTACTTTTCGGGTGCGTACGTTATACGTTCTTGCGCTTTTCTCATTAGCCCGTAATAAGCTATGTCGCTGAGGTGAAGATCCCAGTTGCGTTGATCTTCCTTCAGGTATGAACGTATGGCCGCCAACAGCGTTCTATTCACCCTCTCCGACGCGTTTAATTGTGGTGCGTAGTTTGCAGTCTTAAAATGCCTAATACCATATTTTTGCAGAAGATTTTGGAAATTCATGCCAAGAATTGCTTCCCATTGTCGGAATGTATGACTTCCGGAACTCCGAACATGTTAAAAACGTCGTTGTAAAGGAATCTTACGACACTGCTGGTGTTGCCATTTTTTAAAGGTTTCAGAAAGACAAACTTTGAAAAATGGTCTAGGACAACAAACACGTATGCATTACCGGACTTTGATCTTGGGTACGGACCCAAGAAATATATGTACAACTTTTGAAAAGGACGATCGGTACAATAACTGGTACGTATAGGGGGACGAGATATCTGACAAGAAGACTTATATTGCTTACATACTGAACAATTAGATACAAAACGTCTGATTTGGACAGTCATGTTTGGCCAGTAAAAGTACTGTCGAACTCGTTGCAATGTTTTTGCCATTCCACCATGAGCTGCTTGAGGAGGATTATGTGCTCGGGAGATTATGTCTTCGGTTAATCCGGAGGGAATCCACAACAGCCAGTTGTGTTCTATCAGAACTTCATCTCCAATAGGTGGTAATGAGCGTTTATACACATAATTATCCACGATTTTTAAGTCAGGCAGCTCTTCGTGGTGATCTTGTATGGTGGCTATCAGACTTTTATACTCTTCGGACTTAAATTCTTCGGAGTTCAAGTCGATCAGTTGTGCAACACCTTCCAATTCCAAACTTTCGACAAAAACTCGGGAAAGTGTGTCTGGCACGACATTGTGCCCTTGCGGTGCTCTACGTCAAACGTGAAACCCTGTAGCTTCAGACTCCACCGTGCCAATCTGCCGCTAAGATCTTTGAGCGTCATTAGCCAACGCAGGCTAGAGTGGTCGGTGATTATGGTGAAGTCCATGCCTTCGACGTATGGTCGGAATTTCTACACCGCCATAACGGCAGCCAGACACTCTTTCTCCGTCACGCTGTAATTCTTCTGACAAGAGTTTAGCTTCTGTGAGAAGTAAGAAATGGGTGACTCTTCGTTTGCATCATTCCTTTGGAAAAGGACAGCACCTATTCCGGACTCCGAAGCATCGCACTGGATGTAAAAGCGCTTTGTGAAGTCCGGATGTGTGAGCACAGGGGCAGATGTTAAAGCCTCTTTGAGTTTCTCGAATGCTACAAGTGCCTCATCCAACATTTTGAACTTTTCATTTTTTTTCTTCAGCGTGTCCGTGATGGGGGCAGTCAAGCTCGAAAAATCCCTAATAAACCTTCTATACCACCCTGCAAGACCAAGCAGCCTGCGAACCTGCTTAGGGTTTTTTGGCACAGGGAAGTCAACAATGGCTTCCACCTTAGCAGGATCAGTCTTCAGCATCCCACCACCAACTATGAACCCCAAATACTTCAATTCCTTGAAGCAAAATTTGGACTTGTTCAAGTTGATGGTGAGATTAGCTTTACGCAAGCACTGTGCGACTTCGTCAAGCAGGGTCACATGTGTTTGGAAATCCGGCGCTATGATGAGCAGGTCATCAGGGTACACAAAGACGCGGTCCTTTAACCGTGAGGGGATAACCTTGTCCATTAGACGGCACATCCTTTGAGCTGCATTACACAACCCAAAGGGCATGACCGTAAACTGATACAAGGGTCTCCCCGGCACCGTAAACGCAGTCTTTTCTCTGCTCTGTTTCTCCAGCGGTATTTGCCAAAAAGCATCCTTTAGATCTACGCTACTAATATAGTACGTGTCTTGTAGACGACTGAGAAGCCCGTCGATATGGGGGAGAGGATAAGCGTCCTTTTTTGTCAAAGTGTTCGCTTTACGCGAATCCAGGCAAAGCCGATCCTTACCTGGCTTCCGTATAAGGACTACTGGTGAACACCAAGGACTCGCACTCTCCTCGATAACGCCTAGGCTTATCATTCGGTCTACTTCTTGGTACAAAAGGGCTTGTATCGCTGGAGACACAGGGTAGTGACGCTACTTCACAGGGGCCGCATCCCCTGTATCGATGACATGCTCCTCAAGCGCCGTCCTTCCAAGCCCATGCTGAGTATAGCAGAGGAATCTACGCTTGACCGTCTCCAACTCGGACCGCTGCTCCACTGATAACTGGTGGGTATTTGCGACATCTGTAGCATCCGAGAGGGTGACTGAGCTCACAATGTTAGGTGCTATCTGAAATGTTTTCCAAAAGTCGACACCTAAATATAACTCTTGGTCCAAGTTTGGAACTAAATAGAACGTGAAGTTCTGTTTGCTACCGCTGTACGTGACCGGAACTTTAATTTTGCCAACGATCGACTGACTTTTGCCATCGGCGGTCTTCACGTCGGACAATGGGACAATGGTTACATTTAAGGACTTTACAAAATTAAGGCAATCTTTTCCCAATATACTGACACTGGCCCCGCTGTCTAATAGACCGAGAACATCCTTATCCCCGATTTTTATTTTGGCATAAGGTCTTGGGTCAGTGACAGTATCTAATATAGTAGAATATATGCTCTTTCTGACTTCTCTCCTAAGCTGGTATCTCTTTCTAGCTTTTAATATTCGTTTTGAAATTAAGTTACTCTTCCTGTTAAATATTCTCGCACGTGCTAAATTGTATTCTCTGATCCTTATATGTAAAGGTCTAATTTGTGTTACTTTTTTATTTTCTACTAACCCTTCTCTATTTTCCCTAGCTAAAATCCTGATCTTATCATCGTCCGATGGTCAACGATGGCTACAGGTCTCCGCAGTTTGCGTCTCAGAGTCCCTCTTTGTTGTGATTACGGGGTCTGAGTCGAACGCGACTCCCCCGAAGACATCGCGTTCGTCAGCCGGTTTTCCGGATTGCAGCGGCGGCACTTCGGAGTTATGACCCCTTCCTGCCCACATTTATAACAAAATATGTTCCGCGTACTAGAAGGGCAATCCATGAACGTATGTCCCTCCGTTCGACAATTCCAACAGACAAGTCTTTTGGTATCTGGATTCTTTCGGGTCATCTTAGGGTGAGCTCCTGTGTACTGCAGTGCTGCCACCTCCTCGTCGGGATAAAATGACTCTTCGTACTCCAACTCATTCGCAACATATTTTGTCAATGGCCGGTGGTGTTTTGGCATCTCCCTACTCGGAAACGCATTCTCCGCATCCTTACATGCGTACCTGAGCTGGTCCAGAGGAAATATGGCCATGGGATACACCAGCTTTCCTACCTTCTCATTAAGGTTACGTTTGAGTATCCTTACTAACTCCACTTCGGGAATCTGCATCCTGAGCTGAGATCTCAGCTTGGATATCGACGAAAATAATTCATCGCTACGCTCCCAGGTACCTTGCCTCCTATCCATTATGTCTCGCATTATTTCAAAATCGGACTTCGTGTTTTGGAATTGGCGAATTAGGGCATCGCGTAGGATTGGCCAGTCCGAGCGATAATTGGTACGCTGAAACTGCCAATACCACTCGTACGCAGTACCTGAAAGCAGTAGGTGAAAATCCCGCAGGATCTCAGCCCAGGAGCAATCATACTGTCTTTGGAGGGTTTCCAATCTAAAAATGAAGTCTTCTACGGTTAGAGTTTCTGGCTTACCCTCGAAGTTTATTCCCCACTTATCGATTTTAATCGGACCTGGCTCTGCCGATGAGTGTCTCGCTGGTGAATCCCAAGACTGGCACTATTTAGCAAATCATTGGCATGGCCTTGCCTTTGGTCGGAAATTCCAACCGGAATATAGGCTTCGGTCATTGGATCCAGCTGAGGTTGCGAGTGGGAGACGTTGAATTGTTGCGGAGGAGTCGGCTTGCGAACGATATTCGGATTCATCCTAGACCTTTGGACGCTTTCTTCTTGTGGAAGAGTCGGACGGGTAACATAATCAATTTCTTTCATGAAATCTGAAAAGTTATTTCTCAACTCTGTTTTCAGATTTTGCGAAATCTCTTCCCTTAAGGAGTTCTGGTATGTGGTGAGAGCACTCACCACAGTCAGATCAATGTAGTTCTTTAGTTCGGACGATACCCTATCTTGCTCATAATTGCTACCCTGGCTACCTGTTCTGGACATGTTTGCATCTTTTCGCTCCATTTGGCCAACCATCGTTTGGACACTACTGTCTTGGGCCGACAGCGAAGCTGCTCCTAATTGGCTAAGGCTACTGTAGGACGGGGCATGCACAGATTCAGATGAAGTTGTGGAATGAGTAGAAGACATGGGAACACCGGAGCTAAGGGGAAGATCGGAAGAAGATGTGGTCACTGGAATTGGCATTTTCTTAAGCGGTGGACTATGCTTAACCGGCAACATTATGTCCGGGTTTTGTAAACGCTGTTTCGTTACGGCTCGAGTGAGTACTTTATTTTCTAAAAATCCTATTTGTTCGTTTCTAATTTTTTTTCTTATTTCCTCCTCTATATCTTTTGTAGATGGCATTATGTAATATAACTACCTACTACTGCACAGAAGAGAAAAGGACAATAGCAACAGAAGATGTCTTTTCAACATGCGTATCTGTCGACGAAAATCAAGGGGTAAGAGCTAGTATGTAAGCTAATAAAAAAAACTTCAATATGTAAATATTTATATAGGCTAGATTAAGTATGTATTGTAATATAAGAACTTATGCATAGGTAAAGGTATTTATTAAAAAAAATAAGAGAACACTAAATATACAAAAAAAAATTAGTAATAAAGAATGTGAAAACAAAAAGAAAACAAAAATCGTAAACAAAGAAAAATCAAACTATAATAAATAAGCAATAATGTTCTATATATTTGTATATGTATGTAGTAAAAATGATAGTAGGTATAATAAATATTTAAAATAAGTATATAAAAAAAAGTTTGTTGTCATTTATCATGGGGGGTGTTTCAGGCGGTTGTCTTCGGCGGTATTCTCGTTGGCGTGACTTGAGTTCCAACAGCATCATGTTTCCAGACTGCAGACGGACTAAGTTTTATATCCCTCGGTGTGGTGAAACATGAAAACATAAAACAAAAACGACAAGGACACACTGTTGTATTTCCCCCTGCTCCCGCAATTCTAATACACCCCGAGGGCTTTGTTGGAAGACTTGGAGCAGTGAGAGCAACAACACATATAATGACTTAACTAAGGACGGTATAGTGCTACATGATACGACTAGACAACATCGAACAAGGCCACTATACCACGTAATACTAAACATAAGACAAGAGAAAAATGAAATTTGAAATTGAAAAAAAATAAATAGACAAACACAAAAAAACAAAACTAGGACAAACAGATTTCAATTACTGTCGCTGTCAACATCAAAGGCACTCGTCGCAATTCATCTCGACATGTTAAATAACTATCCGGGTGAAGACTTACGAGGACTTCGATGTCGACAGCGAGGGTAATAGAGGACAAGGACGACATAAAAGGTTCCAATTGTTGTCATTGTCAATATCAAAGGCACTCGTCGCAATTCACCTCGGCATGTTAAATAACTATCTGGGTGAAGACTTACGAGGACTTCGATATTGACAATAAGGGCAATTGAGGACTACTACTACATAGAACGGAAGACGTGGACAAACATATAAACGTTGGGCGCCATTTTTTGTAATATGTGAAAGGAGGGTTTATGGGAGTTGGGATTTGAAAAAAGGACAGGAAACTAGGATGTGGATGGGACTTAAGGATGGGATGGGACGGAAAAGGAAAGGAGAGTCGACTGCGAGAGACGTGGCATGCTTGCGTTGCTCAGCTTTGCTCGCTGGAAGTGGGGCGGTTCTTGCTCACGCAGATCGACTAAACCTACTACAAACACATATAACATGCCAAAATTACTTACATTTTTTTTTTTGAACGGACGGACATCCACCACACAGAGGGCGCTGCTGATGCTGTTGCAGCGTTGGCCCTTTACCCTCCCAGCCATGAAGTCCGGTGGCCATTTGTTAGGACTTCCCAATATTGCTGCTGCTGTCGCTCAAGCCATTTTCGCCGAAAGGGTTTTAACCAACCCTACCGCACCCCGCTGAAATCTTGTTTACCAAGCCATGATTTTATTTTCGTGAATTAAAACACTTAAGTTTCCACTTATGTGGCGCGACTCACAAACATCTTTTATTTAAATTGAATGCTGAAGGCTTATAACACACATATTCGTTCTTTAACTTTTATAAAACTAAAATGCTCTTGCGGGCCAGATACGGACCCGGAGCATCTATGCTCCCGTTATTTGACGACACGAAATCCGAAATTTAAAATTTTTCACTCCACTTGGAGTTTTTCTATGTGTGTTTTTTGTTAATTTTAGGGGACCAAATTTCCTTAGGGATACGAAAAAGGATGATTGGCGGCCACTTTGTAGGTTTTTATTATGATCTGAGGGATTTACCCTATTTTGCTTTCTGGATATATGTATGTGACCGCCAATTATGTTTTCATTTTTGCCTATATTTTTTTAAATTAAAATTTTTTTATTGCACTTCCTTTTTTTTAGTCTTACTGCTAGCACTTACCCCAATAAAAAATATTAATCACTGACTCTGTTCTTGTCTGTAAATACTAACTTCATAATACAATAGCTACACTAGACGTTTTCATAACACGCACTATATGTACTTCTTTGTTTTTTTTGGCACTGCCCATTAGAGGGTCTTTTTAGCAAAACTGATAAAACGTGTGTATCCATGGACTTTCGTTTCTCTATTGGCGTGAACTGACTTTGTCCAGTTCCACATCTCTTCCAAAAATATCCCTCTAGCCTACGGATTATTCCACTGGCCGTTTTGGATCTCTCTCAGCTAGAGGAATTTCAATCCATAACGGCCTCTCCATCTGAATTCTTGCTTTATGTACTTTAATGTACTGTAACGCAACGTTAACGTAATGCTGTAATACATTTAGTTGAACGATGGTATGACCAAGGCGAAACAGGCGAAACAAAAAAAAAACAAATGCCAAAATGGATACAAACAGGCGGCAAATTCCAGAGGTAAGTACCATAGTTTTATTTTTCTTATTTTTCTTTCCTAAATTATTATATTTATTTCTCACGGCATGGATTTCAGACTACCAATACTCCTGTTTATACAGCAGCAGCAGCAAAAGGCAAGTTAAATGTGAGTACTTTTAGATATATATATAATTTAGCTTTTGTTTACATTTTGTCTTTACGTTTCGGAACTGGCAAGCGGCTAAAGCTGGATGGAGGACAAGCAGATGGACGGATGGGCACATATTCTCGCTTCCAGTGTGTCATAAGGTAAGTATTTTTCATAATGAATCGCTATTCATTAAAAACATTTTTCTTTTTATGTTCATAGGGTGGCTGCAACAAGTTATCCACTAGTTGTAGCGCGAAATTAACCGTTTCCCTTAGGACTGGAGGAAATTTTCCCGAAACCAGGATGGCGACATCGTCCGCATAGACCGTCACGTTGAAGCCTTCCTTCGGTATTACCAAGATCTTATCCACCGCAAGGAGCCATATTAGCGGGGACAAGACTCCACCTTGGGGTGTTCCTCTGCAGACCCTTCTCCGAATGGTTACATCTCCTTGCTTTGAAGATATAATCCTTGATTGAAGCATCTGTGTAATCCAGTTTCAGAGGCCGGTGTTGAGATGAGCTCTGCGCAGACCGTTCAGGATCGCGTCAGAACTTACGCTGTTGAATGCCCCTTCAATGTCTAGGAACACCCCAGGAGTGAACTCCTTGAAGTGGAGGGATATTTTTATGCTCGATACGACCCGGTGGAGGGCCGTATCTACCGATCTGCAGCAGATGTATACATGTTGTGATTTAGATAGGTAATCATCGCCGATCACACCTCTTATATATACATCTATAAAATGTTCCAAAGTTTTCCGGCGTTGGTGTCTTGGCCACGACCTTCCTTAGGCGGAACGCTTCGTTTGTTGATTCTATAGATGCGCAAAAGGACTTCCCAGAGTTCCTCTCTGCGAACCTAATCTCTTTCTTGTGGAGCTTCGCGCTTTCTTTATAGGTGGACCACTCGACGACCCCATCCTTAGCGAGGTTCCACCCTGCTCTTGAAATGCGAATGAGTTCCGCTATTTTATCGCTCTACCATGATGGACGCCTTTTACTGCTAAGCCTACTAACCGGGCAGGACTTCTCGAAGGATCGCGTAAGGGAACCAGTCAATGCATCGACTGCATTGTCAACTGCTCCAATCGAGTCGAGGTCCTCAGTGAGGTGATTCACTGATTTCCTCAGTTCTCTCTTGAATTTTGACCAGTTAGCCCTACGCGGATTTCTAAAAGTCCCTCTCTGACGAGTAGAAAGTTTTAGCTTCGAGAGTATCCAAAAATGATCAGATAGTGATGCCTTGTTGGAGACCTTCCAGTTAACAACTTCAGCAGACCTCTGCTCAGAAATAAAAGTTATATCCAAGGCTTCCCTTCTATTAGACGTTACAAAGGTGGGGTCATTGCCTCTATTACAGATAATAAGATTGGTTTCTAGAATATAATTAAACATAACTTCGCCTCAGCATTGATGTCGGTGCTACCGCAGAGAGTATGGTGGGCGCTGGCATCACATCCCAAGACTAAGTTTTTCTGACCTTTTTAAGACGCTGATATGAGCGACACCAGATTTTCCGAGGGGACATTGATGCTGTCATCTTAAGGTAGGTACGCAGACGCCGCCGTGCAGTTTCCATTCACCCCTCTCACATTTACCACTGTTAAGTCACCGGAGTTGAAATGAGATAACATTATTATATTTAGACTCTTTTTAGCCACGATACACGTCCTAACCTTGCCAGCGTCGCTTCTATAATATACATTATAATTTTTCTACCCTAATCCCATCACGCGATTGTTATGAATCCACGGTTCCTGGATTAGGGCCAGATCCAGCTGCACTTGTCGGAGGCGACTGCACTATGATGAAGATTGATTGGTGTCCTCCGAAGACCTAAGCTTCTTTGACACAAAATCCTCCCGCCTGGTCTCGGCCATCCTACGAAGATGTTCAGCGGCCCTCGAGGTTTCTGGCTTATCTGCAGCAGGATCTGCTTTAGTGGCAGCGGTCTTTCATGTGGTTTTGATATTGATCGCTACTCCTTTCACGTTGAGGTTTGCCTTAGGGGCAGCGACCTAACGGCTGGCCTTGGTTCTAGCAACGCTCTGTTTAGGCGCAGGCCTCGTCAGAGCGTTCTTTGCTATTGTGTCAATAGCCCAAGCCAGGGAGTTTTTTTCCTTTTCTGAGACGGAAGAGGGGTGTTTTGCGTCCAGCATCAACTTAACATGCGTCGCTCTACGGAACAACCGCCGTCTCATCTGACCTGGGGAGACCTTCACGACATTTGGGTTTATGGGATCCAAATTTCACCTCTCTAGGTAGCCGGTCTGCTTGACCAAACAAGATTTCAGATGTAGTATGTCAAGTAGTACTGTGCACTGCATTTCGGTAGGCCATCAGGAAGAGAGGAATTTGTCGATCCCAATCGCGCTGGTAGTCTCCTAAGACCTTGGAGAGATGTTCGTTTAAGGTTCTGTTGCAGCGCTCTATCATTCCGTCGGATTGTGGATGAAGCGGAGTCGTCCTCGTCTTTTTAATTCCTAGTAGTTTACATACTTCTTGGAATATCTTCGATTCGAAGTTTCGTCCCTGGTCAGAATGCAGTTCCATAGGCAGGCCAAGTTGTTGACGATCTGTTCTACGATGGTCTTCGCTCCCTGGTTAGGGATAGCGAACGCTTCCGGCTATTTGCTGAAGTAGTCCATGACGACTAGGATGTAACGGTTACCATTGTCGGTTTTCGGAAATGGGCCAGCGATGTCAGCGGCGATCCGTTCAAAGGGTGCGCTCACGTTGTACTGCTGCATTTTGCCTCGCGTCTTCCTTCTGGGTCCCTTGCCGGCTGCACACACGACGCATTTTCGGCACCAACTTTTTTCTACATCTTCCCTCGCACCTTCTCCAGTGTCTTGTTTGCATCCAAATGACTCCATCATGCATCTCCCGTAGCACCTCGTGTACTTTTGATCGCTGCAAAATGAGCTGCATTATGAAATCTTTTCCGTCCGGCCTCTCCCATTTCCTTTCCCACTGAGCAGAGTATGCCTTGAGAGTGGGGCTTCTGTTCGAGATATTCTGTCCGTTTGGCTTTTTCATAAACTCCTTCCACACTAAAATCGGCTCGACGTCCGGGTCTTCTTTTTGATCGCTGCGGACTTCCTCTGCACTCCAACCGCACTCCAACGCATCCGCATTAGAATGAAGTTTCCCTTTACGATGCTGGGGCCTCACTCTGTATTGCTACTCTAAAGTCAAATCAATCGAATTCGCAGAATTGTCACTCTGTAATTCGAATCGCAAATCCAAATTTATGACAATCGAACAAACTTTTGTTGCCAACTTCAATGTCAATTTCTTATCGCAAATCTGGCACTCTGTATTGCTAAGCGAAATGTCAAAGTAACTCGAATTTGCATCATTTTGTTCTATTGCTATTTGGTTTGCGGATGTTGAGGTAAGCAATTGTGTTTCTTTTAAAATGTAAGTATTTTATGACATAAAATGTTATTTTTAACTTAAAATACAATGAAAGTGATATACATAAAATAGTTTTGTGAAATTACTTGATTAAAACGTGTTTTAGAACATTAGGCCGGCCACCTAAAATCAAATGTAAATGTTCCACCTTAACTTCTCTTGAAGGTAGCAGTGGATAGAATGAGTAAGTGGGAAATACACGATACAACTGTTCTACGAACGGTTTCACATCTTTGGTGTTGTATACGATAATTGTGTCGTGTGTATTCACACAACCGACCGTTGTACTGATAGCGTATGGTCGTATGGTCTTGACTGTACAACCGCTGTAACATACAAAAACTGTATGGAAATTATATGGTGTGTATGTGTAAAATGCCTGAATAAAATGTCTGGTTGTACGTAAGTCGTATGCAAATTGTATGTGTGTGCTACATGCAACAGTATGCCGATGCCGGTACGACGGTTGTATCATGTATTTCCCACCCAATACTCAGTTTCGGGTTGAACCAACCACTGCTATATTTTTCTTCTACTTTTTATCACTTAGCTCCATTATATTCGACCTATTTCTGATTCGCCTGCGTTCTATTCATTCTACTTGTGTGTCCTCTTGATGAAACCACAATTCGACAGCATCCAGTTCCATTTCTATAACATATATTTAACTTTCTTTCTCAAATATAAATAAAACACAAAATTCTTTGAAACGAAATTTGCTTCAAAGTGACATTTCAGCGTTCGATACTCGAAGCTAGATTCGCACATTTCATAGCCCCAGTTGGCAATACTTCCATTCGATTCTGTTTTCTTACAGAGTGCTGGCTAAGATTAGAATCGCAAAGCACTTTCGCAAAAATTTTACTTTCGAGTAGCAATACAGAGTGAGGCCCCTGTATTTCGTAGTCGTACATCTGCAATTGTTAGCACCTCGTGCTACGGGATAACTCTGTGCAGTAAAATGTCGCTGTAATTTTAGCTGTAAGAAAATACTGAAAGAAACTGTGCCAAAAGAAAACTGTAGTTAAATAAAACAACCGAACTTGCTAACTTGTAAATCGATAATAGTTTTATTCTGCTATTTAATTTCCTTTTATGTACAAGCATAATGTAGTAAGTAGTTTCTCAGCGGTCAAATGCATTCTTGCAGTTGTGGGGGAGTGGGTGCATTCAACGCATTCATCTTTCTCCTGGTCTGGACATTCTGAACACAACGGAGAGCTATCGTGTCCAAACCGGTAAAGATATTTGCGATAACCTCCATGGTCAGACAGGAACTGCGTGAGGTGGTAGGTGCAGTTCCCATGTGCTCGGTTTATCCAAATTTCGATGGTTGGGATTAATTTATATCTGCCTTTAACCGCATTATCCCATCGATCTTGCCACACAGCTCTTGAAGCTGCTTTTTCTTCTTCTATAACCCTTCTTCTTTCGCTAGCCTCTTGATGGCTCGAGCCTCTCCGATTGTAGATTCTCTGCATCTCGTTCGCGAGGATGTCGATCGGAACCATTCCTGCTATGACAAAGGTTGCTTCGTCAGAGATAGTTATAAAACCACTGATGGTCCTTATAGCGCAGAGTCTGTAGGCTGATGTAAGTTTCCTCCTTGTTTCTTTGGTCGCGAGAGCCCCCCCGAGAGTATGTACATAGGTACATATCCATTTATGCATTATCTTATGGGATTTAATTTTCTGTGAGCTTGCAGTATCTCGTTTTGTTATTGTTTTTTTGTTTATGTATTTTCTTGTGTGCGGTATGTATGTATGGTATGTACATAGGTACATATCCATATCTGTGTGCATTATATTATGGGATTTAATTTTCTGTTTTTGTTGTCGAGTGGTGCGCGTGTGTAAATTCAGGGGCACGATTGCAATATCCGTGGCGCCACGATGTTTTTATGTTTTCTAATAGATCTCGAAGCACTGAGCAAAAAATAATAAGTAACATTTTTTGATATCTCGCTTAGTTTTTGAGATATCTAACTTTGAAAATTTACTTTTGACAACCAATATTTCAGTAAAAACTACCTCCAGTGTTGCCAACAGAGGTTAAGTGGCGCGCTTTGCGCGATTCATTTATTTCAACTACGCTTTCCCGAGGGGTTTAGCCGCTCACGCGACTTCGTCGCTCCGCTAAGGGTATGCGCCTGGGGCTAAGTCTAACATAAGTGTGTTATGTCCCCTTTTTTGTAAAAGAGATCTGTAAGAAAATATCGTCATTAGCTGGCAACACTCAAATTAATTTTTTTTATGGACTTCATACCCGAAATGCACAGCGGCTATTGAAATATCGGTTGTCATAAGCCAATTTTCAAAGTTCGATATCTCGAAAAGCGATATGTCAAAAAATTTTACTTATTATTTTTTGTTCAGTGCGTCGAGATCAATTAGAAAATATCAAAACATCGTGGCGCCACGGATATCGTAATATCCCCAATTCAGGTGTTTAAATTTCAAAATTAGTGTAGTAATTTACTAGGATGCTCAAAAGTGATTTAATGTGTAATAAAGTTGTTGTTTTGGACAAGTGTGGTGCTCCGTGATTTGAGGAGTTGCAGGAATCCCGCCAAAGTGATCCCAATGGCGCATGAGAGAGTTGATTTGCGCGAAGTGTTTGTATTTGTATGGGGTTAATTTAATTTAAAGTATTTTCGTTTGTGAATTAAATGTGCTGCGAATGGACTCTAATAGGGTGATATGTTGTGTGGAATTAAATGAATGTTTGATTAATTTATTTTAATAAATCTATGGATGTATGGATTTTTGCCTTGCTTTCTTTGTGTGTTTTCACGAGTTGCAGTTAGGTGGTTTCACTTGAGTTACTCCTTGGAAGCGGACAAAGGTTGGTAATTGGTCTTTTGAATTCTCCTAGCTGCGTTTTTATTTTGACTACTCGGGTTATGTTGTCGTTTCCGGGGTATATGTCCTTTATTCGACCAAGGCTCCATCTAGCTGGGGGAATTCGTTCGTCTTTCAGCAGCACCAAGTCTCTTACCTTTAGCTGTGATTGAGGTTTCAGCCACTTCGATCGCTACTGCAAACGAGTTAGATATTCTTGCTGCCACTGCTTCCAGAATTCCTGCAGGTGATTTTGTACTGCCTTCCATCGGTCGATATACTCCTGTTTGCCTATAGTAAGGTCCCGTTGAGGCGCGGTGAATATTGTCTCTCCGATTAGGACGTGGTGTGCAATTCGGTGATGTCCTAGTTCCAGGATAAAGGGTTGTCGCTGGTCGTAAGGCAGGTCAGCATGTTGAAATCTTCCGCCCACTCTAAAGATGCCATCACTGTCAACAAATGGATTCAATGGATTCAAGGCCCCCCTACCTCTGCACTTAGGGATCCCTCTGGGAAACAACTCTTGCTGAGCGCATCAAGTAACAGTTTTTGATACATCGTCAAGTTCCGTCGGAGAAGGGATCCGAAAGCCCTTCTAGAGCGTTGGTCCTTTGAGTTGCTTGCAAATCGCCTGTAGTAACCGATTACACTGATGAGTCCTTTGAAATCCGACGAACGATACGTCAGTTGGTTGATAGGGTCATCCGATACAGCTGCGTGATGAATAATTCTTCTTCTCACCTTCGTCTGTGGTAAGATACGTTGTTTGTGTCGGAAGTTCAAAATTCCAACATGTTCGTAGAAATGAGGGCCCATTTCACCATAGCGTGAACCGCAAAAGTGTTGATGGAAGTGCTCCTCTCGGAGCCAAATCTGTTAGGTGTGTTGTGTTGGGACATGTTTCTATACGTTGGTATCCGTTAGACGCTGGATCTCTCCTGCCTTGTTCCTAATGAATGTCTCCCATCTTGAAGGCGGTAAGAGAATCCAACACAGTGCGATTGTGGAATCAGTCCAGGCATACATCTTGAAGCCCTTCTGCTCGATGATGTGCGCGACGTAGCAGTTTGGCCAGCATCACAGCACCACATAGTTTTAAGCGGGGAAGACTTGCTGGTACCACAGGTGCGACCTTTGACTTGGGGATAAGGAGATGCGTGTGAACTTTACCTTTTTCGTCCTGTATCCATAGATATACTGCTGCCCCATACGCCTTTTCTGATGCTGTAGAAACTATGATCTGGCAACACTTCAACTGTCATAATGTTGTACTACTCATTCTATTCCTTCTCGTCGTGTCCTTTAGCGTCGTACAACACGACACTTCAATAAATTAATCTTTAAACTGCAAAATAATCCTCTTTTATTTCCAACATGTTATGGGCTCAGCTGGCTAAAAATACTGGAAAGTATTCAGGAAAACATTTACTTGGTGGATATCAATATTTGTTAACGAAAGAAAACATAACTTTCCCTAACCTCAAAATGAACATGAATAGAATCCAACTATTCAATGGAGAGAATTACGCCTCGTGGAAACCCCAAATGGAAGCAGTGCTACACAAAGCACGGCTAATTGGTTACATCGATGGCAAGATTGCGAGACCAGCGACTGCAGGTACAGACCAGCAGACTTGGGATGAAAAGGACATGGATGCAAAAGCCGAACTGATTTTAGCATTGGAACCCAGTATCATAGCTCTGGTAAAGGATAGGAAATTATCTTAAGACGTTTGGAAATTCCTGGAAGACACTTATGATCGAAAAGGACCGAGGCAGAAAGCGGAGGAGTTCCGACGTCTCATAAATACCAGGATGGGATCAGCTCAGAATATGGATGAATACATCAGGGAGTTCAAAACTACAATCAGCAGGTTACAAGAACTGCAAGCTACACTCGACAAGGACTTGCTTGTTATAATTCTGCTGGATGGGTTATCGGATGCTTACAAGGATGTCCAAGCCGCGTTTGACGCACAAAGTACCTACCCAGACATTGATGTTGTTTGTAGCAGACTCCTCGAGGTTAGTGATCGGAAAAAGGAACCCAACAGTAACGGACAACCCACCTTGGCAATGTACTCCAACGGGAAGAATAGAGGTAAAACATTCTCGTACAACAACAATAAAAGCCGTCCATTTCCATTTAATTGCCGTAATTGCGGCAAAAAGGGGCACATGGCAAAAGATTGCTACAATAAAAAGGAAAAGGCCAAAACAGTACAGTCGGATGGCGAGAACGAGACGGATTATGGTTTCATAAAAGCGGAAGAACGCGTATTTAAAATCTCAAATGACGAACCAGCCTGGTGTCTCGATTCTGGAGCCACTTCTCACATGTGCTCACCACGGTCCCTGTTCAAGGATTTGGACATATATACGAAGGACAGCTACGTAACATTGGCAAACGGAAAAAGGGTCAGAATTGCAGGCATTGGAACAGCATCAATACCTCCACACTTAAGCTACATCGGGCAAGAAATTAAACTTTATAAAACTCTTTTTATTCCTGATTTAAAAGAAAATCTCATTTCAGTGAGCAAAGCGGCCAACAAGAAGCTTAAGGTTATATTCGATCACAATCAAGCCAAAGTGTACACCAAAGATGGAGTGTTGCTGCTAACAGCTAATAAAAGGAACGGATTGTACTACGTTAATGGAAAGAATTGGGCACTGGCTACGACAACTGGCAAAACCTCGTTGAGTTTGTGGCACAAGAGAATGGGTCACCTTAATTTAACGTCACTGAAGCAATTGCAATCGAAAGGAATGGTGACTGGATTGCCGCTCAAGTTTAGTTCGGATGACACTAGTTGCGCCCCATGTATTTGCGCGAAACAATCAGTCAAGCCGTTTGTTGTGTGTGGTGAAAAGAGGACAATGAAGAGATTGGAACGGGTTCATTCAGACGTATGCGGACCCATGCGTACGGAATCGCTAGGTAAATCAACGTATTTTATAACGTTTATCGACGATTACTCGCGACGAATTTCTGTATACTTTATGAAAAAGAAAAGCGAAGCATTGGAAAAATTTAAAGCATTTAAGGCATTTGCGGAAAAGCAAACGGGCGATACAATCAAGTGCTTACGGACAGATAATGGCACGGAATACATGAATTCAAATTTCAAGGAATTTTTACAGCAAAACGGAATCTATCACGAGTCCTTTCCACCATACACACCGAACTTTACTTGAAATGGCGAGGTGTCTAAGGTTGGAGGCTAGCTTACCAGACATGCTATGGGCTGAGTTGATATGTACTGCGGCTTTTATCAGAAATAGATGTCCAACAAAGGCAAATGGTGAAGCCACTTCAGAGGAATTATGGACAGGCAAGAAACCGGACGTGTCATCCTTCAAGTGTATCTGAACGAGCGCATACGTTCTGGAAAAGGGAAGTAATCCAGGATAATTCGACGCAAGGAGCACGGAACATGTGCTAGTGGGATATGAAGGTGAACACGGAACATTTAGGCTTTGGAAACCTGGAACCCGTATCGTAGTCAAGAGTAGAGATGTGCGATTTTTGAAAGAAAATTGAAATTTGAGCACCGGTGGAAATAATAACAGTGACCAGGCAAATTATTATGCTTATGATTTCAAACCTATCCTAAGTCAATGCCGTTGTCGAATTTCAGAGAGTCCATCTGTGCCCCTATCGGTGCACAGCGCGCTCACCCCTTGACTCCCGTAATGGTTCGCTACTTCTCCGAACGGAACGATCTATGCTTCGATGGTTTGGTCACGTAGTGCGTATGCCCCCAAACCGGCTTCCAAGACGCGCCATGGTTGCCGTGCCATCAGGTAGGCGACTTCGCGGAAGGCCTAGAAATAGATGGTTGGATCAAGTCCGACATCTCTCCTGGAGCCGCTTAGGGATTCCCCCTGATGAATTGGAGTCAATGGCGGAGGATCGAGAAGGATGGAGAGTCCACCTGAGCATCCTACCCCCGCGACCCTCATGAAGGATTATCGGGCCATTGAAAATGAATGAATGAATGAATGATTTCAAACCTCAGGATTGCAACATCCAACAGCGTAACGAAACGCCAGTTCACAAAATCATCAAGAACGAGCCAATAAAACAGACACCTGGAGAGGACCAAAATCAAGGTTTACCGAACGAAACTGAAGCAGCTTATATTGCCAGCACCGACCCAGTGAGCCTGAAGCAGCTCAAAGGCATGGACAACCGCGAGGAGTGGCGCCAGGCCATGCAAGAGGAATATGACTCACTTATTCGCAATGGAACCTGGGAATTAGTGGACAGACCCACCGATAGAAAGGTAATTCAATCAAAATGGGTTTTCAAAAGAAAGTATTTCGCAGATGGTACTATTGACCGGAGAAAGGCGAGACTTGTGGCGAAAGGACATGGTCAAATTCATGGACTCGACTATACCGACACTTACTCCCCCGTGGCCAACATCCATTCTATTCGTCTCACTCTGGCTGTAGCAGCACAGCACGAACTAGAAGTATACCATCTCGATGTCTCGGCAGCATACTTAAACGGAGAGATAGATACCATTATCTATATGGAACAACCAGATGATTTCCAGGAAGATGCTGGAAATAAGGTCTGCAAATTAAAAAAGGCCATTTTTGGCCTAAAGCAATCCGGCCGTCAATGGAATTTGAGACTAGACAAAACCCTGAAGGAACTTGAATTTACATCATCAGCGTACGACAAATGTATCTACTACAAGGTAAATGGAAAAAGTATTACACTTATAACCATGTACGTCGATGATTTATTATTAGCAACGAACGATGTGAAGGAACAGTCTTTAGTGTGCGCAAAGTTATCGGAAGACTTTGACATTCGAAACCTGGGTGAACCAAAATTATGCGTAGGACTTGAAATCTCCAGAAAGAACGGAATGTTTAATATAGGACAAACAGGCTACATCAACAGTTTGGTAAAATTCTACGATTTAGGTGAAGCAAAGCCATCACGGCTACCTGCGCAAGCTGGAACGAAACTTCAATAGGAGCCGGACATAGAAGGAGAAAAGGCAACTGTCGACAAAACCACATATAAACAGCTAATCGGACGTCTGTTGTATTTGTCAACGTTCAGCAGGCCAGATATCGCATACGTAGTAAACGCCCTGTCTCAACACGTCGAGGATCCAAGACGTCAACACTGGATCGCGGGGCTTAACGTTATAAGATATTTAATTGGCATAAAAACGTCAACCCTCATGTACAAGAAAACGAATCAACGACTTCATGCATTCTCGAATTCCAGTTGGGCTGCAGATACGAACGACAGAAGGACACAATCTGGATTTGTATGCTGGCGGAGCTGTTCATTGGGGATCCCGAAAACAAAGGATTATTGCCACGTCTAGTACGGAAGCTGAATATATCACATTATCATCCGTGGCTAAAGATGCAACATATTTTCGGAACATTATGCTGGAGTTAAAATTACACGAAGGGCACATCGACATCTACTGTGACAGCCAAAGCACAATGCATATAGCACAAGACCAGACCAATCAAGGAAGGACCAAACACATCGATGTCCGCTATCACTACATTCGAGAAGCAGTAGCTGAAAACATCATCCATGTCAACTTTTTAAAATCTGAAGATATGGTAGCCGATGCTCTGACAAAGATTTTACCAATAGCAGCTCATTATAAACATTTTGTGAACATGGGTATGCACTTTTAAAATGTTGTTAATGTTTAACTTTTTTATGAATTCTTTCTTTTTATGTTAAGCTGATTTAATGCATTTTCATTTTTTATTCATATTTTATTTATTTTAAATGTATATAATACAAAACAATGTTAAATTCAAGTAATTTTAAATGAATGTTACGGTGCTTCACATTTATGAAGTTGAGGAGGGGTGTAGAAACTATGATCTGGCAACACTTCAACGGTCATAATGTTGTACTACTCATTCTATTCCTTCTCGTCGTGTCCTTTGGTGTCGTACAACACGACACTTCAATAAATTAATCTTTAAACTACAAAATAATCCTCTTTTATTTCCAACAGATGCGGTAGGAAACAATACGATCCGATTTGACCTACCAGCTGTCTGAACCCACCTTGGTAGATGCATATCGTTTATGACTCCTAATTTGGCGTAAAATGTAGTTCATTGTACTAGGATATCGGAATCAAAGGGATCATCGCACGATATTTTGCGGATCCAGAGCAGCTGCATGACATGTTTCGCCTTGAGGATACAAGGCGATATCCATCCCATGGGGACAAATAAACGTGCTATCGTCGACAGCACGAGCCTTTTCGTTGGCTGCGGGCTGCTTGAAGGAGTGCAGTGGAAAGAAAAGTGATCAACCACAGGAAGCCAATGGATGCCTAGCCACGACACCAGTCGGTCGGGATGGTAAGGCTAAGCTCAGGCGACTGTGGGGGATCACAGGGGGCGGATAGTGGACGGTCTACAGAAATGCAGGCTAGCTGCGAATACCCAATAAGCAGTCCCTGACCAAGAGCGCCAGAGGAGGAAGGCGTGGCTGAAAAGGTCAAAGGACGACAAGACGAGTAGGCACCGTTTTCCAGATATGTGCTTCCCACCTCATAAGGTGGCTTCAAGGGATACAGCGAGGAGAAAATGGCGAGATCAAGACGTCCCCGCCACAACGTGAAACGCGCAACTTCAGCCCCGGAAGAGCGGCTGCACATATATGCCACACTATACTATAGCATACAGCCATAATAGTATTTATTATTAAACGACGGTTCTATACGATGACTCTGTCGTCAGTACCCTAGAACATTAAGACCGAGCCCAGTACGGTTTTAATTATGGCATACTGGAAAAATTAATTGAAATGACTGCTATGAGGGCTGACGTCTGTAGTATTGTCACCTGAGAAACTGGAGTGAAATCCGGTTGAAATGGCTATCAGACTAAAGATACAAGCGCCCCCGTCCCACTAAAACCTTGGCAGGCCTCAAAGTACGCTCAATGCTTCGTCACCATTAAGTTGGTTTTTGTAGGCACAGATGTAACATTCCTGTTTAGCACTGATCAGGCTCTGAACACAAGACCCCATGAAAGTTTGTGTCAACCCTTGCATGGCCTCACTGCTTGCATAGACAACCATGGGATCATATGGTGACTACAAATCCGAGCATTGATAACGACTTTGAGTGGGGACCCAATTGAAATGAACACAAACCAAACAAACAAAGAAAGCGACGGTTGTAACAAGGAGAAGGTAGTGAATCCCTTTTTTAGTAGTTCCAACATGCCGAGGTCACCAGGTGGTCAAGCGACAGCACCACAGAGGAGCATGGAACGACGCGAGTCGCCCACAAGAAAAGAGAAAACGGCTGAACTGGTTGCCCAGACATCGGTTCCGCCAATAGCCAAGTTGGAAAGACAGCGGGGACTACAGGACTGAGGGAAGGAGAAACCACCGAAACCCCACTAGAGGTACGAAAAAACCCCATGACTGCTGGAGGAATATGGAAGATCAGCAGAAACGGAGAAATAAGGCCAAAGAATATCTGAACTGCAGGATGCAATGGGGATTCCACATCACATTAACTGCTGAATTTGGTTATAGCAAAAGAAACAACACCTTTTATTTATTTATTATTCCTTTTATTTTAAAATACTCGTATACACGCAGAAGGCTTACTACACTCATGGATGACTAACAAGCGAAAGAATAGAAGAAAAAGAATAAGAAAAGAAAGGAACAAGAGAGCTTTAAACACAGCATCGCCATTTTGTTCTTTTAAGGGTAGCTTTCATTCAAGTAAATCTATCTGAATACACAAGATTAGTTTTTGAAGAAACCAACACGCTCCCTCAAAAATTAATCCACAATATAAACTTAAATTACTAGATCTTACATATATAATATTGAAATATTTTTTCAATATTGAATATCATTCATTTATACAAAAAAGTATTTCTTATAAAAATAAGAGTATGCCTTCTATGTAGTTTACATATTCTGGGAAGTTACAAACATTATCCGCCTTATTAATAAAAAATCGCTAACACACGGATAACCATCGAGTTAACTAGCTTATGCACTAGTTAGCAGAGCTGTAAAAGAATGCAATCATTTCGTTATTTAACTCATTTGACTTCACGTGGATTTGTTTCAATTCAATGACTTCAATAAAGATTTCAACTTAGAAAAAATAAATCAGCATTCATTTTGAAGTCATGATTTAGCAATCATTTTTTGCAATCATAATTTTGAAGTCAAAATGAATGCAATCATTTTGAATGCTCTGCACTCATTGAAGTCACCTTGAAGTCACTAGCATTCATTGCATTCACTTGAACTCATTGAAGTCTTGAAGTCTTTGAAGTCATCTGAAGTCATTGAAGTCTTTTAAATCATTGAAGTCATCTGATGTCATTGAAGTCTTCTAAATCATTGAAGCCATCTGAAGTCATTGAAGTCTTTTGATTCATTGAAGTCATCTGAAGTCGTTGAAGTCTTTTAATTCGTTGAAGTCATTCCAGTTATTGAATCTGTTTTTTAGTGTCGTCTACCGGAAGAATAACTGCTCGCGGCAGTCACTTGGCAGCAACTGCTTAGGGGCCGTCACTTGGGCAGCAACACCTTGCGCGTCACTTGGCAGCAACTGTTCGTGGCAGTCACTTGGGCAACAACTGCTTGTGGCAGTCGCTTGGCAGCAACGTCTTGCGACGTCACTTGGGCAGCAACGGCTTAGGGGCCGTCACTTAGCAGCAACACCTTGCGCCGTCACTTAGGCAGCAACTGCTCGTGGCAGTCACTTGGGCAGCAACTGCTCGTGGCAGTCGCTTGGCAGCAACGTCTTGCGACGTCACTTGGGCACCAACGGCTTAGGGGCCGTCACTTAGCAGCAACTGCTCGTGGCAGTCACTTGGCAGCAACGGCTTGGGGCCGGCACTTGGGCAGCAACTGCTTGTGGCAGTGACTTGGCAGCAACGGCTTAAGGCCGTCACTTGGCAACACTTGCTTAAGGCAGGCACTTATCTTTCAACAGCGCGGTATACTCCTAGGAGCACGGATCGGATCCTCCAACTCGAGGATTAAGTACAGGACCGGCAATGGCTTATTCTTGAGGAGGATGAGCCCAAAAGCTTACGATCGGATCGGCTGTGATCAGCAGCAGGTCCGATTTATAAATCGTCCAAGTCCGGAGTCAAACGATGAAAAAATTCCTGTGGTATCACCACGCCGGAGAGTTGACTCACAAGTACGCTAAATTGGTACTAAACCACTGAGTGAGGAACTCTGTCGACCACATCTCCCAATCTCCGCCTTATACAATTTTGTGCAAAAAGCGAATGCGAATTATAAAAGTGGATGCAATTCATTTTAGCAAACCACTTGGCCAATGAGATTGGGAGAAGTGGTCATGTTCGCATGGCGTGATCATCGCCAGATGTTGTTTGTTTACATTGCCTCAGTTATGGACAGTAGCGGCCGCAAAAGTGAACCACAGTGGAGGTGATAAATAGTGTTACGCTTCGTTACATTCTCCTCCTTCTTCGCTAGACAAGAACCTTCTCGTCCCGCTATTACTTTCTGCATTAAAAGTTAGTTGCCAGTTTCCCCAGCATATGTTATTCCGGTCGGATCTCAGGGCAGGTTTTTATAGCTAAATAACACATGAATCAATACTTAATATATATATATATTTTTTTTTTTAGGCCGAACTTGAATTCATGATTTATTTTCTTAAGAAGAAATTATACAAAAAAAAAATGAACAAAATTATCCAACTTCCCTTAACATTTTCCAATTTTTTTTTTTTTTTTTTGTTTTTGGGAAAGAAGGTTTGGTAATTCATTTTACATTATCAAAATATAATTATATAATAATATAATAAGAATGAGATAATATGATAATATGAATGAGATAAATAAGTTATTAATAATAGAATAATATAGTAAGAATATAATAATATCATAAGTAAACTGAAAATTCATAATTTTTATTTTTTTTATATATAAGTTAACGCGGTACTGTTGGTGGGTGGGATTGGGGGGTTTCTTTGGTAAAAAAAAAATAAAAATCTTTAGGAGGTAGGGTTGATGATCTTCCGTTGCCCCTTGCAGCACAGCACCACTCGGCCACCTCCACGATAATGGATCGATACCTGACCCTGGGGGCCTTGGACACAGAGACGTTGCCCACGTCGTCCGTCCGGTATGTCCACTTCCCTGAAGTAATCTAGCTTCCTGTCGGCCTTGCGGTTTTGTCGCTGCTTCTTCTTAAGATTCCGCTGTTGATTGGTGGATGTAGCGGTTTCGAATCGGATTGCTGTTCTGACCGTACTTGGCGGGTTGAGATCTCGGGCGTTTCTGCGACTGCTAGTGGTGTCGGATGTAAGTGGTGTACGGCTTTTGATTTGTCGACCTCTGGCTTAATTAAACCTTTAGTTGCCACCCTCCGCTGCGTGTTGCTCGGTGGCTTCTCTGGGTTCGGCTGGAACCATTTGGCAGAGGCTTCGTCTCTTTGTTTCCGGATCGCTGTCAATCTGTTGTGAAGTGGGGTCCGGGGCTTGATTGGTTGGCTCCCTGGTGGAGCCGTGCTCGCTGGATCTCGTCTTGCTCCGCAACGTGCTGCTTCTTTAACTACCATAAATGGTGGGGTTGTCTCCTGGGCGGGTAGTATCATCTTCCTGGGGGCTAGGTTCTGTCGAACCTCGGATATGATTCGGTTCTCCCTATGGTAGGTGATTGACTGAATGTTTTCCTATATTTGTTATTTTTTTCCCACGAAGATGTATTCCCAAGAGTTGCTAGTGGCTGACTGGTCTCGTTTTGCGTTTCGTTCCTGTTTTTATACCCTTTCAAATCTCGTATGTGCGATCGGAATAGTTTCCCCTTTTTATCTCCTATTCTTTTTAAAATTGTAATAACTGGGGAAACAAATTTTACTACCTCAAACTGTCCTTCATATCGGGACGCTAGTTTTTCCGTGAAGTGTTTTACGCGGGATGACAGCTCTCGTACTCTCTTATACACCTATTCTCCGATGGTGGGACGCCAGGCTCTCCGTCGTAGGTTATAATATTCCCCCTGATTTTGAGATTGCCTCAAGGGCAGTTGGTAGCTCGACGGGCGGGTTGGTAAGTGTTGTCGATGGTCTTCGGATTTCTCGCCCGTAGTTTAAGTAGGCCGGAGAATAGCCAGCTTTGGCCGGAGTGGTATGCATAAGACCGCTCGGTTTCTGCTGGAGTACTTTGCACTGGTTGCACGTCACACAGCTCTGGACATATTTGGCTACTTCCCGAAACATCCCAGGCCAGTAGTATTGTGCGGTAATACGTGCCATTGTTTTTGTAATTCCGAGGTGTCCGGCAGTCACGGCATCGTGGTTATCAAACAAAACTTGGGGTCGATCAGTGGCGGGAACGCACCACTTCCAGTTAGTTTGAGTTGGGTTCGCGAATGGGTCGGCGTTTAGCACGTGATGATAAAGTCTCTCTTCGATGACTTTGTAGTCTGGGTGTGCTTCGGGATCCTTTTCCACCCGTTCGATCATGCGTTGTACCCATTCGAGCTTGGCCTTACTGCAGGCGTAGAGACGATGGTCGGCGACCGGAATGGGGTCTCGGGACAAGGTGTCGGCTACTACGTTTAGTGTTCCTTCGCGATACTGTATATCGAAGTCATTCTGCTGTAACTCGATGGCCCATCGCGACAATCTCCCGGACGGGTTCTCCAGGGAATGCAGCCACTTCAAGGAATGGTAATCGGTGATAACTGTAAAGCGGTACCCTTCCAGATATGGCCGCATTTTCCTAATGCCCCACAGGATGGCCAGACACTCTTTTTCAGTGGTTGCGTATTTTCTCTCGAGGTCGTTGAGTGTACGGCTGGCATAGGCAATTACCCTTTCCCTCTCATCGATGTTCTGTGTGAGGCCTACTCCCAGGCCATCGTTGCTAGCGTCAGTTTGCAGGGTAAAGGGTTTGCTGAAGTCGGGGCAGGCAAGGACAGGAGCTTCGGTTAGTTTTGTTTTCAGTTGGTCGAAAGCGGCTTGTTGTCCGGCCTCTCATCTCCACGGTCGGTTTCTTTTGAGCAGAGATGTTAACGGAGTGGCTATTGTGGATAAGTCGGGAATAAAACGGCGTTACAATGAAACGAACATTCCTCGGTGGCTTTAGCCCTAGCATAGCGGCTATTTTGTCGGGGTCTGTATGGATACCCTGACTGCTTACTACATGGCCCAAATATTTTAACTCTCGTCGACAGAACTCGCACTTGTCAGGATTGACTTTCAGGTTTGCCACTTGTAGCCGTTGGAATACCTCCCTGAGGTGGCGCATGTGTTCATCAATTGCACCAATGACGATGATGTCATCTAAATAGGCAAAAGCGTGCGGCTCCATATCTGGTCCGATTATGCCATCTAGTGCCCGCTGAAAAGTTGCGGGGGCCGAGTGGAGTCCGAACGGCATTACCTTCCACTGGTATAACCCCCGTCCTGGGACTGTAAAAGCTGTATACTGCCTGGAAGATTCTTCTAGGGGGATTTGCCAATAGCCCTGCTTTAGATCGATAGTAGAGATAAAGCTGGCCCCTCTCAACTTGTCGAGGATGGTGTTTATTTGTGGCAGCGGGCAGGCATCCTTTACCGATATCTCGTTGAGCTGTCGGAAGTCGACGCACAATCTCCAGGTTCCAGCCTTTTTCTTTACGAGGACGATAGGGGAGCTGTACGGGCTGTGGGAACGTTCAATCTTGTCCAGACTAAGGAGGTCGTTGATCTCGTCGTCGATGACCTTCTGCATGGCCGGGTTACGGGGGTAGTAGCGCTGTTTAAACGGTTGGTCGGTCGTTGGGCGGATTCGGTGTGACGTAATATTGGTCGTACCTGTGAGCGCCTCGAATTTTGGCAATTCTTGTTTCAGAAATTTGGCCAA
Organism: Brachypalpus laphriformis; assembly: GCA_945910035.1. Taxonomy (NCBI): domain Eukaryota; kingdom Metazoa; phylum Arthropoda; class Insecta; order Diptera; family Syrphidae; genus Brachypalpus; species Brachypalpus laphriformis. The sequence continues at coordinate 122,655,092 of OX246756.1, forward strand.
TTGTTGCTGTTCGGCGGTACCGAGATGCTCTTCGCTCCGCAACGTGCAGAGTCTACCAATACGGGTTTTGCCTCGCAACGTATAGAGTTTTTCATCTGATTCTGGTCGAGACACGGCATGATTGGTCAGCGGCTTTCCGGTCAGCGACATGGCAAAGTCGGCCTGGTCCAGAAAATCAATGCCGAGGATGGCGTCTTCGACCAAATCTTTCAGGTAAACGGCCTCCACGGTTATTGCCTTTCTCCCAAGTGGAACGTTACCATGTAGTCTTCCCTCGTGGGGAGAATTTGTCCGTTGGCTTGGAGGACCGTGCTGCGTTGGTAACGGACCGGGACTCGGATCTGGCGCAACTTCCTTCTCATGGCGGTGCCTATAAATGACTGCGTTGCTCCAGTGTCTAGCAAGGCCTGGAAGTCTGGATCCTTTATTGTCACCCGGAGAAAATATCGCGGGTCGACATACATGGGGGCAGCCATCACTGCTACACGGTTCTGGTGGCATTGACAGTCTTTGGTCATGATGCCGTCCTGCCCGCAATGGGAACAAAAGAGTCGGAATGGTCGGCGGCATTCTTGCTGTCGATGGCCTCTCTGCTTACAGTTCCAACAATGGGTGTTACGGTCATAGGCTAGGGGGGCCTGTACTGGTCTAACCGGTAGGGGTCTTGGCGACGGGTTCTGAGTTATGGGCGGTCGAATATTCCGCTCCTCATTCCGCACGAATGCGTACTCTTCTGCGAGGTCCATTAATTCTTCGACGGTTGTGGAATCTCGCCACTTGATATAGAGCCGATATTCTGGGCGCAGACTATCATATATCCGGTCCACAATTCCCGTCACCGCCATTCTGGGATGTTGCCGGAGGAGATATTGATAGGCATTGATGTATTCTTTGGCCTTTTCTCGCGGGCCTTGGCGCTTCCTCATTATTTCGTCCACCAACTTGTGGACAAATCGGGTCGGAAGAAAACGTCGCACGAAGGCCTGACGGAAGTGCTCCCATGACCTCCAGGAATCCGGGTTAATTCGGAGCCACTCAAGTTCGGTCCCCCGGAATATTACCGGAAGGGTGCGCGGTATGTGGTCCCGCAGGATGTCGTAGCATCGGGTCAACTCTTCAAGCCGCTCCAGAAATTCTAGCGCCGCGCGGTTGGCGTCGAAACGGAGTCCCTACATCCTGACGGTGTCCATTATCTCAGCCTCGTAGCTGAGGACTGGCCTGATAAGCGTCCGCGTCGGAGATAGGCCCTGGCTGGTGCTGGCCTGATTTAGCGTTTGGGAGGTGGACTCCGAGACGATATTATGCCGATTGTGGCAGGATCTGGAAGGCCCCACTTTTGGTGCTGCTGGTCGTTCTGCGCAGCTGGTATCATCTTTGGCACATGTACTTGGGTCTCCTCGTACTGTGGGCTCTGCTCTTTGTCTTTGCTGGCCCTGGTGTCTGAGTATTCCCGGTTTTCTACCAACTCCTCCCATGCTTGGCATAGATTTTGAATGGATTTCCGTGTCCGGGCGTCTTTCAGGTAGCGGAATCCACCAATCAACAGCGGAATCTTAAGAAGAAGCAGCGACAAAACCGCAAGGCCGACAGGAAGCTAGATTACTTCAGGGGAGTGGACATACCGGACGGACGACGTGGGCAACGTCTCTGTGTCCAAGGCCCCCAGGGTCAGGTATCGATCCATTATCGTGGAGGTGGCCGAGTGGTGCTGTGCTGCAAGGGGCAACGGAAGATCATCAACCCTACCTCCTAAAGATTTTTATTTTTTTTTTAACAAAAAAACCCCCCAATCGCCCCCACCAACAGTACCGCGTTAACTTATATATATTAAAAAAAAATTTATGAATTTTCAGTTTACTTATGATATTATTATATTCTTACTATATTATTCTATTATTAATAACTTATTTATCTCATTCATATTATCATATTATCTCATTCTTATTATATTATTATATTACTATATTTTGATAATGTAAAATGAATTACCTTTAAAAACCTTCTTTCCCAAAAACAAAAAAAAAAAAAAAACAAAATTGGAAAATGTTAAGGGAAGTTGGATCATTTTGTTAATTTTTTTTTGTATAATTTCTTCTTAAGAAAATAAATCATGATCATAAATTCAAGTTCGGCCTAAAAAAAATATATATATATATATATATTAAGTATTGCTTCATGTGTTATTTAGCTATAAAGAACCTGCCCTGAGATCCGATCGGAATAACACATGCTGGGGAAACTGGCAAGTAACTTTTAATGCAAAAAGTAATAGCGGGACGAGAAGGTTCTCGTCTAGCGAAGAAGGAGGAGAATGTAACGAAGCGTTACACTATTTACCGCCTCCACTGTGGTTCACTTTTGCGTCCGCTACTGTCCATAACTGAGGCAATGTAAACAAACAACATCTGGCGATGATAACGACATGCGAACATGACCACTTCTCCCAATCTCATTGGCCAAGTGGTTTGCAAAAGTGAATTGCATCCACTTTTATAATTCGCATTCGCTTTTTGCACAAAATTGTATAAGGCGGAGATTGGGAGATGTGGTCGACAGAGTTCCTCACTCAGAGGTTTAGTACCAATTTAGCGTACTTGTGAGTCAACTCTCCGGCGTGGTGATACCACAGGAATTTTTTCATCGTTTGACTCCGGACTTGGACGATTTATAAATCGGACCTGCTGCTGACCACAGCCGATCCGATCGTAAGCTTTTGGGCTCATCCTCCTCAAGAATAAGCCATTGCCGGTCTTGTACTTAATCCTCGAGTTGGAGGATCCGATCCGTGCTCCTAGGAGTATACCGCGCTGTTGAAAGATAAGTGCCTGCCTTAAGCAAGTGCTGCCAAGTGACGGCCTTAAGCCGTTGCTGCCAAGTGACTGCCACGAGCAGTTGCTGCCTAAGTGACGGCGCAAGGTGTTGCTGCTAAGTGACGGCCCCTAAGCCGTTGGTGCCCAAGTGACGTCGCAAGACGTTGCTGCCAAGCGACTGCCACAAGCAGTTGTTGCCCAAGTGACTGCCACGAGCAGTTGCTGCCTAAGTGACGGCGCAAGGTGTTGCTGCTAAGTGACGGCCCCTAAGCCGTTGCTGCCCAAGTGACGTCGCAAGACGTTGCTGCCAAGCGACTGCCACAAGCAGTTGTTGCCCAAGTGACTGCCACGAACAGTTGCTGCCAAGTGACGCCGCAAGGTGTTGCTGCCCAAGTGACGTCGCAAGACGTTGCTGCCCAAGTGACTTCCACGAGCAGTTGCTGCCCAAGTGACGCCGCAAGGTGTTGCTGCTAAGTGACGGCCCCTAAGCCGTTGCTGCCAAGTGACTGCCACAAGCAGTTGCTGCCTTAGTGACTGCAATGAGCAGTTGCTGCCAAGTGACGCCGCAAGGTGTTGCTGCCCAAGTGACGTCGCAAGACGTTGCTGCCAAGTGACTGCCACAAGCAGTTGCTGCCCAAGTGACTGCCACGAGCAGTTGCTGCCCAAGTGACTGCCACGAGCAGTTGCTGCCAAGTGACGCCGCAAGGTGTTGCTGCCCAAGTGACGGCCCCTAAGCCGTTGCTGCCCAAGTGACGTCGCAAGACGTTGCTGCCAAGCGACTGCCACAAGCAGTTGTTGCCCAAGTGACTGCCACGAGCAGTTGCTGCCTAAGTGACGGCGCAAGGTGTTGCTGCTAAGTGACGGCCCCTAAGCCGTTGGTGCCCAAGTGACGTCGCAAGACGTTGCTGCCAAGCGACTGCCACAAGCAGTTGTTGCCCAAGTGACTGCCACGAGCAGTTGCTGCCTAAGTGACGGCGCAAGGTGTTGCTGCTAAGTGACGGCCCCTAAGCCGTTGCTGCCCAAGTGACGTCGCAAGACGTTGCTGCCAAGCGACTGCCACAAGCAGTTGTTGCCCAAGTGACTGCCACGAACAGTTGCTGCCAAGTGACGCCGCAAGGTGTTGCTGCCCAAGTGACGTCGCAAGACGTTGCTGCCCAAGTGACTGCCACGAGCAGTTGCTGCCCAAGTGACGCCGCAAGGTGTTGCTGCTAAGTGACGGCCCCTAAGCCGTTGCTGCCAAGTGACTGCCACAAGCAGTTGCTGCCTTAGTGACTGCAATGAGCAGTTGCTGCCAAGTGAGGCCGCAAGGTGTTGCTGCCCAAGTGACGTCGCAAGACGTTGCTGCCAAGTGACTGCCACAAGCAGTTGCTGCCCAAGTGACTGCCACAAGCAGTTGCTGCCAAGTGACGCCGCAAGGTGTTGCTGCCCAAGTGACGGCCCCTAAGCCGTTGCTGCCAAGTGACTGCCACGAGCAGTTGCTGCCCAAGTGACGTCGCAAGACGTTGCTGCCAAGTGACTGCCACAGCAGTTGCTGTCCAAGTGACGGCCATAAGCCGTTGCTGCTCAAGTGTCCAGCACCAGCGGATGCTTACCAGCAGAGTAGGCAGTAAGTTAGCAAGTAGGAAACAAAGGCCAACGTAGGTATCCAATAATTGTTAAGTAGAAGAAAATAGTTAAGGTTAGCTTACACCGGGCCTCATAAGAACATAGATTAAAATAGGAATCAACTCATTGTTAAGTAGCTTGATATTGTTAAGGCCAGCTAAACTGAACATTCATTGCGGTGTTAAATAAATAAGTTACCTCTTTACCCAAAGTTTCGGGTGTTTCTTTGGGATACCCTGGGTCCGACGAGCGAAACCTCAGCCTTCGGAAAACACCATCACAATTGGCGCCCTCTGCAAGAGGTACATCACCGTGACAACCGAACCAGCATCGAGTGAACCCGCAACATGTCCGATAACGAAGAGAACCCGAATACTCTGCGACCAGCAGTAGCCGACCAGAACGCCGGAATGGCGATTTGTGTTCCTCGTCTTGTCATCCGTATGGACTTGATTGCGTCCTGCGTGATGCTCACTGTCGATGGGAACTGTTCTATTATGGCCTTACAGATTTCTTCCGCAGTTGTTACCTCATCTAGGTCGCGACACTCTATAATTACTTGGTCGCATAGCGCTTTGACCTTAGCTTCGCATTGGAGGATTCTGGTTATGACTTCTTTAACTTCTCAGTTAGTCCATCATTTTTTCTCTTTAGCGTTAAACATATAATATAAAATTATTAGCTCACTCTATAATTTAGAATACAGTTTATACACACACTACTATATATAAAATAATACTGGGAAAGTAGGTTTTTGTATAATATGAATTATTAGTCTTAAGTTAGTTCTCTAAGAAGCGCCATGGAATAAAGAATTTTAATCCATAGACGTATATCCAAAAGAACAATTGGCGACGAGGATTGACCATATCGCAAAGACACCACACTCTCTTGCATTCAGCTCCAGCTCAAAATCACCCAAATAGTAATTTCACACATAATTCACAGTCACAAACACATACTAACCCTCCATTTCACACAAATTCAACACATTTTAATCACAACCCTTCACATACACAAACATATCAAATTTCCACTAATCAAGCTGCATTTCAACAACAACCTAGTGCAATAATCTCTACATTAGGCCCAATTACTTCTCAACCCGGCACTGCAGGTAACTCAACAACTTCAGTAAATAACTATCAACAACAAAGGCGCACAAATTCTCAAATTTTGTTCGCTACTGCAGTTGTTAAGGTCATGTGGTCTAGGGGGAAGTATTTCTATCTTAGAGCGTTAATTGATCCAGGATCAGAAGCGACGTTTATAACCGACACAGCTGTACAAATGCTCAACCTGAGGAGTACGTTGGTTGAAGTGTCAGGGCTGGGAAAGGTCAGCAGCGGATCATGTCACAGGTGTGTTGACATAAACTTCGCATCCCTACACTCCGCATCTGAGTCCAGCACACAGGCCTTTATATTTAAATCCCTGACTGGGCTCAACAACTGGAAACACCTCAACGACTTGGAGTTAGCAGACCGTACGTTCTACAAACCGGCCACAGTGAAATTGCTACTAGGAAGTGATGTGTTTGCTGATTTCATCCTTTCAGACATCGTTCGAGGCGAAGATGGCTTGGCGCCAATAGCTCAAAGGATGGGATTAGGCTGGATTTTGCTGGGTAAAGTACCTATAGAGACACCAAAGACTTTAAGAAATTGTTTTCTTCAGGTTTGTAACATCGACACCCAACTACGGAAGTTTTGGGAAATCGAAGAAGCACCATATGCCGATGCCGAAACTGAAGAAAACATCGCTTGTGAGAAGCACTTCATAGAGACGACCACGCGAGTTACGTATCCATAACAGCCTAACTTATATATTATTATTATTGTTTACCTTGCATTACTTACATTTGCACACATTGAAATTGCCTTTTCATTTTTTTGTATTACATACATACATACATACATACATTTTCAATGGCCCGCTAATCCCTCATAAGGGTCGCGGGGGTAGGATGCTCAGGTGGACCCTCCATCCTTCTCGATCCTCCGCCATCGACTCCAACTCATCAGGAGCAATCCCTAGACGGCTCCAGGAGAGATGCCGGACTTGGTCCAACCATCTATCTCTAGGCCTACCGCGGGGTCGCCTACCTGATGCCACGGCCACCGTGGCACGTCTTGGAAGCCGGTCTGGGGGCATACGCACTACGTGACCAAACCATCGAAGCATAGATCGTTCTGGTCGGAGAAGTAGCTGCTCAACATTGAGCGCCTCGCGTACTCTGGTGTTGCGCACTCGATCCCTACGAGTTATTCCAGCAACACCGCGAAGGAACCTCATTTCGGCAGCTTGTATCCGCGATCTTATTCTTTCGGTCCCTACCCATATTTCATGACCATAGGTGAGAGTTCGAACATACACCGAGTTAAAAACCGATAGCTTATCTTGAACACTAAGTTCAGCCTTCCTTACAACAGATTGGCCAAGCTCTCTCAAAATTGATCCAGCCTGACCAATTCTACAGGATAACTCGGCATTCTCAGGAATTTCCTCTCGATCAAAGCGATCTTGACTTACTAAACGTAATGCACGAACTAGACGACGAACATTTTCACACACCTGCCCCGACAGACCAACCGGATACATAGACATCAATGAACATGGCACTGTCCTTCCATATATAAACATTTCTTCTCCTTTTGGGCGTCCATTAAAATTCCTAATCGACACTGGAACCTCAACCTCAACCTCTTTATAAATTAAGTTCGTTTGCCCAATTTTGTAGAATTCAATCAGCCCGGGAAAACCAGATTCTTAGTGCTCCGCTTTCACGGATACTTCGTTAGGAGCAAAAGTTGATTCAGCTAACAAACATTTAATTACCTCTAGAATGAAAGCCGAATTTTATGTCCCAAAAATATATTCTTTTGCAAACTCAAAAACAATAGTAAATCTGCCAGTCCTTATTATATTATAGAAATGTACAAGAGGTAGATTCCTTGTTTGTCGGCTTCTTTGGTCACATATGTTGTTTAATGAAACAGAATTATTTCATTATGTTTTTCCCAACGTTTCGGCAGGGATCGCTGCCTTCTTCAGGGGATCTTTATTTGTGAGAAGAAGGCAGCAATCCCTGCCGAAACGTTGGGAAAAACATAATGAAATAATTCTGTTTCATTAAACAACATATGTGACCAAAGAAGCGGACAAACAAGGAATCTACCTCTTGTACATTTCTATAATATATGTATGACGAATTGGTCAAATAATTCATACACAATCGATATCCTTATTACCACAACACATATCTCACCTGAATTATATATTCCAGAAGGAATATATAAAGCAAATAGATGGTACACCAATTTAATAGTAATCAACACATCCAATTCAAGCAAAACTCTTTTTCTAGCCAAACCAAGGTCGATATTCTAATATTCTCAAAATCTTATAGATACCTCCATATCCACAAAGAAGAAGTTCAATCACAGGTAAAGCAAATGTTAAAACAAAGTGTAATAAGGCCAAGCTACTCACCTTGAAGTTCGCCAATCTGGATAGCCCCAAAAAAAACGACGCCAGGGGGAAAATAAAATGCCGACTTGTAATTGATTATCGCAAACTGAATAAAAAAAACAGTTAACGACAAACGTAAATGACGTTCTAGATAAACACGGCAGAAGTATATACTTCACAGCACTCGATCTCGCTAGTGGATTCCACCAGATTGAGATGAATCAAATGCATTTACTGTAGAAGGCGGACGCTATGAGTAACTATGTCCGAATGCCCCTCGGCCTAAAAAATGGTCGATCGACTTTTTAAAGAGTCATGGATAATGTTTTAAAAGATCTTCAATGCAAAATCTGTCTAGTACACCTAGACGACATAATTATTTTTTCCACATCCCTTCAGGAACTCGCCGAAAATTAAAAAAAAGTTTTTGATAGATTACGCGAAGCAAATTTCAAAATTCAATTAGATAAAGCTGAATTTCTGCATAAAGAAGTAGCTTTCCTCGGATACATAGTAACCAGTCAGGGCGTTAAGCCAAACCCTGATAAAATTAAATCAGTACAAGATTTTCCCATACCCCGAACACAGAAAGAGATTAAATCCTTTCTAGGACTTCTCGGATATTACCGTAAGTTCATAAAGGACTTTGCAAAACTTACAAAACCACTCACAGAATGCCTCAAAAATGTAAAACTAAATGACAAAAACATTTCTTCATTCGAATTATGTAAAGACCTTCTGATCAACGATCCAATTTTACCCTATCCCGACTTTTCCAAACCATTTATTTTGACCACCGATGCGAGTAACTTCGCATTAAGCGCAGTTTTATTTCAAAGCACTATAGGTATTAACAAACATATGTTACGCCAGTAGGACCTTAACCGATACAGAAACTAATTACTCGACTATAGAAAAATAACTTTTAGCCATCGTGTGGGCAACCAAATATTTTCGACCCTACTTATTTGGCCACAAATTTAAGATAGTAACCGATCATTAACCATGAGCTTGAAAGACTCTAACTCTAAATTGGTTAGATGGCGTTTGAAACTCGAGGAATTTGATTACGAGATAGTCTATAAAAAAGGGAAATTAAACTCGAACGCAATCCTTCGACACTAAAATCGAAATACATGCTACTGAAACAACAATACATTCAGCCGGTGAAAATCTAGACCACCATATATATATTTCTGAACGCCCCTTGAACGAATTTAATATTCAGTTAATCCTCAAGAAAAACGATACAGATAGACCATTGACACTCAAAATGCTATTCAAAAATAAGCAAAGACGGACGATATGCAAACAACACTTTTCCGAAGAAAATATCAAATTTTCAAACAATTCCTACCCTCAAACAAATGTTGCGCCATCTACACAGATAACGACACATTTAAACTTGTTCAAAATATTTATTCAAAATATTTTTCAAATAGTAACATTTTTAAGCTAATCCGCTGTACTGAGATATTAACAAACGTAACGGAAAATGATGAACAAGACAAAATTATCACTGACTATCATACCAATAATAACCATATTAACAAGACGCTTTTACACCTTAAAAGAACATACTCTTTCCCCTATATGAAGACAAAAATCGTAAAAATTATCAATAACTGTGATGATTGTCATTTAATGAAATATGACAGAAATCCTCCAAAGGTAAAATATGGAACACCAGTAACCCCTTTAGACAAAATCCATGTCGATAACTATAGCATAAACAATAAAAAGATACTCACAATTATAGATCAGTTTTCCAAATTTGCAGCAGCATATACACTTCCAGTACAAAACAGTCTCAATATTATCAAATTCATGAAACATTTCATTAGCTTACACGGCATACCAAAGGAATTAACCTCTGACCAAGGATCCGAATTTACAGCAATTATATTTAAAGGCTTTTGTAAACATTATAATATCGACCTTACATCGTTCCAACAGACAAGCAGCAATTCGCCTGTAGAACGCATGCACTCAACATTTACTGAAATATAAAGAATACTATACAACAAGCAAAAAGAAAGAGACCATGACGACATATTAAACGAAACAATAATCACTTACAATAACGCCATTGACCGCTTACGAACTATTTTACGGCAGGACTTATAGGTTTAATAAAGACGTTCAATTTAACAATGAATATATAGTCAACTACGCTTTACTGAAAAAAATCGGTTAACTGAAACACAAAATTTGTCACGGAGCATTTTTTCACAATCTTCATACAAATGACTCCGCTTAATTAAAATCCGCTAACTGAAAAACCTGGTTAACTGAAAAAACTTTTACAACAAAAATGATTAGTTTGTACTCAAACTACTCCGCATAACTGAAATCAAATAATTAAATGCGCCCAACCCTAAAATCGTTTTTTTTTCTTTCCTTAGCGGAACACGTCCAATAAATAACACTTAATTTAGTTTTTGTTTTTTCTTATTTTCTTTATTTACAAATTATCGAAGTTTCGTTTTGTTTCGAGTTTTTTTTTAATAAAATATTGACATATTAAAAATTATGCTGCTGGTATTTTTTTGATTTTTAGATTGGATAAGTGAAATTCTTTTTCAGTTATCCGAACTCCGGTTAAATGAAATTCTTTTTTCAGTTATCCGAAGTTCGCTTAAGAGAAAATACCGCTTAAGTGGAAAAATAATTGTGGCAAGTCGGTTTTTCAGTTAAGCGGAGTCGACTGTATTAAGAAATTAAATGAATTCCAAGAAAAGTTATACTCATCTATAAAGGCACAAGTAGAAAAATTAGTATCTAAAAATATAAACAAGTTAAACGCAAATAGAGAAGATCCTAAAATATGTAAAGAAAAAGTTATATTAAGAAAATAATTTAGGGGAAACAAACTTACACCTAGGTTTAGTAAACATAGAATTAAGACAAACAGAAAAGTTACAATTATTACTAGAGATAATAAAAAACTTCACAAATCAAAAATAGAGAGAAAACGTAAATTTCAGATTACTAACGATAGCGACGTTGGTGATAGGGCAGAAGATGGAAATACAAGACCTTAATAATAACATGGGAATACGTCCTATGAGACTAGGAGTAGGCAGAATAATAAGCGACTTTAACAACCTGATACATATAGTAAAATTAGAAACCTATCAAACAAACATAGATAACATTACAAGTTCACTATCAGCATTTAACAATATACCCGACTTCAAAGACTCAATGACTATCTTGAATATTAAAGCTATCGAACTAAAAGCACAATTAAAGTCACTCAGGCCAAAATTAAGAAAGAAAAGAGGACTTATCAACGGACTAGGATCAGCAATTAAAGGCATAACAGGCAACATGGACGCAGACGTTGCTATACGCATAAACATTAGAATCAAATCCGACGAGGTTGCAATAAGATATACGCAATACCTCAATCAAATCAACTACAGCATTGACTTGCTGAATAGTCACTTATCAAACATATCAGAAGCTGTTGTACTCGCTAGACTCAATGTTATATCCAAACAAATTTTAAATTCCGAAGAACTTAATGCAATAATGAATTTTTTGAAAATAGATCTATAGAGATCAAATCAGAAGAACATATTTACGAACTCCTTGATCTTCAAGCCTATTATAACGACACTAACATTTATTCAATATCAAAATCCCACAAATCTCTCCAGAAACAGTTTCATTTTTTCATATTATTCCGCTACCCATTAACAATACTAAAATTATAATCACTAAACCCTATATTATGTCCAATCCCAAAAATATACGTTACTTTGACGAAAAATGCTAACAAATCGAGGGAACATACTACTGCAGAGATGTCAAGAAATACAGAAGGAACACTAGTGATACCTGCATAGCCAAGCTGCTAAACAACCTACCAGCGGATTGCAACCTAAGTGAAGAACCAGACAGAGTCGAGATATGGCAGCCGGAACATAACTACATATTAGTAATCAACATTCCAGAAACAGTTATACAGACAACTTGTGAACCTAACCGTCAAAAACTAAAAGGAACACACCTCATTCACTTTGAAAAGTGCGAGATCGAGATAAATCAAATTCTGTATGAAAGCAGCGAAAAAACCTGCTGGGAACACATCCACATTTTCCCGCCATTATTCAGCCAGATCAACGCATCATCGATACTGGTGACACCCAACCTACACGAAACTCTCATCAACACACTACATACAAAAACCACCCGAACCAACATATTGATGATCAACACCGTAGCAATCTTCACCCTCATTTTCACCATCATCCTGATATACCTAGTGAAACAGCATCAAACATCATTCAGCATCCCGATAGTTCAACAAACAGCAGAACCCGTACCTACTAAAGTCATCGCTCCTGCCACCGAAACAGCAGGAACACAGTTCCTTTGGCCGACGCTCCACTCTAGGGGGACGAGTTACGTATCCATAACAGCCTAACTTATATATTATTATTATTGTTTACCTTGCATTACTTACATTTGCACACATTGAAATTTTTTTTTTGTATTATTATATTTAAATTATCTTGCACTTATCATTATCCAATTTCACTGCACGTTCCCATAGAATTTGTCTTTAATTAATGTAAAGTAAGCTCAGAGTAAATATCTGATTACACTTTGTTCAGTCAATGCACTTTCCCATAGAATTATTCCAAATATTGTAAAGTAAGCATAAAATAAGGTATAAAACGCAGTGTAAAATAATCCTAAGTTGAAGTCTTGTGAATAAAGTCAACTACAGCGTTACGCTGCCCAAATTAAATTTGGTTTTTTTTTTTTGGCAAACCTCTCGGGCCTTTAACTCGCATCTACCAGGTGGAAGATACGAAGTATGGCTGAATTCCTAAACGTCAAAATAATGCGCATCGTGAATGCATCACTGCTGTTGTGATGCGATGTTATGATCCTTTCGTTATGCGATACTTTGACGATGCGTTGCAATCTTTGACGTTTTGGAACGATATAAATTAAAACAAAAACTATTATCAAAAAAAAAAAATGTTCTGGTAGTTTTTAGTAAATTTTACAAAATTTAGTATGTAATAAATAATTAAAAACAATAATTTCTTACGAATCTGGAGAGGACTCTTCCATTTTGGCGAAATAAAAAACAATCAAATGTCAAATGACGTTTGCATCACTTCAGTTCATGGTGCGCTGTTTGCTGTTGTTTGCGCAGTAGTTACATTCAAGTTGCGTTTTGGAACGGTATACATTGCATCACTGCAATCTATTGACGTTTAGGAACGCTTGACTTCGCAGCACTGCGGTAGTACTGCATTTAGGAATTCAGCCTATCTCTGCCTTTTAAGGATGGGTAGATATCCGCGCTTGGACCATCGAAGCAAAGCACCTTGCGTAGGTTCCGTCACTTGGAGAAGCTGTTCGAGGCGAACGCGACACTACACAAGGAATGTTCTAAGTGTATTAAAGAATATCTGGCATTGGGGCAGATGTCCGAAGTGGATGGTCTCAGCGATGATGTTGTCAATACTCTTTATCATTATTTTGTTCCGCATCACGCTGTTCTGAAGGAGTCCAGCACGACAACCAAATTGGGAGTCGTCTTTGATGTCGCTGCCAAGACACTAGATGGTACGTCGTTGAACGAGCACTTGCTAATAGGACCTTAAACACAGAACAATATAATTGATATAGTGGTAGTATGGAGAACATATCAATTTACCTTCACCGCAGACATCGAAAAAATGTTTCGGCAGATACGAATGAAGAAGGAAGACTCGACCCATACGGGTTTACCGGTTGCAGACAGTCACCTTTGGAACTGCCACTGCACCCAATCTCGCTAACTGCACAATCCGAAGAGCTGCAGACGACGAGGAGCATTGTTATCCAATCGGTGCAAAGGTCATCCGAAAAGGGATGTATGTCGACGATCTAATCGCTGGAGCTGACACGTTGTAAGAGGCATGATGGAATAAAAAAGTAATTAATACCAGTAATTATGCAAATAAAACCAACCACAGGAATAACAAACACGCTTGTGTAGAAGAATAAATTCAGAGAGGATACGCAGGATGATTTTGACAAGAGAAAAGTGATGCCACTGTACTTTAATTAATTTTTTCATTTCCAACATCCTCACTAAAAAATTAATTTGCATTTATTTGGAAAGTCCCAATTTACAAACAAAATGTTGGACTTTTGCATTAGGAAGTGGTTTAGTAAAAATGTCTGCTATCATTTCATCAGAGCGTAATGATTCTAGTTTAACATTATCAAAAAGTACGTAATCTCTAATAAAATGGTGTCTTATGTCAATATGCTTCGTCTGAGCATGATACGACTCGTTAAGAGCCAAATGTATGGCACTTTGGCTGTCACAGTATAATTTTGTAGCTTGAGGCTCCTTGTTGAAAAGTTCATTTTCGAGGCTTTTCAACCAAAGCGTCTATGCTATTGCCGCGCCTTTCTTTATGAAGACATAGCCGCTTACAGATTTTCGTTGATCTGGATCAGTTGCATAATCAGCATCGCAGAATCCCTGTGTGTCGAAAATCGCTTCCTTTTTGAAGGTCAGTTTAAAGTCAATCGTGCCTTTTAAATAACGTAAAATACGCTTAGTTGCACACCAATGCTGCATCTCAAAATTATTATTATAACGACTTAGTAAATTAACCGCGTAGCAGATATCAGGCCGGGTAACTTGTGCTGCAAACAGCAAACTGCCAATAAGCTCTTGATAAGGGAAATTTTTCATTCCAACGTCCTTGTCAGATATTGTTTGATTTTTGCAGAATTTTTGATTTGGATCAATTGGTGTTGCAACCGAATAACAAGATACCATTTGAAAACGCTCTAGCATTTTCTCTATATAATTTGCTTGATCAATTGTAAGGTACTCACCAAGTTTATAATCCAATTTCATGCCGAGAAATGACTTTGCCTTTCCTAAATTCTTCATCTTGAATTCTTGGTTTAGTTCTTGAATCAAGGAATTTTTTTCTGCCTCACTTTTCCAAAGAATGATCATATCGTCAACATATACGGCCAAAATGAGAACGTTGCTACTGTTTCCGTTTTTTACTGTAACGAAGCGTTACACTATTTATCGCCTCCACTGTGGTTCACTTTTGCGTCCGCTACTGTCCATAACTGAGGCAATGTTATCAAACAACATCTGGCGATGATCACGCCATGCGAACATGACCACTTCTCCCAATCTCATTGGACAAGTGGTTTGCAAAAGTGAATTGCATCCACTTTTATAATTCGCATTCGCTTTTTGCACAAAATTGTATAAGGCGGAGATTGGGAGATGTGGTCGACAGAGTTCCTCACTCAGTGGTTTAGTACCAATTTAGCGTACTTGTGAGTCAACTCTCCGGCGTGGTGATACCACAGGAATTTTTTCATCGTTTGACTCCGGACTTGGACGATTTATAAATCGGACCTGCTGCTGCCCACAGCCGATCCGATCGTAAGCTTTTGGGCTCATCCTCCTCAAGAATAAGCCATTGCCGGTCCTGTACTTAATCCTCGAGTTGGAGGATCCGATCCGTGCTCCTAGGAGTATACCGCGCTGTTGAAAGATAAGTGCCTGCCTTAAGCAAGTGCTGCCAAGTGACGGCCTTAAGCCGTTGCTGCCAAGTGACTGCCATAAGCAGTTGCTGCCCAAGTGACGGCCCCAAGCCGTTGCTGCCAAGTGACTGTCACGAGCAGTTGCTGCCCAAGTGACGCCGCAAGGTGTTGCTGCTAAGTGACGGCCCCTAAGCCGTTGGTGCCCAAGTGACGTCGCAAGACGTTGCTGCCAAGTGACTTC
This sequence comes from Brachypalpus laphriformis, assembly GCA_945910035.1. Classification (NCBI taxonomy): domain Eukaryota; kingdom Metazoa; phylum Arthropoda; class Insecta; order Diptera; family Syrphidae; genus Brachypalpus; species Brachypalpus laphriformis. Next base: position 122,670,761 of record OX246756.1, read on the forward strand.
CACAAGCAGTTGCTGCCTAAGTGACTTCAACGAGCAGTGCCGCCAAGTGACGCCGCAAGGTGTTGCTGCCCAAGTGACGTCGCAAGACGTTGCTGCCAAGTGACTGCCACGAGCGGTTGCTGCCCAAGTGACGCCGCAAGGTGTTGCTGCTAAGTGACGGCCCCTAAGCCGTTGCTGCCAAGTGACTGCCACAAGCAGTTGCTGCCTTAGTGACTGCAACGAGCAGTTGCTGCCAAATGAGTAATGTGTTCTAGTCACGAGTAGACGTATTTTATTTCGGGTCCAGCTAAAGTTAGTAATAACAGAGTATTTCCCTGCCAAAAAGTGTAAAAGTTGCGATTATCTCATTTTCGGTTGTGCTCTTTCTTAACACCCACCTACGTTGACATTTTAATTGAAAATCAGTTTTTAAAATTAAAATTGAAGTTTAAAAAAAAAAAAAAAAAACTTTCTCTGCCATTTTACTTCGCCCCTGTCCCTCCTGCACAACTTACTACTCTTAAGGGTATCAATCATAACGAGTTTCTCTTCAACTATGGCACCAACACCACCAGTGCTCCGTTCCAGAAACCAGAGCTCATCAACTCCCGATAAATCGGCACCTGCTAAGCTGTCCAACGATGATACCACCTCATTGCTTACACTGCAGATATTTAAAAAACACCTAGCCGAACAAACTGAGCTACTGCAGCGTAACCTTGGAGAGAACCTTACGAAGATTTATAGCGATCTTCAAAAGCAAATCGAGGAAATCAAAGTAAGCTGGGATCGGCGATTTGATGCAATCGATGCTGCAGTCTCCGCCTTAAGCGCTCGGATCGATACAGTTGAGACGCATACGAATGCAAATTTAGCTGAGAAAAATGCTGACGTACTCGCTCTTCGGCACCAACTCGATATTATGGAGAGGAAGGAAATCGCAGCTGATATTGTTCTCGTTGGAGTGCCGGAATTGCCTAATGAGAATCTAAGTTTCATCTTCAACCATCTCTGCTTTTCGATCAACTGCAAGCCTACTCTCTTGAGTAAAATCTTCCGCGCCAAAAAGAGCAAAAGTTCAACATCAACTCATCAACGTAACAACACCAACAATGCTGCCTCGTCGCCAATCATCATAAAACTTGCGAGCTGCATCGAGAAAGATAACATCATGAAATCGGCTGCTGCATACCGCAAGGTGAACGAAAGAGAACTTCGCTTGAGCGACATTGGAGTCGAATCGACCCAAGGTGACACCAGCTGCTATTTAAATGAGAGCTTAACTAAGCAATCTCGTCTTCTCCTCAAAAGCGCTATTGAACTTAAGCGAAAGAAAAAGTTGTTCTCTGCATACACCAGCCATGGGAATGTTTACGTCAGAAAATCTGCGACTGGGAAAAGCTTTTTAATTAAAAGCTCTGACGATCTACTTGCTGCCGCTGCGACACTACAATAGAAAGTACTTCTGCTTGTGTTTAACGATATCTATTTTTGATTTATTATTTTTCAATACTTAAAAGCTATTCGTTCTACTAATCCTCTCTCTACTTTTCTTTATTTCTATTTTCTATTTTTTATTTGTTATTTCTATCTCTTTTAATTGTAAATATATCATTTGCGTATAATGAGTAATAGCCGTAGCATGAATGAAAGTTTAACCCGTACAATGTTGAATGTTCTATCTAAGCATCAAAATGGGTTTAGAATATGTCACATCAATGCACGTAGTCTTAATTTACGTAAACTTGATTATTTGCGCTATTTGTTTTGCGATTCTGCTATTGATGTTATCTGCATTAATGAAACATGGTTTAAACCGGATATCCCAGACGATGTTTATAAAATAGAGAGTTATAAGTTGTTTCGTAATGACAGAATTACGAACACTACTGGAGGAGGAGTTGCTATTTATTGCAAAGCTTCCCTCAACTGCAAAGTGATTGGTAAATCTTCTTGTAGTACAGATGTTGAATATATAATCCTTGAGGTTTTTGATGTGAGTGCGAAATGTTTGGTCGCGTGTGGTTATAATCCAGATAGGCGGTCTTCGCCTGAACCGTTCTTCTCTTATCTAGCAGAAATGTCGCCTATATATAACAATATAGTAGTTTGTGGAGATTTTAACAGAAATTTACTACTGAGAGACTCGTATGCTCGCCAAATTAATGATTTTATATCAGCTAGTGGACTCGAAATAGTGAATAGTTCGCAACCAACTTGCTTTAGGCCGAACGCAATGCCTAGCCTGATTGATCTTGTCATCGTGTCTGACCCGTTGTCGGTTCTCTTGTCCGACCAAATTTCCTTAGAAGGCATTTCCGAACATGATCTCCTTTTTTGCACGTTAGATATCGTTTTCTCTCGCACAGCTTCCCCTACATCTTTTCAATATAAGGATTTCACCTCTATAGATTTGTGTGCCCTTCAAGCTGCATCCAGCTTACTTCCGTGGGAGTACTGCAGGCTGAGCGCTGACCCTAATACAAAACTAGATAACTTACAGATGGTTATTGAACATCTTTACAACGAATATATTCCTACCAAAACAGTTTTTGTCCGCAATACAGCATGTCCATGGTACACCGATGAGGTCATTAGTGCAATCAAAAAAAGAAACAGACTTTACAGTAAATGGAAGCGTACCCGCTCTCCCATAAACTGGAGTATATATAAAATTGCACGCAATGCCGCAACAGTTTCTGTTCGTGCATCTAAACGCCACTATTTCTCCTCTAAGCTAAGCACTTCTCTTCCTTCCAAAATTCTATGGAGAAACCTACGTCAGATTGGTATGATTGGTAAAAGTAGTATTAGTTGTGCTCTAGATTTAAATGACCTAAATGATTCCTTCCTTGCAAATGACATTGAACCTGACAGGTTTGACTATAATACGATCCCTCCCTCAGCTCTTGATCATCAAGCTGATTTCGAGGCTGTTACTGAGGTAGAGATCGTAAGTATTATTAAGTCACTGAGGTCTAATGCTATTGGAGAGGACGGGGTACCACTACGCTTTGTGAAAGTCATTTTGCCACAAATCATAAGCCACTTAACACACATCATCAATTCATGCATAATGACTTCAACCTTTCCCTTGGCCTGGAAACGTGCAAGAATTATACCTGTTCCTAAGAAACCTAATGCTGCCACTGCCAATGATTACAGGCCTATTAGCATTCTACCTTGTCTGTCTAAGGTTTTTGAAAGAGTCAATTCAATTCATTTCAATTCAATTCAATTTATTTTCAAGATAGGAATGTACATTAAGATTTAATCTTTTATAGTACGAATAACCAAGGTAGATATTCAGAATTCAGATTTTTAAATTATAAAAAATGGATAAAAAATGGATTTAAGATGAATTGTATTAATAAAAACAAATTGCATATGTACATTAAAAAACAAAATAAATAAAAATTAAATTAAACAAGAGATAGAGCAATAAGTATTGAGAAAGTTAAAGTTCAGAAAATATAAGTTCAAGATTGCATCGAAAAATGTAGGAGGATTGCATTCTTAAAGCTTGCGGCATTTGAAATACCCCTTAAGTGGAAGGGCAGTGAATTCCATAATCTAGTGACGTGAACGAAAAATAGACGAGAGGAATTTAAATATTTAGTACGCGGTTGAATTAAGGTTAAGGATCTGGCTGAACGAGCGAACTGTAGTTTGTCAAACAAATATGATGGAGATTTACTATTAATGATTCTGTGTAAAAATATGCAGTTTCTAGCGTTGATGTACTGTTTCAGGGTGCAACCCAGGAAGTCTCTAGAGTATTCAGAAATGTGGTCATGCCTACGAATGCCATAAACATATCGTACCGCATCGTTGTACGCAACTTGCAGTTTGTTCTGAGACAATGAATCAAGGTTACCGTACACAACTTCAGCATAGGTTATGATTGGTAAGACCAGAGTTTTAATTAGTCTTCGCCTTGTCTCAGTTGGGGTAAAATTAGCACTCAACCAAAGTTTGCGTAGACATCCATAGACACGACCAATAACACTATTGATATGATTACATCCCGATAAATTCCGATTTATTCTGAATCCGAGGCTGCTAACAGATTCAGCAAGCTGCAGTTTACTGTGGGATAGCCATACGTCGGGCACAAGACCAAGGCAAAAAGTTTTGTTAGAGATGGGTATAATTTGACATTTTGCGGGATTTAAGAGCAACCCATTTACCAGTGACCAGGTATGTACTTCATGCAAGTCCTCGTTCAGCAAAGAAGCAAGTTCCACGGCACTACTCAAAGGGCGGGCTAGGTATAGCTGAACGTCGTCCGCATATAGGTGTATGGAAGAATGTTTGCACGCGGACGGCAAGTCATTGATAAATATACAAAACAAAATTGGCCCAAGAATTGATCCCTGAGGCACACCTTGCTGAATAGGTCTTAGCGCCGACGAATTTTCACCCACAACAACTCTTTGTGACCTGTTGGAAAGAAAACTTTTTAATAGCTTTACTGCTCTCTCACTGAAACCGAAAAAATGTTGTAGCTTCCAGCAGAGGATTTTATGATTGACTTTGTCAAAGGCCTTAGAGAAGTCAAGCAAACAGAGAAGCGTGACATAACCTTTGTCATAGACTTGTCTTATGTCCTCTAATACGTTAACCATAGCTGTAGAACAGCTATGATTTGGTCTGAATCCAGATTGGAAGGGACTCAATAGAAGATTGAGAGACAAGTGCCTCAATATCTGCTTAGCTATAATTTTCTCCAGGACCTTTGATAAGCACGGTAAAATGCTAATGGGCCTGAAGTCACTTACAGCAGTTGCATTCGGTTTCTTAGCAATGGGAATGACCCTTGCGATTTTCCAGGACTGTGGAAAAGTTGAGCTCATAATACAAAAATGTATAATATGGGTTAAGTGGCTGACGATTAGAGGTAATATTAGCTTAATAAAGCGAATTGGTACCCCGTCCTCCCCAGCGGAATTTGACTTAATAGCTGCGACACAGCCAATAACGTCGTTTTCCGTTACCACTTCAAAATCGGACAGTCTGGGTATAGATGACTCAGAGTATGCAGCGAAGTCAAAGCCATCCACTTCTGCAGTGGTACTCAAGAAATGCTTATTAAGATCATCCGGATCAAATTCGCACTTTCCATTGTTTTTCTTCTCAGAGACTCCAGTTTGACGCAAATTACTCCAAAGCTTCTTAGGCGGTAGAGAAGCACTCAATTTCGAGGCATAATAGTTCATTTTCGCAGAACGTGTGTAAGAGGTTGCAGTGTTTCGCGCCACTTTATAAGCACTCCAATTCGCATCTGATGGTCGATGCTTCCATTTGCTGTACAATTTATTCCGAGTTTTGATTTTGCCAATAACATCGGATGTAAACCAGGGACATCTGTTATTTTGAACGCGTACAGTTTTGGTAGGAACGAATTGATTATATAAGTGGGAAACAAGACATTGAAAATTATCCAATTTCTGATTTGCATCAATACCAAGCCTACAGAGATCCCACGGAGCTGAGACTGTCGCAAGTTGGAGAGCGTCATGGTCAATAAAGCAAAAATCCTTAAATGTGAATGAAATCGGGATAGCAGAATGAGAAAAATTAATATCGTACGTACAGAAAAGCAGGTCGTGATCAGAGATGTAATCAAGCGAGAGCTGATCAAATACTAAGACAGAAGAGGGATCGGACACAACAGCAAGATCAAGAAGGCTAGGACTGCAGCCCTTGGCAAAGCGTGTTGGGTATCTGTTGATGATCTGAAGTCCTAATGACGAGACCATATCTTTGATTTGAAAGGCACGTGAATCTGTTTTAAGCAGATCAGCATTGAAGTCCCCACAGATTATTATATGCTCATAAAGAGCGGAGAAGTTAGAAAGAGCGGAAAAAAATGGTTGTGGGGAATGAGTTCTGTGAGGGTTATAAACACATGAGACCATGCATTTAGTGATACCATCGTGCATTTCCATAATTATATGCTGGACAATAGAATCAACAGACATGCTAATTACTTTGCTTGCTAATGTTTTTTTGCAATATATCGCAATACCTCCTCCTATGGTATTAGTTATTCTGTCATTTCTGTACAACTTATAATTGAATATATCATAAGCGCTATCTGGGACATCAGGCTTAAACCAAGTTTCACACACACAGATAACATCAACACAAGCATTTTTAAACAAAAACCGTAGGTAATCTAACTTAAGTAAGTTTAGACTACGCGCATTTAAGTGGCAAACTTTAAAACCCTCTCGGCACTTAGATAAGACATTTAACATTGTAAACGTGGAATTTTCGTTCGCGTCACTATGATTGTTTAGTGGAGAAAAACTATCCATTATCAAAAAACAAACTACCATAAACTTACAAAATGCAATCCGACTACAAAAAAAAAGAAAATAATAATAAAAAATAAATAAAGAAAGATAGAAAGAGAATAAATTAATTAAATAAATAACCTAAATAAATAAAAAAAAAAAAAGCATAAGAAACAGTTTGAGAGCAATAGGAACTTAACTTGATGAGCTTAGGTTCTCTGCGGCGAAAAACGTGGATTATTATCTTCAGTCAGTTGGGCGATTTCAAAAAGTCTCTCGATGCTGTCAATCTGCACAGTATTGGCTTCCTCGGTAGTTTTGATGTAAACAAAGCCACGCGCGGTGAAGGCTGCGAATATTCTATTTCGTCGTTTTAACTGGATAGCAAGTCGGAAAATGTTTCGGTTGTGTGGCGTTAGGCTTTCGTGTAAATATATTGGTCCATTTGTCGCAAAACCAATGTCGGATTGGCAAAAACGACGCGAGTGTTTCTTTCTGAAGTCAGCAAGTGCCTTCATCGTTGAAAATTTTTCGTGAGTTGAAAGAAACTTGACGATGACAACGGCGTCTTTTTTCTGCTGCACTCGGAAGATTCTGTTGATGGAAGGCGGTTGACCATTTATCGTGATACACATCCTGTTAAAAGTGCACTTCAAATTCTCATCGGGAAAGAATGGTATCCCGACAAGAACAGCATCTGTGGCAATATTCTTCATTTGAAGTACTTCAATTTGTGCTTTGAGTTGTGACAGTTCATCGGCTGCATTATGCTCAGGGGTCTTCAGCTGCTCCAGCTTTTGTTGTAGTTGTTGTTTGAGATTGTCAACTTCCAATTGCAAGCAGCTGACATTCTCTGAGCAAACCTCCAAAGAAGAAACCCGGTCTTTAAGGAGACTTACTTCCCTGTCGAATTCGCTGAGTTTTTCATGAATGTTTTTCTCGATAGTCGTCATTCTCATAGACAAATTTTCCTCCAAAGCTGTTAGTCGACTCATAATTTGATCCCCTTGTGTCTTAATTTGCTTAGTCAGACAAGCAAGACTATTTGTGTTGTTATTTGGGGATTGAACTTTTGTTAAGGGTGTGCATTGATTTGATTGTGTTGATGGTGATGGTGATGAGGTGTGCAAGGCCAAGTGTCTAACAGCATTCTTCTGCGAGCGTGTATTTATTTTTTCGTGTGCTGGTATGTTGTTCATCTTTGTATTGGTTGAGTGCAGTAGGATTATAGCGTTTTAAATAGTCACTCAAGCAATCATAAATTTCAAATTAAAACAAATTGAGTATTTGAATAATATTTTTGTTTCCGAAATTGGAAAAAAAGCACACTTTAACTAGAGTAGAAACAAAATGCAGATAGTCGCGTACAACTGAATATATCAAGAGAAGGCGGTTTGAGGGAATATTATAGAAGATTTAATTATTTTAAACTTAAAAAAGGTTGCCGTTCGGAGAAACACGTCTACTCCATATAATTGTACTCACAAAAGTGAAGTACTGGCGGGGCAGATTCAAAATCACCTATCCGTAAATTCCTTGCTAAGCCCCCTTCAGTCCGGCTTCAGAACAGGCCATAGCTGTGCGTCCGCTATGGTCAATATCTTGGATGATATAAGGAAGGAATTTGATAAGGGATTTGTGACTTTGCTTTGCCTTCTGGACTTTTCAAGGGTCTTTGACAAGGTAAATCACTCCATACTCTGTTGGAAACTGCGGCATTATTTTGCTTTAAGTCACAGAGCTGCTATGCTCATATGTAGTTTCTTGAGTGATAGGTCGCAGAGAGTAGTTGTAGGGGACAAATGCTCGGAATTTAAGCCCCTTGTGCAAGGTGTACCTCAGGGTTCAATTTTGGGTCCCATCCTCTTCTGCCTGTACATTAATGACTTACCGTCGATTTGCAATCATGTGTCAATCCACCTCTACGCTGATGATGTTCAACTTTATTCCTCAAAGCCGGCTGATAAGTTGAGAGAGCTTGTATCAGCGCTAAATGAGGATCTAGCTGCGATTAATCAATGGGCAATAAATAATGGACTAGTTTTAAACCCAGCTAAATGCCAAGCCATAACTATCTCGAATAGATCCCCCGAACTAGCTTCTGTGCCAGATATCTTGCTCTCAGGCACTAAAATGAAGCTTGTTGAAACTGCAAAAAGTCTAGGCTTTATCATAAATCGAAACCTATCTTGTTACAACCACATTAACGTCGTTATTGGTCGTATTTATGGTTGTTTGCGCAAGTTATGGATCTCAGCTAGTTTCACTCCGCTTGAAACACGTAGAAGGCTTGTGCAAACACTTATCATGCCTATAATAGCATACGCTGAAGTGGTCTATAGTAGCCTAGATTCGCTTTCCTTTCATAAGCTGCAAGTAGCTTTTAATGATGCTATCAGGTATGTTCACCAGCTACGTAGGTATGATCGAATCTCTATGCATTCAAAAGTTTTTCTAGGATGTACACTACAGCAGCATATGGATATTAGAAATTGCTTATTTATGCACAAAACTATCAGAACACAATCACCGCCATACCTTTACTCCAAGCTTGAATTTTCGCGCTCCATTAGAACTCTCAACATCAATACACACCACTGCAAATATCTAAATTCTTCGCGACTATTTTTCATTCATGCTATCCGGTTATGGAACTCCTTGCCGTCGCATATTAAAAATGTATCCAACGTCAAAAACTTTAAGACTGCACTCTTAAAATATTACACATTGCAGCATTAAAAATAGAAATAGTAATATAACATAACATATATTTTCATTCACTTCTAATGTCTCTCCTTTAACTTTATTCTGTCATCTCAGTGTTTTTCTCTTTTTTTTCCTGTTTTCTTCATTACGTATATTTCTTTATTTATTAATCACTATTATGAATTATGTATTATTATTACGCTTAAGATTAATATAAATTTAACATGAATACTTTTCTCGCTGTACTATAAAAGACAGTGTCTTAATGTACACCTTTTTGTAAATAAATTGAATTGAATTGAATTGAATTGAATTGAACACCTTGCGGCGTCACTTGGCAGCAACTGCTCGTTGCAGTCACTAAGGCAGCAACTGCTTGTGGCAGTCACTTGGCAGCAACGGCTTAGGGGCCGTCACTTAGCAGCAACACCTTGCGGCGTCACTTGGGCAGCAACCGCTCGTGGCAGTCACTTGGCAGCAACGTCTTGCGACGTCACTTGGGCAGCAACACCTTGCGGCGTCACTTGGCAGCACTGCTCGTTGAAGTCACTTAGGCAGCAACTGCTTGTGGAAGTCACTTGGCAGCAACGTCTTGCGACGTCACTTGGGCACCAACGGCTTAGGGGCCGTCACTTAGCAGCAACACCTTGCGGCGTCACTTGGGCAGCAACTGCTCGTGACAGTCACTTGGCAGCAACGGCTTGGGGCCGTCACTTGGGCAGCAACTGCTTGTGGCAGTCACTTGGCAGCAACGGCTTAAGGCCGTCACTTGGCAGCACTTGCTTAAGGCAGGCACTTATCTTTCAACAGCGCGGTATACTCCTAGGAGCACGGATCGGATCCTCCAACTCGAGGATTAAGTACAGGACCGGCAATGGCTTATTCTTGAGGAGGATGAGCCCAAAAGCTTACGATCGGATCGGCTGTGGGCAGCAGCAGGTCCGATTTATAAATCGTCCAAGTCCGGAGTCAAACGATGAAAAAATTCCTGTGGTATCACCACGCCGGAGAGTTGACTCACAAGTACGCTAAATTGGTACTAAACCACTGAGTGAGGAACTCTGTCGACCACATCTCCCAATCTCCGCCTTATACAATTTTGTGCAAAAAGCGAATGCGAATTATAAAAGTGGATGCAATTCACTTTTGCAAACCACTTGTCCAATGAGATTGGGAGAAGTGGTCATGTTCGCATGGCGTGATCATCGCCAGATGTTGTTTGATAACATTGCCTCAGTTATGGACAGTAGCGGACGCAAAAGTGAACCACAGTGGAGGCGATAAATAGTGTAACGCTTCGTTACAGTAAAAAACGGAAACAGTAGCAACGTTCTCATTTTGGCCGTATATGTTGACGATATGATCATTCTTTGGAAAAGTGAGGCAGAAAAAAATTCCTTGATTCAAGAACTAAACCAAGAATTCAAGATGAAGAATTTAGGAAAGGCAAAGTCATTTCTCGGCATGAAATTGGATTATAAACTTGGTGAGTACCTTACAATTGATCAAGCAAATTATATAGAGAAAATGCTAGAGCGTTTTCAAATGGTATCTTGTTATTCGGTTGCAACACCAATTGATCCAAATCAAAAATTCTGCAAAAATCAAACAATATCTGACAAGGACGTTGGAATGAAAAATTTCCCTTATCAAGAGCTTATTGGCAGTTTGCTGTTTGCAGCACAAGTTACCCGGCCTGATATCTGCTACGCGGTTAATTTACTAAGTCGTTATAATAATAATTTTGAGATGCAGCATTGGTGTGCAACTAAGCGTATTTTACGTTATTTAAAAGGCACGATTGACTTTAAACTGACCTTCAAAAAGGAAGCGATTTTCGACACACAGGGATTCTGCGATGCTGATTATGCAACTGATCCAGATCAACGAAAATCTGTAAGCGGCTATGTCTTCATAAAGAAAGGCGCGGCAATAGCATAGACGCTTTGGTTGAAAAGCCTCGAAAATGAACTTTTCAACAAGGAGCCTCAAGCTACAAAATTATACTGTGACAGCCAAAGTGCCATACATTTGGCTCTTAACGAGTCGTATCATGCTAAGACGAAGCATATTGACATAAGACACCATTTTATTAGAGATTACGTACTTTTTGATAATGTTAAACTAGAATCATTACGCTCTGATGAAATGATAGCAGACATTTTTACTAAACCACTTCCTAATGCAAAAGTCCAACATTTTGTTTGTAAATTGGGACTTTCCAAATAAATGCAAATTAATTTTTTAGTGAGGATGTTGGAAATGAAAAAATTAATTAAAGTACAGTGGCATCACTTTTCTCTTGTCAAAATCATCCTGCGTATCCTCTCTGAATTTATTCTTCTACACAAGCGTGTTTGTTATTCCTGTGGTTGGTTTTATTTGCATAATTACTGGTATTAATTACTTTTTTATTCCATCATGCCTCTTACAACGTGTCAGCTCCAGCGATTAGATCGTCGACATACATCCCTTTTCGGATGACCTTTGCACCGATTGGATAACAATGCTCCTCGTCGTCTGCAGCTCTTCGGATTGTGCAGTTAGCGAGATTGGGTGCAGTGGCAGTTCCAAAGGTGACTGTCTGCAACCGGTAAACCCGTATGGGTCGAGTCTTCCTTCTTCATTCGTATCTGCCGAAACATTTTTTCGATGTCTGCGGTGAAGGTAAATTGATATGTTCTCCATACTACCACTATATCAATTATATTGTTCTGTGTTTAAGGTCCTATTAGCAAGTGCTCGTTCAACGACGTACCATCTAGTGTCTTGGCAGCGACATCAAAGACGACTCCCAATTTGGTTGTCGTGCTGGACTCCTTCAGAACAGCGTGATGCGGAACAAAATAATGATAAAGAGTATTGACAACATCATCGCTGAGACCATCCACTTCGGACATCTGCCCCAATGCCAGATATTCTTTAATACACTTAGAACATTCCTTGTGTAGTGTCGCGTTCGCCTCGAACAGCTTCTCCAAGTGACGGAACCTACGCAAGGTGCTTTGCTTCGATGGTCCAAGCGCGGATATCTACCCATCCTTAAAAGGCAGAGATAGGCTGAATTCCTAAATGCAGTACTACCGCAGTGCTGCGAAGTCAAGCGTTCCTAAACGTCAATAGATTGCAGTGATGCAATGTATACCGTTCCAAAACGCAACTTGAATGTAACTACTGCGCAAACAACAGCAAACAGCGCACCATGAACTGAAGTGATGCAAACGTCATTTGACATTTGATTGTTTTTTATTTCGCCAAAATGGAAGAGTCCTCTCCAGATTCGTAAGAAATTATTGTTTTTAATTATTTATTACATACTAAATTTTGTAAAATTTACTAAAAACTACCAGAACATTTTTTTTTTTTGATAATAGTTTTTGTTTTAATTTATATCGTTCCAAAACGTCAAAGATTGCAACGCATCGTCAAAGTATCGCATAACGAAAGGATCATAACATCGCATCACAACAGCAGTGATGCATTCACGATGCGCATTATTTTGACGTTTAGGAATTCAGCCATACTTCGTATCTTCCACCTGGTAGATGCGAGTTAAAGGCCCGAGAGGTTTGCCAAAAAAAAAAACCAAATTTAATTTGGGCAGCGTAACGCTGTAGTTGACTTTATTCACAAGACTTCAACTTAGGATTATTTTACACTGCGTTTTATACCTTATTTTATGCTTACTTTACAATATTTGGAATAATTCTATGGGAAAGTGCATTGACTGAACAAAGTGTAATCAGATATTTACTCTGAGCTTACTTTACATTAATTAAAGACAAATTCTATGGGAACGTGCAGTGAAATTGGATAATGATAAGTGCAGGATAATTTAAATATAATAATACAAAAAAAAAATTTCAATGTGTGCAAATGTAAGTAATGCAAGGTAAACAATAATAATAATATATAAGTTAGGCTGTTATGGATACGTAACTCCTCCCCCTAGAGTGGAGCGTCGGCCAAAGGAACTGTGTTCCTGCTGTTTCGGTGGCAGGAGCGATGACTTTAGTAGGTACGGGTTCTGCTGTTTGTTGAACTATCGGGATGCTGAATGATGTTTGATGCTGTTTCACTAGGTATATCAGGATGATGATGAAAATGAGGGTGAAGATTGCTACGGTGTTGATCATCAATATGTTGGTTCGGGTGGTTTTTGTATGTAGTGTGTTGATGAGAGTTTCGTGTAGGTTGGGTGTCCCCAGTATCGATGATGCGTTGATCTGGCTGAATAATGGCGGGAAAATGTGGATGTGTTCCCAGTAGGTTTTTTCGCTGCTTTCATACAGAATTTGATTTATCTCGATCTCGCACTTTTCAAAGTGAATGAGGTGTGTTCCTTTTAGTTTTTGACGGTTAGGTTCACAAGTTGTCTGTATAACTGTTTCTGGAATGTTGATTACTAATATGTAGTTATGTTCCGGCTGCCATATCTCGACTCTGTCTGGTTCTTCACTTAGGTTGCAATCCGCTGGTAGGTTGTTTAGCAGCTTGGCTATGCAGGTATCACTAGTGTTCCTTCTGTATTTCTTGACATCTCTGCAGTAGTATGTTCCCTCGATTTGTTAGCATTTTTCGTCAAAGTAACGTATATTTTTGGGATTGGACATAATATAGGGTTTAGTGATTATAATTTTAGTATTGTTAATGGGTAGCGGAATAATATGAAAAAATGAAACTGTTTCTGGAGAGATTTGTGGGATTTTGATATTGAATAAATGTTAGTGTCGTTATAATAGGCTTGAAGATCAAGGAGTTCGTAAATATGTTCTTCTGATTTGATCTCTATAGATCTATTTTCAAAAAATTCATTATTGCATTAAGTTCTTCGGAATTTAAAATTTGTTTGGATATAACATTGAGTCTAGCGAGTACAACAGCTTCTGATATGTTTGATAAGTGACTATTCAGCAAGTCAATGCTGTAGTTGATTTGATTGAGGTATTGCGTATATCTTATTGCAACCTCGTCGGATTTGATTCTAATGTTTATGCGTATAGCAACGTCTGCGTCCATGTTGCCTGTTATGCCTTTAATTGCTGATCCTAGTCCGTTGATAAGTCCTCTTTTCTTTCTTAATTTTGGCCTGAGTGACTTTAATTGTGCTTTTAGTTCGATAGCTTTAATATTCAAGATAGTCATTGAGTCTTTGAAGTCGGGTATATTGTTAAATGCTGATAGTGAACTTGTAATGTTATCTATGTTTGTTTGATAGGTTTCTAATTTTACTATATGTATCAGGTTGTTAAAGTCGCTTATTATTCTGCCTACTCCTAGTCTCATAGGACGTATTCCCATGTTATTATTAAGGTCTTGTATTTCCATCTTCTGCCCTATCACCAACGTCGCTATCGTTAGTAATCTGAAATTTACGTTTTCTCTCTATTTTTGATTTGTGAAGTTTTTTATTATCTCTAGTAATAATTGTAACTTTTCTGTTTGTCTTAATTCTATGTTTACTAAACCTAGGTGTAAATTTGTTTCCCCTAAATTATTTTCTTAATATAACTTTTTCTTTACATATTTTAGGATCTTCTCTATTTGCGTTTAACTTGTTTATATTTTTAGATACTAATTTTTCTACTTGTGCCTTTATAGATGAGTATAACTTTTCTTGGAATTAATTTAATTTCTTAATACAGTCGACTCCGCTTAACTGAAAAACCGACTTGCCACAATTATTTTTCCACTTAAGCGGTATTTTCTCTTAAGCGAACTTCGGATAACTGAAAAAAGAATTTCATTTAACCGGAGTTCGGATAACTGAAAAAGAATTTCACTTATCCAATCTAAAAATCAAAAAAATACCAGCAGCATAATTTTTAATATGTCAATATTTTATTAAAAAAAAACTCGAAACAAAACGAAACTTCGATAATTTGTAAATAAAGAAAATAAGAAAAAACAAAAACTAAATTAAGTGTTATTTATTGGACGTGTTCCGCTAAGGAAAGAAAAAAAAACGATTTTAGGGTTGGGCGCATTTAATTATTTGATTTCAGTTATGCGGAGTAGTTTGAGTACAAACTAATCATTTTTGTTGTAAAAGTTTTTTCAGTTAACCAGGTTTTTCAGTTAGCGGATTTTAATTAAGCGGAGTCATTTGTATGAAGATTGTGAAAAAATGCTCCGTGACAAATTTTGTGTTTCAGTTAACCGATTTTTTTCAGTAAAGCGTAGTTGACTATATATTCATTGTTAAATTGAACGTCTTTATTAAACCTATAAGTCCTGCCGTAAAATAGTTCGTAAGCGGTCAATGGCGTTATTGTAAGTGATTATTGTTTCGTTTAATATGTCGTCATGGTCTCTTTCTTTTTGCTTGTTGTATAGTATTCTTTATATTTCAGTAAATGTTGAGTGCATGCGTTCTACAGGCGAATTGCTGCTTGTCTGTTGGAACGATGTAAGGTCGATATTATAATGTTTACAAAAGCCTTTAAATATAATTGCTGTAAATTCGGATCCTTGGTCAGAGGTTAATTCCTTTGGTATGCCGTGTAAGCTAATGAAATGTTTCATGAATTTGATAATATTGAGACTGTTTTGTACTGGAAGTGTATATGTTGCTGCAAATTTGGAAAACTGATCTATAATTGTGAGTATCTTTTTATTGTTTATGCTATAGATATCGACATGGATTTTGTCTAAAGGGGTTACTGGTGTTCCACATTTTACCTTTGGAGGATTTCTGTCATATTTCATTAAATGACAATCATCACAGTTATTGATAATTTTTACGATTTTTGTCTTCATATAGGGGAAAGAGTATGTTCTTTTAAGGTGTAAAAGCGTCTTGTTAATATGGTTATTATTGGTATGATAGTCAGTGATAATTTTGTCTTGTTCATCATTTTCCGTTACGTTTGTTAATATCTCAGTACAGCGGATTAGCTTAAAAATGTTACTATTTGAAAAATATTTTGAATAAATATTTTGAACAAGTTTAAATGTGTCGTTATCTGTGTAGATAGCGCAACATTTGTTTGAGGGTAGGAATTGTTTGAAAATTTGATATTTTCTTCGGAAAAGTGTTGTTTGCATATCGTCCGTCTTTGCTTATTTTTGAATAGCATTTGGAGTGTCAATGGTCTGTCTGTATCGTTTTTCTTGAGGATTAACTGAATATTAAATTCGTTCAAGGGGCGTTCAGAGATATATATATGGTCGTCTAGATTTTCACCGGCTGAATGTATTGTTGTTTCAGTAGCATGTATTTCGATTTTAGTGTCGAAGGATTGCGTTCGAGTTTAATTTCCCTTTTTTATAGACTATCTCGTAATCAAATTCCTCGAGTTTCAAACGCCATCTAACCAATTTAGAGTTAGAGTCTTTCAAGCTCATGGTTTATGATCGGTTACTATCTTAAATTTGTGGCCAAATAAGTAGGGTCGAAAATATTTGGTTGCCCACACGATGGCTAAAAGTTATTTTTCTATAGTCGAGTAATTAGTTTCTGTATCGGTTAAGGTCCTACTGGCGTAACATATGTTTGTTAATACCTATAGTGCCTTGAAATAAAACTGCGCTTAATGCGAAGTTACTCGCATCGGTGGTCAAAATAAATGGTTTGGAAAAGTCGGGATAGGGTAAAATTGGATCGTTGATCAGAAGGTCTTTACATAATTCGAATGAAGAAATGTTTTTGTCATTTAGTTTTACATTTTTGAGGCATTCTGTGAGTGGTTTTGTAAGTTTTGAAAAGTCCTTTATGAACTTACGGTAATATCCGAGAAGTCCTAGAAAGGATTTAATCTCTTTCTGTGTTCGGGGTATGGGAAAATCTTGTACTGATTTAATTTTATCAGGGTTTGGCTTAACGCCCTGACTGATTACTATGTATCCGAGGAAAGCTACTTCTTTATGCAGAAATTCAGTCTTATCTAATTGAATTTTGAAATTTGCTTCGCGTAATCTATCAAAAACTTTTTTTTAATTTTCGGCGAGTTCCTGAAGGGATGTGGAAAAAATAATTATGTCGTCTAGGTGTACTAGACAGATTTTGCCTTGAAGATCTTTTAAAACATTATCCATGACTCTTTAAAAAGTCGATGGACCATTTTTCAGGCCGAGGGGCATTCGGACATAGTTACTCATAGCGTCCGCCTTCTATAGTAAATGCATTTGATTCATCTCAATCTGGTGGAATCCACTAGCGAGATCGAGTGCTGTGAAGTGTATACTTCTGCCGTGTTTATCTAGAACGTCATTTACGTTTGTCGTTAACTGTTTTTTTTATTCAGTTTGCGATAATCAATTACAAGTCGGCATTTTATTTTCCCCCTGGCGTCGTTTTTTTTGGGGCTATCCAGATTGGCGAACTTCAAGGTGAGTAGCTTGGCCTTATTACACTTTGTTTTAACATTTGCTTTACCTGTGATTGAACTTCTTCTTTGTGGATATGGAGGTATCTATAAGATTTTGAGAATATTGGAATATCGACCTTGGTTTGGCTAGAAAAAGAGTTTTGCTTGAATTGGATGTGTTGATTACTATTAAATTGGTGTACCATCTATTTGCTTTATATATTCCTTCTGGAATATATAATTCAGGTGAGATATGTGTTGTGGTAATAAGGATATCGATTGTGTATGAATTATTTGACCAATTCGTGATACATATATTATAGAAATGTACAAGAGGTAGATTCCTTGTTTGTCCGCTTCTTTGGTCACATATGTTGTTTAATGAAACAGAATTATTTCATTATGTTTTTCCCAACGTTTCGGCAGGGATTGCTGCCTTCTTCTCACAAATAAAGATCCCCTGAAGAAGGCAGCGATCCCTGCCAAAACGTTGGGAAAAACATAATGAAATAATTCTGTTTCATTAAACAACATATGTGACCAAAGAAGCCGACAAACAAGGAATCTACCTCTTATACATTTCTATAATATAATAAGGACTGGCAGATTTACTATTGTTTTTGAGTTTGCCAAAAGAATATATTTTTGGGACATAAAATTAGGCTTTCATTCTAGAGGTAATTAAATGTTTGTTAGCTGAATCAACTTTTGCTCCTAACGAAGTATCCGTGAAAGCGGAGCACTAAGAATCTGGTTTTCCCGGGCTGATTGAATTCTACAAAATTGGGCAAACGAACTTAATTTATAAAGAGGTTGAGGTTGAGGTTCCAGTGTCGATTAGGAATTTTAATGGACGCCCAAAAGGAGAAGAAATGTTTATATATGGAAGGACAGTGCCATGTTTATTGATGTCTATGTATCCGGTTGGTCTGTCGGGGCAGGTGTGTGAAAATGTTCGTCGTCTAGTTCGTGCATTACGTTTAGTAAGTCAAGATCGCTTTGATCGAGAGGAAATTCCTGAGAATGCCGAGTTATCCTGTAGAATTGGTCAGGCTGGATCAATTTTGAGAGAGCTTGGCCAATCTGTTGTAAGGAAGGCTGAACTTAGTGTTCAAGATAAGCTATCGGTTTTTAACTCGGTGTATGTTCGAACTCTCACCTATGGTCATGAAATATGGGTAGGGACCGAAAGAATAAGATCGCGGATACAAGCTGCCGAAATGAGGTTCCTTCGCGGTGTTGCTGGAATAACTCGTAGGGATCGAGTGCGCAACACCAGAGTACGCGAGGCGCTCAATGTTGAGCAGCTACTTCTCCGACCAGAACGATCTATGCTTCGATGGTTTGATCACGTAGTGCGTATGCCCCCAGACCGGCTTCCAAGACGTGCCACGGTGGCCGTGGCATCAGGTAGGCGACCCCGCGGTAAGCCTAGAGATAGATGGTTGGACCAAGTCCGGCATCTCTCCTGGAGCCGTCTAGGGATTGCTCCTGATGAGTTGGAGTCGATGGCGGAGGATCGAGAAGGATGGAGGGTCCACCTGAGCATCCTACCCCCGCGACCCTTATGAGGGATTAGCGGGCCATTGAAAATGTATGTATGTATGTATGTATGTAATACAAAAAAATGAAAAGGCAATTTCAATGTGTGCAAATGTAAGTAATGCAAGGTAAACAATAATAATAATATATAAGTTAGGCTGTTATGGATACGTAACTCGCGTGGTCGTCTCTATGAAGTGCTTCTCACAAGCGATGTTTTCTTCAGTTTCGGCATCGGCATATGGTGCTTCTTCGATTTCCCAAAACTTCCGTAGTTGGGTGTCGATGTTACAAACCTGAAGAAAACAATTTCTTAAAGTCTTTGGTGTCTCTATAGGTACTTTACCCAGCAAAATCCAGCCTAATCCCATCCTTTGAGCTATTGGCGCCAAGCCATCTTCGCCTCGAACGATGTCTGAAAGGATGAAATCAGCAAACACATCACTTCCTAGTAGCAATTTCACTGTGGCCGGTTTGTAGAACGTACGGTCTGCTAACTCCAAGTCGTTGAGGTGTTTCCAGTTGTTGAGCCCAGTCAGGGATTTAAATATAAAGGCCTGTGTGCTGGACTCAGATGCGGAGTGTAGGGATGCGAAGTTTATGTCAACACACCTGTGACATGATCCGCTGCTGACCTTTCCCAGCCCTGACACTTCAACCAACGTACTCCTCAGGTTGAGCATTTGTACAGCTGTGTCGGTTATAAACGTCGCTTCTGATCCTGGATCAATTAACGCTCTAAGATAGAAATATTTCCCCCTAGACCACATGACCTTAACAACCGCAGTAGCGAACAAAATTTGAGAATTTGTGCGCCTTTGTTGTTGATAGTTATTTACTGAAGTTGTTGAGTTACCTGCAGTGCCGGGTTGAGAAGTAATTGGGCCTAATGTAGAGATTATTGCACTAGGTTGTTGTTGAAATGCAGCTTGATTAGTGGAAATTTGATATGTTTGTGTATGTGAAGGGTTGTGATTAAAATGTGTTGAATTTGTGTGAAATGGAGGGTTAGTATGTGTTTGTGACTGTGAATTATGTGTGAAATTACTATTTGGGTGATTTTGAGCTGGAGCTGAATGCAAGAGAGTGTGGTGTCTTTGCGATATGGTCAATCCTCGTCGCCAATTGTTCTTTTGGATATACGTCTATGGATTAAAATTCTTTATTCCATGGCGCTTCTTAGAGAACTAACTTAAGACTAATAATTCATATTATACAAAAACCTACTTTCCCAGTATTATTTTATATATAGTAGTGTGTGTATAAACTGTATTCTAAATTATAGAGTGAGCTAATAATTTTATATTATATGTTTAACGCTAAAGAGAAAAAATGATGGACTAACTGAGAAGTTAAAGAAGTCATAACCAGAATCCTCCAATGCGAAGCTAAGGTCAAAGCGCTATGCGACCAAGTAATTATAGAGTGTCGCGACCTAGATGAGGTAACAACTGCGGAAGAAATCTGTAAGGCCATAATAGAACAGTTCCCATCGACAGTGAGCATCACGCAGGACGCAATCAAGTCCATACGGATGACAAGACGAGGAACACAAATCGCCCACATCAATCTCCCCGTGAGTGGAGTGAGCAAGATGATAACCACGGGACATATGCGGATAGGGTGGGTCCGATGCGGAATACGAGAGCATCTAGCCCCAACACAGTGCTACAGGTGCCTTGAGTACGCACATGTCGCTAGGCAATAAAAAATGAAACTGAACGCACAGGAACGTGTCTTCCATACGGAGGGAAAGGGCATACAGCGAAGGAATGCACGGAAAAACTAAGGTGCGCCATAAGTGACCCAGTGTGCAAAAGCGGAACTGATCAGTCCACTGGAAGTTTCAGATGCGCAGCGTACAAAAGCGCAATACGTGAGATCACGATGAAATTATGAAGTGCATCTTAATAAATCTGAACCACTACGAAGCCGCCCAGGATCTACTAGCACAAACGGCGGAAGGACAAAAGGCAGACGTAATCCTCATCTGCGAACAGTGTAAAACCCAACGCGATAGCGGAAGATGGGAAGAAGATGGCAATAATAAGGCAGCAATATGGACGTGCGGAAGCGATCCCTTCCAAAGCTTGGACTCCAGGCCCCAGCAGAACTTCGTATACGCCAAAATAAAAGAAATCCATTTGCTGCTGGACAGCCTTGTAGCCAAGGTCAGAGGAACACCACCAACCATTGTAGCCGGAGACTTTATTGCATGAGCAGTCGAGTGGAATAGCACCATGACAAATAGAAGAGGCGAAGCACTGCTAGAAGCATTTGCTAGTGTAGTGACTCACTACATGCGTCCAAAATATGATAATAACAATAAACTTATATCGATTCCATCCCTAACTATCGCAAAGCAACTCTTAAGCCTAATCGCTTAAATTGCTTTTTATTACACATTAAATGCGACTAATCCGGGTTTTGCTTAAGCAATAAACATAAGAACGGATAGCCGACGGTACACGATCACAGGAAATGGGTTATGACGCTCTAGGCACCGCATGCTATAAAACCCCCGATGGGTTTTAACAATACAACAGCATGGGTAAGCTGGGATACGTTTTATGATCAGGTACGCAAAGATCGAAGGTGGTACCGAATGTACATAATGTCTTATGAGGATGATATGGATGGAATCAATACTATATGAGGCGGAGGATAGGTAGGAATAAGTCAGTATAGATTTAGAATTTAGAAGAATAAGTTCTTAATTTTAACTCGAACGGTCGCAGCCAAGCATTGAGACAGCGGGCTAGAGTAAAATAAATAAATTATCAACTAAACTAATTTTTTACTTTTAAACTATACTCCGATTCGTACTATTCTCCCGAATACGTTATCGTAACACTAGCCTCAATCTAGTGCTACTAAGCTGAGGCAACAAGCACACATTCGACAACGGCAGAGCGCGCTCCTTCATCGACCTGACGTTCGGCAGCAGAGCCATAGCAAGGGGGATGAAATGGCAAGTCTCAGACCTGTACACAAACAGCGACCACCAGGCCATCATATTCGAAACGGAAGAGCAACACCGATCCCAACACCATAAACCCCGTCCAAAAGTACAAAATCTTGGCTGGGAAACAAAAGACGTAGATACCGAATTGCTCGAGTACATGATAAGCCACATGGACATAGCAAGAGGCACCGCAGAAGAACAGACTAAAGAAGTCACAAGGTCCTTATCCCGAGGATGCAACGCAGCCATGCCACAGAAGGGTACAAATGCTTTCAGGCACTCAGAGAGGAGCTATAGTACAATCCATGGGGACGCGCGTATCAAAAGTCATAAAAAAATTAAAGAATGTCTCGGCAGCCGCGACTTGCCTGAATTTCATGCACTCAATTGTCTGCGCTCTTTTCCCAAGGAAAGATGGATTCACCCTACCACAAGGAGCAGCGGAAGAAACAGAGCATTCACCACAGAGGAGGTTTTAGAAGCCGGCAAGACGCCGGGAATGGATGGAATCCCGAACTTCGTGCTAAAAGGAGTCTAAGAAGTACACAATTACGGGAGGAGCCCCCCAAGGGTCAGTACTAGTCCCAGCCCTGTGGAATATAATGTATGACAGCATACTAAGAACGCCAAGGCGTGCGGGGTAGAAATTATCGTCTACGTTGATGACATTGCATTAATCGTCGTAGCAAAAACGCTAGAACAAGTGTCCAAACACTGCAACCAAACAATAAGGAACGTGAGGACATGGCTACAGGCATCAGGTCTGGAACTGGCCGATCACATGACAAAAGCAGTGGTAATAAGTATCATAACAAAGGTAGAACGCCTTACTATACAGGTCGGCGAGCAAACCATCGAGCCGCGTCCACATATCAAGTACCTGGGAGTGCTGCTGGACCACAGGCTAAATTTCAAAGAGCACCTAATGTACGCAGGCGAGAGAGCCTCTAGGGCAGTAGCGGCACTGTCAAGATTAATGCCAAAAGTTGGAGGACACAGGCGGCCAATTAGAAACCTGCTAGCAGCGGTAAGCATGTCGATCCTAATGTACGCGTCTCCCATATGGGCACAAGCGACGCACCGTACATGAGACGGATGAACTCGGCCCTTAGAACCGCATCGTTAAGAGTGTGTTGTGCCTTTCGGATGGTTTCCGCGGAGGCAATTAGCGCAATCTCCGGTTGAATGCCAATCTATTTGGAAATAAAAAACTCCGCAGCAACCATCGAGGCTATACAAGAAGAATGGCAACAGAGATGGAACACCACACCAAAAAGAAGATAGACCCATATGCTGATCCCCAACGTAGAGGAATGGATCAGCAGAAAACACGGAGAAGTAAACTTCTACATGAAGCAGTTCCTATCAGGGCACGGATGCTTTCGGGAATATCTCTACAAATACAAACACGTAGATGACCCATACTGCCCGCTCTGTGAAGGCAAAATCCAGAACATGTTTTAATGGAGTGTTGGATGTATACGACGGCCAAAACCATACTACAAAAAGAAATTGGCTGCCAAGTGACTCCGAGGGGACTTAGTAAATGCATGCTGATGACGAATGAAGGCTGGAACACAGCCAACGAGATCATCACCAACATGATGCAGCAACTACCTCTGGAGGAACGAGCAGCAGCGAGAAATGAGAATCCTACAAACACTGGAAGGTAGACAAAGGTACACAAAAACGTCCACATATGCAATGTAACGCCAGTGACATGTTAAAGGCACACAATGAGAAGTGAATTCACGCAGTAACAGAAATTTGAATGTGCAAATTGAGCTGCTGCAAAGTAGCAGAAGCAGCAATGGCTCATGCGTGATGAAAAGCATGACATGCTAACCAGCTCCGCGAATTAATACCTAACGGCAGTCCCGCGGGTGTGGATTAGTACGTAGGCGCATTGCTGGCATCGATTATTCGGGTTTGCGAATCGTGCATGCTGATAGCCCAGGCTACTAGTATCTTTAGAAGATTACCATATCCCTTGGCGCAAACAAAAAATAAAAAATAAAAATTTATACCTAGCGTCTTCACTCTCTCCGAGCTTTCGAAAGTCAGTGAGAATGTTAGCTAGCGGTCTTGGTCAGGAATCCCCTTGAGCAGTACCTCTGCGTTAGAGGGCAATTTCCGCAAGTTAAAACCACCTGTACCAGATGCAGATGCTGTATCGAACGACACGGTTTTAAGGCGGTATATTTTTAATGGCTCACTTGGTAGTTTGCGCCAAAAAATCAGCTGGTACCTTAAATCCTATTGCGTAACCCATATTTGCCGGTACATTTTTTTCATATCGGCTGTGAACGTAAAGCGATAAAACCTCCGCCGTAAAATAATGTCCGCCACATTATGTCGGAGTCTGAGTTTTACCATCAGCTTGTCATTTAGGAAAACTCCATCAGCTGTATCGAAAGATGCGCCGAAGACTACCCTCAGTTTGATTATGGAGCTGCTTTCCTTAATGACAGCATGATGCGGCAGGAAATAATGCCCAGTGTCTGTTACGGAGCTCCCCTCGACTTCAACAATATGGTCGAGCTGCTTTTACTCCTCTATTCATGCGGTGTACTGGCCACATAAGTGTGGGTTTGCCGCCAACCGTCCCTCGAGGCCCTTAAAACGTTGTAGAGCACCTTTTTCTGACCTACCTAGGACCGGGTGAACGTAACACTCAAAGGGCAGTGCTACTTAATAACGGCCATCTTCCATGTGTTATACGTTTTCGTTTAACTGCTCCTCACAAGCGATGTGTTCGATAGTTCCAGCATCCTCAAACGGCAAATCTTTAAGTTCCCAGAACTTATGGAGTTGTGCGTTAATATCTCCTGTTTAAAAGAAAGCTTTCATTGGTCGCGGTTCCACTTGTACTCTTTCGAACAAGATCCAACCAAGCCTTGTCTTCTGGAGGACAGGGATGGCCTTTTCTGTGGACCTAATCACATCCGGCTGAGTTGCTCTGCGAGTGGAACGCGTGTCGCTGCGATATGCTTTTCGAAGAGTCTGCTTACACTCGAACCTGATGAATGACAGCCTCTAAAGTCAGTTTTGCACCCCAGCTTCTCCTCCCAAAACTGCTGAGTTTTCGTTGGCAATTTCTGTAACAGGACAAAAATGAGGACCACATCCCAGTGCTCAACAGGTACCTTTAAATTAGTCAAGCTATGTACCACCTCTGTCGACCTATCCAACAACTCTTTGATTGACTCGAACCGTTCTTGGGTCACCGGCGACTGGTTGAATAGGCACTTCAACTGGGTATTGACGAGGAATCGTGTATGGTTATACCTCTCGGTCAGGATACCCCATGCCTTTGTGTAATTCCCTTTGTCAATCCCTAGGTGAACAAGAAGTTTTTCGGCTTCGCCGGATATTGTCGCTGTCACTGGGAATCGATAGGATTTCGATGGGTTTTTCCTACTTGTCGTTGACGAAAGTGACGAAATTTGAACGACGTGGCGTAATTCACGCACCTTGCAGTTCACACACTACACACTCAATGTTTTGTCCTTAGTTAATAGTTAGGAGCGCGCACACTCTGTTTTTTCTTTTAACACACTCTTTGACTTTGAGAAAAAAAAGAAATTCGGCTTGATTGGACCAAATGTTAGCGTCTCGTGCTACGGGATAACTCTGTGCAGTAAAATGTCGCTGTAAGAAAATACTGAAACAAATTGTGGTAAAAAGAAAACTTTAGTTAAATTAAACAACAGAACTTGCTAAGTTGTAAATGGATAATAGTTTTACTCTGCTCTTTCATTTAGTTTTATGTACATACATAATGTAGAAAATAGCTTCTCAGCTGTCAAACGCATTCTTGCAGTTGTGGTGGGGTGAGTGCATTCAACCCCTGCACTATCTTTCGTGGTGACGTCACCGGAGACTCCAACAGCAATCGTTCAATCCATCTTGCGACCTGGCCCTCCGGATTCTTGAACTGCAACAGCCATTTAAGAGCCGCGTGGTCTGTGCGCAAAAGGAACTTTTGGCCATAGAGGTATTTCTGGAAGTGTTACGTCGCCAAAAGCTGTGTCAGAAGTTCTCGCCGGGCTTGGAGAGCTCTTTGCTGAAGTATGCTACTACCTTCTCTTGGCCGTTGTGTACCTGCAAAAGGACCACTCCGACACCGACGTTACTTGTATCTGCATCCACGATAAACATTTCTCCGGGAGTGGGGTATGCTAGTGCTTTACATATGGTAGATTTTGCTTAATATTCTTGAAGCTTTTGTCGCACTCACCTGACCAGTTGAATTGCCTTCCTTTTTCCCTCAGTTGGTGCAAGCTCTTCGCGATTCCGGCAAAGTCCTTTACGAATTGTCGGTAGTACGTGGCAAGATCCAAAAGCTCTTGAATTTATGTTTGTCTTTCGAACCGGCCAGTTTTTCACAGCTTCCACTTTGTCTTGTTTGGATTCGCATTCCTTCTGATGAGATAACGTGGCTCAGGTACTTGAGTTCGGATCTGAAGAGGTTCGTTGGTTTCACCTTTAGGTGAGCACTTCCAAGTTTTCTTCTTCTTCTTCCTTTTATCAGCGAGGTTATGATCCGAATATAAGGGATCACAACCTTCCCACCTCACCGCAATTCTACTGATCCGCCTGTGTGGTTCGCCTGCACTTCCAAGTCGTTCTAGTAAATTCTTCAGGCTGTCGCGATGTTCCTCAAATGTTTTTCCTATCACGATCACATCGTCCAGATACACCAGGCAAGTTTTCCAGGTCAATCCACGCAGGACGTGTTCTATTAGGCGCTCAAAAGTTGCCGGAGTGTTGCACAATCCAAATGGAATTACCGTAAACTGCCACAGCCCATTTCCTGCAGCGGACGTAGTTTTCTCTCGGTCCTTTGGATCGATTTGTGCCTGCCAGTAACCACTTTTCAAATCGAGGGTGGAAAACCATTGAGCTCCTGAGAGTGTGTCCAATGTGTCATCGATCTGTGGCAGAGGGTAGCTATTTTTTTTTTTTTTTTTATTAGTTTATTAGTTTATAAAAAACTTTATAACATCACTTAAATAGTAAATATAAAAAGAAACATTTGTATGTCTATAAGTTTTTCTTTAAAATTTTTGTTTGACATACACTACTAAATCTTTTTTAAAAATATTTATATTCGTCTGAGTTTTTAAATTAACTGGTAGTGCATTAAACAATTGCAGTCCTTTAATAAAAAATTGATTTTGTGTTCTTGAGAGATTTGCTCTTGGTATGTCGAAATTTCTTCTGTTCCTCAACGTGTAATTGTATCTATCCGAAATATAGGATAAGCTTCTGCTAAGGTACTCCGGTAGAATATTGTGCTTAATTTTGAAAATAAATATTTAATTTCTAACAACTACTCTTTGCTTTACACTTAAAAAATGTAATGATCTTAACATAGAACTTATTGGTGTATAGAAATCTACTTTTAGGATAGCCCTCATTGCACGATTTTGTAATTTTTGTAATCTATTTTTGTCCGTTTCGTTAAACATAAAAAGTATTGTTGCACATCAATCAAAATGTGGTAATATGATTGTATTGTATATAGTAATTGCACAATCGTTATTAAGTTTCTTTCTTATCCTATACAAAAAATTCACTTTTTTACTAATTTTGGAACAAACATAATCTGCATGACACTTAAAATCTAACTTATCATCTATTATTGCACCAAGACACTTAATTTGCTTCACTTTCTCGAGCTTATCATTGTTAATTTTAATTTCTATGTCGACTTCACTGTTTAGGATCATACATTTAGATTTATTTACATTTAACTTTAATTTCTTACTATTTAACCACGTATTTAGATTGATTAGGTCTTCTTCAATTTTTTCTTTTAATTCATTTAAGTTATTACCACTTACATATATGAGTGTATCGTCAGCAACCAGCATTATTTTACAAAATTTCAGAACGCTTGATATGTCATTTATATACAGCAGGAACAAGACAACACCGAGAACTGAGCCTTGAGGGACACCTAGCTCCACAAAGCTCGGACTAGAGATTTCAGTATCAATTTTCGTAAATTGTATTCTATTTTTTAGATAAGTTCTGAACCATTTAAGCTCTTTGTTCTTAACACCATAGCTTTTTAAATTTTCTAACAGAATCTCGTGATCAACTGTTTCAAATGCTCTCTGGAAATCAAGGAACACTGCACAAATTTTTTCTCTTTTGTCTATAATACTTTTCCATTCGGGTACCATCCACATAAGGGCAGTTTCACAAGATCTTCCAGACCGAAAACCCGATTGGTATTCACATATTATATTATTATGTTCCAGATATTTTATAAATTGCTCTGATACGACTTTTTCGAACACTTTTTCAATAGTTGGTAATAGGTTTATTGGCCGGAGCTTGTCAGGGGTTTTCGCGTTTGATACTTTTTGCACAGGTATTATCACAGATTGCTTTAAACAAGTAGGGAATTCACCTTCGGACAACGATCTATTTAACACAATTAACAACTGGTCACCAATTACATCTAAGTTTTTTAAAAATATTCCACTATTCACCCCATATATATCTTTCTATTTATTCATTTTATTTAGAATCTTTGTCAGTTTAAACTTATTCTCAATCAAAGAGAATTTAAAATTGCACGAAACCGGGTTTATTAAACTGTTATATATCACAGATGGAATTGCTTTGTTAATGTCCTTAATACTACTGATAAAATAATTATTTAATATATTAGCTATTTGCTTCTTATCTCTAATTGTATCACCATTTATAATAATTTCATCATTGCACTTTTTTCTTGGCCTACCACGAAAGGTTTTAACACTTTCCAAAGACCCTTTTGATCACCAGCTCGGACACTAAGTTCATTCTGAATGAATTTATATTTTCAATTTTTAACAGTCGTCTTATACTTATTTCTACAGAGTATATAGTCATTCCAGTCATCAATATTTCGCGAATGTATAGCTTTATTATAAACACTAATTTTTATCTTCTTTAGCTGACGAAGATTTTCCTTGAACCACTTATTATTATGTACAGTATTTATTGAATGTTCCACTGTAATTTTTTCAATAACAGTATTGAGTTTATTACTAAAGTATTGCACTTCCTCATTTAAATTGTGACATGTCAAAGACTCAGCTCTCCAAAGCTCTGCAAACGTCCTTTTATCGTACTTAAGTCGTCTAATTATAGTTTTATCTTTCCTATCAATGGCCTTGCAAACAATATCTATAAGTATGGTTTCATGGTCAGTAATTTTAAAACGCTTCTCTATTCTAGCTTTTATTGCCCCATTCCTAATATTCGAAATAGCGTAGTCTATTAACGAACTTGTACTTGAAGTAATCCTAGTAGGCTCGTCCACCAAATGCTTGAGTTTTCTGTCGTTCATAAAGTTAAATGCATTGTTTTTGCATCTATCGTTTTTAAAATAATTAATATTAAAATCACCCACTAACAAAATACTTTCTGAGTTTTTAAAATAAATATCACACCATTGCTCCAATTCGTCAATAAACAGATTTACTGGGCTTTTAGGAGATCTATATACTAGAGATAGTCCACTTATCTTTATGTAGATATACATTTATTGCCGTAATCCACATAAATTTGTCAATGAAATATTCACTTAAATGACTATATTGCACTGATCCTTTTATATATCATAGTCCCCCCAGTATGTCTTGACTGCGAATAAGTTATTATTGGAGTATATCCACTTATTGCAAATTCACACTTTTTAATGTACTTGGTAACACGCGTTTCACTGAGTAAGATTATTTCCGGAAATTCATTCTCCTCAATGATGCTCAATATTGGACATAGTACTTTGAATATTTAAGTAAATGCACCTCATTTTAGAAGTTGGTTGCTAAATTCGCTTGTTTTTCTCTTTTTCAAGTTTTTTTATTTAGGATACCACATGTTTTATTGAACGCATTATGGTCAGTTGGTAATTCTAATCTATATTCTCTATTTACATGAGTACAGTTTACACACTTAGGTTTAAGAACACCAATTTTGTCACAGTTTTTTGAAGAATGCTCTTCACCACAGTGAGCACATGCCATTTTTGCAGTACACTTAGACGAATCGTGATAGAAACCGAGACATTTATAACACCGTTTGACATAATATGCGACAAATACACGACACTTTTTCCATCCTAACCTTACAAAACCATCAGCCATCACTTTTTCAGCCACTTCCTTATCGATTTCTATTATTGCACTATATGGGTCGAATTTATTCTTATTTTTTGTTATTACCTTAACTACAATATCACAGCTTATTAAATATTCATTTTGCTTTTTAAGTTGGGTTACTAAATTCTCTTTTGTTGAATATTCTTCTGAAAAGTTAACTAATTTAATTCTAGGTTTTCTCAACGCTGGCACCACCGCATTATACTCATCACCTAATTTATCTTCCACCTCTTTTCTAAGTTTTTTAATAAAATCCTCATTTTCACATACAATCATCACTGATCCATTTTTTTGGGTCTTGAGAGTTGAAACTTTTACACTTGAAGGGTCCAGCTTCGACTTCACTACTTTTTGGTGACGGCATTCAGTCTCCGATAGTCCACTCAGAATCGAGTGCTGCCGTCTTTCTTCTTGACCAGTATAACAGGTGTGGCCCACGGACTCTTAGAACATTCGATGGGGCCTTTCTTCTTCATCGTTGACACCATCTCCGCAACCTCCGTCTGCTTCGCCAATGGTAGTCGCCTGCCCCAATGGGCTGGCAATTTGGTCTGACATCTCTAGTGTCTATGCGATGTTACACCAGATGTGTTCGGCCATAGTCTCCATCCTGTGAGGCAAATATATCAGCGTACTCACCGATTAGTTTTTCTGTCATGACTCGCTGGTCCTGATCCAGTTCACAGTGCTTGAGGATCGTGTCCCTTACCTCCGCCAACCTGGGTAATGAAACAGGCCTCGCAGATTCGCAGGATCACATTTACCAATATCCTTCCCTCGTTTTAATTTGACGCTGTAGTTCTTGAAGTTCATGAGTCTTACTGGAACCAGGCTGTTCTTTGGCTCCACGAAAATGTTTCCCACGATGCAGTTTGGGGAATTCCTTTCTAAATCTGGCTCCAATAGATAGCATCGGTGGCTCACAGAATCACCCTCTAGTTTTGTCCAAATGATAGTCTCGGAAGATGGTGGTAAGACTTCGTCCTTGCTGAGAATTGTTCTTACCTGTGTTGCATTCTCGTTCCCGTACACCATTGGAATCTCTACGTTCCGGTACCGCAGAACTTGCATCCCGATGTCGATGATTACGTCCTGTTCTTTCATGAAGTCCACCCTGATGATGCATTCATCACATATCTCGGCCACCAAGAACGCATGGGAAAAGGCCAATCCTGCTAGTTGTAACGTGAGGCGAACTTCTCCATATACTTTCGCCGATTCGCCTGTCGCAGTCCTATGACAGTAGCAGCTGGTGTTGTGCAGCCATGACTTTCGGACGAGATCTCTTCTTACAATGGAAGCCGTGGCACCAGTATCGAAAGTAGCCTCGCACTTGTTTTTGTCGATGAATGCTTCCAGTTAGAGTTGGGCTAAGTCGTGAAATAATGTTCACAGCTATAACTGTGAATGTGATTTCTTATTCACTGTGAATACAACCTGTGAATGGGAGTTATTTTTTTACGAATAAAAAATTCTTCACTTACTAATTAAGTACAATTTACATTTTTTTCTGTTATCTATCAATAAATTATTATATTATTAGCCGTGTTTTTTTTTTAAAATAGCCAGCCAGTAGTTGCTAGTAAAGTCAAATTTTACACACAAAACAAATACAAACACTGGCCGGCTACTACTCTTGATTTAATCCCCAGCCCAAAGTGACTGGCTGGGAATTTTGTGATGCCTAATTTAAGGCGGCGCAAAATCGATTTTTTTTTTCCCGAGGGTAGGTGAAAATCTTCAAGAAGACACTATGAGGATCGACAGCGCGTGCTCATAGTAGTGTGGGATTCTTACCCACTAAAAAACCTCCATTCAAAACAGACTTGTTTTTATTTTTACTACAACTAAGTATTCGACTTATCAAGTAGTTTTCGTTTCACGAAATAAGGACGTTTTGCAGGTACCTTCCCATTAGAAGTTCCTGCTAGCTCCGCAGTTTAGACGCGGTTACTTATCGCGCTAAGTCTAAAGGTTTTGTTCTTTGTAGACGGCGTAGTAAGTTTCTTTCATCCAAAACTTGGAGGACTGTTATATTAACGTGACTTTCTAGTCGACTTTTATGTTTTCTCGCGTAGTTTTTGATTTCGTCTTCGATTGTTTTAATGCCAAGATCTCTGTGGATATCGCTATTTCTGATATACCATGGCGCATTTACAATACCTCTTAGCACTTTGTTTTCAAAAGTTTGTAAAATTTTAATATTACTTATTTTGGTACAACCCCAGAGTTGTATACCATATGTCCATACAGGCTTTAGCACTTGCTTATATAAAAGCAGTTTGTTCTCTATATTAAGCTTGGAATATTTTCCAAGTAACCAATACATTTCTCGATATTTGTTATCTAGTTCTTTGTGTTTTTTCTTAACGTGCGTTTTCCATTTCAGCTTTGTATCAAGTGTCATTCCAAGATACTTAGCCTCGTTTGCAAACGGAATTTGAACCGAGTTTGAAAAGATCGGCAGATTATTTACTCCCTTATAAGTAAAATTTACATGAACAGATTTGGTCTCATTGAGTGCGATTCGCCAAACCTTTGTCCATTCATTTACTCTATCCAAAGCTTCTTGCAATTTTTCTGTAGTATCTTCAACCGTTTTACCTACTGCCAAGATAGCAGTGTCGTCGGCAAATGTAGCTAGCTCAGTGCCTTCTACTTGCGGTATATAACGAGTGTATAATAGATATAAGACCGGACCAAGAACGCTTCCTTGCGGCACCCCAGCCATTATTTCCTTAAAATCCGAATATTCGTTTCCACATTTGACGCGGAATAGTTTATTCGTAAGGTAGTTCTTCAAAATATTATATAGGTGCTCTGGCAGAACTTGTCGTAATTTAAGCTTTAAGCCTTCATGCCAGACCTTGTCAAAGGCTTGAGAGACGTCAAGGAATACGCTTGAACAAATCTTTTTTCTTCAAGTGACTTTTCGATTACATGTGTTATTCGATGTACTTGTTCAACTGTAGAATGCTTGCTTCTGAATCCGAATTGATGATCCGGAATGAGATGCCTCTCTTCTATAACCGGCTGTATTCGCCTAATCAAAATTCTCTCGAACACTTTGGATATGATTGAAAAAAGCGAAATCGGTCTATAAGACGTTTTTTCATTGGGCGGTTTTCCGGGCTTAAGGACCATTATGACTTCGGCCACTTTCCATTGACTGGGAACATATTCTAGTCTAAGCGCGGCGTTTATAATGAACAGAAGCTTCATTAGACCTTTTCTCGGAAGTGCTTTAAGAACCTCTCCCGTGATTAGGTCGTATCCAGGAGCCTTCTTAGGTTTAAGTTTCTTTATTTCTTCCTTAAGTTCGGTTAGTGTTGCATTTCTTATTATACGATTGTCAATATACGACGTATTTATATTTTGAATAAGAGCCTGTCCATCAATCGGTTTGAAAGTTTCTTCCACGTGGGCGGCAAAAACTTGCGCTTTCTCTTTATCATGCCTGGGCCATTCGTCTTGATTTTTCCTAATTGGGGCGGCTTGAATTTGAGGTTTTTTAATACCTTTTATAGCTTTCCAAAGCAAATAATAAGAATCTTTTTCTGCCGTTAAGCTTTCTAGGTGAGTTTGCATTTCATTATTCTTAAGGTCTTTAATAGATCTTTTTAATAAGTTACACAAACGGTTAAGATGTGCTTTATGTTGCGGAGCCCGAGTTTGTTGCCATTTTTTGCGCGCTTTCCTCTTCACCTTAATCATCTCTTTTATTTCCTGCGGATAATTTTGAATATAGCTGGCCGGCGTTTTCTTAGGTTTGGGAGTATTCTTCCACGCGGCATTCTGTAGGATTTCGACGAAGCGATCTACTTCAACTTCAAGTTCATAGGGCGTTTTAAGTGATACCCTCAGCTCAGTATTTGATTCAATACCTTTTTTGAAGCCATCCCAATTCGTTTTCGCGCTGGTTAATCTGGCCGGACCTACTTTTTTAATCAGAGCATCGCTTATCGTCATAATGGTTGGAGAATGATCAGAGGAGAGATCAAAGCTTTCTTCAACTTTTATACAGTTGCCAGATATACCTTTAACAATTAAGAAATCGATCAGATCTGGTATCTTATTTCTATCAGTCGGCCAATATGTTGGTTTACCCGTCGAGTGAAAATCACAACTATATTGCATACCCGCAGTATAAAGCTTTCTACCTTTCTGAGAGGCGTACCTTGAACCCCAGAAGGGGTGTTTCGCGTTGAAATCGCCCCCAATAATAAAATTTGGTTCAAGGAAGTTGAAGATGTTTGTGAAATCACTTTCTTCAAGTTTACATCGCAGTGGACAATATATAGACGAAATGTTGAAAGCAAAATGTCTATTTCTAACGCGTACCGTGCTTACTTGCATTGCTTCTAATTCAAACTTTACTTCCGCTGAATGTTCAATAGATTCTTTTATAAACAAGGATGATCCGCCTCTGGCTCTTTCCGATGGGTGGAAGGCGTGATACACGCTATATCCCCTTATCTTAACATTCGATTGCTTTGTCAGATGAGTTTCGCAGACCAAGCATATATCAATATCTTTTTCTCGTATAAAGATTTCTAACTCGTCGAGTCTTCGTATAAGCCCGTTGGCGTTCCAAGTAAGAATTTTAAGCGTTTCTTTCATATTCTGGTTGTAGTGCGCCTGTTATGAATGTTGTTTTCTAAAGCAACTAGTCTCTCGAAAATAAGTTTGTTTGTTTTGGATTGCTCTTCAAGTTTCGCAAGAATTAGGGAAAAAACATGGGATACATGATCTTGTGAGCTACCTCTATCACCGTTTTCCAATGTCGCAGCTTGAGCAGGAGTCTTTACGTTAGAAATTGGATGATTTCTTGCGTTGATCTCCCGCAAGCTGTCGGTCTTGTACTTGCCATTAGCTGTCATCGCCGCTTGAGAATAAGACTGCACGCCAAAATTCGAGGATTTAGTTCCGGTCACCTTTTCTCTACTACGTTTGGGTTTTTCTTCATTACCCGATCTTAAGAGAATATTGACGGATTTTTTATCTTTCGCTGCTTTTTTCGTAGCTATTTTGGGTCTATTCTTAATTGGTTTTGGATTCGTGCCCATGGAATTTTTAAGCGTATCGCGCCTTTTTTGGAGCTCTTTCGCCACTTCGCAACCTCGATAGTTCGCAGGGTGTTTTCCTTTACAGTTTATGCAAGTGGCTGGGGTTTGCTTATTTAGGTGACACTCATCCGAGAGATGTTCACCTGCGCATTTGACGCATCGCGGTTCTTTCTGGCAGTAAGTCTGCGTGTGATTGAAACCTTGACAGCGCTTACACTGTGGGATCGATCTGGAGCTCTTACGCATAGGTTCGATTTTGACCACGATGTTTAAAATAGTCTTAATACCATAAATAGCATCTTTATTTTCGTCTTTATCGAAACTTAGCATGAATAGTGGAAGACCACGCCTTACCAATTTTTCCTGATCTCCCTCCGACTGTTGCTTCTCCTTCTTGATAATATTGACGGCATCAAGAATTTTAAAGCCTTTGTCTGGAAGGTCGTGCATAACATCTTCTTTGGTGCACGAGGGGTGGAGTCCCCTTGCTACAACACGCAGTGGTCTTTCTAACTTATTTTCATGTATACTTATTTTCAAGTATACCACTGAATCTTTTCGGCATTCAATTTTTGCGATACTGATCGGTAACCGTCGGCATCATCGACATTGATTTTCCACGTATTGTTTCGCAGAGATGTCACCTTAAACTTCGAAGCCAGAGTTCCTTTAAGGAGGCAATGCAACTTATTATAGTCCGTAATTCCAACGACGTTTATCGGTGGCGGAGGACGTAATTTTGGTTGTTGTTGCTTTTCTTGCATCTCCTTGCGCTTTTCATCTTTTTGTGGCTCGACTTCCGGTGAGGAACCAGCTTAGCGTTTTTTGCTAGGTCGTTTCTTTTCGATCCAATTCGTTTCACGTGTTAGCTCTTCTTCGTCCGTCTGGTATTCGCGACTAGGTGAGCGCTGTGGGCTAAGTGTATTTTCTTTTTGTAGATACGACTTTTTTAAGGCATTATTTTCTTGCCTGAGTAAATCTACTTCTTTCTTAAGCTCACGATAGAGTAGCTCCATTTCGCTAAGCTTGGTACGGAGTACGTCGTTTTCCTCCTGAATGCTTTTTGATTTCGCTGAGTCCCGTTTTTCACGCGCTTGCGCTTCCGGCGGACTTCTTTTTCCGGAGACGTTCGATCTTGTTGGTGGAAATCGAGATACCCTTGTACTTTTTAAGAAGGGATTTATTAGGTGCAATAAGTGGCTCTCCCCAGAATCCGTAGAGCCGACCTCCGAAGAGGGTGGATTTGCCAGTGTACCTGGACTGCCACCTGGGGTATTAAAATCTTTTGTTTTGTTCATTGCATGTTTTTGTATACACCATTCTCGGTATACGGAGGTTGGATTTTAGTCGCCTCTTACGACAGGCATGCCTACCTCGGGTATATTCTGACCCCTACCCGAAGGGGTTGCAAAATCGAATGTTTTCTAGTTATTTGTTGTTGCTGCCATTGCGAAGTTGTTTGGTTCCTAGGGATATGTTAGTGTAAAATCGACTGGCTTTGGCTGGCTGGCAAATCGTTTAAATGAACGACTGGCTGGCTAGGTTTAAAAAAAACACTACTCTTGACTTCGTGTATTGTAAAATTTACTCGTAGGTAATTCAGTAATATATCATAGATTTTATACGATAATTTCGCCTGGTAAAAATTACATTTTGCGAAACTCTCATCTAATTCCGCAAAAAAACCCAAATAAAACTAATCCCTTTTCGTTTTATTATTGGCGGCATCTTAAAAGTATTTTTTTTAGGTACGCACACTTGTACACACCAAACAAACAAAAGTGTAAATTTGCACTTTGAATATAACCACATACAAGAGAAATACACGGTGTCCGCCGGGAACGTATATTACATTGTTTTGCCGCCATTTTGGTAAACATTAGTCTTGACAGTTCATATTTGGCAGTCGTGAAGTAGACACGTGGCAAATTTATTATGGAAAAATATTCGATAAACCAACGTGTTTTAATCGTTAAAACATTTTATCAAAATCAATCATCGATTACTGTGACGATTTGGGAGAAACAACGTGCCAACAAAACTCACTATTTATCGTGTAGTGAATGATTTCCAAGAAAGAGGGTCTGTAGTTGATAGGCCCAAGCATGGGCCACAACGTACTGCAAGATCGGCTGAAAACATTACTGCTGTTCAAGGTAGTGTTCAAAACAATCCATCAACCTCAATTTGACACCGTGCTCAGGAGCTTGGTCTTGGAGCGATATCCTGATATGATTGAAAACTTTTTAACGCCACAACTGCATGCTTTGGGCTTGATTAACATGTGGTATCAACAAGATGGTGCCACATCGCATACAGCCAGGATTACAATGGAATTACTGCGAGACCTCTTTCCACAACAAGTTATTTCAAAAAATGGTGATGTTGATTGGCCTCCACGGTCGCTTGATTTGACTGCTCCTGACTTCTTTTTGTGGGGATATCTGAAAACCAAGGTTTATGCAAACAAACCAGAAACGCTTGAGCAACTCAAACAAAATATTCGTGATGAAATTAATGAAATACCGCATGAAATGTGTGGGAATGTAATGAAAAATGTGCTCAAAAGGGCTCGCATTTGTGAGACTAGCAGAGGCGGACATTTACCTGATATTGTATTCCATACATAATTGCCGACATTAAATAAAACATTTATCAATATAAGATCCATTCTCTTTCATTTAATCAAAAATTATAAACAAACAAAGTAGTATACCTTCCCGGCGGACACCCTGTATTTATCTTATCTGTGGTATACCTTACCCATATACATTTCGTATATCTGCATGTTGCTTGTGCACCCAAGTTCAACACGTTTTGCTTTGTTCTATCCTTTGCTGCACTTCAGTATACATAGCTGCGACGTAAAAAGGAATCCCTCCCTTATGCACATTAGGTATACGCATTTTCGTTCATCGTTGATTGCTCTACACTAAGCACTGCCAGCTCTGTACGGTTTGATGTGTACACGTTCGTTCTTAGCTCGTCGCTCTTCACTGAGCATTAGCAGCTCTGAACGGTTTGATGTGTACATGTTCATTCTTCGCTCGTCGCTCTTCACTGAGCAATAGCAGCTCTGGACGGTTTAGTGTGTACATGTTCGTTCTTCGATTGTCGCTCTGCACTGGATTGATGTGAACATTTTCGTTCTTCGCTCGTCGCTCGTCGCTCTGCACTGAGCAATGTCAGCTTTTTTTTTTGTTGCTGTGTTGGAACGAATGTGTTTTGTGTAAAAGTGTATCAAAAATTAATTTTAAGTTTAGGTATACGTGTAATGATTGTGAAAGCAGTAATTTCAAAAGGTGTACATTTATTAAATTCATTTGTGTAGTATAAATGTCTTGTGTATAAATGTTTACCAATATGTCCACACTTAGTGATTCTTTAAATCGAAAAATAACGAAACTATAGAAAGTCTAACGTTACATTCAGATTAATTCAAAGAGAGTGTAGCACTAATGTAATTTACAATAGAGAAATGGACAGTTATCAAAATTAAGGTTTTGCAAATAATGTACTATGCATTTGTTTGGAACTTGTGTCACATATTACTGAACAGTTGCGTATACAAAAATGTGATGTGAAAAAGAATTCCTTATTCTCGTTTTAACCATTCACAATTTATTTTTAATTCATTCACAGGCTGCGAATGAGAATTCACATTCGCAGCCTGTGAATGAATAAAAAACATATTGTGAATAATTCACAGGTAGTCATATTTTGCCCATCTCTACATCCACTGTTAGACTCTTATTGCATCGTTTGCTTTGGGAGACCGGGGTGGTGGTCTTCGGGGCGTCGATTCCAAGAGCCAACTTTTGCCCCGCGAAGCTGGCTCTTAGGTGTTTCCTGACCCCTGGTTTCGAGAAGTCTGACCAACATGGATGCTATCCATCTTATCTTCCAATAATTTCCGAACCTTTTTTTTTTTTTTTCCAAATAACACAATACACAAAATTCGTTTTATTCCAATTTTCTGATACTAATGTCAGGGGGGTGGCAATGGTGTAGTGGTAACGCCGTCAATTGCCGTGCTAATGGTTCATGGTTCAAATACTGATGTCAGCAAGCATTTATTTATTTCTCATGAAATATATAAAGTCAGTTCGACCATTTCCGAAAGCTTGTGTGAACACTACTGCGTAGGCATAACACTTGGTCATGTGGCTGGGAAAATTGTTCGCTCTGTTGGTGATGATTCGCCCTTGACATCGGTTATCGGTGAAAAAAGTACTGTGAATCAGAAACAAAGGCAAAAAATAACAAACATTTCCGCAGTTATCTGGACGCCACCCCCGGAGAATCTCTGAAGCATAAACAACTGAGCTCTAAGAACCACTACACCAAAATCTTTTTCTCTCTCTCTATCTATTCTTTCCAACGCCTGCACTGTGTGTACACATGTTAAAGGTATTCATAATCCTTCGAGTGCGCGCAAATTGAAAAAAAAACAAAAAAAAAAAAACTTAATATTCCTGCTGGAATAAAAACCGTTTTTGTCTATTTCCACTGTTTATCTATTAACAATTACTAACTTTACTTTAGCACGATATTCAAATCACTTTATTCTTTATTTATTTCAAATTAAACTGTCTCTACAGATTTACTTTCAATCACAATATCGCTTATTTTCACAACTGCTCGAATTTCTCTTTTAATCGCTGTATTCACCTTATTGTCAACTGGACCGGCTGTGGGTCAGCGCTGCCACTTTTACTACAAAGCTAGCAGATCTACTAGGTTTTCAGTCTTGCTACTACCTACTAGCTTTGTCCAAAAATCTACTAGCTTCTAACCTCATCTTCAAACTTCAATATCATTAAATATTGAATTTATAATCGTTCGTATATGGAGGTTTCTTTAAAATATTTTGAGTTATTTGGCACTACTTATAGGTGCCGGTTTATTATTGGTCGGGTGGCTCCATTTTCCATATGTTTCGCTAATCTCAAATGCAAAAAAATTTTTGAGTTTTGTCTTTTTTTGCACTGCTTAGTTATTAGTTTTTAGTTCATTGATTTGCATCAAGAAGATTGCTTTAAAGAAAATTAAGAATGAGGTCGAGGATTTTGTATTTTTTGAACTAGCATCGCTTATGTTTAACTTTTATTGCCTTCCGCATAGCAGCGCTCCAGCTGAGCGAAAATTTTCAAATTTGAACATAATTAAAATCGATTTAAGAAATAGTAATGGTACAAAGGCTGCTGAAAATATTTTCCTTTGTAAAGAACTTTTAAAAGGCAATCCAATTTTTGAACCATCGGATGAATTTGTTAATTTTGCTAGAAGATTTAAGCTTATTAATGGAAAACTCCACAAAGCATAATTCATTTATTTTTGTTTATTGTTTATGTAGTGTCGTCACAAAGCCTTCTTCTTCTTCCCATTTCGGCGAGGTTATGATCTGAAAACAATAGATCGTCACTCTCCCACTTCACTGCATTTCTTGTGGGGTTCGCCTCTTTGACATCAGAAAATATCGGCAGAACTCCCGATTTTGGATCACGTGGTTACTGAGGTCAATCAAATGCTGGTGTCGTTGCATTTGTATGATCCAGGTGTTTATAGGCCTGGCTCTTCTACCTCGCGATGTCTTTGGAACGTTCATTGATATTGCCTTTTTAACAGCGTTCAAATGATCTCTTCTTTGAACGTGGAAGTACCAACTGAGCCGGTCGCGCTCTATTTTTCATAAGATGGTCCTTTGACGGGAACTCTTCGGTTACTCCAGCGGGACATCCTACTATTGTCTTTGCTCTTTCGTACATATCCATTATCATCTGTACATAGTGTCGTCGCAAAGCCTAATTTATTTATTTTTGTTCATTGTTTATTTTTATTAATGGAGAGTTTAAAAGTCTAATTTATTTATTTTTGTTTGTTGTTCATTACTTTTATTTTATTAAGGTTAATGGTTCATCGTTCAAATCCTGATATCAGAAGCATTTATTTATTTCTTATGAAATATATAAAAAGTCAGTCCGATCAATTTCGAAAGCTTGCGTGAATACTACGGCGAAGGCATAACACTGGCAGTAGCTTGGTCATATGGCTGGAAAAATTGTTCGCTCTGTTGATGATCATTTGCTATGACTTCGGTTATCGGGGAAAAAATACTGTGAATCAGAAGCAAAAGACAAAAAATAATAAAAATCTCCTCAATTATCTGGACGCCGCCCCCGGAGTTTCTCTGAAGCATAAACAACTGAGCTTCAAAAATCACCACCCCAAAATCTTTCTCTCTCTCTCTATCTATTCTTTCCAATGCCCACAATGTGCGTAAACATGTTAACGGTATTCATAACCCCTTGATATTCTTTGATTCCCTCAATATTTCCAGGCCTCACCGGCTTCCTGATTCGGGCAGTGTCTTCCAGGCGGAAGTTTTTGCTATACGTGAGGCCTGCCGCCTACTTAAGCAAACCTCTACACCCGCAAATACCATTGCCATTCGCATTGATAGCCAGGCGGCTATCAAGGCTATAGTATCTGCCACTACATCCTCAAGGCTAGTAGAACAGTGCAAAGAAGAGCTCGCCTCGCTTGGTCACCAGCTAAGGATCTGTCTCCTTTGGGTTCCAGGTTACAGCAACATTGAGGGGAATTAGCGAGCTGATGAACTCGTGAGGCAAGGATCTGCCCTTGATGCTTCACTAGCAAAGGAGGTAAAGGTCCCGTTGGGGGCCCTTAAGGGAGGCATCTTCGCGCACTATCTGCTAAAGGCGGATAGTAGATGGCAGGGGGTGCGGAACTGTGTCACCTCCAGACAGATGTGGCCCAAATACTTCTGGAAAAGAACGCAAGATCTACTAAACATATCGCAATAGTTCTGGAATTTTGTACTGGCCACTGGCGCATCGGGGTTCATGCGGCCAGAATAGCCATTGCATTTAATGCACACTGTCGCAGCTGCAATGCTGCTGACGAGATAGAAACAATCTTACACTTCCTCTGCAAATGTCCGGCTTTAGGCAAGGCCAGACAGCGCACCTTAGGTAAACTCTTTTTCGACAACGTTATAGAGCTAGCGGTGATTAGCATTGGGGATATTATCAGCTTCCTCAATGTAACGGTGTGGATTTTAGTAATCCTTACTCTTTTTCCCTTTCCCTACAAGTTAACGTCCTTTTTACATCCGTTAGGTCACTTGAGTTGTGGTGTTAAGACGGCGCTTCTGCGCTAATTAAGTGTCGGCATGGTTTGCTGACACAACCAGTTCTACCTACCTACTTACCTACCCCCTTGAGTGCTCCCAAATTATAAAAAAAAAGTGCAAATTTTAATAAATAAATTAATGAAGCTGTTGTGCTACCTTTCGGTTGAGACTACTAGCTTTTGCCTAGGGATCTGCTACAATTCGCTATGCGTCTAGTGGCAGCACTGCTGTGGGTGTGGTCGGTGTATTTATACCAAATACAGGAAGTTCTAGAGCATGCTAGATGCCACTGGGGATGAATTGGTGACTGCAGCGAACACCAAATATGGAGTAAACCTATGGGCACGCTACCAGGTTTGGCGAATAGGTGGCGTTGTTTCTGTTCGTTTGTGGCGCATGCAATCGAGTTGCGCGCACTCTAGAAGCGAGTTAAACCAAACTCGTCCGTCATCTCCATTTCCTTAGTAAGTGGAACAGTTCAAGCGGAGCTGGACTCAACCATTCCTGCAAGCCAACTGCACACGTCTGTTGTTGTGAAATAGTTTCGACTCTCGTTCAGCTCAACTCAACCAACTTCGACTTTTGTTCGTCTGAAGAGCAACTATCGCGTCATCCAGCATTCTTCGACCGTCGTTCACCGCCACCGGCCAAACTTATTAAATCGTCGTAAAACCTTTTGTTATTTCCCTAACCTTTACTACTTTAATTAATAAAGTACTTTTATAATTTAGTAGTGGCATTTGTTTCGTTAGATTATTCCCGCGACATTCGGACTCCAACAATTGGCGACCCCTCGCTCGCTATATTGGGCCACCCCAACGCGAGTACGTCGACGCCACATACTGGCCATCCGACCGTCGTCACATTTTGGTTCTT
The DNA here is from genome assembly GCA_945910035.1 of Brachypalpus laphriformis. Classification (NCBI taxonomy): domain Eukaryota; kingdom Metazoa; phylum Arthropoda; class Insecta; order Diptera; family Syrphidae; genus Brachypalpus; species Brachypalpus laphriformis. Next base: position 122,713,827 of record OX246756.1, read on the forward strand.
CCAACGCGAGTACGTCTGTCGCCTATATCCACGCAACATTTAAGTCCCTACACGTTTGTTACAAAAACCGATGCTATTGTACAATACATTAGAAAGAGATTCATGTTTCAATTGCATTTTATGATTTATAATAGAGCAGATGCGAACTAGTGTTTGTTACAGATTATATTATACAAGTATATAGAACACATATTAATAATGCAGGAATTTGTATAGGTTTGAAAGAAGAACATAAAAATATACTAAGGCTTACAATGCCAGATTCCTTCTATAGGAAAATGAATTCACGCGAACTAAACTGGATATTTTGGGGATAAGTGAATATCTAATTCAGGTTCAAAGCGTGCGAGTAACTACCATGGTACTACTCTATTTCGGAAGTCCACGAAAAAATGGAGTCGGACTACTGCTAACAACAACAGCACGCATGGGCCTAGTTTCCTGGCAGCCTCATGGTGATAGAATTATGACGCCAAGATTCCGGACTAGAGTACGATGCGTCACCATTATACAGTGTTATGCCCCAACGAATGGCTCGTCTGATGGCGAAAGGAGAGCTTCTACAATCTTTTAAGCACCGTCTTCAACACAACATGAAATTGTCATATTGAACGGGGCTCAAACATGTAATCGGGAAGCATGGACAACGGCGAAAGGTTTGTGGATTTCTGCAATGCCAACTGCGTTGTGATAGATGGCACCATGTTTGAGCACAAGACCTGCCATAAAGTCAGCTGGGTTTCCAACGACAGGCAAGCAACATCCAACCAAATTGACCATTTTGCCATCAGCCGCCGCTTTAGAAGTAGTCTCCTGGACGTCCGAAACAGGCGAGGGGCAGATCTGGGGATAGTACGTGATCACCATCTTATTATAGCTACTCTCCAACTACGCACTGCTGCAGTTCGAAGATCCCACGACAACACAAGAATGCCCAGGTTCAACATCCATAGACTTAGTGATCCCTCAGTGCGCCAACAATTAAGGGAGCACTTTTCGCAAGGTGTGGAAGCAATCAGCAGCTCAATGCCCGCAACCATCCAAGACCATTGGTATGCTGTGAAAAATGTTTTTACATCTGGTGCTGAAAGAATTGTCAGTCGATCGCAGGGAAGACATAGGGCGTGGCTTTCCGAGGATACCTGGAGACGGATTGACGAACGAAAACAGCTGAAAGCTCGCGTTGCAGCTACCCCAGCAGCAGGGAGAAGCGAGCTAGAGGCCCTATATCGCATGAAGATGAGAGAAGTTCAGCGTAGCGTGCGACGTGACAGGCGCAACTACATCAACGCGCTGGCTACAGAAGCAGAAGAAGGTGCACGGAGGTGCGACAGCAGGACCGTCTATAGCATCACGAAAGAGCTGACAGGTGGTCGCAGCTCCAGCCAACACCCAGTGAAAAGCCTAGACGGCTCCTTGCTCATTTCGGATGAGGACCAGCTCAAGAGATGGAAAGAGCATTTTGCTACGGTTTTGAACCGTGTATTCGCTAGCGATATACGCCCAAATCAAACTGAGCTGTCCGAGATGAGAAGTTCCCTAATACGCACCACGACTCCCAGTAAAGATGAGATCATTACCGCGATGAACGCACTCAAAACCAACAAGGCGGTAGGACTTGATGGTATTCCAGCAGAGCTCTTACGAGCAGCGCCAACAACATCAGCTGAGCTTCTGCCTCCACTAATAGAGATAGCTTGGGAAGCTGAGAGCTTTCCTAACGAGTGGAAAAAGGGAATGATCGTCAAGCGTCCTAAGAAAGGACATCTAATGGAGTGCGGAAACTGGAGGGGTATCTGCGTGCTACCTGCTGTAGCTAAGATAATAGCTAAAATCATCCTTGAGCGAATCAAACAACATCTCGAAGACACACTCGATGCCGAACAAGCAGGTTTCCGCTCTGGATCCTCCTGCGCCGACCACATCAACACCCTGCGGATTATCATCGAACAGTGTGTTGAATATTGATCGCCACTGCACCTGCTGTTCATCGATTTTGAGAAGGCGTTCGATAGTGTCAACAGGCAGTTTATTTCGAGTGCCTTACGCAGGAGAGGCATTCCCGATAAATGCCACGTTCTGCACAGAGGAAGGTTGTCTGAGGAATTTGAAATCCAATGTGGGGTAAGACAAGGCTGTATCCTTTCACCAATATTATTCCTATTGGTGATTAGCGATGTGCTTCATGCAGCTTTGTCGACGGGAAACGGAGGAATTCGATGGACTCTTACATCTCAACTGAAAAATCTTGACTACGCTGACGATGTATGCTTACTCTCCCACAGATTTATGGACCTCCACCAAATGACAGCAGATGTGGAGAGGGAGGCAGGCGTCGTCGGGCAAAAACTAAAATTATCAGCCTTGGAACTAACTCGTCGGCTCAAATATGCATTGCTGGACAACCGGTAGAGAGAGTAGAAGATTTCCAGTATCTTGGGAGTATTGTCTCAACCGATGGTGGAACCGAACTGGATATAGCCAACAGGATCGCCAAAGCAAAGTCCGCGTTCGGGATGTTGTCCAAAATATGGCGAAGCAATGTAATCAGTTTGAGAACCAAGATAAGACTGTTCCGCCCCAACGTTGAATCTGTGCTGTAATATGGGTGCAGCACATGGAGAGTGACCACTACTATCACCAGAAAGCTGCAAACGTTTGTTAAAAGATGCCTGTGCAATATCTTAAGAATTTCCTGGCTCAATCGTATCTCTAACGAACACCTTTACGAGAGAGCGGGTCAGGAACCAATAGGCACAACCATCCAATAAGGGAAGTGGCAGTGGATCGGTCACACGTTCCGTAAGGGTGACAGTTCCATAGCGAACCCTGCTATGCAATGGAACCCTCTAACTCAGGATGGCAGAAGACCTGGCGGTCCCAGGAGAACATGGCGCAGAACAGTCGAGAAGGAGGCACTGCAGTTAGGGAAACGTTGGGGAGAACTCAGACACATTGCCAGAAACCGTACACGACGGCGCGTAGACGTAGTAGAGGCCATAGGACCCACAAGGGGATACAGGACATAAGTCGCTATTCTGCTTGCACCGACACACGTTGTGCCTTAAATCCTAAAAATCGAAGGAATCTTGAATCCTTTTCTACTAAACACAACAATGGAATCGTCTCCAACTACCGCTGTGGACGCTCTTGCGCGCCTTTATAATCTCATCGCTGGAATAGCCCCACGTGCGAATGCGAACCGACACACCGAGACCGGCACAGCAGACAGCGCTCACTGCGCACAAACAACTGCTGAGTACACGCCGCCCGGAGCGCTCGGTCCAAAAGCACACGCCACTGCTCCAGTTTCATCGATTTCAGCCTCAGTCGTCAACATGCCCCGGCAAGCAGTCGTCTTACCTTCTCGGAGACGGGCACGCAAGTCATCAACGACCCGCCATCGTTGGATAACGTGCTTCATTCCACTGTCGTCAACAATACTGCTGCACCAAATTTCGGCGGGGTATTCTCGCCGACACAAGCATTATTTGCTGATACACTGGTCGCCTCCAGAAGTGCGTCCTACCCCCCATCAGCAACCTTCAGTGTTCCCGGCTGCAGTACAGTTCCAGTTTGGACGAAGCCAATGACATTTCCTAGTGTGCGACCATCGCCCGAAAGCACATACTCGCTCAACTACTTAAATCCGCCTATTAGCACAGCACCACCGTCCGGCTCAAGGAACTTGTTCCGTCCCAGGGTTGGGACCCCTCAAAATCAGTTCACATTTTCACACCTTCCGAACATGACGTCTGAATTTTCTTTGTCGCCGTCCCAGATCGCTTCACGTCAAGTCATTTCAAAGGATTTACTAATATTTTCTCGTATACCGGAGGAGTGGCCGATCTTCAAAACAAATTTCGTTCAGCCAACTAAAAGATGTAGATTTTCCGACCAGGAAAATCTTCTACGCCTCCAAAAATGCATCAAAGGGCCAGCGGCGGAAACCGTTCGAGGTAAACTGATGATGCCCAGCACTGTATCAGCTGCTATTGATACCCTGAAAATGCTGCTTGGCCGAGCAGACGTCATCCATCAAACAGCCTCCAGTTCGATCGGTTAAGTTAGAAAATCTTGTAAATTTTGCTCTTGCCGTTCAGAATTATTGCTGTACAATTGAAGCCGTAGGTCTTGGAGATTATTTAAACGACCCACTGCTGTTGAACGACCTGGTGGGAAGGTTGCCCGCTGACCTAAAGCTCGACTGGTGTCAGATGCTTTCTCCAAAACCTATATCAAAACGTTCGACAATTGGTTATTTAATCTCGCCACATGCGCCAGCCAGGTAATAACTCTCAGGCGGCGATCATCACCCAACAGGGAGGAGAAGAATTCCAGTAGGCAATCAAAACAACGAATACTGCTGCACGAGGTCTCCGAGCAGAAGTGCAATTTAATGTCTCAGCAAGTTTCCTGTGCAAGGTGCAGCGGCAGCCACCGGCTTAATCAATGCAATACGTTCATCTCACTAAGCGCCAACGAGAGGTGGAATTTCATGCGCCAGAGGAGAATTTGCTTCGTTGTCTTAAGAATCATCCAGTAAGGCGTTGCAACTTGCGCAAACAGTGTGGTGTGAACGGATGCAGGATGCCCCATCACCCACTCCTTCATTCCCTGCGGCAGGAGCCAACCAGCATACGACCTGAGGATAATCGAGTTGTTTCTTTACACATTGCGGATCGTAAGAAGGCAATTTTCCGGTACGTTGACGTTAGGCTTCATGGGCAAAACAAATACCTGGACACCGTTGTTCTAATTGACGAAGGATCGGCGTGCACACTTCTGGAGAGTAGCATCGCGAATGAGCTCGGACTAGACGGACCGACGGAAGAATAATGCTTGAAGTGGACTGGGGACATTAGTCAAATGGAAGCCGAGTCCAAGATTGTGAACTTGGCCATCTCATCTACAACGCAAGTGCTCGGAAGTTCAATCTGCAAAAAGTTCGTACTGTTTCCAGCTTGGATCTACCGATCCAGTCTTTGGATAGCGCAGCAATACATAAACGCAAACATCTAAGGAACTTGCCAATTCTACCGTATCAAGACGCACGAGCGCGTGTTCTCATCCGCTTGGACAACATCAAGTTTGGTTTGCCATTGAAAACTCGAGAAGCTTCCGGCGATGAGCTAATTGCTGCCAAGTGTAGATTGGGTTGGTCGGTGTATGGACGCAACGGCTGTAACAATCGACAGCCACAACGAGTACTGCACATTTGCGCCGCCACCGTGGAGTAGAAAATGGATGAGATGCTTAAGTTCTGGTTCTCTTTGGACGCAGTGGGCATTGTTGCTAAAGATTCCACTCTTCAATCTAAGGAAAACAAACGAGCCTTGCGAATCATGGAGTCGACAACCAAGTACATTTCTTCGAAGAAAAGATGAGAGACTGGACTTCTGTGGAAACATGACATCATTGACCTGCCCGATTCTCTTCCGATGGCTAGACGAAGACTTCAATGCCTGAAGTCCAGAATGAATCGCGATCCAGCTTTGAAGAAGTTTCTGGTGGACACTATCAAGAGCTACGAGGTACAAGGCTACATCAGGAAGGTAGAGAAGGATGCGATCTATTCCGGCGCAAGATCTTAGTATTTACCGATGTTCGCAGTGACTAATCCTCATAAAAAGAAGATGCGGCTGGTGTGGGAAGCTACCGCCAAAGTCGACGATATCGCATTAAATACATACCTGTTAAAGAGACCAGACTTCTTGACGTCTCTTGTTGGTGTGCTTATCTGCTTCCGAGAAAGGCAAGTAGCTCTCTGTGGCGACATTAAGCAAATGTTCCACCAGGTCCTAGTTCGAAAGGAAGATCAGACGGCGCAGAAGTTCTTGTGGCGTGAGGGCGATTCTTCGAAGCGGCCCATTGTATATGCGATGCGTGTCATGACCTTTGGGGCATCGTGCTCTCCTTCGTTGGCTAACTTTATCAGAGATAAGAATGCTGCTAGATGGAGAGGAAAATGCCCTGAAGCTGTCAATGCAATAGTTAACAACACATATGTAGACGACTGGCTGCAGAGCATGGAGACGGAGGATGAAATGATCCAGCTGACTAAGAAGGTGCGATGGATTCATAGCGACGGTGGCTTTGAGATGCGCAATTGGTCATCTAATTCCAAGCGCGTCTTAGAAGCCCTACCGAATTCCAACGTGCAGCTTGATAAGTCCATCGAAGAATTCAACTCTCTCAGTGAAAGGGTGCTAGGTCTCTGGTGGCGACCTGCGAAAGACGAATTCTCATTTTTCAACAATCTCGGCGATTCAACTTGAAAACACTTTTCCAACAAAACGACAAATTTTGCGGACTGTGATGACAATTTTGGACCCCCTTGGACTTCTAGGGTTCTTCGTCGTCCGCGCGAAAATTATACTTCAGGATATTTGGCGCTCTGGAGTTAGCTGGGACGAACCGGTTCGAGACACCGAGAGAGAAACGTGGTGGCAATGGGTGCGTGAAATCCAGTCTGTCCGCACTATTAATATTTCTCGCCGTTTTCACTTGGTAAGTGGCAGTAGCAATATAGAGCTCCACACATTTGTCGACGCAAGCACAAGCGCTTATGCCGCAGTATGCTATGTGAGGGCCGAAATGGATGGAGCAGTTTCTTGTTCGCTGATAGCATCTAGGACGCGTGTAACCCCACTTAAGCCAGTATCGATTCCTAGACTGGAGTTGATGGCTTCTGTCCTCGGTCCGCGAACAAATTTGTAGCGGCTGAATCTTCAATGAAAATAAGCCGCCGGTTCTTCTGGACCGATTCCAGAAATGTGCTGTGCTGGATCAATTCCGACGCAAGGAGTTTCCATCAGTTCGACGCTCTGCGTGTTGGTGAAATACTGGAAGACTCCAAAGTCACGGAGTGAAGGTGGGTGCCGACAGCACTAGGTTAGGTTAGGTTAGGCATGTGGGCTGGCAGGGAGCGACGCTCTCTGCCACACTCAGGTCAGCGTTGACCCATTGTGATACCCATGGGGGAAAAAGTAATCCCTTACCCAATGAAACTAAAAACTACTCAGTCACTTACTTCATTTCTGCATACAAACCACCCTGATGATTTGTTGAAGTTCAACATCTTTTCCGTTGAAACGCCGGAGAGTTCCACGAGATCCTGGAAGAAAAATTTACCAAGGTACTTTTTCCTGCAGTGTTCAAGACTCGGGCAGTGGCACAGGAAGTGGGTTGTGTCCTCAAAAACTTCCTCGTCACCACAGCCTCTGCAGAGTTCCTCCTCCGTCAGGCGTAGTTTCTTCAAGTGGTACCGCAGAGTGTTGTGCCCCGTGATGATGCCCACGAGGGTGGAAAGGGATTTCCTATCTTTACGGATGATTCTCTCGGTCTTTGCTTTGTCGAAAGATGGCCATAGCTTCCTAGTGATGGCGCAAGTTTCCATGGAGTTCCATCTTGTGTTCGCCTCCTCAGTGGCTTCATTCCCTGCAGCGAGCTTGAGTGTGCAAGGCGGGATACACACAGGGGGTCAACTTGTTCTGTTGGGGCTGCTGAGCCGCTTCTCGCCAGCTCGTCGGCTTTCTCATTGCCTGGGATACCCTCGTATCCAGGGACCCAAGAGAGCGATACCTTGTGCTGTGTTCCAAGAACCCTGAGCTCTTCTCGACAACACTTCACAAGCTTCGATTTAATTTCTATGGCAGTAATCGCTTTTATAGGTGCCTGGCTGTCGATAAAGATGGTGATACCTTCTGGCGGTACTGCCCTTATCGCAGACTCACGGGGGGCTGTTGCCACTGCTTAGACCTCTGCTTGGAAAACACTGCTGTGGTCTGGAAGTCGTATGGATTTTGATACACCTAGAGGGTCGGAGAAGATACCTGATCATACACCAGTGCTCATTTTTGAACCATCCGTGTAGATGGCTATAGATTCGGCATTAGGTATATGACCGCTTTTCCAATCTTTCCTGATAGGGTAGGCGGTAGAGAAAGGCCTTGTTAAGTCTAAATATGGCGTCATGTAATCCGTTACGGGCATGAGGCCAAAGTAATCGAGTAGGATCATCGAGTGACCTGTTCTGCTTGGTTTCCAGTTCGCTGACTGACTTATTCTCATAGCATTAATGGCTGCTGATGTTCGTAAAAAGATGTCTAGCGGTAGCAGGTTGAGTATAGCCTCGAGTCCTGCGGTTGGGGTTGTCCTCATTGCACTGGTGATGCCAATGCACGCTAGTCTTTGAACTTTGGTGATTGCGTTTAAGTTGGTGGATTTGTTGACAGCTGGCCACCATACTAGATTGCCGTAAGTCAGTATGGGCCGACAGCACTAAATGTAGCAGATGATGGGACGAGGTGGAAGAACGATTTGGATATCAGAGTGCATTCTCGCTGGTTTCGCGGTCCTGACTTCCTCTACAACTCAGAGGATGAATGGCCTTCAACACGGATGGAGGGCCGCGTAGTTCCAGACTTGGAAACAATATGTCATGTTAAAGTAAACACCACGGCAGCAAGTTCGGCCGTCATTACCCCGGACCCAACGAGATTCAGCAAAGGGGAAAAGTTCCGGAGATCTCAATTGTATGTGCTACAGTTTCTTCGTCAGACGGTTAGACATTTTTCACCGTCCCAACAGTTGACAAGACCTCTGTATATGGATGTTATTGCTGGCGCCGAGTGCGCTGTTATCCGCGCTTGCCAGGAAGAAGTGTTTTCAGAAAAGCTGGAGTCTTTGCTGTCCCCACCGAACAGAGTAAATCGTAAAAGTCTTATTTTTAAATCCGTTCCTTATATAGACGAAGTCGGTCTACTCGGATCCCGGGGACGAGTGGATGCCGCTCAAGGGGTGCCAATGAACGTCAATCGCCCTGTTATACTTCCCCGCAATCATCGAGTCACATGGCTAATAATCAACTCCTACCACCACAACGAGATCATCATCAACGAGGTACGTCAGCGATTCCATGTAAGCGGTCTCCGAGTTCTAGTTCGCGCTGTCGCCCGAGGCTGTCAAGTGTGCAAGAACCGACGGCAATCCCTGTCCCTCCAAGCATGGGTGGCTTACCGGCGGAGCGCCTGGCTCCATTCACGTTGCCCTTCACATACACTGGTGTGGATTATTTTGGACCTCTCAGCATTGTTGTTGGTCGGCGAACGGAGAAGCGATGGGGTGTGATTTTCACATGTCTCACTACGAGGGCAGTTCACCTCGAGATCTCGCCTTCGCTGTCGGCGGGATCCTTCCTGCTGGTTCTGAAGCAGTTTATTAGTAGACAAGGAGTACCGAGGCGAATTGTGTCAGATAATGCGACGAATTTCCGGGATGCAAGTGATCTGCTGGCGGGTGAGATTGAGAGGGTTTCATCAAGCGAGATGGAGAATGCCTACCCAGAAATTGAATTGCGTTTTATACCTCCAGCTGCGCCCCACATGGGTGGTGCATGGGAGCGAATGATTCGCTCGGTAAATTCGATTCTGATGGACATTTTGCCGGACGATGGGGTTAGAGCAGAGGTGCTGAGAGCTGCTCTGGCTGATGTGGAAAATATCCACCCTTGACGTACGTGCCACTAGATTCACATATGAGTGAAGCAATTACCGCGAATCACTTTCTCGTCGGCAACTCAAGTGGTATAAGGGAGCGGAGCAGTGAGGACAACAGCGGATCTGCGTTGAGCAAAATGTTTGCTCAATCAAATCAGTCGACGAATCAGTTTTGGAAGCGCTGGTTGTAGGAATACCTCCCGTATTTAACCCAGCGCCATAAATGGTTTCAACCAGCCCCAGATCCGATAGTTCTCTAAGACGTGGTTATAATCGTCGACGAGAACAGTAAAAGGAACGAGTAGAAAAAGGGTGTGGTCGTGGACTTAAAATATGGTAGAGACGGCGAGGCTCGCAGTGCAGTGGTGCGGACGGCGAATGGGCTGATGACTCGGCCAAGTGTGAAGTTGGCAAAATTAGATGTGAAGAAGAAGCAGTAAAAATCGCGCTTTGACGCGCGACAATTACGAAGGGGGGAATGTTACGCCATTACTTGGCTGCACTGTCTATTGTCATACAATCGCGTCGTCTCAGCACAATGATTACTTGTTATCCCTTTCTCTCAATGATTCTCTTCTTGAGAACTTTCAAGACGTCAGATGTGAAAGAACATGCCATTTTCTGATTGTCCATTGGGCGGACATGGCACGAATGTAAGTAAATAAATTTTCGTTGTATATTAACTTACTAATTTTGTAATAAAGATTTTAGCATAATTCATCATAATTTGCCGGAATATATTAATCTTTTAAATACGTCCGCCGAAGAGCCAACAAGAACTTAAAATCAATAAAGCACTTTTTTCTCGGTTTTATAGCGTAACTGCGTGTCGTTTGTTTAATTATTTACCAGATAGTCTTAGATGCGAAAGAAATGAATCAACATTTTTTAAAAATCTTCGATTATGGCTTTTTTCATTCAACAATTGTGAAATAGAAAATTTGTTTAACCCAATAATTTGATACACTTTTCTTTTTTCGGTTTATTGTCATTGTCATGAACTTATTATATATTTATATACATTTATAATTTCGGTGTTATTCCAATCTATACATTAAGTATTATTAATATTTTTTTTTTAACTTTAAGGGTGCATTCGCCTCTTGTCCTTCTGACAACAGAATACTCCTAACTATTTCATGATAAAACGCTTGTGATTTTACTATTTTGAAATATTAATACTGTTATGCAACATTTTGTAGTGTTCTCTCATGAAATAAAGTTCTTATTATTATTATTATTATTATTATTATTATTATTATTATTATTATTATTATTATTATTATTATTATTATTATTATTATTATTATTATTATTATTATTATTATTATTATTATTATTATTACTTGCTAATAGGCACACTATAACAATAGGAACGGAAAAGATCCCGGGTGAGAGATTCAATTTTCGATTTCTTTTTTCTTGAATAACCGCCTTTTTGGATTAGGACATCGACAATAAAGCGGCCTCCAACTTGTCGGCCACGTCTCAGCTGAGCCCACCCACGCCTTTAGATCCACTGATGTCGTGGGATATGATAACACCACAGTCTCCTGAACCTGTAGCTGAACCTGTGAATAGTAGCATTACTACATCTTCCAGTCCAGCAACATCATCCTCATCTCTGCCTACACCACCTGAAAACAAACAAAAGATGACACGGTCGCACTATTTGGAGGACAGGCAAAAAGAAAGATCCATAGACAGTGCAAAGAAAGACCAGCGTTGGAGCGAGTTCCTACAAATAGAAAAGAACAAGGCAAATGAAAAAATTAAACTTTTAGAACAAATTGTGAAAAAATAAAAAGCTCAAAATAATGAATATATATAGCTTTTTTTATTATATTATTATTTTTATTACGAGTAGGTTACAGGGTATTATCACAGATCAAAAGTTACATAGATATCGCATGCAGAGCAAAAAACAATGACCACTTTTTCGACGACAATAAAATTCTCAAACCTAAGGGTTGTTGCATCAATTCGGTATGAAACCATTTTAAATTGCATAGTCGTGGATATCAACCATCCTCCAGTGTGTTGTAACTTCGATATACACACATTTTTTTCATATTTCGTTTTGCTGCAACTCTTTATTTTGTTTTACGTCTCAATCGATCTTGCAAACGAACATATACGAATGACTGACTGTGTCGCTGGTGTTTATCTGGATCGCTACACTGTGGTGTGTTTGTGTGTATATATTCATTGAGGAGGCACATCGTACATATACATATGTATATATTTTGAGAAGGACGTCAATGTCGCTTTTGTTCGATTTTATTTTCAATTTCATTTTCATTCGCCGTTAACTTTCGAGGGATTTGGATGTTTTTGGTTTATGATTACCGATTTTTTTCAGTGGTATACTTTTTAAATATTTAGCAATGTGTGATACACGTAAAAGGAAGTCTGGCGTTTCTTGTTCGATTTATAAAAAATCGAAAAGAAATTTCGCCGATCTAAAAATGTTTGCATGTCCTTCAAATGAAAAAAATGAAATTTTGAAAAAGCGAAATTTTGAAATTTTAAGAGCGAAGGAAAATATTTTGTTTGTCAAAAGCATTATTCTTCGGAATTTATTGGCAGAAAAATGCTTAAAAGGGACGCTGTTCCCTACTTAAATCTAAATTGTAATTTAAATTTAGACTTAAGTTTAGAAAATCGTTCATCTTTGCTACCAAAACGGAGAAGGACGTCTAGTAGTTCAAATATTTCTTGCGTTAGATTCAATAAATTGAGGAGAAAACAAATTCTGAATTGAAAAAAAATATATTAAGCTGCAGACTTAAAATTCAAAGCTTGAGAAGAAAACTTCGCTCTAGAACTAAAACGCATAACGCTCTACGAACTAGCAAAATATCAACCAGTTTATCATGGCAAATTCAAGTACTTGATATTTCAGAGCATTCACAAATTTTTTCCGGTATATGATCCAAGTCCAAAAAATATAATGTTGCCGAAACAGAACTTTCCGAAAACATTTTTTGCAGATCTCAGAACGCTTATAAATTTGTTCCAGATAGAATGGGATTTAGACTTCTTCACTTCCTCCCAATGGATACCATTTTATCGTTGGGCTCCTGTTAAAGGCTTACAACCTGGATTCCAAAACAATGCCCACTGTTTTCTGAAAGCAAAATTTTCTTCATTAAGCCAACGTGAACGGAATGTGGTACTGATATTTGATTAAATTAGAATTCGTCCAAATCTCACGTACAATATCAAAAATTACTTAATTGATGGATTTGAAGATCAAGGAGTGGATCGAAAAAGATTGTACAGCAACCAAATTTGTGTTTTCATGGTAAGCGGCCACTTTGATAGCTGGAAAAGTATGTTAAATTATTTTGTTTCAGCAAACTCTGCCAAAGGGGTTAACCTGAAGTCTATTTTAGAAAATGATTTGACAATTTGCCAAGAACTTGGTCGGAAAGTGTGCGCTATAGTTTTCGACTAAGGACCTAACAACAGGGAAGCTTACCAATTATTATGTGTTACAGAAGAAAAGCCTTTTACAATTTTCAATAATGAAAAAATATTTTGTTTTTATGATTTTCCTCATTTATTAAAATCCATGCTTAATATTTTACTCAAATCTGATATGCTAACTCCAGATGGTAATGTTTCCTTTGATGTTTTCAGAAAAATATTCAATTTAGTTTAAACACTTAATTCTTTATTGAAATAATGGATGGTAGAGGATTACAAGTTTTGGTTTTTGGCTGAAGGCCTCCTCGCTTCTCGGCTGTTTCTGTTAAAGTGAACAGAAATGGATCGACCCGAAGTTGGGTGCTAAACAATACAATGACACCTAGATGGCGCTCACACGAATGAACGCGTTCGACTAAAACAGATAAAACGGATAATAAAATGCTTACAACTCGGCCGATCTGACAATTGGTCGACCATGAACAATCAAATTTTAACAATGGTACAAAACTTTGAGTTTAAATTACATACTACTTAAGGTCTATATCTGGAGTGCTGCCCCGGTTATCGATATCTACAGCCTTGTTGTCGGGTTTCGAAAGCCACTTCCGCATTCTATTGGCTTCAACGACCCCATCGTAAGGTAGCTGAGTCAACTGGCAATTTTCAACGTCTCGTAGTACATATCTATCATTTGCCAAAACTTTATGTACTACATAAGGTCCACGGAATTTCGGCAAAAACTTTTTATTTGTTCCCGCCGTAGTATGCACATTCAGCATGACAACAAAATCGCCAGCCTGATAATTGTTTACTTCCTTGCTGTGCCTTAGAAAATAACTCAAATTATATTTCTGGGAACTATCAATTCTCTCCGAGGCATCTACCCCGATTTGTAGGAGATCACGCGGAGTATCCGAACCCTATTTATTGTCTTAATGTTCCGTAATTTCGTCTATTAACTCCCCTCGCTGCTCAACGCCAAACAGCAACATACTAGGGGAGTTTCTCGTCGCCTTGTTAATAGAATTATTAACGGAAAATTTTACCTGTAGTCGCTTACAAGACCAATCGGCATGATTAACGGGCTCACACAATTTCCCCAGCATGGCTTTAATCACCCGATTGATTCGCTTTACTTGCCCATTCGCCTTTGGTGAAGCCACTGTTACCTTCACGTGCCCTATATTCCGTTTCAGAAAGAATTCCTCAAACTCAAGTGATGTAAAGCCTGTACCTCTATCAGTCACAACTCGTCTAGGGAGACTGTAATACTGGAAGTATTTTTCCAGCGCAGCCTGCACTTCTCTCGTGCTGGTGGACCTTGTCAGGTACAATTTAACGAATTTCATAAAGGCGTCTACGACAACCAGGATATGTTTCCTTTTCGAATTTACGGACGGCAGCGGAAAAAATTGTCCAAATGGATAGTATCAAACGGCAGCGGCTTTTTAGGTATATTATACAAATTCCTTTCGCTAGAGCGAACAGGAGCGGCATACATAATATACTTGAGGCAGTTTTGGATAAACCTTTCTATTTTTTGCCGCATATTCAGAACCCAATAACAAGCGACAATCTTATCAACCGCCTGATGCCTGAACTTTTTATGGATCCACCGAATGACATTACCCTCCATTTCATTCGGGACATATAGCGCTTTATAACCCCCTTCGGGTAGGGGTTAGAATATACCCGAGGTAGGCATGCCTGTCGTAAGAGGCGACTAAAATCCACCCTCCGTATACCGAGTATGGCGTATACAAAAAACATGCAATGAACAAAACAAAAGATTTGAATACCCCAGGTGGCAGTCCAGGTAAACTGGAAAATCCACCCTCTTCGGAGGTCGGCTCTACGGATTCTGGGGAGAGCCATTTATTGCACCTTATAAATCCCTTCTCAAAAAGTACAAGGGTATCTCGATCTCTACCAACAAGATCGAACGTTTGCGCCGGAAGCGCAAACGCGTGAAAAACGGGACTCAGCGAAATCTAAAAGCATTGAGGAGGAAAACGACGTACTCCGTACCAAGCTTAGCGAAATGGAGCTAATCTATCGTGAGCTGAAGAAAGAGGTAGATTTACTCAGGCAAGAAAATAATGCCCTAAAAAACACGTACCTACAAAAAGAAAATACAGTTAGCCCACATCGCTCACCTAGTCGCGAATACCAGACGGATGAAGAAGAGCTAACACGCGAAACGAATTGGGTCGAAAAGAAACGACCTAGCAAAAAACGCTAAGCTGGTTCCTCACCGGAAGTCGAGCCACAAAAAGATGAAAAGCGCAAGGAGATGCAAGAAAAGAAACAACAACCAAAATTACGTCCTCGCCAGCGATAAACGTCGTTGGAATCACGGACTATAATAAGTTGCATTGCCTCCTTAAAGGAACTCTGGCATCAAAGTTTAAGGTGACATCTCTGCGAAACAATACGTGGAAAATCAATGTCGATGATGCCGACGGTTACCAATCAGTATCTAAAAAATTTAATGCCGAAAAGATTCAGTGGTATACTTATGAAAATAAGTTAGAAAGACCACTGCGTGTTGTAGCAAGGGGACTCCACCCCTCGTGCACTAAAGAAGATGTAATGCACGACCTTCAAGACAAAGGCTTTAAAATTCTTGATGCCGTCAATATTATCAAGAAGGAGAAGCAACAGTCGGAGGGAGATCATGAAAAATTGGTAAAGCGTGGACTTCCACTATTCATGCTTAGTTTTGATAAAGACGAAAATAAAGATATTATATATGGTATCAAGACTATTCTAAACATCGTGGTCAAAATCGAACCCATGCGTAAGACCTCCAGATTGATCCCGCAGTGTAAGCGCTGTCAAGGCTTCAATCATACGCAGACTTACTGCCAGAAAGAGCCGCGATGCGTCAAATGCGCAGGTAAGCATCTCTCGGAAGAGTGTCACCTAAACAGGCAAACAACAGCCACTTGTATAAATTGCAAAGGAAAACATCCTGCGAACTATAGAGGTTGCGAAGTGGCGTAAGAGCTTCAAAAACGCCGCGATGCGCTAAAAAATTCGATGCGTCCGAATATGAAACCAATCAAGAACAGACCCAAAATAGCTACGAAAAAAGCAGCGAAAGATAGAAAGTTCGTCAATATTAACTTAAGATCGGGTAATGATAAAAAATCCGAAAGTAATAGAGATAAGGTGACAGAAGCAAAATCTCCGAATATTGGCGTGCAGTCTTATGCTCAAGCGGCGTAGACAGTTAAGGGAACGTACACGACCGACAACTCACGGGAGATCAAAGCAAGAAACCGTCCAAACTTTAATGTAAAGACTCCTTCTCAAGTTGCGACATTGAAAAATGGTGATAGAGGTAGTTCAAAAGATCATGTATCCAATGTTTTTTCCCTAATTCTTGCGAAACTTGAAGAGCAATGCAAAACAAATAAACTAATTTTCGAGAGACTAGTTGCACTAGAAAACAACATTCATAACACGCGCACTTCAACCATTATATGAAAGAAACGCTTAAAATTCTTACTTGGAACGCCAACGGGCTCATACAAAGACTCGACGAGTTAGAAATATTTATACGAGAAAAAGATATTGATATATGCCTAGTCTGTGAAACTCATCTGACAAAGCAATCGAATATTAATATAAGGGGATATAGCGGGTATCACGCCTTTCACCCATCGGAAAGAGCCAGAGGCGGATCATCCTTGTTTATAAAAGAATCTATCGAACACTCAGCGGAAGTAAAGATTGTATTAGAAGCAACGCAAGTAAGCAAGGTACGCGTTAGAAATAGACATTTTGCTTTCAACATTTCGTCTATATATTGTCCACTGCGATGTAAACTTGAAGAAAGTGATTTCACAAACATCTTCAACTTCCTTAAACCAAATTTTATTATTGGTGGTGACTTCAACGCGAAACACCCCTTCTGGGGTTCAAGGTACGCCTCACAGAAAGGTAGAAAGCTTTATAATGCGGGTATGCAATTCAGTTGTGATTTTTACTCGACGGGTAAACCAATATATTGGCCAACTGATAGAAATAAGATACCAGATCTGATTGATTTTTTTGTTGTTAAAGGAATATCTGACAACTGTATAAAAGTTGTAGAAAGCCTTGATCTCTCCTCTGATCATTCTCCCATCATTATGACGATAAGCGAAGCTCTGATTAAAAAAGTAGGACCGGCCAGAATAACCGGCGCGAAAACTAATTGGGATGGCTTTAAAAAAGATATTGAAGCAAATATTGAGCTGAGCGTATCACTTAAAACGCCTAATGAACTTGAAGTTGAAGTTGATCGCTTCGTCGAAATCTTACAGAATGCCGCGTGGAAAAATGCTCCCAAACCTAAGAATACGCCGGCCAGTTACATTCAAACTTATCCGCAGGAAATAACAGAGATGACTAAGGAGAAGAGAAAAGCGCACAAAAAGTGGCACCAAACTCGGGCTCCGCAACATAAAGCACATCTTAACCGTTTGTGCAACTCACTAAAAAGATCTATTAAAGACCTTAAGAATAATGAAATACAAACTTACCTAGAAAGCTTAACGGCAGAAAAAGATTCTAACTATTTGCTTTGGAAGGCTATAAAAGGTATTCAAAAACCTCAAATTCAAGCCGCGCCAAGTAGGAAAAATCAAGACGAATGGACAATAGCGTAATAAGAAATACAACACTTACCGAACTTAAGGAAGAAATAAAGAAACCTAAACCTAAGAAAGCTCCTGGATACGACCTAATTACGGGAGAGGTTCTTAAAGCACTACCAAGAAAAGCTCTAATTAAGCTTATGTTCATTATAAACGCCGCGATTAGACTAGAATATGTTCCCAGTCAATGGAAAGTCGCCGAAGTTATAATGGTCCTTAAGCCTGGAAAACCGCCCAATGAAAAAACGTCTTATAGACCGATTTCGCTTCTTCCAATTATATCCAAAGTGTTCGAGAGAATATTGGTTAGGCGAATACAGCCGGTAATAGAAGAAGGGCATCTCATCCCTGATCATCAATTCGGATTCAGAAGTAAGCATTCTACAGTTTAACAAGTACATCGAATAACACATGTAATCGAAAAATCACTTGAAGAAAAAAAGATTTGTTCAAGCGTATTCCTTGACGTCTCTCAAGCCTTTGACAAGGTCTGGCATGAAGGCTTAAAGCTTAAATTACGACAAGTTCTGCCAGAGCACCTATATAATATTTTGAAGAACTACCTTACGAATAAACTATTCCGCGTCAAATGTGGAAACGAATATTCGGATTTTAAGGAAAATAATGGCTGGGGTGCCGCAAGGAAGCGTTCTTGGTCCAGCCTTATATCTATTATACACTCGTGATATACCGCAAGTAGAATGCACTGAGCTAGCTACATTTGCCGACGACACTGCTATCTTGACAGTAGGTAAAACGGTTGAAGATACTACAGAAAAACTGCAAGAAGCTTTGGATAGAGTAAATGAATGGACAAAGATTTGGCGAATCGCACTCAACGAGACCAAATCTGTTCATGTAAATTTTACTTATAAGAAAATAAATAATTTGCCGATCTTTTCAAACTCGGTTCAAATCCCGTTTGCAAACAAGGCTAAGTATCTTGGAATGACACTTGATACAAAGCTGAAATGGAAAACGCACGTAAAGAAAAAACGCAAAGAATTAGATAATAAATATAGAGAAATGTATTGGTTACTTGGAAAATATTCCAAGTTTAATATATGTAACAAACTGCTTTTATATAAGCAGGTGCTAAAGCCTGTATGGATGATATACAACTCTGGGGTTGTACCAAAATAAGTAACATTAAAATTTTACAAACTTTTGAGAACAAAGTGCTAAGGGGTGTAACGAAGTGTTACATATTTCCCTACCACCACTGTTCCTCCAATAGCACATCTGGCGATGATGCCAATGCATACCCCCAACCGACGAATGGTTTACTTCGTCGACGCCTACATTTAAGCGAAGTGTTTACTTCGTATTCCTCCGACCGACAAAGTGTTTACTTCGTCGATGTATACCCCCGGCCGACGAGTGGCCTACCTCGTCGATGTATACCTCCGACCGACGAATGGCTTACTTCGTCAATGCATACTTCCGACCGACGAAAAGTTTAATTCGTCGATGAAAACTTCCAACCACTACTGTACCTGCAATAGAACAACAACATCTGGCGCTGGAGCCTGGGTTCCAACTTTTGAAAGCCTTCACCTTGATGATTGGGCAGCCAATTTCAGGCCCGCTACTGACCATAGCTGACCTGACGTCCCGATTAAGTTTCTCCCCGTCTGGGAAAACACTTGTGGTCAATTGTAGATTTATTTGGAGAAGTTAGCACGACCCTCCGGGAAAAGGGGTGCACAGCGACCAGCCGTACCCTCTGCAGTAGGTACAACCCTTCTCAAGCGAGTCTTGACATTCTCGCCCGCCCTGAAAGTGGGCCGAGACATTCACGCCCGCCCTTAAAGTGGGACGCGACATTCACGCCCGCCTTTAAAGTGGGACGCGACATTCACGCCCGCCCTTAAAGTGGGACGCGACACTCTCACCCGCCCTTAAAGTGGGACGAGACACTCTCGCCCGCCCTTAAAAGGCGCCGAGACATTCACGCCCGCCCTTAAAGTGGGACGTGACATTCACGCCCGCCCTTAAAGTGGGACGCGACACTCTCGCCCGCCCTTAAAGTGGGACGAGACATTCTCGCCCGCCCTTAAAGTGGGCCGAGACATTCACGCCCGCCCTTAAAGTGGGACGCGACATTCACGCCCGCCCTTAAAGTGGGACGCGACAATCTCGCCCGCCCTTAAAGTGGGACAAGACACTCTCGCCTGCCCTTAAAGTGGGCCGAGACATTCACGCCCGCCCTTAAAGTGGGACGCGACATTCACGCCCGCCCTTAAAGTGGGACGCGACACTCTCGCCCGCCCTTAAAGTGGGACGAGACCTTCACGCCCGCCCTTAACCGACGAATCAACTCCAGAACGAGTCCACCGAACGGAAGCCGACCTTCAGCGGACCTAGCGACCCAGGATCCATAAGGAGCTAGATTCAGCGAGCCGATCAACCCGCCAATAAATTATATTTTATTTATATATTGTATTGTAGTTCTTCTTCTTCCTTTTATCAGCGAGGCTATGATCCGAAACCAAACGAGGGATCACAGCCCTCCCACTTCACTGCATTTCTACTGATCCGCCTGTGGGGTTCGCCTGTATATTGTATTGTAGTTATTGTATAAAATCAGTCTCGGTCAATAAAGACAACTCTTTCCCGAAGTTTTAGGGTGTTTCTTTGGGTAAACCCCGGACCCGGCGAGCTTACCTCAACCTTTGACCAAAAACACCGTCACAATTGGCGCCCGAGCAGGGACCTCTACAAGAGGCAAACCGAATAGACCGAGACTGCAACAGAACCAACCATGTCCGATAATGAGGAATCCGCGATACCTCGACAGGCAGCTGAAGATGACCAGCTTGCAACAATGAATATCGGCTGGATCTACTTGTTGAACAAGACCGAGTTGATCGCCACAATGGCCAACCAAAAATTGGACACGAGGGGGACCATAAAGGAGTTACGCCAGAGGATGAGCCGATACCTAAAAACTATCAGATTGTGAAAGTCGACCCAAAATCTCTGCGAGGAGTGGGAAGACCGGGTACAGGAACGGGAGTACGCCGATTCAGACTTCAGGGCACCCTGCGCCGATGGCAAGAAAACCTCGTTGTTTACCGAGACTCGGTTCCCAGTTCCAGTACGGCTCACGACTGAACGTGCGAGCCTGCACGCAAAAACAGGCGAGTTAAGGGAAACAATGATCTTCGAGCAGCCACCACGAACCGAGCGAACAAGACTCCCGGGGTCATCACCAAGTCTATCACCGATTGCGCCACCGCCACATAAACCAGTGTTCAGCTATGAAGCTAAAGTTATGGACACGGTTCGCAAATGGGGTTTAAGATATGACGCGTCCGGGAGCGCTCCAGAGTTCATCGAGCGGCTTGAGGAACTGACTCGATGTTACGATATCCCGCCAGACTACATACCCCGCACGCTTCCTGAGATCTTCCGGGGATCAGCCCTCGAATGGCTCCGCATTAACCGAGGCAACTGGGAGACCTGGGACGATTTCCGCCAGGCCTTCCTTCGGTACTACCTTCCGGTCGGTATCTGCATAAGCTAGAAGAAGAAATTATGCGGAAAAGGCAAGGCCCCCGAGAAAAGGCAAAAGAGTTTATTCAGGCCTACCAATATCTGATCCGCCAACACCCCCAGATGGATAGTGCAAGAAGCATCGATCGGATATACGACAGTTTGAGACCTGAGTATAGGCAGAAGAGTACGAGTTCGTAAGAAACGAGGAGAGAACTAGTCGGCCAGCCCCCGTTCCGACTACCGCCGTGAGACCAGCGGGCGGTAGTTCAGTGCCTGCGCAAACCACATACGACCGTAATACCCATTGCTGGAATTGCAAGCAAAGAGGCCATCGCCAGCAAGGGTGCCGCCGGCCATTTCGCCTTTTCTGCGCCAAGTGTGGTGAAGACGACAGATTGACCAAAGACTGTCCCTGTCGCCAGAGTAGGATAGCCATCCTATCCGATCCCGTGTGGAAAGACCCACGATACTTCATCCCCGTCACTGTGCAAGGGCAGGTCTTCCACGCCTTACTCTATACCGGAGCAATGGAATCCTTTATAGGTACGGGTATGAGGCAGAAGCTCCGCTCCGCTCCGAATGGACTTCCTGGGGCAAACCAACTTCGAGATAACCATAGCCGGACAACCACTCGCGCACTATGTCAACTCTCGGTCACCAAAGAGAGACCCTGTGCGGTGCCTCCGCGGGGAAGCATACCTGCAGGAACTGGAGCATCAGCAGCTCAAGAAATTCTTGGCGCAGGAATTGCCCAAATTCGAGGCACTAAGAGGAACCACCGATATCGCCAAACACCGAATAAGACTCACCACCGATCAACCTTTTAAACAGCGGTACTACCCGCGAAATCCAGCCATGCAAAAGGTTAGACAAGGTGGAGAAATCTCAGAGCCCGTATAGTTCCCCGATTGTATTAGTAAAGAAGAAAACCGGATCCTGGCGGCTCTGCGTGGATTTCCGCCAGCTCAACGAAATATCGATCAAGGATGCCTACCCCCTCCCCATTTTAGACAAACTACGCCGAGCCAAGTTTATTTCGACCATAGATCTGAAACAGGGGTACTGGCAGATTCCCTTAGAAGAAAACTCCCGGCAATACACCGCCTTTACGGTACCGGGACGTGGGCTTTACCAGTGGAAGGTGATGCCCTTCGGACTACACTCAGCCCCCGCCACCTTCCAGCGAGCGCTGGACAGCGTTATCGGACCCGACATGGAACCAAACGCATTCGCCTACCTAGATGACATCATCGTCATCGGCACCACGTTTGAGGAACACATGCGGCATCTGCGCGAGGTCTTCAGGAGACTACAGCGCCTAAAAATTAACCCGGACAAGTGCGAATTCTGCCGCCCCGAACTGAAATATCTGGGACATGTAATCAGTAATCAGGGAATCCATACGGACCCAGATAAAATTGCGGCCATCCAGGGGTTAAAACCCCCTACCAACCTGCGTGAGCTCCGCCGCGTCTTGGGCATCGCATCGTGGTACCACCGCTTTATTCAAGATTTGTCAACGATCGCAACTCCATTGACCTCCCTCCTTAAGAAGCATCGACCTTGGAAGTGGGAGGCAGAGCAGCAAGTGGCGTTTGACACTATAAAAACTAGGCTTACTGAAGCCCCTATCCTTACGTGCCCCGATTTTAACATACCGTTCACGTTACAAACTGACGCCAGTGACGAAGGCCTAGGGGTAGTCCTTACGCAGAAGGTCGACGAACAGGAGAGGGTGATCGCATATGCCAGTCGGACTCTCACCGACCTGGAAAGAAAGTATGCCACAACAGAAAAGGCATATGTCTGGCAATCCTATGGGACATACGGAAAATGCGCCCATACCTGGAAGGATACCATTTTACGGTAATTACTGACCACCATTCACTAAAGTGCCTGCACTCTTTGGAGAATCCGTCCGGAAGGTTGGCCAGATGGGCCATCGAATTGCAACAATACGATTTCGAGATCCAATACCGAAAAGGGGCCTTGAATATTGTCGCCGACACCCTGTCTCGAAACCCGTTACCAAACCCCGACCTTCGACTACATGCATGTAAAGCTACCCGCCCGGAATGGACGGAGCGCATGATCGACTTGCTCCAAACGAATCCGGAGGCGCATCCTGATTACCAAGTAATCGAAGGTAAACTCTACCGACACTTCCCCAATTGCAATCCACTCACCGACGCCACCCAGGTCGCATGGAAATGGTGCGTCCCGATGGCAAATCGAAACCCGGTATTCTCCGACCACCATGATGACGTGACCGCAGGACACATGGGCATTGCAAAAACCAC
The DNA here is from genome assembly GCA_945910035.1 of Brachypalpus laphriformis. Classification (NCBI taxonomy): domain Eukaryota; kingdom Metazoa; phylum Arthropoda; class Insecta; order Diptera; family Syrphidae; genus Brachypalpus; species Brachypalpus laphriformis. The sequence goes on from OX246756.1 coordinate 122,737,209, forward strand.
TGGCCGCGTGGCTGAAAGCTGCTACTGGCCAGGACTATACCGAGATGTGGCCAAGTACGTACGCGGATGCGGAATCTGCAATCAATATAAACCTCAACAGCAGAAGCCCAGCGGAATGATGCAGACCACCCCTGCGGGAGCCCCCTGGGAGGTGATATGTGCAGACTTTGTGGGGCCTCTGCCCCGCTCCATGAAAGGGGCATACTATGATTCTGGTCATGGTGGATAAGTTCACCAAGTGGGTAGAGGCCGTCCCACTCAGAGCCGCTACCAGTAGTGCGTTAATCAAAACGATACGAGAAAGAATCGTGTCAAGGTTCGGATGTCCGGAGACCCTACTGTCCGATAATGGGACACAGTTCACGAGCCACCAGTTCCGTACTTATCTCGAAGAGATGGGCATACAACAGCGGCTAACCGCCCCGTACACTCCGCAGGAGAACCCCACAGAACGGGTCAATAGAGTCCTAAAAACTATGATCGCGCAATGCGTACAGGACAACTATCGGCACTGGGACGAGCACCTACCCGAATTAACCTTTGCCATCAATACCAGCAAGCATGAAAGCACCGGCTTCTCACCCGCCTACCTGGTCTACGGAAGGGAACTAAAAAGACCAGGTGCCTCATCAACGTCACTACCCCATGCCCTACGCAGTCCCCTGGAGCCCATCTCCGTGCGCAGCGAGCGCATGAAGGAGCTGTACCAACTAGTACACACCAACCTCCAGAAAGCTACCGATACCCAGGCCAAATATTATAACCTCCGTCGACGAGCGTGGCGCCCCAGTATTGGAGACTGGGTATATAAGAAAAACCGAGAGATCTATTCTAGTGCTAAACATTTCACTGAGAAACTAGCACGCCGTTACGTAGGACCGTACGAAGTTATTAAATTCCCCTCCCCCGTTATAGTACTGCTGAGAAAAAAAGGAGAGAAAGCCAACTTACAGTACCTTGCGCACATTCAGGACCTGAGAGTGTATAAATATAGAGACTCCGATCCACTCGTCATCAGTTCGGCAACGATTTTTGGAGGAGACACATCCGCAAAAGAGAACACCATGGACCAAAAGGACGAAAACCACAACACGAAGGCGCAAAACCATAGCCGCGTCACGGACCAGACCAGAGAATCGCAACCCAAAGGATTCACACCCGTGCACCAGTCAGCCAACCGCCCCTGGGAAAGTCAGAGCTCCACCGAGACGAGCATCGATCATGGACACCGACAAGCAAGGGCCCCAAGGACAGGACACGGTACGATCACAGGCCATACGTGTTGTATCTAAGGCCGACGACCAAGAGCTCCTCGCCCGTGCCAGGGCACAGAGGAAGATAGCGGAGGATGGTTCCACCGCATCGCTCGACCACCAACTGGGTCTACCGACCGGCGAGTCGCCCTGGCCGCGTTACAAAACAAGAATACGGAGGCACCGAACACCCCATGGGCCGCCGTCGCACCTGCCAAGCCGCCAGCTCTTACCAAAAGCCAGCTGAACCAGAAGAGAAGTGCACGACGGAAGCGCAAGAGGCAACAACAAGGAGTACGGGACCCGTTCGCAGGTATCGATGTTACCACCACCGCTCCCGGCGAAACAGCACACCACCGACCTGGAGGAGCAGCAACTGTAAAGGTGATACATCGAAGTAACGGGAAAATTATTTTGTGCAGCGGAAACCGCATCAAGATAGTGAAGCCAACGCCCTAAAGATCCTATCCCAATCCCCTCCCACCCACTTTCCTATCCAACCTCGCTCAACGCACATTTTATCCTCACCTAACCCCCTCCGATAACCAAACAATCCATAGTTCACCAATATACCATACATGTAGATTAATAGTAAATTGACAAAGAATTTTGAATCTGATTTAGAGTAAAATTATTATTTTTTTTATTTTCCTGTTTCTGCTTTATAGATTAAGTTTTTTTTTGCTCTCTGTGGTAACATTTTTTTTTCTCTTGGGTTTAGAAATTAAATAACTTTTTTTTTCTTTCTTTCTCTTCTATTATGTAATTATTTATACTTTTCTTTTCTCTCTTTATTTTTCAACTCACAACTCTTTATTTTTGCTCTTAAATTTAGTTTGCTAATTACTTTATTATATAGAAGTTAAGATGTTTTTTTATTTATTGTGTTGAAGTACAAATAAATGAAGTTTATGTTTTCTGTTAAGAAAAAAAAAAGATAAAAAACAATTGTTGGTAAAGAGTTGAATCACTTTCGGCCGCCCTAACAGGAAGCTAAGATACGGCGAGACGGTTCTCGTCTAAGAAAGAAGGAGGGGAATGTAACGAAGTGTTACATATTTCCCTACCACCACTGTTCCACCAATAGCACATCTGGCGATGATGCCAATGCATACCCCCAACCGACGAATGGTTTACTTCGTCGATGTATACCCCCGGCCGACGAGTGGCCTACCTCGTCGATGTATACCTCCGACCGACGAATGGCTTACTTCGTCGATGCATACTTCCGACCGACGAAAAGTTTAATTCGTCGATGAAAACTTCCAACCACTACTGTACCTGCAATAGAACAACAACATCTGGCGATGATCACGCCGTCAGAGCATGACCATCTCTCTCAATCTCTCCAACCAAGTTGTGTGTGACAATAAATTGAATTCATCGTTAGAATTCACACCTGCTTGTTGCAGGAACTTATATAAGAGGGAGATTGAGAGACGTGGTCAGCAGAGTCTGTTCAGCCATGGTTGAGTACCAAACTTGTGTACTGCGAGCATTCTCTCATAGGAGCCTGGGTTCCAACTTTTGAAAGCCTTCACCTTGATGATTGGGCAACCAATTTCAGGCCCGCTACTGACCATAGCTGACCTGACGTCCCGATTAAGTTTCTCCTCGTCTGGGAAAACACTTGTGGTCAATTGTAGATTTATTTGGAGAAGTTAGCACGACCCTCCGGGAAAAGGGGTGCACAGCGACCAGCCGTACCCTCTGCAGTAGGTACAACCCTTCTCAAGCGAGTCTTGACATTCTCGCCCGCCCTGAAAGTGGGCCGAGACATTCACGCCCGCCCTTAAAGTGGGACGCGACATTCACGCCCGCCCTTAAAGTGGGACGCGACATTCACGCCCGCCCTTAAAGTGGGACGCGACATTCACGCCCGCCCTTAAAGTGGGATGCGACACTCTCACCCGCCCTTAAAGTGGGACGAGACACTCTCGCCCGCCCTTAAAGTGGGCCGAGACATTCACGCCCGCCCTTAAAGTGGGACGCGACATTCACGCCCGCCCTTAAAGTGGGACGCTACACTCTCGCCCGCCCTTAAAGTGGGACGCGACACTCTCGCCCGCCCTTAAAGTGGGCCGAGACATTCACGCCCGCCCTTAAAGTGGGACGCGACATTCACGCCCGCCCTTAAAGAGAGACGCGACACTCTCGCCCGCCCTTAAAGTGGGACGAGACAATCTCGCCCGCCCTTAAAGTGGGCCGAGACATTCACGCCCGCCCTTAAAGTGAGACGCGACATTCACGCCCGCCCTTAAAGTGGGACGCGACACTCTCGCCCGCCCTTAAAGTGGGACGAGACAATCTCGCCCGCCCTTAAAGTGGGCCGAGACATTCACGCCCGCCCTTAAAGTGAGACGCGACATTCACGCCCGCCCTTAAAGTGGGACGCGACACTCTCGCCCGCCCTTAAAGTGGGACGAGACCTTCATGCCCGCCCTTAAAGTGGGCCAGGACAACCGACGAATCAACTCCAGAACGATTCCACCGAACGGAAGCTGACCTTCAGCGGACCTAGCGACCCAGGATCCATAAGGAGCAAGATTCAGCGAGTCGATTAACCCCGTCACAGGGGTATTGTTAATGCGCCATGGTATATCCGAAATAGCGATATCCACAGAGATCTTGGCATTAAAACAATCGAAGACGAAATCAAAAACTACGCGAAAAAGCATAAAAGTCGACTAGAAAGTCACGCTAATATAACAGTCCTCCAAGTTTCGGATGAAAGAAATTTACTTCGCCGTCTACAAAGAATCAAACCTTTAGACTTAGCGCGTTAAGCAACCGCGTCTAAACTGCGGAGCCAGCAGGAACTTCTAATGGGAAGGTACCTGCAAAATGTCATTATTTCGCGAAACGAAAACTACTTGATAAGTCGAATACTTAGTTGTAGTAAAAATAAAAACAAGTCTGTTTTGAAGGGAGGTTTTTTAGTGGGTAAGAATCCCACACTACTATGAGCACGTGCTGTCGATCGTCATAGTGTCTTGTTGAAGATTTTCACCTACCCTCGGGGAAAAAAAAAAATAAAAAATATAGCGCTTTACGACCATTTTTCCTAGCTTTAAATACAAGTCCGTCCGTCAACTCAAAGTCCTTAACTTCCTCGATCTCCACACGATCCCGCAGACTTTTGACTGCCTCGTCTCGGCCTTGGGCTATCTGAATTTGAAATCCACGTCGTCAACATCCCAAACGGCAGCAATCTGACATCGGCTCAGGGCATCGACGTGCCCCATGGAAACACCACTACGGTGCTGAATCTTATAGTTATAATTCTCGAGCTCTAATGCCCAGCGGGCAATCCGTGGATTAACTTGTTTTTTATCTTACGTCATTGCTAATGAGCTACAGTCCGTCATCATTTTAAAGGGTAATCCTTCTAAATAAATAAAAAGTGCATAAATTATTGCAAGCGTCTCGAGCTCAAAGCTGTGGTATCTAGATTCGGCAGCAGAGGCAGTTTTCGAAAAGTATGATACCGGGTGGAGTTTCCCATCGTTCTGTCTTTGCAGCAGAACGGCTCCAAATCCAATTGAACTGGCATCACAATGTAGTTCCGCCTCTTTCGTAGGGCCATAGATGGCAAGGATGGGCGCCTCGACCAGTCTAGACTTCAGTTCCATAAACGCAATACGGCATTGTTCATCAAAGTCGAAATCGCCATTTCTCTTTAATAGATTTTGTAACGGCTTTGCAATTCGGGAAAATGAAGGCACAAATCGTCTAAAATAAGAAAACAACCCTAGGCAGGAATGCAATTGCTTCTGGTTTGTCGTAACTGAGTAAGTCTTTATAGCGGCAATATGAGAGTCACTCGGCGCAATACCATGAGGTGTAGCGGCATACCCTACTACTACTCTGTATAGCAAAACTTACACTTCGCAAGGTTTAATTTAGGATTTCGTTGCGTAATTCGTCTCAGCACAGTTCGTAATAAAATCAAATGTTCGTCAAAATCGGCAGTAGCAATCAATATATCGTCCATGCATATAGGCAACTATTTTACCTGAATCAATCAGGTCGCGAAAAATAACATTAATGAACCGCTGAAATACAGCCGGCGCATTCTTCAGCCCAAAAGGCATTCTAAGGTATCCCACATTCAACTGGGAGTTACAAACGCAGTGAGAGATATAGATTCCTCAGAAACCTTAACTTGGTGAAACCCGCTCTTCAAATCTAAGAGTGAGAAGTATTTCTTTCCCCCGAGGTGTTCTATACAATCCTCAATAAGCGGCAGGGGTTGATTGTCTCGAATAGTCTTCTTATTAAGACCTCGATAGTCGACACACATTCGGATCTCTCCGTTCTTCTTTTTAACTAACACGATAGCGGAAGCATAAGGTGACCTACTGGTCTAATTATTTCATCTTTCTCTAACTGACTAACGATTGACTGTACCTTCGTACGCTCAAAGTGAGAGTCGTCGGGGGCACAATGAAACGGAATATCATCGCTTAAATGTATTTTCATTTCATAATCCAAAGGCTCTATTTTAACGTCTTTCGGAGAAATATAAGAATCCATAATTAAGTCATTTAATTCGGCACGGCAAGGTTTATCTAACTTAAAATCAATATTCAACTCAACTTCACTAGCGGCAATTTAAATATTAAATATATTCGGCACTGAACAAGGTTCCTCGTTAATCCAAGTTGACCCAACTCCCAAGACGGGTCCTGTCGTTTCACATTCATTAATAGCGGCAGATACATAATCATTTTTCAAAAGGCTGTATTTATCAAGAATCGTATAAGATTCATCTGGCAGGGCACAGAATTCACTATTCTGATTTAAAGCAAGCAGTTTTTTTTACAATATTTAAGTTTTACTTTAGTCAAGTGAATGTTAAAAGCATGTAAAAGGTTTTGTCCCAAAAATAACGGCATGAACATGGCTTCGTCAGGCAAAACAACAATTTGAATCAACTATTCTTTATTACCAAACTTTACTCGGCATACAATTTTGATTAGAACTTTTAACTTATTTCCACTTATCCCGTAATACGGCAATCTGGCTGTAATCAAGGTTTTAAGCAAACTATTCGGCACGCACGACAACTTTATGAGAATAATTGGACTTCCCGTATCGAAAAGAGAGGGAAATTCGGTGAATTCTGCGCTCTTTAACAAATCAATCCTAAAAGCAACACTTACCCAATTTACAGCACCAATTACGGTTTTATCGTCTTCATCGGAATCGTCTGGGGCATCTACGGAGACGGCAGCTACTTGTTTCTCGGCATTTATGGCAGCAACTCGATGCGGCAACTTCTTCGGATTTGGGCACGACAGGTGGTCATGCCCCATTTTCCAACATCGGAAACAGGATTCATTCGGGCGCAGGGGATGTGGGCAGTACGGCTTAGTATGTCCCATTTGTGAACAATTAAAGCATAACGGCACTTTCTTCTCGGCATTCGCCTTCACTGTAACGGCATGTTTCGTCGTAGCCGCAGATTTCCCTGAGGCGGCATCTGGATCACGTCCTACGGCATTTTGGCAAAGGTACCGTCGTTGGTACCGGTTGATCAACCGCTTCAGCTCCTCAATGGTGCGAGCTCCCAGCAGTAGGTTTACGTTCGGCACATCTCCCATTCCGTCGACTATAAAATCGATTATCTCCAACTCACTAATATCAGAGCGTTTAGCAACCGCCTGCAGAGTGAGAATATACCAGTGTAACGACTCTTCGTTCTTCTTCCATCGTCGGCGGCTCAGCATTTTGTAAACGCCCTGGCAGGAAACGGCAATATCAAATTCCTTAACAGGTGCTGTCTTAAATTCGCTTTAATTTACAGCGGCAGTCGACGCTAACGACGTAGGTTTAGTAACTTGAAACGGTCGTCTGCTTTGATGCCATAATTTCCTCAAAATCGCAGAGAAAATGTTGTACATAATGGCCCAAGTCATCTCCATTAAACTTCGGCAGCGCGTACTCGACGTCCCCGAAATCGGTCTTGTATTGGCTGGATGAAACTGCATCCCTTTCTAGTTCACGTATCTCCTTTCGAAGCTTTAGGACTTCCATCTGCTTACGTAGATTATTCAGCTCTTCGTCCAGAGCAGAACCCTGCATGTCTTCGACACCTACGGCATTGTCAGCACTTACGTCATTATCAACATTGTCGGCATTTGCAGCATCGTTGGAAGCAACATCAACGGCAGCGTCCATCTCATTTCTTGTTTCTGGCACGTCGTCATCAGCTTTCCTGGGGGTTCGTCTCGTCACACGTAATGTTATCAGAATAGGTTAAAAGAAACAGTTTTTCCGAAAAATTCTTTTAGTACAGTTTGGGCCAGCTTGTCCTGACCCCACATCTGAGTTTTAAACACTTAATTCTTTATTGAAATAATGGATGGTAGAGGATTACAATTTTTGGTTTTTGGCTGAAGGCCTCCTCGTTTCTCGGCTGTTTCTGTTTAAGTGAACAGAAATGGATCGACCCGAAGTTGGATGCTAAACAATACAATGACACCTAGATGGCGCTCACACGAATGAACGCGTTCAACTAAAACAAATAAAACGATAATAAAATGCTTAGATTAAAAAGAGACAATGTGGCTAAAACTTGCTTGAAATTTACAAGTTCGCACATAGCCCCAAATGCATTTGAAAAAATGAGTGTTCGCTTGGCAACGGAAACCTTTAGTAGGACAACGGCGGCATCAATACAAACTGCTCATCAAATTAATTGCATAAAAATAGTTCAAATCAAGCACTAGCAACACAAGTGTTTACATTAAAAATGAATAATGCTTTCGACTGTATGGATAGTGGTCAGGTCAGGTCAGGTCGGAAATCCAGCTTATAATGAACTTAAACAATTCTTGTCTTACTTAAGATCAATGCAAGAGTCGACTAATCTTCCAAGGAACTTTTGTCTAAAAGGAATGGTACAGTTAATAAACAGGGTTTTATTACTTAGTGAAGATATAAGTGATGGTTTATTCGGGAATGATGAGTATTTACTTACAAAGAGAACTCATCAAGATATTTTGGAAAATTAATTTTCTATTCTTCGCAGTAAAGGCGGTAATAACAAAAATCCCTCTGTGTACGAATTAAATGTTTTGATTTCAAAAATTCTGTCCTCAAATCTAATTGCTTTCTCTCCTCATAGTAATTGTGATGATGACGATGTAGAATTTTTGAATTTAGATACTTCCCAGACTCAACCGCACACATCAAGAACTTTTTTATTACCTGAAGCACGCGGGGAAACTGTATTTGATAATACTTTGTTCGAAAAAGTGATAAATGAAATCAAAATTACAAATGGAATTTCATCGGAAACGACTGCAGTGCGTTATTTTACGGGATATTTGGCGTCTAAAATGCTTTTAAAAAACAAGTGTCCAAACTGTTCGAAATTATTTTTAAAAAGTGATGAACAAATAACATGTCCGTCAGAATTTTTCATTTTTGCTAAGAATTTTTCCCAAAATAGTGATTTTGGTGGTCTCTTAGCACCAACTGATGAATTTTTCAATATTTGCAAGCTCCATTTCAAAGTATTCCATACAATTTTTAGAGATCGTCCGCATATTACAATAGAAACATAAGGGAGAGAATGGCTTTGGAATGCATGAGAATAACACACCTTAGAGACTCGAACTGGTTTGATGAGCAAAACCAATGCTTTGAGCATCGCAAGGAAATTCTTTACTTTGCACTTCTTATTCTCTTGCGAAAACATTGTGCCTGGAAAATCCAAAAAAGAATTACCAGTAAAAATCAAAAAATTAAAATTTTGTCAGGAAAACAAATGCAAAACAATCAAGAAGTTGAACCAACTCCACCAGAGTGAGAGGCACGGGGACCTCGCTATAAATCAGCACCCCAAGAGTGAGAGGCACGGGGACCTCACTATAAACCAGCACCCCGAGAGTGAGAGGCACGGGGACCTCACTATAAACCAACACCCCAAGAGTGAGAGGCACCGGGACCTCACTATAAACCAGCATCCCAAGACTCAAGCACAGTATCCTAAGAAATTAAAAACTTGGGCCGAGACATTCACGCCCGCCCTTAAAGTGGGACGCGACATTCACGCCCGCCCTTAAAGTGGGACGCGACATTCACGCCCGCCCTTAAAGTGGGACGCGACACTCTCACCCGCCCTTAAAGTGGGATGAGACACTCTCGCCCGCCCTTAAAAGGCGCCGAGACATTCACGCCCGCCCTTAAAGTGGGACGTGACATTCACGCCCGCCCTTAAAGTGGGACGCGACACTCTCGCACGCCCTTAAAGTGGGACGAGACATTCTCGCCCGCCCTTAAAGTGGGCCGAGACATTCACGCCCGCCCTTAAAGTGGGACGCGACATTCACGCCCGCCCTTAAAGTGGGACGCGACAATCTCGCCCGCCCTTAAAGTGGGACGAGACACTCTCGCCCGCCCTTAAAGTGGGCCGAGACATTCACGCCCGCCCTTAAAGTGGGACGCGACATTCACGCCCGCCCTTAAAGTGGGACGCGACACTCTCGCCCGCCCTTAAAGTGGGACGAGACCTTCACGCCCGCCCTTAACCGACGAATCAACTCCAGAACGAGTCCACCGAACGGAAGCCGACCTTCAACGGACCTAGCGACCCAGGATCCATAAGGAGCTAGATTCAGCGAGCCGATCAACCCGCCAATAAATTATATTTTATTTATATATTGTATTGTAGTTCTTCTTCTTCCTTTTATCAGCGAGGCTATGATCCGAAACCAAGCGAGGGATCACAGCCCTCCCACTTCACTGCATTTCTACTGATCCGCCTGTGGGGTTCGCCTGTATATTGTATTGTAGTTATTGTATAAAATCAGTCTCGGTCAATAAAGACAACTCTTTCCCGAAGTTTTAGGGTGTTTCTTTGGGTAAACCCCGGACCCGGCGAGCTTACCTCAGCCTTTGACCAAAAACACCGTCACAATTGGCGCCCGAGCAGGGACCTCTACAAGAGGCAAACCGAATAGACCGAGACTGCAACAGAACCAACCATGTCCGATAATGAGGAATCCGCGATACCTCGACAGGCAGCTGAAGATGACCAGCTTGCAACAATGAATATCGGCTGGATCTACTTGTTGAACAAGACCGAGTTGATCGCCACAATGGCCAACCAAAAATTGGACACGACGGGGACCATAAAGGAGCTACGCCAGAGGATGAGCCGATACCTAAAAACTATCAGATTGTGAAAGTCGACCCAAAATCTCTGCGAGGAGTGGGAAGACCGGGTGCAGGAACGGGAGTACGCCGATTCAGACTTCAGGGCACCCTGCGCCGATGGCAAGAAAACCTCGTTGTTTACCGAGACTCGGTTCCCAGTTCCAGTACGGCTCACGACTGAACGTGCGAGCCTGCACGCAAAAACAGGCGAGTTAAGGGAAACAATGATCTTCGAGCAGCCACCACGAACCGAGCGAACAAGACTCCCGGGGTCATCACCAAGTCTATCACCGATTGCGCCACCGCCACATAAACCAGTGTTCAGCTATGAAGCTAAAGTTATGGACACGGTTCGCAAATGGGGTTTAAGATATGACGCGTCCGGGAGCGCTCCAGAGTTCATCGAGCGGCTTGAGGAACTGACTCGATGTTACGATATCCCGCCAGACTACATACCCCGCACGCTTCCTGAGATCTTCCGGGGATCAGCCCTCGATTGGCTCCGCATTAACCGAGGCAACTGGGAGACCTGGGACGATTTCCGCCAGGCCTTCCTTCGGTACTACCTTCCGGCTCGGTATCTGCATAAGCTAGAAGAAGAAATTATGCGGAAAAGGCCCCCGAGAAAAGGCAAAAGAGTTTAATCAGGCCTACCAATATCTGATCCGCCAACACCCCCAGATGGATAGTGCAAGAAGCATCGATCGGATATACGACAGTTTGAGACCTGAGTATAGGCAGAAGAGTACGAGTTCGTAAGAAACGAGGAGAGAACTAGTCGGCCAGCCCCCGTTCCGACTACCGCCGTGAGACCAGCGGGCGGTAGTTCAGTGCCTGCGCAAACCACATACGACCGTAATACCCATTGCTGGAATTGCAAGCAAAGAGGCCATCGCCAGCAAGGGTGCCGCCGGCCATTTCGCCTTTTCTGCGCCAAGTGTGGTGAAGACGGCAGATTGACCAAAGACTGTCCCTGTCGCCAGAGTAGGATAGCCATCCTATCCGATCCCGTGTGGAAAGACCCACGATACTTCATCCCCGTCACTGTGCAAGGGCAGGTCTTCCACGCCTTACTCTATACCGGAGCAATGGAATCCTTTATAGGTACGGGTATGAGGCAGAAGCTCCGCTCCGCTCCGAATGGACTTCCTGGGGCAAACCAACTTCGAGATAACCATAGCCGGACAACCACTCGCGCACTATGTCAACTCTCGGTCACCAAAGAGAGACGCTGTGCGGTGCCTCCGCGGGGAAGCATACCTGCAGGAACTGGAGCATCAGCAGCTCAAGAAATTCTTGGCGCAGGAATTGCCCAAATTCGAGGCACTAAGAGGAACCACCGATATCGCCAAACACCGAATAAGACTCACCACCGATCAACCTTTTAAACAGCGGTACTACCCGCGAAATCCAGCCATGCAAAAGGTTAGACAAGGTGGAGAAATCTCAGAGCCCGTATAGTTCCCCGATTGTATTAGTAAAGAAGAAAACCGGATCCTGGCGGCTCTGCGTGGATTTCCGCCAGCTCAACGAAATATCGATCAAGGATGCCTACCCCCTCCCCATTTTAGACAAACTACGCCGAGCCAAGTTTATTTCGACCATAGATCTGAAACAGGGGTACTGGCAGATTCCCTTAGAAGAAAACTCCCGGCAATACACCGCCTTTACGGTACCGGGACGTGGGCTTTACCAGTGGAAGGTGATGCCCTTCGGACTACACTCAGCCCCCGCCACCTTCCAGCGAGCGCTGGACAGCGTTATCGGACCCGACATGGAACCAAACGCATTCGCCTACCTAGATGACATCATCGTCATCGGCACCACGTTTGAGGAACACATGCGGCATCTGCGCGAGGTCTTCAGGAGACTACAGCGCCTAAAAATTAACCCGGACAAGTGCGAATTCTGCCGCCCCGAACTGAAATATCTGGGACATGTAATCAGTAATCAGGGAATCCATACGGACCCAGATAAAATTGCGGCCATCCAGGGGTTAAAACCCCCTACCAACCTGCGTGAGCTCCGCCGCGTCTTGGGCATCGCATCGTGGTACCACCGCTTTATTCAAGATTTGTCAACGATCGCAACTCCATTGACCTCCCTCCTTAAGAAGCATCGACCTTGGAAGTGGGAGGCAGAGCAGCAAGTGGCGTTTGACACTATAAAAACTAGGCTTACTGAAGCCCCTATCCTTACGTGCCCCGATTTTAACATACCGTTCACGTTACAAACTGACGCCAGTGACGAAGGCCTAGGGGTAGTCCTTACGCAGAAGGTCGACGAACAGGAGAGGGTGATCGCATATGCCAGTCGGACTCTCACCGACCTGGAAAGAAAGTATGCCACAACAGAAAAGGCATATGTCTGGCAATCCTATGGGGCATACGGAAAATGCGCCCATACCTGGAAGGATACCATATTACGGTAATTACTGACCACCATTCACTAAAGTGCCTGCACTCTTTGGAGAATCCGTCCGGAAGGTTGGCCAGATGGGCCATCGAATTGCAACAATACGATTTCGAGATCCAATACCGAAAAGGGGCCTTGAATATTGTCGCCGACACCCTGTCTCGAAACCCGTTACCAAACCCCGACCTTCGACTACATGCATGTAAAGCTACCCGCCCGGAATGGACGGAGCGCATGATCGACTTGCTCCAAACGAATCCGGAGGCGCATCCTGATTACCAAGTAATCGAAGGTAAACTCTACCGACACTTCCCCAATTGCAATCCACTCACCGACGCCACCCAGGTCGCATGGAAATGGTGCGTCCCGATGGCAAATCGAAACCAGGTATTCTCCGACCACCATGATGACGTGACCGCAGGACACATGGGCATTGCAAAAACCACTGGCCGCGTGGCTGAAAGCTGCTACTGGCCAGGACTATACCGAGATGTGGCCAAGTACGTACGCGGATGCGGAATCTGAAATCAATATAAACCTCAACAGCAGAAGCCCAGCGGAATGATGCAGACCACCCCTGCGGGAGCCCCCTGGGAGGTGATATGTGCAGACTTTGTGGGGCCTCTGCCCCGCTCCATGAAAGGGGCATACTATGATTCTGGTCATGGTGGATAAGTTCACCAAGTGGGTAGAGGCCGTCCCACTCAGAGCCGCTACCAGTAGTGCGTTAATCAAAACGATACGAGAAAGAATCGTGTCAAGGTTCGGATGTCCGGAGACCCTACTGTCCGATAATGGGACACAGTTCACGAGCCACCAGTTCCGTACTCATCTCGAAGAGATGGGCATACAACAGCGGCTAACCGCCCCGTACACTCCGCAGGAGAACCCCACAGAACGGGTCAATAGAGTCCTAAAAACTATGATCGCGCAATGCGTACAGGACAACTATCGGCACTGGGACGAGCACCTACCCGAATTAACCTTTGCCATCAATACCAGCAAGCATGAAAGCACCGGCTTCTCACCCGCCTACCTGGTCTACGGAAGGGAACTAAAAAGACCAGGTGCCTCATCAACGTCACTACCCCATGCCCTACGCAGTCCCCTGGAGCCCATCTCCGTGCGCAGCGAGCGCATGAAGGAGCTGTACCAACTAGTACACACCAACCTCCAGAAAGCTACCGATACCCAGGCCAAATATTATAACCTCCGTCGACGAGCGTGGCGCCCCAGTATTGGAGACTGGGTATATAAGAAAAACCGAGAGATCTATTCTAGTGCTAAACATTTCACTGAGAAACTAGCACGCCGTTACGTAGGACCGTACGAAGTTATTAAATTCCCCTCCCCCGTTATAGTACTGCTGAGAAAAAAAGGAGAGAAAGCCAACTTACAGTACCTTGCGCACATTCAGGACCTGAGAGTGTATAAATATAGAGACTCCGATCCACTCGTCATCAGTTCGGCAACGATTTTTGGAGGAGACACATCTGCAAAAGAGAACACCATGGACCAAAAGGACGAAAACCACAACACGAAGGCGCAAAACCATAGCCGCGTCACGGACCAGACCAGAGAATCGCAACCCAAAGGATTCACACCCGTGCACCAGTCAGCCAACCGCCCCTGGGAAAGTCAGAGCTCCACCGAGACGAGCATCGATCATGGACACCGACAAGCAAGGGCCCCAAGGACAGGACACGGTACGATCACAGGCCATACGTGTTGTATCTAAGGCCGACGACCAAGAGCTCCTCGCCCGTGCCAGGGCACAGAGGAAGATAGCGGAGGATGGTTCCACCGCATCGCTCGACCACCAACTGGGTCTACCGACCGGCGAGTCAAACCCAAGAATCTTCCCGTCTGCACCTCGAGGCAGAATAATCAGGGCACCCACGGCAGCGAGATTCCAACGACCTCCCGGGCCGCCCTGGCCGCGTTACAAAACAAGAATACGGAGGCACCGAACACCCCATGGGCCGCCGTCGCACCTGCCAAGCCGCCAGCTCTTACCAAAAGCCAGCTGAACCAGAAGAGAAGTGCACGACGGAAGCGCAAGAGGCAACAACAAGGAGTACGGGACCCGTTCGCAGGTATCGATGTTACCACCACCGCTCCCGGCGAAACAGCACACCACCGACCTGGAGGAGCAGCAACTGTAAAGGTGATACATCGAAGTAACGGGAAAATTATTTTGTGCAGCGGAAACCGCATCAAGATAGTGAAGCCAACGCCCTAAAGATCCTATCCCAATCCCCTCCCACCCACTTTCCTATCCAACCTCGCTCAACGCACATTTTATCCTCACCTAACCCCCTCCGATAACCAAACAATCCATAGTTCACCAATATACCATACATGTAGATTAATAGTAAATTGACAAAGAATTTTGAATCTGATTTAGAGTAAAATTATTATTTTTTTTATTTTCCTGTTTCTGCTTTATAGATTAAGTTTTTTTTTGCTCTCTGTGGTAACATTTTTTTTTCTCTTGGGTTTAGAAATTAAATAACTTTTTTTTTCTTTCTTTCTCTTCTATTATGTAATTATTTATACTTTTCTTTTCTCTCTTTATTTTTCAACTCACAACTGTTTATTTTTGCTCTTAAATTTAGTTTGCTAATTACTTTATTATATAGAAGTTAAGATGTTTTTTTATTTATTGTGTTGAAGTACAAATAAATGAAGTTTATGTTTTCTGTTAAGAAAAAAAAAAGATAAAAAACAATTGTTGGTAAAGAGTTGAATCACTTTCGGCCGCCCTAACAGGAAGCTAAGATACGGCGAGACGGTTCTCGTCTAAGAAAGAAGGAGGGGAATGTAACGAAGTGTTACATATTTCCCTACCACCACTGTTCCACCAATAGCACATCTGGCGATGATGCCAATGCATACCCCCAACCGACGAATGGTTTACTTCGTCGATGTATACCCCCGGCCGACGAGTGGCCTACCTCGTCGATGTATACCTCCGACCGACGAATGGCTTACTTCGTCGATGCATACTTCCGACCGACGAAAAGTTTAATTCGTCGATGAAAACTTCCAACCACTACTGTACCTGCAATAGAACAACAACATCTGGCGATGATCACGCCGTCAGAGCATGACCATCTCTCTCAATCTCTCCAACCAAGTTGTGTGTGACAATAAATTGAATTCATCGTTAGAATTCACACCTGCTTGTTGCAGGAACTTATATAAGAGGGAGATTGAGAGACGTGGTCAGCAGAGTCTGTTCAGCCATGGTTGAGTACCAAACTTGTGTACTGCGAGCATTCTCTCATAGGAGCCTGGGTTCCAACTTTTGAAAGCCTTCACCTTGATGATTGGGCAACCAATTTCAGGCCCGCTACTGACCATAGCTGACCTGACGTCCCGATTAAGTTTCTCCTCGTCTGGGAAAACACTTGTGGTCAATTGTAGATTTATTTGGAGAAGTTAGCACGACCCTCCGGGAAAAGGGGTGCACAGCGACCAGCCGTACCCTCTGCAGTAGGTACAACCCTTCTCAAGCGAGTCTTGACATTCTCGCCCGCCCTGAAAGTGGGCCGAGACATTCACGCCCGCCCTTAAAGTGGGACGCGACATTCACGCCCGCCCTTAAAGTGGGACGCGACATTCACGCCCGCCCTTAAAGTGGGACGCGACATTCACGCCCGCCCTTAAAGTGGGATGCGACACTCTCACCCGCCCTTAAAGTGGGACGAGACACTCTCGCCCGCCCTTAAAGTGGGCCGAGACATTCACGCCCGCCCTTAAAGTGGGACGCGACATTCACGCCCGCCCTTAAAGTGGGACGCTACACTCTCGCCCGCCCTTAAAGTGGGACGCGACACTCTCGCCCGCCCTTAAAGTGGGCCGAGACATTCACGCCCGCCCTTAAAGTGGGACGCGACATTCACGCCCGCCCTTAAAGAGAGACGCGACACTCTCGCCCGCCCTTAAAGTGGGACGAGACAATCTCGCCCGCCCTTAAAGTGGGCCGAGACATTCACGCCCGCCCTTAAAGTGAGACGCGACATTCACGCCCGCCCTTAAAGTGGGACGCGACACTCTCGCCCGCCCTTAAAGTGGGACGAGACAATCTCGCCCGCCCTTAAAGTGGGCCGAGACATTCACGCCCGCCCTTAAAGTGAGACGCGACATTCACGCCCGCCCTTAAAGTGGGACGCGACACTCTCGCCCGCCCTTAAAGTGGGACGAGACCTTCATGCCCGCCCTTAAAGTGGGCCAGGACAACCGACGAATCAACTCCAGAACGATTCCACCGAACGGAAGCTGACCTTCAGCGGACCTAGCGACCCAGGATCCATAAGGAGCAAGATTCAGCGAGTCGATTAACCCCGTCACAGGGGTATTGTTAATGCGCCATGGTATATCCGAAATAGCGATATCCACAGAGATCTTGGCATTAAAACAATCGAAGACGAAATCAAAAACTACGCGAAAAAGCATAAAAGTCGACTAGAAAGTCACGCTAATATAACAGTCCTCCAAGTTTCGGATGAAAGAAATTTACTTCGCCGTCTACAAAGAATCAAACCTTTAGACTTAGCGCGTTAAGCAACCGCGTCTAAACTGCGGAGCCAGCAGGAACTTCTAATGGGAAGGTACCTGCAAAATGTCATTATTTCGCGAAACGAAAACTACTTGATAAGTCGAATACTTAGTTGTAGTAAAAATAAAAACAAGTCTGTTTTGAAGGGAGGTTTTTTAGTGGGTAAGAATCCCACACTACTATGAGCACGTGCTGTCGATCGTCATAGTGTCTTGTTGAAGATTTTCACCTACCCTCGGGGAAAAAAAAAAATAAAAAATATAGCGCTTTACGACCATTTTTCCTAGCTTTAAATACAAGTCCGTCCGTCAACTCAAAGTCCTTAACTTCCTCGATCTCCACACGATCCCGCAGACTTTTGACTGCCTCGTCTCGGCCTTGGGCTATCTGAATTTGAAATCCACGTCGTCAACATCCCAAACGGCAGCAATCTGACATCGGCTCAGGGCATCGACGTGCCCCATGGAAACACCACTACGGTGCTGAATCTTATAGTTATAATTCTCGAGCTCTAATGCCCAGCGGGCAATCCGTGGATTAACTTGTTTTTTATCTTACGTCATTGCTAATGAGCTACAGTCCGTCATCATTTTAAAGGGTAATCCTTCTAAATAAATAAAAAGTGCATAAATTATTGCAAGCGTCTCGAGCTCAAAGCTGTGGTATCTAGATTCGGCAGCAGAGGCAGTTTTCGAAAAGTATGATACCGGGTGGAGTTTCCCATCGTTCTGTCTTTGCAGCAGAACGGCTCCAAATCCAATTGAACTGGCATCACAATGTAGTTCCGCCTCTTTCGTAGGGCCATAGATGGCAAGGATGGGCGCCTCGACCAGTCTAGACTTCAGTTCCATAAACGCAATACGGCATTGTTCATCAAAGTCGAAATCGCCATTTCTCTTTAATAGATTTTGTAACGGCTTTGCAATTCGGGAAAATGAAGGCACAAATCGTCTAAAATAAGAAAACAACCCTAGGCAGGAATGCAATTGCTTCTGGTTTGTCGTAACTGAGTAAGTCTTTATAGCGGCAATATGAGAGTCACTCGGCGCAATACCATGAGGTGTAGCGGCATACCCTACTACTACTCTGTATAGCAAAACTTACACTTCGCAAGGTTTAATTTAGGATTTCGTTGCGTAATTCGTCTCAGCACAGTTCGTAATAAAATCAAATGTTCGTCAAAATCGGCAGTAGCAATCAATATATCGTCCATGCATATAGGCAACTATTTTACCTGAATCAATCAGGTCGCGAAAAATAACATTAATGAACCGCTGAAATACAGCCGGCGCATTCTTCAGCCCAAAAGGCATTCTAAGGTATCCCACATTCAACTGGGAGTTACAAACGCAGTGAGAGATATAGATTCTTCAGAAACCTTAACTTGGTGAAACCCGCTCTTCAAATCTAAGAGTGAGAAGTATTTCTTTCCCCCGAGGTGTTCTATACAATCCTCAATAAGCGGCAGGGGTTGATTGTCTCGAATAGTCTTCTTATTAAGACCTCGATAGTCGACACACATTCGGATCTCTCCGTTCTTCTTTTTAACTAACACGATAGCGGAAGCATAAGGTGACCTACTGGTCTAATTATTTCATCTTTCTCTAACTGACTAACGATTGACTGTACCTTCGTACGCTCAAAGTGAGAGTCGTCGGGGGGCACAATGAAACGGAATATCATCGCTTAAATGTATTTTCATTTCATAATCCAAAGGCTCTATTTTAACGTCTTTCGGAGAAATATAAGAATCCATAATTAAGTCATTTAATTCGGCACGGCAAGGTTTATCTAACTTAAAATCAATATTCAACTCAACTTCACTAGCGGCAATTTAAATATTAAATATATTCGGCACTGAACAAGGTTCCTCGTTAATCCAAGTTGACCCAACTCCCAAGACGGGTCCTGTCGTTTCACATTCATTAATAGCGGCAGATACATAATCATTTTTCAAAAGGCTGTATTTATCAAGAATCGTATAAGATTCATCTGGCAGGGCACAGAATTCACTATTCTGATTTAAAGCAAGCAGTTTTTTTTACAATATTTAAGTTTTACTTTAGTCAAGTGAATGTTAAAAGCATGTAAAAGGTTTCGTCCCAAAAATAACGGCATGAACATGGCTTCGTCAGGCAAAACAACAATTTGAATCAACTATTCTTTATTACCAAACTTTACTCGGCATACAATTTTGATTAGAACTTTTAACTTATTTCCACTTATCCCGTAATACGGCAATCTGGCTGTAATCAAGGTTTTAAGCAAACTATTCGGCACGCACGACAACTTTATGAGAATAATTGGACTTCCCGTATCGAAAAGAGAGGGAAATTCGGTGAATTCTGCGCTCTTTAACAAATCAATCCTAAAAGCAACACTTACCCAATTTACAGCACCAATTACGGTTTTATCGTCTTCATCGGAATCGTCTGGGGCATCTACGGAGACGGCAGCTACTTGTTTCTCGGCATTTATGGCAGCAACTCGATGCGGCAACTTCTTCGGATTTGGGCACGACAGGTGGTCATGCCCCATTTTCCAACATCGGAAACAGGATTCATTCGGGCGCAGGGGATGTGGGCAGTACGGCTTAGTATGTCCCATTTGTGAACAATTAAAGCATAACGGCACTTTCTTCTCGGCATTCGCCTTCACTGTAACGGCATGTTTCGTCGTAGCCGCAGATTTCCCTGAGGCGGCATCTGGATCACGTCCTACGGCATTTTGGCAAAGGTACCGTCGTTGGTACCGGTTGATCAACCGCTTCAGCTCCTCAATGGTGCGAGCTCCCAGCAGTAGGTTTACGTTCGGCACATCTCCCATTCCGTCGACTATAAAATCGATTATCTCCAACTCACTAATATCAGAGCGTTTAGCAACCGCCTGCAGAGTGAGAATATACCAGTGTAACGACTCTTCGTTCTTCTTCCATCGTCGGCGGCTCAGCATTTTGTAAACGCCCTGGCAGGAAACGGCAATATCAAATTCCTTAACAGGTGCTGTCTTAAATTCGCTTTAATTTACAGCGGCAGTCGACGCTAACGACGTAGGTTTAGTAACTTGAAACGGTCGTCTGCTTTGATTGTAGCCATAATTTCCTCAAAATCGCAGAGAAAATGTTGTACATAATGGCCCAAGTCATCTCCATTAAACTTCGGCAGCGCGTACTCGACGTCCCCGAAATCGGTCTTGTATTGGCTGGATGAAACTGCATCCCTTTCTAGTTCACGTATCTCCTTTCGAAGCTTTAGGACTTCCATCTGCTTACGTAGATTATTCAGCTCTTCGTCCAGAGCAGAACCCTGCATGTCTTCGACACCTACGGCATTGTCAGCACTTACGTCATTATCAACATTGTCGGCATTTGCAGCATCGTTGGAAGCAACATCAACGGCAGCGTCCATCTCATTTCTTGTTTCTGGCACGTCGTCATCAGCTTTCCTGGGGGTTCGTCTCGTCACACGTAATGTTATCAGAATAGGTTAAAAGAAACAGTTTTTCCGAAAAATTCTTTTAGTACAGTTTGGGCCAGCTTGTCCTGACCCCACATCTGAGTTTTAAACACTTAATTCTTTATTGAAATAATGGATGGTAGAGGATTACAATTTTTGGTTTTTGGCTGAAGGCCTCCTCGTTTCTCGGCTGTTTCTGTTTAAGTGAACAGAAATGGATCGACCCGAAGTTGGATGCTAAACAATACAATGACACCTAGATGGCGCTCACACGAATGAACGCGTTCAACTAAAACAAATAAAACGATAATAAAATGCTTAGATTAAAAAGAGACAATGTGGCTAAAACTTGCTTGAAATTTACAAGTTCGCACATAGCCCCAAATGCATTTGAAAAAATGAGTGTTCGCTTGGCAACGGAAACCTTTAGTAGGACAACGGCGGCATCAATACAAACTGCTCATCAAATTAATTGCATAAAAATAGTTCAAATCAAGCACTAGCAACACAAGTGTTTACATTAAAAATGAATAATGCTTTCGACTGTATGGATAGTGGTCAGGTCAGGTCAGGTCGGAAATCCAGCTTATAATGAACTTAAACAATTCTTGTCTTACTTAAGATCAATGCAAGAGTCGACTAATCTTCCAAGGAACTTTTGTCTAAAAGGAATGGTACAGTTAATAAACAGGGTTTTATTACTTAGTGAAGATATAAGTGATGGTTTATTCGGGAATGATGAGTATTTACTTACAAAGAGAACTCATCAAGATATTTTGGAAAATTAATTTTCTATTCTTCGCAGTAAAGGCGGTAATAACAAAAATCCCTCTGTGTACGAATTAAATGTTTTGATTTCAAAAATTCTGTCCTCAAATCTAATTGCTTTCTCTCCTCATAGTAATTGTGATGATGACGATGTAGAATTTTTGAATTTAGATACTTCCCAGACTCAACCGCACACATCAAGAACTTTTTTATTACCTGAAGCACGCGGGGAAACTGTATTTGATAATACTTTGTTCGAAAAAGTGATAAATGAAATCAAAATTACAAATGGAATTTCATCGGAAACGACTGCAGTGCGTTATTTTACGGGATATTTGGCGTCTAAAATGCTTTTAAAAAACAAGTGTCCAAACTGTTCGAAATTATTTTTAAAAAGTGATGAACAAATAACATGTCCGTCAGAATTTTTCATTTTTGCTAAGAATTTTTCCCAAAATAGTGATTTTGGTGGTCTCTTAGCACCAACTGATGAATTTTTCAATATTTGCAAGCTCCATTTCAAAGTATTCCATACAATTTTTAGAGATCGTCCGCATATTACAATAGAAACATAAGGGAGAGAATGGCTTTGGAATGCATGAGAATAACACACCTTAGAGACTCGAACTGGTTTGATGAGCAAAACCAATGCTTTGAGCATCGCAAGGAAATTCTTTACTTTGCACTTCTTATTCTCTTGCGAAAACATTGTGCCTGGAAAATCCAAAAAAGAATTACCAGTAAAAATCAAAAAATTAAAATTTTGTCAGGAAAACAAATGCAAAACAATCAAGAAGTTGAACCAACTCCACCAGAGTGAGAGGCACGGGGACCTCGCTATAAATCAGCACCCCAAGAGTGAGAGGCACGGGGACCTCACTATAAACCAGCACCCCGAGAGTGAGAGGCACGGGGACCTCACTATAAACCAACACCCCAAGAGTGAGAGGCACCGGGACCTCACTATAAACCAGCATCCCAAGACTCAAGCACAGTATCCTAAGAAATTAAAAACTTGGGCCGAGACATTCACGCCCGCCCTTAAAGTGGGACGCGACATTCACGCCCGCCCTTAAAGTGGGACGCGACATTCACGCCCGCCCTTAAAGTGGGACGCGACACTCTCACCCGCCCTTAAAGTGGGATGAGACACTCTCGCCCGCCCTTAAAAGGCGCCGAGACATTCACGCCCGCCCTTAAAGTGGGACGTGACATTCACGCCCGCCCTTAAAGTGGGACGCGACACTCTCGCACGCCCTTAAAGTGGGACGAGACATTCTCGCCCGCCCTTAAAGTGGGCCGAGACATTCACGCCCGCCCTTAAAGTGGGACGCGACATTCACGCCCGCCCTTAAAGTGGGACGCGACAATCTCGCCCGCCCTTAAAGTGGGACGAGACACTCTCGCCCGCCCTTAAAGTGGGCCGAGACATTCACGCCCGCCCTTAAAGTGGGACGCGACATTCACGCCCGCCCTTAAAGTGGGACGCGACACTCTCGCCCGCCCTTAAAGTGGGACGAGACCTTCACGCCCGCCCTTAACCGACGAATCAACTCCAGAACGAGTCCACCGAACGGAAGCCGACCTTCAACGGACCTAGCGACCCAGGATCCATAAGGAGCTAGATTCAGCGAGCCGATCAACCCGCCAATAAATTATATTTTATTTATATATTGTATTGTAGTTCTTCTTCTTCCTTTTATCAGCGAGGCTATGATCCGAAACCAAACGAGGGATCACAGCCCTCCCACTTCACTGCATTTCTACTGATCCGCCTGTGGGGTTCGCCTGTATATTGTATTGTAGTTATTGTATAAAATCAGTCTCGGTCAATAAAGACAACTCTTTCCCGAAGTTTTAGGGTGTTTCTTTGGGTAAACCCCGGACCCGGCGAGCTTACCTCAGCCTTTGACCAAAAACACCGTCACAATTGGCGCCCGAGCAGGGACCTCTACAAGAGGCAAACCGAATAGACCGAGACTGCAACAGAACCAACCATGTCCGATAATGAGGAATCCGCGATACCTCGACAGGCAGCTGAAGATGACCAGCTTGCAACAATGAATATCGGCTGGATCTACTTGTTGAACAAGACCGAGTTGATCGCCACAATGGCCAACCAAAAATTGGACACGACGGGGACCATAAAGGAGCTACGCCAGAGGATGAGCCGATACCTAAAAACTATCAGATTGTGAAAGTCGACCCAAAATCTCTGCGAGGAGTGGGAAGACCGGGTGCAGGAACGGGAGTACGCCGATTCAGACTTCAGGGCACCCTGCGCCGATGGCAAGAAAACCTCGTTGTTTACCGAGACTCGGTTCCCAGTTCCAGTACGGCTCACGACTGAACGTGCGAGCCTGCACGCAAAAACAGGCGAGTTAAGGGAAACAATGATCTTCGAGCAGCCACCACGAACCGAGCGAACAAGACTCCCGGGGTCATCACCAAGTCTATCACCGATTGCGCCACCGCCACATAAACCAGTGTTCAGCTATGAAGCTAAAGTTATGGACACGGTTCGCAAATGGGGTTTAAGATATGACGCGTCCGGGAGCGCTCCAGAGTTCATCGAGCGGCTTGAGGAACTGACTCGATGTTACGATATCCCGCCAGACTACATACCCCGCACGCTTCCTGAGATCTTCCGGGGATCAGCCCTCGAATGGCTCCGCATTAACCGAGGCAACTGGGAGACCTGGGACGATTTCCGCCAGGCCTTCCTTCGGTACTACCTTCCGGCTCGGTATCTGCATAAGCTAGAAGAAGAAATTATGCGGAAAAGGCCCCCGAGAAAAGGCAAAAGAGTTTAATCAGGCCTACCAATATCTGATCCGCCAACACCCCCAGATGGATAGTGCAAGAAGCATCGATCGGATATACGACAGTTTGAGACCTGAGTATAGGCAGAAGAGTACGAGTTCGTAAGAAACGAGGAGAGAACTAGTCGGCCAGCCCCCGTTCCGACTACCGCCGTGAGACCAGCGGGCGGTAGTTCAGTGCCTGCGCAAACCACATACGACCGTAATACCCATTGCTGGAATTGCAAGCAAAGAGGCCATCGCCAGCAAGGGTGCCGCCGGCCATTTCGCCTTTTCTGCGCCAAGTGTGGTGAAGACGGCAGATTGACCAAAGACTGTCCCTGTCGCCAGAGTAGGATAGCCATCCTATCCGATCCCGTGTGGAAAGACCCACGATACTTCATCCCCGTCACTGTGCAAGGGCAGGTCTTCCACGCCTTACTCTATACCGGAGCAATGGAATCCTTTATAGGTACGGGTATGAGGCAGAAGCTCCGCTCCGCTCCGAATGGACTTCCTGGGGCAAACCAACTTCGAGATAACCATAGCCGGACAACCACTCGCGCACTATGTCAACTCTCGGTCACCAAAGAGAGACGCTGTGCGGTGCCTCCGCGGGGAAGCATACCTGCAGGAACTGGAGCATCAGCAGCTCAAGAAATTCTTGGCGCAGGAATTGCCCAAATTCGAGGCACTAAGAGGAACCACCGATATCGCCAAACACCGAATAAGACTCACCACCGATCAACCTTTTAAACAGCGGTACTACCCGCGAAATCCAGCCATGCAAAAGGTTAGACAAGGTGGAGAAATCTCAGAGCCCGTATAGTTCCCCGATTGTATTAGTAAAGAAGAAAACCGGATCCTGGCGGCTCTGCGTGGATTTCCGCCAGCTCAACGAAATATCGATCAAGGATGCCTACCCCCTCCCCATTTTAGACAAACTACGCCGAGCCAAGTTTATTTCGACCATAGATCTGAAACAGGGGTACTGGCAGATTCCCTTAGAAGAAAACTCCCGGCAATACACCGCCTTTACGGTACCGGGACGTGGGCTTTACCAGTGGAAGGTGATGCCCTTCGGACTACACTCAGCCCCCGCCACCTTCCAGCGAGCGCTGGACAGCGTTATCGGACCCGACATGGAACCAAACGCATTCGCCTACCTAGATGACATCATCGTCATCGGCACCACGTTTGAGGAACACATGCGGCATCTGCGCGAGGTCTTCAGGAGACTACAGCGCCTAAAAATTAACCCGGACAAGTGCGAATTCTGCCGCCCCGAACTGAAATATCTGGGACATGTAATCAGTAATCAGGGAATCCATACGGACCCAGATAAAATTGCGGCCATCCAGGGGTTAAAACCCCCTACCAACCTGCGTGAGCTCCGCCGCGTCTTGGGCATCGCATCGTGGTACCACCGCTTTATTCAAGATTTGTCAACGATCGCAACTCCATTGACCTCCCTCCTTAAGAAGCATCGACCTTGGAAGTGGGAGGCAGAGCAGCAAGTGGCGTTTGACACTATAAAAACTAGGCTTACTGAAGCCCCTATCCTTACGTGCCCCGATTTTAACATACCGTTCACGTTACAAACTGACGCCAGTGACGAAGGCCTAGGGGTAGTCCTTACGCAGAAGGTCGACGAACAGGAGAGGGTGATCGCATATGCCAGTCGGACTCTCACCGACCTGGAAAGAAAGTATGCCACAACAGAAAAGGCATATGTCTGGCAATCCTATGGGGCATACGGAAAATGCGCCCATACCTGGAAGGATACCATATTACGGTAATTACTGACCACCATTCACTAAAGTGCCTGCACTCTTTGGAGAATCCGTCCGGAAGGTTGGCCAGATGGGCCATCGAATTGCAACAATACGATTTCGAGATCCAATACCGAAAAGGGGCCTTGAATATTGTCGCCGACACCCTGTCTCGAAACCCGTTACCAAACCCCGACCTTCGACTACATGCATGTAAAGCTACCCGCCCGGAATGGACGGAGCGCATGATCGACTTGCTCCAAACGAATCCGGAGGCGCATCCTGATTACCAAGTAATCGAAGGTAAACTCTACCGACACTTCCCCAATTGCAATCCACTCACCGACGCCACCCAGGTCGCATGGAAATGGTGCGTCCCGATGGCAAATCGAAACCAGGTATTCTCCGACCACCATGATGACGTGACCGCAGGACACATGGGCATTGCAAAAACCACTGGCCGCGTGGCTGAAAGCTGCTACTGGCCAGGACTATACCGAGATGTGGCCAAGTACGTACGCGGATGCGGAATCTGCAATCAATATAAACCTCAACAGCAGAAGCCCAGCGGAATGATGCAGACCACCCCTGCGGGAGCCCCCTGGGAGGTGATATGTGCAGACTTTGTGGGGCCTCTGCCCCGCTCCATGAAAGGGGCATACTATGATTCTGGTCATGGTGGATAAGTTCACCAAGTGGGTAGAGGCCGTCCCACTCAGAGCCGCTACCAGTAGTGCGTTAATCAAAACGATACGAGAAAGAATCGTGTCAAGGTTCGGATGTCCGGAGACCCTACTGTCCGATAATGGGACACAGTTCACGAGCCACCAGTTCCGTACTTATCTCGAAGAGATAGGCATACAACAGCGGCTAACCGCCCCGTACACTCCGCAGGAGTACCCCACAGAACGGGTCAATAGAGTCCTAAAAACTATGATCGCGCAATGCGTACAGGACAACCATCGGCACTGGGACGAGCACCTACCCGAATTAACCTTTGCCATCAATACCAGCAAGCATGAAAGCACCGGCTTCTCACCCGCCTACCTGGTCTACGGAAGGGAACTAAAAAGACCAGGTGCCTCATCAACGTCACTACCCCATGCCCTACGCAGTCCCCTGGAGCCCATCTCCGTGCGCAGCGAGCGCATGAAGGAGCTGTACCAACTAGTACACACCAACCTCCAGAAAGCTACCGATACCCAGGCCAAATATTATAACCTCCGTCGGCGAGCGTGGCGCCCCAGTATTGGAGACTGGGTATATAAGAAAAACCGAGAGATCTATTCTAGTGCTAAACATTTCACTGAGAAACTAGCACGCCGTTACGTAGGACCGTACGAAGTTATTAAATTCCTCTCCCCCGTTATAGTACTGCTGAGAAAAAAAGGAAAGAAAGCCAACTTACAGTACCTTGCGCACATTCAGGACCTGAGAGGGTATAAATATAGAGACTCCGATCCACTCGTCATCAGTTCGGCAACGATTTTTGTAGGAGACACATCCGCAAAAGAGAACACCATGGACCAAAAGGACGAAAACCACAACACGAAGGCGCAAAACCATAGCCGCGTCACGGACCAGACCAGAGAATCGCAACCCAAAGGATTCACACCCGTGCACCAGTCAGCCAACCGCCCCTGGGAAAGTCAGAGCTCCACCGAGACGAGCATCGATCATGGACACCGACAAGCAAGGGCCCCAAGGACAGGACACGGTACGATCACAGGCCATACGTGTTGTATCTAAGGCCGACGACCAAGAGCTCCTCGCCCGTGCCAGGGCACAGAGGAAGATAGCGGAGGATGGTTCCACCGCATCGCTCGACCACCAACTGGGTCTACCGACCGGCGAGTCAAACCCAAGAATCTTCCCGTCTGCACCTCGAGGCAGAATAATCAGGGCACCCACGGCAGCGAGATTCCAACGACCTCCCGGGCCGCCCTGGCCGCGTTACAAAACAAGAATACGGAGGCACCGAACACCCCATGGGCCGCCGTCGCACCTGCCAAGCCGCCAGCTCTTACCAAAAGCCAGCTGAACCAGAAGAGAAGTGCACGACGGAAGCGCAAGAGGCAACAACAAGGAGTACGGGACCCGTTCGCAGGTATCGATGTTACCACCACCGCTCCCGGCGAAACAGCACACCACCGACCTGGAGGAGCAGCAACTGTAAAGGTGATACATCGAAGTAACGGGAAAATTATTTTGTGCAGCGGAAACCGCATCAAGATAGTGAGGCCAACGCCCTAAAGATCCTATCCCAATCCCCTCCCACCCACTTTCCTATCCAACCTCGCTCAACGCACATTTTATCCTCACCTAACCCCCTCCGATAACCAAACAATCCATAGTTCACCAATATACCATATATGTAGATTAATAGTAAATTGACAAAGAATTTTGAATCTGATTTAAAGTAAAATTATTATTTTTTTTATTTTCCTGTTTCTGCTTTATAGATTAAATTTTTTTTTTGCTCTCTGTGGTAACATTTTTTTTTTTCTCTTGGGTTTAGAAATTAAATAACTTTTTTTTTCTTTCTTTCTCTTCTATTATGTAATTATTTATACTTTTCTTTTCTCTCTTTATTTTTCAACTCACAACTCTTTATTTTTGCTCTTAAATTTAGTTTGTTAATTACTTTATTATATAGAAGTTAAGATGTTTTTTTATTTATTGTGTTGAAGTACAAATAAATGAAGTTTATGTTTTCTGTTAAGAAAAAAAAAAGATAAAAAACAATTGTTGGTAAAGAGTTGAATCACTTTCGGCCGCCCTAACAGGAAGCTAAGATACGGCGAGACGGTTCTCGTCTAAGAAAGAAGGAGGGGAATGTAACGAAGTGTTACATATTTCCCTACCACCACTGTTCCACCAATAGCACATCTGGCGATGATGCCAATGCATACCCCCAACCGACGAATGGTTTACTTCGTCGACGCCTACATTTAAGCGAAGTGTTTACTTCGTATTCCTCCGACCGACAAAGTGTTTACTTCGTCGATGTATACCCCCGGCCGACGAGTGGCCTACCTCGTCGATGTATACCTCCGACCGACGAATGGCTTACTTCGACGATGCATACTTCCGATCGACGAAAAGTTTGATTCGTCGATGAAAACTTCCAACCACTACTGTACCTGCAATAGAACAACAACATCTGGCGATGATCACGCCGTCAGAGCATGACCATCTCTCTCAATCTCTCCAACCAAGTTGTGTGTGACAATAAATTGAATTCATCGTTAGAATTCACACCTGCTTGTTGCAGGAACTTATATAAGAGGGAGATTGAGAGACGTGGTCAGCAGAGTCTGTTCAGCCGTGGTTGAGTACCAAACTTGTGTACTGCGAGCATTCTCTCATAGGAGCCTGGGTTCCAACTTTTGAAAGCCTTCACCTTGATGATTGGGCAACCAATTTCAGGCCCGCTACTGACCATAGCTGATCTGACGTCCCGATTAAGTTTCTCCCCGTCTGGGAAAACACTTGTGGTCAATTGTAGATTTATTTGGAGAAGTTAGCACGACCCTCCGGGAAAAGGGGTGCACAGCGACCAGCCGTACCCTCTGCAGTAGATACAACCCCTCTCAAGCGAGTCTTGACATTCTCGCCCGCCCTGAAAGTGGGCCGAGACATTCACGCCCGCCCTTAAAGTGGGACGCGACATTCACGCCCGCCCTTAAAGTGGGACGCGACATTCACGCCCGCCCTTAAAGTGGGACGCGACATTCACGCCCGCCCTTAAAGTGGAACGCGACACTCTCACCCGCCCTTAAAGTGGGACGAGACACTCTCGCCCGCCCTTAAAGTGGGCCGAGACATTCACGCCCGCCCTTAAAGTGGGACGCGACATTCATGCCCGCCCTTAAAGTGGGACGAGACACTCTCGCCCGCCCTTAAAGTGGGACGCGACACTCTCGCCCGCCCTTAAAGTGGGCCGAGACATTCACGCCTGCCCTTAAAGTGGGACGCGACATTCACGCCCGCCCTTAAAGAGGGACGCGACACTCTCGCCCGCCCTTAAAGTGGGACGAGACAATCTCGCCCGCCCTTAAAGTGGGCCGAGACATTCACGCCCGCCCTTAAAGTGAGACGCGACATTCACGCCCGCCCTTAAAGTGGGACGCGACACTCTCGCCCGCCCTTAAAAGGCGCCGAGACATTCACGCCCGCCCTTAAAGTGGGACGTGACATTCACGCCCGCCCTTAAAGTGGGACGCGACACTCTCGCACGCCCTTAAAGTGGGACGAGACATTCTCGCCCGCCCTTAAAGTGGGCCGAGACATTCACGCCCGCCCTTAAAGTGAGACGCGACATTCACGCCCGCCCTTAAAGTGGGACGCGACACTCTCGCACGCCCTTAAAGTGGGCCGAGACATTCACGCCTGCCCTTAAAGAGGGACGCGACATTCACGCCCGCCCTTAAAGAGGGACGCGACACTCTCGCCCGCCCTTAAAGTGGGACGAGACAATCTCGCCCGCCCTTAAAGTGGGCCGAGACATTCACGCCCGCCCTTAAAGTGAGACGCGACATTCACGCCCGCCCTTAAAGTGGGACGCGACACTCTCGCCCGCCCTTAAAAGGCGCCGAGACATTCACGCCCGCCCTTAAAGTGAGACGCGACATTCACGCCCGCCCTTAAAGTGGGACGCGACACTCTCGCCCGCCCTTAAAGTGAGACGCGACATTCACGCCCGCCCTTAAAGTGGGACGCGACACTCTCGCCCGCCCTTAAAAGGCGCCGTGACATTCACGCCCGCCCTTAAAGTGGGACGTGACATTCACGCCCGCCCTTAAAGTGAGACGCGACATTCACGCCCGCCCTTAAAGTGGGACGCGACACTCTCGCCCGCCCTTAAAAGGCGCCGAGACATTCACGCCCGCCCTTAAAGTGGGCCGAGACATTCACGCCCGCCCTTAAAGTGAGACGCGACATTCACGCCCGCCCTTAAAGTGGGACGCGACACTCTCGCCCGCCCTTAAAGTGGGACGAGACAATCTCGCCCGCCCTTAAAGTGGGCCGAGACATTCACGCCCGCCCTTAAAGTGAGACGCGACATTCACGCCCGCCCTTAAAGTGGGACGCGACACTCTCGCCCGCCCTTAAAGTGGGACGAGACCTTCACCCCCGCCCTTAAAGTGGGCCAGGACAACCGACGAATCAACTCCAGAACGATTCCACCGAACGGAAACTGACCTTCAGCGGACCTAGCGACCCAGGATCCATAAGGAGCAAGATTCAGCGAGTCGATCAACCCCGTCACAGGGGCATTGTTAATGCGCCATGGTATATCCGAAATAGCGATATCCACAGAGATCTTGGCATTAAAACAATCGAAGACGAAATCAAAAACTACGCGAGAAAGCATAAAAGTCGACTAGAAAGTCACGCTAATATAACAGTCCTCCAAGTTTCGGATGAAAGAAATTTACTTCGCCGTCTACAAAGAATCAAACCTTTAGACTTAGCGCGTTAAGTAACCGCGTCTAAACTGCGGAGCCAGCAGGAACTTCTAATGGGAAGGTACCTGCAAAATGTCATTATTTCGCGAAACGAAAACTACTTGATAAGTCGAATACTTAGTTGTAGTAAAAATAAAAACAAGTCTGTTTTGAAGGGAGGTTTTTTAGTGGGTAAGAATCCCACACTACTATGAGCACGTGCTGTCGATCCTCATAGTGTCTTGTTGAAGATTTTCACCTACCCTCGGGGAAAAAAAAAAAAAAAAATAGCGCTTTACGACCATTTTTCCTAACTTTAAATACAAGTCCGTCCGTCAACTCAAAGTCCTTAACTTCCTCGATCTCCACACGATCCCGCAGACTTTTGACTGCCTCGTCTCGGCCTTGGGCTATCTGAATTTGAAATCCACGTCGTCAACATCCCAAACGGCAGCAATCTGACATCGGCTCAGGGCATCGACGTGCCCCATGGAAACACCACTACGGTGCTGAATCTTATAGTTATAATTCTCGAGCTCTAATGCCCAGCGGGCAATCCGTGGATTAACTTGTTTTTTATCTTACGTCATTGCTAATGAGCTACAGTCCGTCATCATTTTAAAGGGTAATCCTTCTAAATAAACCCGAAATCGTCTCAGTGCATAAATTATTGCAAGCGTCTCGAGCTCAAAGCTGTGGTATCTAGATTCGGCAGCAGAGGCAGTTTTCGAAAAGTATGATACCGGGTGGAGTTTCCCATCGTTCTGTCTTTGCAGCAGAACGGCTCCAAATCCAATTGAACTGGCATCACAATGTAGTTCCGCCTCTTTCGTAGGGCCATAGATGGCAAGGATGGGCGCCTCGACCAGTCTAGACTTCAGTTCCATAAACGCAATACGGCATTGTTCATCAAAGTCGAAATCGCCATTTCTCTTTAATAGATTTTGTAACGGCTTTGCAATTCGGGAAAATGAAGGCACAAATCGTCTAAAATAAGAAAACAACCCTAGGCAGGAATGCAATTGCTTCTGGTTTGTCGTAACTGAGTAAGTCTTTATAGCGGCAATATGAGAGTCACTCGGCGCAATACCATGAGGTGTAGCGGCATACCCTACTACTACTCTGTATAGCAAAACTTACACTTCGCAAGGTTTAATTTAGGATTTCGTTGCGTAATTCGTCTCAGCACAGTTCGTAATAAAATCAAATGTTCGTCAAAATCGGCAGTAGCAATCAATATATCGTCCATGCATATAGGCAACTATTTTACCTGAATCAATCAGGTCGCGAAAAATAACATTAATGAACCGCTGAAATACAGCCGGCGCATTCTTCAGCCCAAACGGCATTCTAAGGTATCCCACATTCAACTGGGAGTTACAAACGCAGTGAGAGATATAGATTCCTCAGAAACCTTAACTTGGTGAAACCCGCTCTTCAAATCTAAGAGTGAGAAGTATTTCTTTCCCCCGAGGTGTTCTATACAATCCTCAATAAGCGGCAGGGGTTGATTGTCTCGAATAGTCTTCTTATTAAGACCTCGATAGTCGACACACATTCGGATCTCTCCGTTCTTCTTTTTAACTAACACGATAGCGGAAGCATAAGGTGACCTACTGGTCTAATTATTTCATCTTTCTCTAACTGACTAACGATTGACTGTACCTTCGTACGCTCAAAGTGAGAGTCGTCGGGGGGCACAATGAAACGGAATATCATCGCTTAAATGTATTTTCATTTCATAATCCAAAGGCTCTATTTTAACGTCTTTCGGAGAAATATAAGAATCCATAATTAAGTCATTTAATTCGGCACGGCAAGGTTTATCTAACTTAAAATCAATATTCAACTCAACTTCACTAGCGGCAATTTAAA
This sequence comes from Brachypalpus laphriformis, assembly GCA_945910035.1. NCBI lineage: Eukaryota > Metazoa > Arthropoda > Insecta > Diptera > Syrphidae > Brachypalpus > Brachypalpus laphriformis. Next base: position 122,770,730 of record OX246756.1, read on the forward strand.
TATTAAATATATTCGGCACTGAACAAGGTTCCTCGTTAATCCAAGTTGACCCAACTCCCAAGACGGGTCCTGTCGTTTCACATTCATTAATAGCGGCAGATACATAATCATTTTTCAAAAGGCTGTATTTATCAAGAATCGTATAAGATTCATCTGGCAGGGCACAGAATTCACTATTCTGATTTAAAGCAAGCAGTTTTTTTTACAATATTTAAGTTTTACTTTAGTCAAGTGAATGTTAAAAGCATGTAAAAGGTTTCGTCCCAAAAATAACGGCATGAACATGGCTTCGTCAGGCAAAACAACAATTTGAATCAACTATTCTTTATTACCAAACTTTACTCGGCACACAATTTTGATTAGAACTTTTAACTTATTTCCACTTATCCCGTAATACGGCAATCTGGCTGTAATCAAGGTTTTAAGCAAACTATTCGGCACGCACGACAACTTTATAAGAATAATTGGACTTCCCGTATCGAAAAGAGAGGGAAATTCGGTGAATTCTGCGCTCTTTAACAAATCAATCCTAAAAGCAACACTTACCCAATTTACAGCACCAATTACGGTTTTATCGTCTTCATCGGAATCGTCTGGGGCATCTACGGAGACGGCAGCTACTTGTTTCTCGGCATTTATGGCAGCAACTCGATGCGGCAACTTCTTCGGATTTGGGCACGACCGGTGGCCATGCCCCATTTTCCAACATCGGAAACAGGATTCATTCGGGCGCAGGGGATGTGGGCAGTACGGCTTAGTATGTCCCATTTGTGAACAATTAAAGCATAACGGCACTTTCTTCTCGGCATTCGCCTTCACTGTAACGGCATGTTTCGTCGTAGCCGCAGATTTCCCTGAGGCGGCTTCTGGATCACGTCCTACGGCATTTTGGCAAAGGTACCGTCGTTGGTACCGGTTGATCAACCGCTTCAGCTCCTCAATGGTGCGAGCTCCCAGCAGTAGGTTTACGTTCGGCACATCTCCCATTCCGTCGACTATAAAATCGATTATCTCCAACTCACTAATATCAGAGCGTTTAGCAACCGCCTGCAGAGTGAGAATATACCAGTGTAACGACTCTTCGTTCTTCTTCCATCGTCGGCGGCTCAGCATTTTGTAAACGCCCTGGCAGGAAACGGCAATATCAAATTCCTTAACAGGTGCTGTCTTAAATTCGCTTTAATTTACAGCGGCAGTCGACGCTAAAAAGACGCGAGCAGTCCCAACCAGAGAACGACGTAGGCTTAGTAACTTGAAACGGTCGTCTGCTTTGATTGTAGCCATAATTTCCTCAAAATCGCAGAGAAAATGTTGTACATAATGGCCCAAGTCATCTCCATTAAACTTCGGCAGTGCGTACTCGACGTCCCCGAAATCGGTCTTGTATTGGCTGGATGAAACTGCATCCCTTTCTAGTTCACGTATCTCCTTTCGAAGCTTTAGGACTTCCATCTGCTTACGTAGATTATTCAGCTCTTCGTCCAGAGCAGAACCCTGCATGTCTTCGACACCTACGGCATTATCAACATAATCGGCATTGTCGGCACTTACGTCATTATCAACATTGTCGGCATTTGCAGCATCGTTGGAAGTAACATCAACGGCAGTGTCCATCTCATTTCTTGTTTCTGGCACGTCGTCATCAGCTTTCCTGGGGGTTCGTCTCGTCAAACGTAATGTTATCAGAATAGGTTAAAAGAAACAGTTTTTCCGAAAAATTCTTTTAGTACAGTTTGGGCCAGCTTGTCCTGACCCCACATCTGAGTTTTAAACACTTAATTCTTTATTGAAATAATGGATGGTAGAGGATTACAATTTTTGGTTTTTGGCTGAAGGCCTCCTCGTTTCTCGGCTGTTTCTGTTTAAGTGAACAGAAATGGATCGACCCGAAGTTGGATGCTAAACAATACAATGACACCTAGATGGCGCTCACACGAATGAACGCGTTCAACTAAAACAAATAAAACGGATAATAAAATGCTTAGATTAAAAAGAGACAATGTGGCTAAAACTTGCTTGAAATTTACAAGTTCGCACATAGCCCCAAATGCATTTGAAAAAATGAGTGTTCGCTTGGCAACGGAAACCTTTAGTAGGACAACGGCGGTATCAATACAAAATGCTCATCAAATTAATTGCATAAAAATAGTTCAAATCAAGCACTAGCAACACAAGCGTTTACATTAAAAATGAATAATGCTTTCGACTGTATGGATAGTGGTCAGGTCAGGTCAGGTCGGAAATCCAGCTTATAATGAACTAGGATCAATGCAAGAGTCGACTAATCTTCCAAGGAACTTTTGTCTAAAAGGAATGGTACAGTTAATAAACAGGGTTTTATTACTTAGTGAAGATATAAGTGATGGTTTATTCGGGAATGTTGAGTATTTACTTACAAAGAGAACTCATCAAGATATTTTGGAAAATTAATTTTCTATTCTTCGCAGTAAAGGCGGTAATAACAAAAATCCCTCTGTGTACGAATTAAATGTTTTGATGTCAAAAATTCTGTCCTCAAATCTAATTGCTTTCTCTCCTCATAGTAATTGTGATGATGACGATGTAGAATTTTTGAATTTAGATACTTCCCAGACTCAACCGCACACATCAAGAACTTTTTTATTACCTGAAGCACGCGGGGAAACTGTATTTGATAATACTTTGTTCGAAAAAGTGATAAATGAAATCAAAATTACAAATGGAATTTCATCGGAAACGACTGCAGTGCGTTATTTTACGGGATATTTGGCGTCTAAAATGCTTTTAAAAAACAAGTGTCCAAACTGTTCGAAATTATTTTTAAAAAGTGATGAACAAATAACATGTCCGTCAGAATTTTTCATTTTTGCTAAGAATTTTTCCCAAAATAGTGATTTTGGTGGTCTCTTAGCACCAACTGATGAATTTTTCAATATTTGCAAGCTCCATTTCAAAGTATTCCATACAATTTTTAGAGATCGTCCGCATATTACAATAGAAACATAAGGGAGAGAATGGCTTTGGAATGCATGAGAATAACACACCTTAGAGACTCGAACTGGTTTGATGAGCAAAACCAATGCTTTGTACATCGCAAGGAAATTCTTTACTTTGCACTTCTTATTCTCTTGCGAAAACATTGTGCCTGGAAAATCCAAAAAAGAATTACCAGTAAAAATCAAAAAATTAAAATTTTGTCAAGAAAACAAATGCAAAACAATCAAGAAATTGAACCAACTCCACCAGAGTGAGAGGCACGGGGACCTCGCTATAAATCAGCACCCCAAGAGTGAGAGGCACGGGGACCTCACTATAAACCACCACCCCGAGAGTGAGAGGCACGGGGACCTCACTATAAACCAACACCCCAAGAGTGAGAGGCACCGGGACCTCACTATAAACCAGCATCCCAAGACTCAAGCACAGTATCCTAAGAAATTAAAAACTTGGGCCGAGACATTCACGCCCGCCCTTAAAGTGGGACGCGACATTCACGCCCGCCCTTAAAGTGGGACGCGACATTCACGCCCGCCCTTAAAGTGGGACGCGACACTCTCACCCGCCCTTAAAGTGGGACGAGACACTCTCGCCCGCCCTTAAAAGGCGCCGAGACATTCACGCCCGCCCTTAAAGTGGGACGTGACATTCACGCCCGCCCTTAAAGTGGGACGCGACACTCTCGCCCGCCCTTAAAGTGGGACGAGACATTCTCGCCCGCCCTTAAAGTGGGCCGAGACATTCACGCCCGCCCTTAAAGTGGGACGCGACATTCACGCCCGCCCTTAAAGTGGGACGCGACAATCTCGCCCGCCCTTAAAGTGGGACGAGACACTCTCGCCCGCCCTTAAAGTGGGCCGAGACATTCACGCCCGCCCTTAAAGTGGGACGCGACATTCACGCCCGCAGTTAAAGTGGGACGCGACACTCTCGCCCGCCCTTAAAGTGGGACGAGACACTCTCGCCCGCCCTTAACCGACGAATCAACTCCAGAACGAGTCCACCGAACGGAAGCCGACCTTCAGCGGACCTAGCGACCCAGGATCCATAAGGAGCTAGATTCAGCGAGCCGATCAACCCGCCAATAAATTATATTTTATTTATATATTGTATTGTAGTTCTTCTTCTTCCTTTTATCAGCGAGGCTATGATCCGAAACCAAACGAGGGATCACAGCCCTCCCACTTCACTGCATTTCTACTGATCCGCCTGTGGGGTTCGCCTGTATATTGTATTGTAGTTATTGTATAAAATCAGTCTCGGTCAATAAAGACAACTCTTTCCCGAAGTTTTAGGGTGTTTCTTTGGGTAAACCCCGGACCCGGCGAGCTTACCTCAGCCTTTGACCAAAAACACCGTCACAATTGGCGCCCGAGCAGGGACCTCTACAAGAGGCAAACCGAATAGACCGAGACTGCAACAGAACCAACCATGTCCGATAATGAGGAATCCGCGATACCTCGACAGGCAGCTGAAGATGACCAGCTTGCAACAATGAATATCGGCTGGATCTACTTGTTGAACAAGACCGAGTTGATCGCCACAATGGCCAACCAAAAATTGGACACGACGGGGACCATAAAGGAGCTACGCCAGAGGATGAGCCGATACCTAAAAACTATCAGATTGTGAAAGTCGACCCAAAATCTCTGCGAGGAGTGGGAAGACCGGGTACAGGAACGGGAATACGCCGATTCAGACTTCAGGGCACCCTGCGCCGATGGCAAGAAAACCTCGTTGTTTACCGAGACTCGGTTCCCAGTTCCAGTACGGCTCACGACTGAACGTGCGAGCCTGCACGCAAAAACAGGCGAGTTAAGGGAAACAATGATCTTCGAGCAGCCACCACGAACCGAGCGAACAAGACTCCCGGGGTCATCACCAAGTCTATCACCGATTGCGCCACCGCCACATAAACCAGTGTTCAGCTATGAAGCTAAAGTTATGGACACGGTTCGCAAATGGGGTTTAAGATATGACGCGTCCGGGAGCGCTCCAGAGTTCATCGAGCGGCTTGAGGAACTGACTCGATGTTACGATATCCCGCCAGACTACATACCCCGCACGCTTCCTGAGATCTTCCGGGGATCAGCCCTCGAATGGCTCCGCATTAACCGAGGCAACTGGGAGACCTGGGACGATTTCCGCCAGGCCTTCCTTCGGTACTACCTTCCGGTCGGTATCTGCATAAGCTAGAAGAAGAAATTATGCGGAAAAGGCAAGGCCCCCGAGAAAAGGCAAAAGAGTTTATTCAGGCCTACCAATATCTGATCCGCCAACACCCCCAGATGGATAGTGCAAGAAGCATCGATCGGATATACGACAGTTTGAGACCTGAGTATAGGTTATGTATTAAGCGAAGAGACTTTACCACGCTCGAAGAACTCATGGAACTCGCAGAAAAGTACGAGTTCGTAAGAAACGAGGAGAGAACTAGTCGGCCAGCCCCCGTTCCGACTGCCGCCGTGAGACCAGCAGGCGGTAGTTCAGTGCCTGCGCAAACCACATACGACCGTAATACCCATTGCTGGAATTGCAAGCAAAGAGGCCATCGCCAGCAAGGGTGCCGCCGGCCATTTCGCCTTTTCTGCGCCAAGTGTGGTGAAGACGGCAGATTGACCAAAGACTGTCTCTGTCGCCAGAGTAGGATAGCCATCCTATCCGATCCCGTGTGGAAAGACCCACGATACTTCATCCCCGTCACTGTGCAAGGGCAGGTCTTCCACGCCTTACTCTATACCGGAGCAATGGAATCCTTTATAGGTACGGGTATGAGGCCGAAGCTCCGCTCCGCTCCGAATGGACTTCCTGGGGCAAACCAACTTCGAGATAACCATAGCCGGACAACCACTCGCGCACTATGTCAACTCTCGGTCACCAAAGAGAGACGCTGTGCGGTGCCTCCGCGGGGAAGCATACCTGCAGGAACTGGAGCATCAGCAGCTCAAGAAATTCTTGGCGCAGGAATTGCCCAAATTCGAGGCACTAAGAGGAACCACCGATATCGCCAAACACCGAATAAGACTCACCACCGATCAACCTTTTAAACAGCGGTACTACCCGCGAAATCCAGCCATGCAAAAGGTTAGACAAGGTGGAGAAATCTCAGAGCCCGTATAGTTCCCCGATTGTATTAGTAAAGAAGAAAACCGGATCCTGGCGGCTCTGCGTGGATTTCCGCCAGCTCAACGAAATATCGATCAAGGATGCCTACCCCCTCCCCATTTTAGACAAACTACGCCGAGCCAAGTTTATTTCGACCATAGATCTGAAACAGGGGTACTGGCAGATTCCCTTAGAAGAAAACTCCCGGCAATACACCGCCTTTACGGTACCGGGACGTGGGCTTTACCAGTGGAAGGTGATGCCCTTCGGACTACACTCAGCCCCCGCCACCTTCCAGCGAGCGCTGGACAGCGTTATCGGACCCGACATGGAACCAAACGCATTCGCCTACCTAGATGACATCATCGTCATCGGCACCACGTTTGAGGAACACATGCGGCATCTGCGCGAGGTCTTCAGGAGACTACAGCGCCTAAAAATTAACCCGGACAAGTGCGAATTCTGCCGCCCCGAACTGAAATATCTGGGACATGTAATCAGTAATCAGGGAATCCATACGGACCCAGATAAAATTGCGGCCATCCAGGGGTTAAAACCCCCTACCAACCTGCGTGAGCTCCGCCGCGTCTTGGGCATCGCATCGTGGTACCACCGCTTTATTCAAGATTTGTCAACGATCGCAACTCCATTGACCTCCCTCCTTAAGAAGCATCGACCTTGGAAGTGGGAGGCAGAGCAGCAAGTGGCGTTTGACACTATAAAAACTAGGCTTACTGAAGCCCCTATCCTTACGTGCCCCGATTTTAACATACCGTTCACGTTACAAACTGACGCCAGTGACGAAGGCCTAGGGGTAGTCCTTACGCAGAAGGTCGACGAACAGGAGAGGGTGATCGCATATGCCAGTCGGACTCTCACCGACCTGGAAAGAAAGTATGCCACAACAGAAAAGGCATATGTCTGGCAATCCTATGGGACATACGGAAAATGCGCCCATACCTGGAAGGATACCATATTACGGTAATTACTGACCACCATTCACTAAAGTGCCTGCACTCTTTGGAGAATCCGTCCGGAAGGTTGGCCAGATGGGCCATCGAATTGCAACAATACGATTTCGAGATCCAATACCGAAAAGGGGCCTTGAATATTGTCGCCGACACCCTGTCTCGAAACCCGTTACCAAACCCCGACCTTCGACTACATGCATGTAAAGCTACCCGCCCGGAATGGACGGAGCGCATGATCGACTTGCTCCAAACGAATCCGGAGGCGCATCCTGATTACCAAGTAATCGAAGGTAAACTCTACCGACACTTCCCCAATTGCAATCCACTCACCGACGCCACCCAGGTCGCATGGAAATGGTGCGTCCCGATGGCAAATCGAAACCAGGTATTCTCCGACCACCATGATGACGTGACCGCAGGACACATGGGCATTGCAAAAACCACTGGCCGCGTGGCTGAAAGCTGCTACTGGCCAGGACTATACCGAGATGTGGCCAAGTACGTACGCGGATGCGGAATCTGAAATCAATATAAACCTCAACAGCAGAAGCCCAGCGGAATGATGCAGACCACCCCTGCGGGAGCCCCCTGGGAGGTGATATGTGCAGACTTTGTGGGGCCTCTGCCCCGCTCCATGAAAGGGGCATACTATGATTCTGGTCATGGTGGATAAGTTCACCAAGTGGGTAGAGGCCGTCCCACTCAGAGCCGCTACCAGTAGTGCGTTAATCAAAACGATACGAGAAAGAATCGTGTCAAGGTTCGGATGTCCGGAGACCCTACTGTCCGATAATGGGACACAGTTCACGAGCCACCAGTTCCGTACTTATCTCGAAGAGATAGGCATACAACAGCGGCTAACCGCCCCGTACACTCCGCAGGAGTACCCCACAGAACGGGTCAATAGAGTCCTAAAAACTATGATCGCGCAATGCGTACAGGACAACCATCGGCACTGGGACGAGCACCTACCCGAATTAACCTTTGCCATCAATACCAGCAAGCATGAAAGCACCGGCTTCTCACCCGCCTACCTGGTCTACGGAAGGGAACTAAAAAGACCAGGTGCCTCATCAACGTCACTACCCCATGCCCTACGCAGTCCTCTGGAGCCCATCTCCGTGCGCAGCGAGCGCATGAAGGAGCTGTACCAACTAGTACACACCAACCTCCAGAAAGCTACCGATACCCAGGCCAAATATTATAACCTCCGTCGGCGAGCGTGGCGCCCCAGTATTGGAGACTGGGTATATAAGAAAAACCGAGAGATCTATTCTAGTGCTAAACATTTCACTGAGAAACTAGCACGCCGTTACGTAGGACCGTACGAAGTTATTAAATTCCTCTCCCCCGTTATAGTACTGCTGAGAAAAAAAGGAAAGAAAGCCAACTTACAGTACCTTGCGCACATTCAGGACCTGAGAGGGTATAAATATAGAGACTCCGATCCACTCGTCATCAGTTCGGCAACGATTTTTGTAGGAGACACATCCGCAAAAGAGAACACCATGGACCAAAAGGACGAAAACCACAACACGAAGGCGCAAAACCATAGCCGCGTCACGGACCAGACCAGAGAATCGCAACCCAAAGGATTCACACCCGTGCACCAGTCAGCCAACCGCCCCTGGGAAAGTCAGAGCTCCACCGAGACGAGCATCGATCATGGACACCGACAAGCAAGGGCCCCAAGGACAGGACACGGTACGATCACAGGCCATACGTGTTGTATCTAAGGCCGACGACCAAGAGCTCCTCGCCCGTGCCAGGGCACAGAGGAAGATAGCGGAGGATGGTTCCACCGCATCGCTCGACCACCAACTGGGTCTACCGACCGGCGAGTCAAACCCAAGAATCTTCCCGTCTGCACCTCGAGGCAGAATAATCAGGGCACCCACGGCAGCGAGATTCCAACGACCTCCCGGGCCGCCCTGGCCGCGTTACAAAACAAGAATACGGAGGCACCGAACACCCCATGGGCCGCCGTCGCACCTGCCAAGCCGCCAGCTCTTACCAAAAGCCAGCTGAACCAGAAGAGAAGTGCACGACGGAAGCGCAAGAGGCAACAACAAGGAGTACGGGACCCGTTCGCAGGTATTGATGTTACCACCACCGCTCCCGGCGAAACAGCACACCACCGACCTGGAGGAGCAGCAACTGTAAAGGTGATACATCGAAGTAACGGGAAAATTATTTTGTGCAGCGGAAACCGCATCAAGATAGTGAAGCCAACGCCCTAAAGATCCTATCCCAATCCCCTCCCACCCACTTTCCTATCCAACCTCGCTCAACGCACATTTTATCCTCACCTAACCCCCTCCGATAACCAAACAATCCATAGTTCACCAATATACCATATATGTAGATTAATAGTAAATTGACAAAGAATTTTGAATCTGATTTAAAGTAAAATTATTATTTTTTTTATTTTCCTGTTTCTGCTTTATAGATTAAATTTTTTTTTTGCTCTCTGTGGTAACATTTTTTTTTTTCTCTTGGGTTTAGAAATTAAATAACTTTTTTTTTCTTTCTTTCTCTTCTATTATGTAATTATTTATACTTTTCTTTTCTCTCTTTATTTTTCAACTCACAACTCTTTATTTTTGCTCTTAAATTTAGTTTGTTAATTACTTTATTATATAGAAGTTAAGATGTTTTTTTAATTATTGTGGTGAAGTACAAATAAATGAAGTTTATGTTTTCTGTTAAGAAAAAAAAAAGATAAAAAACAATTGTTGGTAAAGAGTTGAATCACCTTCGGCCGCCCTAACAGGAAGCTAAGATACGGCGAGACGGTTCTCGTCTAAGAAAGAAGGAGGGGAATGTAACGAAGTGTTACATATTTCCCTACCACCACTGTTCCACCAATAGAACATCTGGCGATGATGCCAATGCATACCCCCAACCGACGAATGGTTTACTTCGTCGATGTATACCCCCGGCCGACGAGTGGCCTACCTCGTCGATGTATACCTCCGACCGACGAATGGCTTACTTCGTCGATGCATACTTCCGACCGACGAAAAGTTTAATTCGTCGATGAAAACTTCCAACCACTACTGTACCTGCAATAGAACAACAACATCTGGCGATGATCACGCCGTCAGAGCATGACCATCTCTCTCAATCTCTCCAACCAAGTTGTGTGTGACAATAAATTGAATTCATCGTTAGAATTCACACCTGCTTGTTGCAGGAACTTATATAAGAGGGAGATTGAGAGACGTGGTCAGCAGAGTCTGTTCAGCCGTGGTTGAGTACCAAACTTGTGTACTGCGAGCATTCTCTCATAGGAGCCTGGGTTCCAACTTTTGAAAGCCTTCACCTTGATGATTGGGCAACCAATTTCAGGCCCGCTACTGACCATAGCTGACCTGACGTCCCGATTAAGTTTCTCCCCGTCTGGGAAAACACTTGTGGTCAATTGTAGATTTATATGGAGAAGTTAGCACGACCCTCCGGGAAAAGGGGTGCACAGCGACCAGCCGTACCCTCTGCAGTAGGTACAACCCTTCTCAAGCGAGTCTTGACATTCTCGCCCGCCCTGAAAGTGGGACGCGACATTCACGCCCGCCCTTAAAGTGGGACGCGACACTCTCACCCGCCCTTAAAGTGGGACGAGACACTCTCGCCCGCCCTTAAAGTGGGCCGAGACATTCACGCCCGCCCTTAAAGTGGGACGCGACATTCACGCCCGCCCTTAAAGTGAGACGCTACACTCTCGCCCGCCCTTAAAGTGGGACGCGACACTCTCGCCCGCCTTTAAAGTGAGCCGAGACATTCACGCCTGCCCTTAAAGTGGGACGCGACATTCACGCCCGCCCTTAAAGAGGGACGCGACACTCTCGCCCGCCCTTAAAGTGAAACGAGACACTCTCGCCCGCCCTTAAAGTGGGCCGAGACATTCACGCCTGCCCTTAAAGTGGGACGCGACATTCACGCCCGCCCTTAAAGAGGGACGCGACACTCTCGCCCGCCCTTAAAGTGGGACGAGACAATCTCGCCCGCCCTTAAAGTGGGCCGAGACATTCACGCCCGCCCTTAAAGTGGGACGCGACATTCACGCCCGCCCTTAAAGTGGGACGCGACATTCACGCCCGCCCTTAAAGTGGGACGCGACACTCTCACCCGCCCTTAAAGTGGGACGAGACACTCTCGCCCGCCCTTAAAGTGGGCCGAGACATTCACGCCCGCCCTTAAAGTGGGACGCGACATTCACGCCCGCCCTTAAAGTGGGACGCTACACTCTCGCCCGCCCTTAAAGTGGGACGCGACATTCACGCCCGCCCTTAAAGTGGGACGCGACATTCACGCCCGCCCTTAAAGTGGGACGCGACACTCTCACCCGCCCTTAAAGTGGGACGAGACACTCTCGCCCGCCCTTAAAGTGGGACGAGACATTCACGCCTGCCCTTAAAGTGGGACGCGACATTCACGCCCGCCCTTAAAGAGGGACGCGACACTCTCGCCCGCCCTTAAAGTGGGACGAGACAATCTCGCCCGCCCTTAAAGTGGGCCGAGACATTCACGCCCGCCCTTAAAGTGAGACGCGACATTCACGCCCGCCCTTAAAGTGGGACGCGACACTCTCGCCCGCCCTTAAAGTGGGACGAGACAATCTCGCCCGCCCTTAAAGTGGGCCGAGACATTCACGCCCGCCCTTAAAGTGAGACGCGACATTCATGCCCGCCCTTAAAGTGGGACGCGACACTCTCGCCCGCCCCTAAAGTGGGACGAGACCTTCACCCCCGCCCTTAAAGTGGGCCAGGACAACCGACGAATCAACTCCAGAACGATTCCACCGAACGGAAGTTGACCTTCAGCGGACCTAGCGACCCAGGATCCATAAGGAGCAAGATTCAGCGAGTCGATCAACCCCGTCACAGGGGTATTGTTAATGCGCCATGGTATATCCGAAATAGCGATATCCACAGAGATCTTGGCATTAAAACAATCGAAGACGAAATCAAAAACTACGCGAGAAAGCATAAAAGTCGACTAGAAAGTCACGCTAATATAACAGTCCTCCAAGTTTCGGATGAAAGAAATTTACTTCGCCGTCTACAAAGAATCAAACCTTTAGACTTAGCGCGTTAAGTAACCGCGTCTAAACTGCGGAGCCAGCAGGAACTTCTAATGGGAAGGTACCTGCAAAATGTCATTATTTCGCGAAACGAAAACTACTTGATAAGTCGAATACTTAGTTGTAGTAAAAATAAAAACAAGTCTGTTTTGAAGGGAGGTTTTTTAGTGGGTAAGAATCCCACACTACTATGAGCACGTGCTGTCGATCCTCATAGTGTCTTGTTGAAGATTTTCACCTACCCTCGGGAAAAAAAAAAAAAAAAAATATAGCGCTTTACGACCATTTTTCCTAACTTTAAATACAAGTCCGTCCGTCAACTCAAAGTCCTTAACTTCCTCGATCTCCACACGATCCCGCAGACTTTTGACTGCCTCGTCTCGGCCTTGGGCTATCTGAATTTGAAATCCACGTCGTCAACATCCCAAACGGCAGCAATCTGACATCGGCTCAGGGCATCGACGTGCCCCATGGAAACACCACTACGGTGCTGAATCTTATAGTTATAATTCTCGAGCTCTAATGCCCAGCGGGCAATCCGTGGATTAACTTGTTTTTTATCTTACGTCATTGCTAATGAGCTACAGTCCGTCATCATTTTAAAGGGTTATCCTTCTAAATAAACCCGAAATCGTCTCAGTGCATAAATTATTGCAAGCGTCTCGAGCTCAAAGCTGTGGTATCTAGATTCGGCAGCAGAGGAAGTTTTCGAAAAGTATGATACCGGGTGGAGTTTCCCATCATTCTGTCTTTGCAGCAGAACGGCTCCAAATCCAATTGAACTGGCATCACAATGTAGTTCCGCCTCTTTCGTAGGGCCATAGATGGCAAGGATGGGCGCCTCGACCAGTCTAGACTTCAGTTCCATAAACGCAATACGGCATTGTTCATCAAAGTCGAAATCGCCATTTCTCTGTAATAGATTTTGTAACGGCTTTGCAATTCGGGAAAATGAAGGCACAAATCGTCTAAAATAAGAAAACAACCCTAGGCAGGAATGCAATTGCTTCTGGTTTGTCGTAACTGAGTAAGTCTTTATAGCGGCAATATGAGAGTCACTCGGCGCAATACCATGAGGTGTAGCGGCATACCCTACTACTACTCTGTATAGCAAAACTTACACTTCGCAAGGTTTAATTTAGGATTTCGTTGCGTAATTCGTCTCAGCACAGTTCGTAATAAAATCAAATGTTCGTCAAAATCGGCAGTAGCAATCAATATATCGTCCATGCATATAGGCAACTATTTTACCTGAATCAATCAGGTCGCGAAAAATAACATTAATGAACCGCTGAAATACAGCCGGCGCATTCTTCAGCCCAAACGGCATTCTAAGGTATCCCACATTCAACTGGGAGTTACAAACGCAGTGAGAGATATAGATTCCTCAGAAACCTTAACTTGGTGAAACCCGCTCTTCAAATCTAAGAGTGAGAAGTATTTCTTTCCCCCTAGGTGTTCTATACAATCCTCAATAAGCGGCAGGGGTTGATTGTCTCGAATAGTCTTCTTATTAAGACCTCGATAGTCGACACACATTCGGATCTCTCCGTTCTTCTTTTTAACTAACACGATAGCGGAAGCATAAGGTGACCTACTGGTCTAATTATTTCATCTTTCTCTAACTGACTAACGATTGACTGTACCTTCGTACGCTCAAAGTGAGAGTCGTCTGGGGGCACAATGAAACGGAATATCATCGCTTAAATGTATTTTCATTTCATAATCCAAAGGCTCTATTTTAACGTCTTTCGGAGAAATATAAGAATCCATAATTAAGTCATTTAATTCGGCACGGCAAGGTTTATCTTACTTAAAATCAATATTCAACTAAACTTCACTAGCGGCAATTTAAATATTAAATATATTCGGCACTGAACAAGGTTCCTCGTTAATCCAAGTTGACCCAACTCCCAAGACGGGTCCTGTCGTTTCACATTCATTAATAGCGGCAGATACATAATCATTTTTCAAAAGGCTGTATTTATCAAGAGTCGTATAAGGTTCATCTGGCAGGGCACAGAATTCACTATTCTGATTTAAAGCAAGCAGTTTTTTTTACAATATTTAAGTTTTACTTTAGTCAAGTGAATGTTAAAAGCATGTAAAAGGTTTCGTCCCAAAAATAACGGCATGAACATGGCTTCGTCAGGCAAAACAACAATTTGAATCAACTATTCTTTATTACCAAACTTTACTCGGCATACAATTTTGATTAGAACTTTTAACTTATTTCCACTTATCCCGTAATACGGCAATCTGGCTGTAATCAAGGTTTTAAGCAAACTATTCGGCACGCACGACAACTTTATAAGAATAATTGGACTTCCCGTATCGAAAAGAGAGGGAAATTCGGTGAATTCTGCGCTCTTTAACAAATCAATCCTAAAAGCAACACTTACCCAATTTACAGCACCAATTACGGTTTTATCGTCTTCATCGGAATCGTCTGGGGCATCTACGGAGACGGCAGCTACTTGTTTCTCGGCATTTATGGCAGCAACTCGATGCGGCAACTTCTTCGGATTTGGGCACGACCGGTGGTCATGCCCCATTTTCCAACATCGGAAACAGGATTCATTCGGGCGCAGGGGATGTGGGCAGTACGGATTAGTATGTCCCATTTGTGAACAATTAAAGCATAACGGCACTTTCTTCTCGGCATTCGCCTTCACTGTAACGGCATGTTTCGTCGTAGCCGCAGATTTCCCTGAGGCGGCATCTGGATCACGTCCTACGGCATTTTGGCAAAGGTACCGTCGTTGGTACCGGTTGATCAACCGCTTCAGCTCCTCAATGGTGCGAGCTCCCAGCAGTAGGTTTACGTTCGGCACATCTCCCATTCCGTCGACTATAAAATCGATTATCTCCAACTCACTAATATCAGAGCGTTTAGCAACCGCCTGCAGAGTGAGAATATACCAGTGTAACGACTCTTCGTTCTTCTTCCATCGTCGGCGGCTCAGCATTTTGTAAACGCCCTGGCAGGAAACAGCAATATCAAATTCCTTAACAGGTGCTGTCTTAAATTCGCTTTAATTTACAACGGCAGTCGACGCTAAAAAGACGCGAGCAGTCCCAACCAGAGAACGACGTAGGCTTAGTAACTTGAAACGGTCGTCTGCTTTGATTGTAGCCATAATTTCCTCAAAATCGCAGAGAAAATGTTGTACATAATGGCCCAAGTCATCTCCATTAAACTTCGGCAGTGCGTACTCGACGTCCCCGAAATCGGTCTTGTATTGGCTGGATGAAACTGCATCCCTTTCTAGTTCACGTATCTCCTTTCGAAGCTTTAGGACTTCCATCTGCTTACGTAGATTATTCAGCTCTTCGTCCAGAGCAGAACCCTGCATGTCTTCGACACCTACGGCATTATCAACATAATCGGCATTGTCGGCACTTACGTCATTATCAACATTGTCGGCATTTGCAGCATCGTTGGAAGCAACATCAACGGCAGCGTCCATCTCATTTCTTGTTTCTGGCACGTCGTCATCAGCTTTCCCGGGGGTTCGTCTCGTCACACGTAATGTTATCAGAATAGGTTAAAAGAAACAGTTTTTCCGAAAAATTCTTTTAGTACAGTTTGGGCCAGCTTGTCCTGACCCCACATCTGAGTTTTAAACACTTAATTCTTTATTGAAATAATGGATGGTAGAGGATTACAATTTTTGGTTTTTGGCTGAAGGCCTCCTCGTTTCTCGGCTGTTTCTGTTTAAGTGAACAGAAATGGATCGACCCGAAGTTGGATGCTAAACAATACAATGACACCTAGATGGCGCTCACACGAATGAACGCGTTCAACTAAAACAAATAAAACGGATAATAAAATGCTTTGATTAAAAAGAGACAATGTGGCTAAAACTTGCTTGAAATTTACAAGTTCGCACATAGCCCCAAATGCATTTGAAAAAATGAGTGTTCGCTTGGCAACGGAAACCTTTAGTAGGACAACGGCGGCATCAATACAAACTGCTCATCAAATTAATTGCATAAAAATAGTTCAAATCAAGCACTAGCAACACAAGCGTTTACATTAAAAATGAATAATGCTTTCGACTGTATGGATAGTGGTCAGGTCAGGTCAGGTCGGAAATCCAGCTTATAATGAACTTAAACAATTCTTGTCTTACTTAAGATCAATGCAAGAGTCGACTAATCTTCCAAGGAACTTTTGTCTAAAAGGAATGGTACAGTTAATAAACAGGGTTTTATTACTTAGTGAAGATATAAGTGATGGTTTATTCGGGAATGTTGAGTATTTACTTACAAAGAGAACTCATCAAGATATTTTGGAAAATTTATTTTCTATTCTTTGCAGTAAAGGCGGTAATAACAAAAATCCCTCTGTGTACGAATTAAATGTTTTGATGTCAAAAATTCTGTCCTCAAATCTAATTGCTTTCTCTCCTCATAGTAATTGTGATGATGACGATGTAGAATTTTTGAATTTAGATACTTCCCAGACTCAACCGCACACATCAAGAACTTTTTTATTACCTGAAGCACGCGGGGAAACTGTATTTGATAATACTTTGTTCGAAAAAGTGATAAATGAAATCAAAATTACAAATGGAATTTCATCGGAAACGACTGCAGTGCGTTATTTTACGGGATATTTGGCGTCTAAAATGCTTTTAAAAAACAAGTGTCCAAACTGTTCGAAATTATTTTTAAAAAGTGATGAACAAATAACATGTCCGTCAGAATTTTTCATTTTTGCTAAGAATTTTTCCCAAAATAGTGATTTTGGTGGTCTCTTAGCACCAACTGATGAATTTTTCAATATTTGCAAGCTCCATTTCAAAGTATTCCATACAATTTTTAGAGATCGTCCGCATATTACAATAGAAACATAAGGGAGAGAATGGCTTTGGAATGCATGAGAATAACACACCTTAGAGACTCGAACTGGTTTGATGAGCAAAACCAATGCTTTGTACATCGCAAGGAAATTCTTTACTTTGCACTTCTTATTCTCTTGCGAAAACATTGTGCCTGGAAAATCCAAAAAAGAATTACCAGTAAAAATCAAAAAATTAAAATTTTGTCAAGAAAACAAATGCAAAACAATCAAGAAATTGAACCAACTCCGCCAGAGTGAGAGGCACGGGGACCTCGCTATAAATCAGCACCCCAAGAGTGAGAGGCACGGGGACCTCACTATAAACCAGCACCCCGAGAGTGAGAGGCACGGGGACCTCACTATAAACCAACACCCCAAGAGTGAGAGGCACCGGGACCTCACTATAAACCAGCATCCCAAGACTCAAGCACAGTATCCTAAGAAATTAAAAACTTGCCTGTTATTACTTAAAGGTGCAAGTGGAAGAAGGGTCTACATATGTGACATCACCAAAAATTTCAGACAAACTCAGTTCAAGGCATTCGTACACTGGTGAATCCAATCTATGACTTCCGTCTATGTATTCAAATGAAATAATTTAATAATCCACTTCTGCAGGCTACTTGCCCCTTAAATTGTTGCTGTTGCAAGATATACTTTCCTGCTAATTCCCTCTCACTATTCTTTTAAAAAAAAGGAAATAACCTTGAACAATAAATTCCTTCCATTGAATCACAATCAGAATCTGAAATACAAAAACAAACACACACAAACACACACATGAAAACAAAAACCGAAATAATGAAAAACAAAACACAAAGAGAAATAAGCAAAAGCAACAAGCATTTGTTGTTCCAACCAAATTTGAAAGAACATCATGCCTTAAGCACGATTCGAACGAGTTCGATCAAACTGGGACGTAGTAGTAAATCCCATTCGCCTGAAAAAGTGACATATTTTTTTACTCTGCATGCGATATCTATGTAACTTTATTATCTGTGGTTTTATGTTATTTGCTCGCAAGTGATTGAATAAGATCTGGCGCCAGTTTATCGGTTCATTTCCAATACGGTCTTCTGATGAATATTCTATATCCATATCATCTTATTTTGTATAGTTTTTGGTTTTTTTATTAGTTTTAACAGCAAATCTCACTGTGAGTAATAAAGAGTAGCAACTTTTAAAATATAGGAAATCTGGCAGCTGCGGATCGTTTTTTTAACATGTAGTTTACTTCACTTAACTTTACTATTTACAAACCCCAAAAAACAGGGGTATTGCTAATGAATATAACTTTGGCAGTGGATCGGATTATGGTCGATATGATGCCGCTGTGCTTTCTGTCGGGCCATGTCTGGCGATGGTCTGTGCTAACGAGCAGGCGGCGCTGGACGTGATCGATTAATGGTGCACTAGGAGTGGGCTTTCGGTGGATCCTGTTAAAACTGAGGTTGTTCTCTTTACGAGAATGAGGATTCTGACCGGCCTGACTCAGCCAGTGATAAAGGGCGTCATCATTCGCATTTGCAATGAAGCCAAATATCTGGGAGTGATTGTAGATAAGAAACTTCATTGGTCTAAACACGTCGAGTGGAAAACATCCAAGACGCTCTCAGTCTTCTGGCAGTGTTAGTGGGCTTTTGGCAAGATATGGGGCTTGTCACCGAATAAGGTTCTCTGGATCTACACGGCTATGATAAGACCATTCCTCAGATGTTCGTCGGTTGTTTGGTGAAAGGGGCTATTGCGTAAATATGTGGTTGCCTTTTGCGCCAGACTCCAAAGAACTCCTTGTCTCGGCTGCACGGGAATTTTTCCGAGTACGCCTGGTTCTGCTCTAGACGCTTTGAAGAACTTACCTCCCCTCGATACTTGTGTACATCATGGGTTACACTATCAAAGCCATCCATCGACTTAGGTGGGGCGATTGTTGGTATACTCCACACTGACATTTTGATGAACTTGCACAACACTTATCTTACTGCTCCGGTATTATGGATATGCCGTGTGACGCAATGACACCAGAACTTCAGCTGATGCGCAAATTCAGAGTCGACTTTCCTTGTGTTCAGGACAGGCTTCGGGCAGAGTCTGAGCCGGGAATGGAATATAGTCGTATTTTCACGGACGGTTCCAAAACCAGGTGCCGGTGTCTCCGTGAAAGTCGACAACATTAGACTTCTTTTCTCATTAGGTATACATGCGTCTGTTTTCCAAGCGGAAACTTATGCAATCCTAATGGCCATGAACTATGTTGTGAAGAACAGGTGGAAGGGCCGTAGTATTTGCGTCTTTAGTGACAGTCAGGCTTCGCTTAAGGCCTTGCTCCCTTTAACCACTTCCAAAATAGTTCGTGGAACCAAAAACTCTTTGAACTCGGTCGCAAGGGTGAATTCTCTGTCTCTTATCTGGGTCTCAGGACACACTGGGATCTTGGGGAACGAGATCGCCGATAAGATTGCTAGACATGGCTCAGAGGAGGGTTTCTCCGGTCCCGAACCCGCGTTGGGTCTCCCTGCATCCTCGGTAAGGGCTTCCATTGAAGATTGGGTCCCCCACGAGCACAATTGTGTGTGGCATGAATCTCCAGGATGCAGGTTGACTAAACGTATGCTCTTGGACGTCTGTAAGAAATCAGCGGCATTCTTGCTGTCTCTCAGCAGAAAAGATTGTAGGCAACTTATTGGCGTCTTGAGAGGCTACTTTGCCTTCGCTAAGCACCTTAACGTTCTGGGCTTGAGTGAAACTACAATCTGCAACGATTGTGGAGAGCGACGGCACCCGCGAAACATTATCTCTGTGAGTGTCCGGCCTTTGTTCGTGTCAGGTGGCAGATCCTCGGCGCTGATGTGTTTTTTTTTTTTTTTTTTATTTTCCAAAGGTTTATGCATACATCTGTCTATTGACACTTAGTAAATTTTTTTACATATATTTGTTACTTGGAAATATTTTGACCTACCGACCAGTGTCGCATAGTCATTACGTTAAAAAGCTTAGACATTTTGTTTTTTTTTTAAATGTACGAGTACTATATATATATATTTGTATAATATTTCTCAATTATAGGTTTAAAGTTAATCTTGATAACAACTTAGCATGAATTTTGTAGTCAATTTCCTCTAATTAAGTCCGTTGGTCTTGTCCTTCTTAGTCTTTCTTCAGTTATGGTACGGATGTTTAGGTCTCGATGTATGTCAGCATTAGTTATATACCACTCTGCATTGACTATTGCACGTATAATTTTTGATTGTTGGCTTTGTAATAGAGCTACATTCGATTTTGTTTTATGTCCCCCAAATCTGTAGGCCATAGGTCCAGATAGGTTTGATAATTGATTTGTACAATAAGATTTTATTGCTTGTGGATAATTTTGAGTCTCTTCTAAGTAGCCAGTATAATTGTCTGTATTTCTCTTTTATTTGATTTTTCTTTTTTTGTATATGATACTTTCATGTGAGTTTCGAGTCCAAGTGCATGCCTAGATACCTAGCTACTTTGTCTATAGGGATAATTTTGTCATTTATTTTTAGGGGTATTGGTGAATTATTAACCTTAGTAGTATAAACTACTTGTGAAGTTTCGTCCTCATTCATTTTTATGCGTCAGTCATCGAACCACTTTATTGTTTCGTCTAGTGTGTGTTGGAGCTGCGTTGTGGCTGTAGTCAGATTCTTATGTGAGTTTAGTAGTACTGTATCATCCGCAAAAGTTGCAATCATTGCTGAAGATGTACCTTGTCTTGGAAATGGGATGTCTGCAGTATATAAGACATAAAGTAATGGCCCTAGAACACTACCCTGAGGAACTCCTGCTCTTATCTGATGAATTATTGAGGACTCGTCTTTACATTTTACATAGAAGGAGCGATCGGTTAGATAGCTTTTAAGTAATACGTAAAATTCTGGAGGGAGCATCTTTTGCAATTTATGTAGCAGTCCCCTGTGCCACACTTGGTCGAAAGCTTTAGCCACGTCAAGGAATACACTAACACAATATCTTTTTTCGTCTAGGTCAGTTGAGATTTTGTTAACCACCCTATGGATTTGCTGTATGGTTGAATGCTGTCGCCGGAATCCAAACTGATGGTCAGGTACATATTATGTTATTCTGCGTTAATATTGGTTCCAAACGGTATATAAATAATTTTTCAAATATTGTCTGTCTGTATGAGGTTGCTTTCGTGGCGTCTTTACCGGGTTTAGGTATGGCTATAATCTGTGATACTTTCCATATTTTGGGGAAATACTGAAGTCCTTTAATTGCGTTGGTTCTCAGGAATATAGTTGACTTTTTTGGTAATTCGTCAAGCAACTTACTGGTGAGTAAATCGTATCCTGGGGATTTATTATGTTTAATCCTTTTTTTATGCAAAAATCTATTTCTTTTGCAGTAACTTTCTTAATCTTAATGTTTGGAGTTATTAAGTCGTTGAAGGAAGGCAAGGTAGCCCCGTTATCGTCATTATGAAATACCTCTTCAAAATGTTCTGCTAGTGTAGCTGCTTTCTCACAATTTGTCCTGGCCCAGGTACCGTCCAATCTTTTTAAAGGCGGGTGGTGCATTATCCTATGTTTTAGTTTACTTGTTGCTTTCCACAATGAGAAGTTAGTTTCGGATGGAGATGTAAGGTTTTTTAGATAGTCACTTATATTTTTGTTTTGAATATTCAGTAATTTCTCTTTGAGTTCTTTCACTGCTTTGTTAAGTCTTTTTTTTGTCATCGGGTGATCTTGTAGCTTGCCATATTTTTCTTAGTCTTCTTTTTTTTTTATTAGCTTTTGTATGTTTGATGGAGTGAAGAATTGTTTGGTTTTCGGTTTTGCTATAGGCGTCGATATTATAGCCGATTCGTTAAGATGCAGTGTCGTTAAGATATATTATGGCTCTTTCTATCTCATAATTTGTTTCAAGTGGTACGTTCAGTTGCAGGTGTAACTCTATATACTCTCGAAAAGAATCCCAGTCTGTCCTTTTATTATATAATTGAGAAGGTCCGTGAGAAGTGTCTATATCAGTAGAGTAATCTAATTGAATTGGAGAGTGGTCCGATGAATGTTCAAATCATGATTTAATTTTTAAGTTGTCTTGTGTTATGTTTTTGACTATACAAAAGTCAATTAGATCAGGAGTTTTTTTTATGTCTGTGCTAAGGTATTTACAGTTATTAACTCGTATCGCGTTCAGTAGTTTTTTTCCTTGGGAGTTGTAAGTCTTGATCCCCAATCTGTGTGCTTAGCATTAAGATCACCCCCTGCTATAAATCTAGTCCCTAGAGATTTTAAGTAATGGTCATATTGTGTAGTTGTAATTTTGTGTTTCAGTGGACAATAAAGAGCAGATACTAAGAATTGTCCGTACTTATCTTGTAGTCGTACTGTTGTGGCTTGGATATACTCTGAATTGTATTTACCCATCTCGGTGTACTTGATTTTTTCCTTAATTATAATCGCAGTGCCGCCATGCGCTGTACCGTCAGGATGATTTGTGTTGTGAATGTTGTAGCCTGGGATTCTTAGATAACTTTTATTAGTAAAGTGAGTTTCAGTTATTAGTAAAATGTCGATATTATTGTCATTTATAAATTGTTTTATCTCTAGAGCATGACGATGTAGTCCGTTTGCGTTCCAGACAATGATTTTAAGGTTATTGTTTATGTTGTCCATTAAGTTTAGTTACTAGAAGGGTAATGATATTCATCATTTTAGTTAATTGTTGTATTAGAGTCTTCATTATTTCCTTTAGTTCACTCATGTCATTCATACTATTACTAATGTTATTGGCTTGTGGGGGGCTTTTGTTAGTTTCTACCATAGAAGTGGGTTTAGATAGGTTGTTTGTTGTTATAGGTTTAATTTTTGGTTTGTTTTCAGTTAGAATGTTCTGGTCGGTAATTTTGTCTGCGGTAGCTTGGGCGTAGGTTATGCCTGAAATAATATTACAATGGTTTTCGTTGTTTGGTTCTTCACTAATTTTAGGTGAATCTTTTTTACGAATTGAAGGGAACCGTTCGATTTTTAGCGCTTTGTAGATCTCGCATCCTTTATAATTTGCCCTATGATTTCCTTGACATAGGGTGCATTTTACTGTGCCTTCTCCTGTTGTCATTGGGCAGTCAAGAGTCGTATGCATCCCTGCGCATTTAACGCATACTGGGTCTCTTTTGCAGTAATTTCTGGTACGGCCATATCTCTGGCAATTTGTGCATTGTGAAATTATTCTTTTATGGTGAGGTGGTTCGAAAGAAACCTTGCATTGTAGAAGATATGTAATATCATAAATGTGCTTATTATTGTCATTCGTTGCTACCTCAACATAGAAGAGTAGTAATGGTTTTTTGGTATTTCTTTGTACGATGTTGTATATATTCATTACTTTGTATCCTTTTTCTTCTAGCTCGGTTTTTGATATCTTCTGGGTCAGTTGAATGGTGCATATTTCGCAGTACGACTTTAAAACCTCTTTCTTCTTTAGGTTTAAATGTGTAGTATTTTGTATTATTTGACCGTAACATTTTTATAATAGTCCTATAGAATACAGAGTCCGATGGTTGGATTCGAATTTTGTTGTCCCTAAATACTTTTAGTTCAAAATTCTGTTAAGCTACATCACTAAGTGCGTTGTTAAGTGTTTTTATGCATTCGACGCTTGAACATAAATTGGTGGGGGTTTGTTGACTTTTTTATGAAATTGAGATTTGTTGAAGCGGTTGGTATTTTCTCAGGGTTCATTCTCCATATTTTCGAGCTCATCATCTGAGCTAAGGATCTCGAATCGGTTTGACGAAGTAGTATCTCTGGGCTTGCTTAACCAGTAGTTTAATGTTGTTTGATTTTTTATTTTGAGTGTTTTCTGGGTGTTACTGTGGTCTGCTGTTTTAACTGGAGGCGATCGTTCTCTTTTTTGGTTTGTAGTAATGCGTTGTACTTTTGCGTTTTTAATGTCAGTGGATTTGGAGGTTGTTTGGTTATTCCGGTTATTATTTAAGTTTTTATTGTCTATGTTAGAAGAGGTGATTCTTGAGGATGTTACCGTATTCCCCGCGCTGGTGGTTAGTATTGCCGTTGTATATGTGTTTGTTGTTGTAGTGGTGATGAAGTTTTTTGTTGTCGTAGTTGTAGATGTTGTTGTAGTTATAGGAATGTGTGAAATGTAATTATTTGCTGGTTGAAAGCGATCGCGCCCCTATGGGGGCGACCTTGCGACGCTCATGTCGCCTAGCAAATTACGGAGTGAGCTTTTGGGCTCAATTTCAAGCTTAGACAAGGTGGTTGTTGTCTACGCTAAAATTTTATCGTTGAGCTTTTAAAAGCTTAATTTTATGTCTGCGGTGGTAGTGAATTACACAGGTTCCACAGCGTACAGCGCGCCAAATTGGCGGCCAGCTGGTTGACACCAAAAGGAAAGATGAAAATATGCGATAAGAATTTTACCTCGATGTTCAGCCTAAAGACATATATCGCTTGTGGTACAGAGCGCTTTGCGGTTCCAGTTGGTGTATGTTATGTGTATAGACGAAAAATTATTATTTTAGAAATTTGGTTTAATAGGAAGAGCAAGTTGTTAGACACTACGTTTGCACTGTCTGGAGTTGCCAGGCAGATGTGGTGAGTGCTGGTAATGTATGCTCCTCATCACTGAAGTGCTTGCTTGGCTTTCTTGAAAAGACAAGGAAATTCCAATAAAATAGGTAAATCAGGGTTTGCGCTCTGGTAGTACAATGGACCAGTTGCGTCTGAGTGCTCAAGTCCAGCGTTTTCTATCCCGAAAAAAAAAAAAAAAAATAAAAATTAGAAATCTCCAAGTGGTGCAGCGGTGGTGTCAGGAGCAAGGGCTCTCCATCAATGTAGAAGGCAAATCTAATCATCTTCACAAGGAAAAAGAAAGATCTTGAGTTTCACCCCTTGACACTTTTCGGATTTGAGCTAAAGGTGACCAGGAAAGATAAGTATCTGGGTGTATACCTAGATAGTGAACTAACTTGTAACTAACAGGTAGAAGATAAAATCCGGAAGGAGAAAATGGTGGTATGTGGACAAAGGTGGGCAAGCTGGACGAGGTCAGCATACTAGATGTATATGTAATGAAAACTGCGAAACATGCATCTGGATAGAATCCAATGTCTGTCTTGTTTAGAGATCAATGCAATGCGGACTGCAAAAAGTGATCGAAGTGATCCTAGGTATTCTGCCGTTGGATTTATTTATTGAGAAACCGGCGACATCGACAGCACTTCGTCTGCACCGAGATGCCAACTGGCACTAGCGCAGTACTATATATGGACATAGGAAAATCCTGGATCACATGAAAAACGAGATTAGGGAGTTGTATATGCACATGGATGGAACGAAGAGAATGCGTGTTACCGAAAGGTATCACAAAACTCTTATAGGGAATGGAACACTTCCGTGATTAGTGATATAATCATTTTTATGGATGGATCCATGATGCGTGATAGAGCGGCGGCAAGTATCTTTCAGGAAGAACTAGAACCAACCTGTCATATTAGTTCGGGGAAATGTTAAACGCATGGAACAAACAGATATCAATTTATCATTGGCATTGGAATATGTTCAGAAACTCAATGAGTGCTCACTTCGAAATCAAATGGCTGTGCTCTGGGTGAGAGAGCACATAGGGGCTGAGGGCAACGAAAAGGCGGACTCTTTAGCAAAGAAAGGGTCAACCTCTGAATTCTCTGGTTCGGAACCATTTGCTGTTAAAATGCCGACGGGTAGCACTCATAGAGAAGTTCTAAGTCTGGTGCGAAGAACACTGAAATGGATGGTAGTGTTGTGCCCCAGTTTTGGCACCAGCGCGAGTTATATGTTTCGCAACAAAAGAAGAAAAACACTTTTTTTTTTACTTTTCGATAATTCTATTTTATTTTATTTTCCAGCTTCAAGTTCGCCGTCCAAGCGTCGCTGCAACTTGTCGCTGTTAGAATAATCGAATTATTGGTCGCCTCATTGACATTGACGAACTCTCTATATACACATTATTCGCTGACATTGCATTTTGGTTACTTCCGTTGGATTTGGAGTGATGACCGCTGTTGAGCTCATGTTTCATTGAATTGGATTGTTGTTCGGGGTTGTTGGCCATTTGAGTTTTCGCTGACGTTTCATATGTAACTCCTCCTCGGTGTGAATAAGAATTCTCCTGAATTCTTCTGTTAATACTGTTTTCTTTATTTACAATAGTTACACTCATGTTTCTCTTTTTTAGCCAAAATATGAAGATAATTATAAGTAATATAACAATTATGATAAAGGTTGCATTTACTCCATATGAAATATTTCTATGCCATTTTAGTTCCTTAATTTCGTTAATATTTTCAAACTGTTTATTTACAATGTTGTCAAAAGTAATCATTTCTACTTTGGTGTGATTGTACATACTATTAGGATAATAGAATTTATCTTTGATTATTTGTTTCTGATTATAAAATGTTTCTTGATATATTTCTATTTTACAATTGTAAAAATTAATTAAGTTATTTTTATTCAAAGTAATGTTTCTATCATCGCAGTTTTGTTTTAATTGTTCTTGTACTGCATTTTTAATTAACAATGTTTCGTCATCTATAGATTCAATTTTAGTTCTGTTATTATATCTAAATTTACATTGATTTTTTAAAATACAGTTCTTACTAACTTTTAAATCTTTTAACATAGAGTTTTCCTTATAACTAAAAGTTTTATTTCCTATTGTAACAACATATTCATTATCTTCATCTACCTCTCTATAATCTTTATTAGGCAGTGGAGTGATAAGTTTTAAATCTGTTTTAATATAGTTCTTAGGTATTTTAACAGCAATAATTAAAGACTGATTTTTATATTTTAATATTCCTACTTTGACTAAATTTAACTTATAGAAATCGATTTCATACAATTTTATTTCTTCTGCCGTTAAAATACTCGGATGGATAACATTTTTTTTTTGCGGAGGCAATATTGTCTTGAATTTGGTCTATTTTGTTTTCTAAATACTGTAATTTTAACATTTGATCTAAATACATTGTATGCCTTTTAATTTGATCATTTTCTTGCTTAACTAATGGGAGTACATGTAATGTTTTATTTCTGCCTTCCTCTATGGCCATTCTAAGTATATTAAATGAGTCATTAAAATGTGTATTAATTGAGATTTGTTTATTTAAATTTGTAATGGCGTTATGGTTATTTTTTTCATTAATATCTAATTTCTCTAATATCTCTTGCCTATCATTGTCGTTGTTTTTTCCTTTGTTTCGCAAATTTGCTTTCTAAACAGATCGCAATAATAAAACCACCATGTCGGTTGAGTGTTAACAAAAGAATGTAATTTTATTTAGCTATGTTAATGACATTTACATGACGGGCTGTTGGGTAAATTTCCCAAAAGGGGAATTTATGCGTTTACATTGTGACGTCTTTTGGATGGCAATTGACCACGTTTAGACGTGGCCACAACATTCTCCCCGCCCGTGAACTATGTTCGCAAGAAAAATTAATTATTTACTTTACATTTTGCAAAAAAAAGCATTAACTAAATATAACAATGCCACCCTGTCATTGGTATTCACGTCGATCATCACTCTGCCTTATCTGCGTTGTCGCTGTGTTGTATCGCGCTGCATCGCATTCCCAGTTGCCAATGATCAAACGAAGCCGCCATTACTGTATCGTGTGTAGATAGTGTTGTGTTGTGTTGTGCTGCTGCTTGTTTGTACTCAGGCAAAAAAGAGTGAAAATATTGGATTACGCAATAAACCTGGTGAGTAGACTTTGAAATTCATTAATATGATTGTAAAAATGTAATTGTGGTGAGAAATGAAAAAAAGGTGCATGAAAATTCGAATAGCGAGACGTGTTTACTTGCGTATGTGTGTGTGTGTGTGTGTGTGGAATTGTTTTCGCGGCGGATGAATGGAATTGTATTTCTGCATGTACTGAGGGAAAAATGGAATTTTATTTCAGGGACCGTATAGGGTGATGCTTTCTATGTTTGGCTGTTGTAGATTTTTAGTTTGTGTAGGAATAATTAAATTGGTTTTAAGCTTGATGTGTTTGTTGAAATCGGTGTTTATTGTTCATGAGTTTTATGTTAGGGGGTATATGGTGAAAGTTAGTTTATGTTTTAATTCATTTAATGGTTTGAGTTTAAGTTTTTGTGTAGAGTTCTTGACGAATGGTTTTCTTGTGTTGATGAATTATAGGTTTATATTAAGTTCCTTATTCTTGATAGTGGGAGGAATTCAGAGGTTTATTTTATAATATAGAGTGCTGCATCCTTGTGTTGAGTATTTGAATAGTGTGATTAAATTAGATACTTAAATTAGATAACCGGATCCTCCGCTATAGTGTTGTTAGAGGGAAGAAGACATATTTTTGTGATGGGTCGTTTCATTTCTCCATTTTGGGTTTTAAGAGTTACGACTCGAGTTAGGTTGTCTGTTCCAGGGTGTGTGTTGGTGATGCGACCTAAATACCATTTTGATGGTGGAAGCCGTTCGTCTCTTACCAAGACGAGATCTCCTATGGTGGGCTGCGGCTTGATTTTAAGCCATTTGGGACGCTGTTGTAGCCGCGCTAAATACTCCGAACTCCACTTCTTCCAAAAGAGTTGGTGGAGCTTCTGGATCCTATTCCAACGGTCGAGAGATCCGAGCTTCTCCTCTTCATGGTCCGGATGAGGAATGCAGTTCAACGGTTGGCCGATCAGGAAATGTCCGGGCGTGAGAGTGGTGAGATCGTCTGCATCATTGCTCATGGGACAAAGAGGTCTCGAATTAAGGCACGCTTCAATTTGTGCCAGAAGCGTGGTGAGCTCCTCAAATGTAAATGTCTCAAGCCCAATGATTCGTTTAAGGTGGTGCTTTATGGATTTCACTCCGGCTTCCCATAATCCACCGAAATGAGGAGAAGCTGGAGGAATGAAGTTCCACTTTATACCTTCACTTGCGATTGATGTGATGATCTCTTCCCAGTCGATCTGTGCTGCCTTTAATAATTTCTTCAGCTCGGTATTGGCGCCGACAAAGTTAGTCCCGCAGTCGCTGAAGATTTGGGCACATAATCCTCTCCTTGAGATGAAACGCTTCAAGGCTGCTAAGAAGGCCTTCGTAGTCATGTCGCTGACTAATTCTATGTGAATAGCCTTGGTGGCCAAACACACAAAAATAGCAAAATAAGCCTTGAAGACCTTGGAACCTCTACCCTTCCAAGCCTTGACGTCTATGGGGCCTGCGTAGTCGACTCCTGTGTTTGTAAAGGGTTTGGAGATACGAACCCTCGGTGCTGGCAAATTGCCCATAATTTGTTGACCTGCCTTTGCTCTGTATCTAAAACAGATGTTACAGGAATGGATACATTTCTTCACACTGTTTTTGATGTTGAGTATCCAGTAATGGTTGCGTAGGAAGGATATTACCTGCTGACTTCCTCCGTGTAGAGTTCGCTGGTGCGCGTCGACGATCAACAACTTCGTGAAGTGATGTTTGGCGCTTAGTATAATGGGATGTTGTTGCTCGTAGGAAAGATTTGATTGTTGGAGCCTACCTCCGACTCTCAAGATGCCATCCGAATCCAGGAATGGATTGAGAGAGCTAAGAAACCGTTTCTGAGACCCTGTTTTAAGTCCTGCAATCTCTTCTGAAAACATGTTAGTTTGTACTGTACGTACTGCTAAGAGAGTGGCCAAAAGAAGTTCCTTAGGGGAAAGTGGAGAGAAATTCCTGCCTTCGCATCCTTGCCTTGCATTATCTATGAACCTTTTGCAGAATGCGATGATTCGTATTACTCTCTGCAGCCTAGAGTGTCTAATAATCAGTTGAGTTATGCTATTTTCTTCTTTGAAGGTGCAATGAGATTTGACCGAACGCTGTTCTTCCACGGTGTGTAATGTTGTTGGCTGAGTTGGGCAAAGAAAATTCCACTCAGTGTGCAGGAATCCGGGTCCGTTCCACCAAAGATCGTTACCTTCCAGTTCACCAGGCAGAACCCCTCGTGACGCCAAGTCTGCTGGATTGAGGTGAGATGGGATGTACTTCCAGCTACTTGTCCGAGTCAATCTCTGAATCTCTGCGACTCGATTGCCTACGAAGGTAGTCCACCTTGTTGGTGATGCTGAAATCCAGGACAAAGCAATGGTCGAGTCGGTCCACGCAAATTTCGGCATATTTTCTAAGCCAAGGACTGTTGAGGTGTAGTCGATCAGACCAGCTAGGATTACAGCTCCACACAGCTCCAATCGAGGTAGCGAAACAGTCTTCAGAGGAGCCACCTTGGTCTTTGAAAGTAGCAGGTGTAGATGGATGTTATCGTCGGAATCCAATACTCGTAAGTATACCGCAGCTCCATATGCCTTTTCCGAGGCGTCACTAAACCCATGTAACTCCAGGTTTTTCTGCGTATTGTGTGTTCGAACCCACCTTGGAATTCGGATGCGCTCAAGTAGTGGCAGTTGTTTTTGAAAGTGTTGCCAAGTCTTCACCAGCTCCGAAGGAATAGGAGTGTCCCAATCTAGACCACGGCACCACAACTGCTGCATCAACATCTTCGCCTTCACAACGCACGGAGAGATCCATCCAAGTGGGTCGAACAACTTTGCAGTAGTAGATAAAACTGCCCTTTTCGTGACCTGAGAATCATCGGAATAAGCGTTCTGGAAGGAAAATGAATCCTGGAGTGGAAACCATTTTATACCAAGGGCCTTGACGTGCTCTGCAGCACCGAGTGGTAATGAAAAATCAAGTTCCCTATCGCTTTCTGGTATCTGACATAAAAGTTCATCAGAATTGCTAGTCCACTTTCGCAAATTGAACCCTGCAGAGGAAAGTAATTGCCTAACCTGATCTCTCTTTACCAGACCTTCTTCGACCGAATCTGCACCTGAAATCAGATCATCAACGTACATATCTTCAACGACTGCCCTTG
This sequence comes from Brachypalpus laphriformis, assembly GCA_945910035.1. Lineage (NCBI taxonomy): Eukaryota > Metazoa > Arthropoda > Insecta > Diptera > Syrphidae > Brachypalpus > Brachypalpus laphriformis. The sequence continues at coordinate 122,801,633 of OX246756.1, forward strand.
CGCCGATGGGATATCTGGCCTCTTCATCTGACGCCAGCTGCTTAAGTGTACGGATAGCTAGATAAGGGGCGCAGGAAGTGCCGAATGTCACTGTTTCTAGGCGGAATGTTCGTATTGGATCTTGGATTCTATCGCGCCACAGAATCAACTGGTAATAAGTGTCGGGAGGATCTACACGCACTTGCCTATACATTTTTTCGATGTCGGATGTAAAGGTGAATTTGTGTTTCCTCCATCTCATAATAATATCTATAATATTGTTTTGAACTTTAGGACCTACCAACAAGTGCTCGTTCAAAGACGTTCCGTCTGATGTTTTGGAAGCTGCATCAAATACGACACGGAGCTTGGTGGTGGAACTGGACTCCTTGAAGACAGCATGGTGAGGCAGAAAATAGTGGTAGGGTGTTGCAAGTACCCCGTCCGTGCTGACATCAACTTCTTTCATCTGCCCAAGCTGTGAGTATTCCTTGATGCACGTCTTGTATTGCTGGTGTAGTGTTGGGTTTATCTGGAAACGTCTCTCCAGTTGAAGAAACCCACGCAAGGCGCCTTCCTTCGAGGATCCAAGCGCAGGATGACTTCCTTCCCTAAATGGTAGGGATACCTGAAAACGCCCGCTCGACGTTCTTTTCGTTCGTGAAATGAAGTGCTCTTCACAGGCTTTATCCTCACGTGCTTCGTATTTTGCAAAAGGCGCTTCCTCAACCTCCCAAAACCTCCGTAGTTGAGCCTCCAAGTCGACAACCTGGACGAAACTTTGTACACTCCTGGGGTGTTCGGTTGGTATTCGACCTAGGACTATCCATCCAAGCTCTGTCCTTTGGGCGATTGGTGTCGTTTGTTCCTCGGCTCGAGAGATTTCCGGAAGCACTATTTCACTATATACGTCGCTGCCCAAAAGAAGATCTATCTTCGCCGGTTTGTGGAAGAAAGGATCTGCCAAAGCCAAACCTTTTAGATGGTTCCATTTATTGGGAGTCAGCTGATTGGCCGGGAGAAGCCCAGTGAGTGATTTTTACACAAGTGCTCGGGTGCAGGATTCAAAACTCGAGGTAAGTGACCCGAATGTTATATCTACATAACTATGGCAAGCTCCACTACTGACCTTCCCTAGCCCTGACACCTCAATAAATGTTCGCCTTAATTTTAAATTGAGTGATTGAACTGCTGCATCTGTTATGAACGTTGCCTCAGACCCTGGATCAACCAACGCTCTTAGGTGCAGAAACGTTCCTGTGGCAGACTTGACCTTGACTAACGCAGTTGCTAAAAGAACCTCGGAACTCGGCTGATGCCAGCTGTGAAAGGTGTTCACTCTTGGATTGTTGACGTCCTGCGAACGATCGGTGAGTGTGAAAGCTGGTACGTGAGGTTTAAGTGCTGAGACCTGATACGAATGTGTTTGATTTGGAGTGGGTAAGGGTTGTGTGTTATTGTGTGAATGTACTTCTGTATTGTGTGGGTTGCGAATGGACTGTATGGAATTGTGTGCTGAGTGAGTTGATGACTGGGCTATGGGTTGTGTGTGTGAATGTGGATGTGTATATGTATGAGAGTTACCAGGCTGATTGTGTGTGTGGGTTGAGTTGGACGAGTGAAGAAGAGAATGGTGAGGTTGTTGACAAAAATAACAACGAACCCTGCTAGGACACTGTTGAGTGCAGTGGCTATATGCCAGGCAGTTCTCGCAAACTCCTATCCTTCTAACTATACCCTGTCGTGAACTGGTATCCATTTTCAGGAATTGCCTGCAAGTGCGGAGTGCATGTTGTCCCTTGCGACACACCTTGCAGCTAAATTCATCCCTACTCTTCGACCTTAAGTGAAATGAGTTGGCCCTTGCAGAATTTGAAGTTCTTTGGATAGAGTTCTTATTCCCTGCCAACTGCGTTTGCTGTCTCTGCTCGTCTACCACCTCCAATGTTCGGAACCTAGCTTCTAAAAAGTCAGAAAATTCCTTAAACGTAGGTAACTTCTTGGAATCTGTTTTCGTCCCTAACTTCTCTTCCCACAGCTGCTGGGTGATTGGAGGAAGCTTCTGAAAGATGCAGTAAATGAGGATAGAGTCCCATTGATCGACTGGCAGCTCAAGGTTGTGGAATGCGTGACGACACTCGGTGGACGTGTCCAAAAGATTTTTTAAGCCGTTCGAACTCTCGTGCTGCAAATCTGCCTGACTAAAGAATAGCTTGAATTGGGCATTTACTAATATGCGCCTATGGTCATAACGAGAGGTGAGTATGTCCCAAGCTTTCTCATAGTTACCACTATCTATAGATAAATGCTGCAACATTCTATCTGCTTCATCCGTTAAACTGGATTTCAGATAATGCAGCTTTTCAATACTCGAGAGCGATTTGTTGTTGTGGATGAGCGACGAAAACAGATCGTAAAAGGATTTCCAAGTTGCATAATTTCCGGAAAAGGTAGGCAAATTGATTTTCGGAAGCCGTACTACATTTTTATCGCAAGTATCATTCGATTTTACAGAACTTACCGAATTTCCGGCTGGTTTCTGAAGCTTCTCCAAAGTTTCCAACAGTGCTATCCTATATTCCAGGTAAGCTTCCTTTATGCTGTCGAAAGTCTCGTCCAACTCTTCCTCCCTTTCAGCATCCTTCGCCGCATCCTTATGCGGAACGACATTCCCTCTGGAAAGATTACAGTCAAAGCTGGCCTTATAGGTGTCCTCCAGGATGGCTAGCCGGATGTTGACGTAATTGAGCGTCTTTTGATCCTCTGGCTTTTTCAAAAAATCTTCTTGATCTTTGCAGATTTGTTTGTAGAGGACCTTGAGTAGCTTCAACATTGCGCTCATTCTCAAAGACGAAAGCTCAAAAAAAATCAACCCCAAAAGAAAACCGGTAAACCAAAAATTTTACTAAAAAAATTGCACTTCACTTACGTGAAATTTATTCCCAGGAAAGAATTTGATATTCCAGTTCTATTTCCCAGCAATTGACGGTGAATTGCCACTGTACCGCAAAATACCACTGTTCCAGCGGTGAAATTGTACCGGTGTATTAGCAGCGGTGAATCGGCAGCGGTCGTAACGGGTGTGATGAGTCCAACGGTGCGCTGCACTGTTGAATCCGTTGCTGTGGAAAACTTTTCCACCGGTGAAATTGTAGCGGTTTCAAAATTGCCGCAAAACTGAGACAAATTCTATTACACGACGCGGGAACCCGATTTGCACCTTTTTTCACCACTTTAATTGTCAAAAAAATTTTTTGTTGTAATTGTTATGTTTCTGGTTTTAAGTTTTTTTTTTTTTATTGTTTTTGTTTTTCTTTTTTTTGTTAAATTTATTTTAAGGAAATTTCACACACACACTGTATAATGTTCACACAATAAATTCTTTTGCGCGTTTATCTAAATTCGCGGCTCTAGAAGGACCAATGTTTTTTCCATTGTTTCGCAAATTTGCTTTCTAAACAGATCGCAATAATAAAACCACCATGTCGGTTGAGTGTTAACAAAAGAATGTAATTTTATTTAGCTATGTTAATGACATTTACATGACGGGCTGTTGGGTAAATTTCCCAAAAGGGGAATTTATGCGTTTACATTGTGACGTCTTTTGGATGGCAATTGACCACGTTTAGACGTGGCCACAACAGTCGTCCATTGTTCCGAACAACCACTTATGCAGAGTACCTACTATATTTATCAGTCCCCTTTTCTGTCTTATATCTATTGGAATTATGGATGAAATCTTAGCCCTAATATTTAATATTATTTCTTTTAGTATTTCCTTATTGTCCATATCTAACTTTTCAATATTAGTTTCTATTTGGGTGAGTATATCTTGTATGTCTATCGGATTGATTATATGTAAAACGGTATTAGTTTCATAAACAATTGCTACCTCCTGTACTTTTACTATTGTATATCCTATTTCTTCATGTATTGGACTTACTTGCAGAAGTCCCTGGGTCATCGTGATTGTAATCAGGAATATTATTGCCACGAACGGTATCTGTAAATTTTAAAGGTCGTTTAATGTTTGCCATATGTACATTTCTCAAAGAAGCTAGTCTATAATATGGTGCGTCTTTATGTCTGAGTCTTTTATAGTTTCGTATATGTCCAGTAGATCTGTTTTCGTTGTACTGTTCTCTAGTAAGATTTCTTTTGGTTATTATATAATGTTTAGCGTTATTGATTCTTTCTTGCAATTCGGAACTGCTTATTTTTTCCTTTGCTTCCCTAGGAGTGCACTTGATTGTTGAGTGATACCGATCGTTATAGTTTAATATAACCATCTGTATCTTCATTTCAGTTGAGAGTTCATTATCCTCGATCCCTGTTATTTTTTCTAACAAAGTAGAGTGTAATCTCTCTATATCGGCATTGCCGGTATGATTATTGGGTTTTGTCAAATGCACCTCGACATTTTCATTCTGCAAATAATTTATTATTTGTTCTGCTCTGAATTGGTTATCCATTATTATTTCTTTTGGTTTTCCGAATTTTGCAAAATGTTCTATCATAATTGCTTTTTTCGCTCTCCAATTCCTATCTGTTATACAATATGCTGCTGCGAATTTTGTTAGCTTGTCTATTATTGTGACAAAAGATTGTTTTTTAAAATGAAATATGTCTAAGTGAATAATTTCGTTCTTGTCTGTTGGGGTTTGAGTAATTTGAAATTTGGGCTATATAGGTTTCCTATCATATTTGATTTGTCGGCATTTGTCGCAGTTGTTTATTATAAGTTGCATATGGTCTCTGAGTTTTGGGAAATATATTTTCTCTTTCAAACTATAATAGCATTCATTTATTCCGCTATGCATCGACTCCTTTGTGTGATACAAAGACAATTGCTTATGCAACTCCTCTTCCTTTGATATCTCACTTGCCCTTTTTGAACTTCGTGTAAACTTTATTTTTGGATCTGATGAAAATATTGATATTAAGATTAACTGAATTTTGTGATAATCTGTGTCAGACACTTTAGAATATATTCCTATTATTCCTTTTTTTTATGTATCGTCTTAGTAGATCTTTTATTAAATTTTCATTTTCCAATGGGTTTATTTCTATGATTTGTCTTTTATGTAATGTCTGAACTCCTTTAGGACAATAAGTTAATATGATTTGCGTTTTGTATTTATTTACGATATCATCTTTTATCCCTATGTGATCTGGAATTTGCTCATCCACTGAATGGTTTGTATCAGAAATTCCCAAATTTGATTCTTCTTCATTATTTGCGTTAATTTGTTCTGTATTTTCTAATCTACTTAAATAGTCTGCTACCTTATTTCCTTTACCCTGTAAATATTCTATTTCATAATTGTATTCCTGAAGTTTTAACAGCCACCTTTGGTGTCGTTGTGAGAATTACTTTCCTTTATATTTGTTATTAAGGTATTTGATTGGTACATGGTCTGTTACAATTTTAAATTTATTCCCATATAAATACGGTCTAAAATAATTTATTGCATTCATAATTGATAAAAATTTTTTGTCTGTAGTACTATAGTTCTTTTCGTGATTATTAAGTGTTCTGGACACAAAACAAACAGGATGACCTTGCTGCGACAACACTGCTCCAATGGCGTGGTCACTAGCATCTGTCGTTATAACGAATGGTTTATCATATTCTGGGTATTTTAAGATAGGGTGAGAACTAATGAGACTTTTTAAGTTTTCAAATGCTGTTATATACTGAGGATCATTTATGTTAATTTTGTTATCTTTTTTTAGGTATTTTATCATAGGATAAGCTACTTTCGAATAGTCTTTTATAAATTTTCTATAAAATCCAGTAGCTCCTAAGAATCCTTTTAATTGCCTTTCTGTTTTTGGAATGTCTAAATCTTGAATCGTTTTGATTTTATCTGGATTCGGCTTTATGCCGTCTGCTGTTAAAATGTGGCCCAAAAATTCGGTATTCTTTTTTAGAAAACTACATTTGTCAACTTGAATCTTTAAATTATGTTCTTGAAGTCTCGCAAAAATCTTTTCTAATGACTTTTCATGTTCTTCTAGGGTTGTAGAAAAGATAAGTATATCATCAAGATATACTACACATATTTGATTAATATATTCGAGAAGAATCTCATTCATTAAGCGTTGAAATGTCGCCGGGGCAATTTTTAACCCGAACGGCATGCGAACATATTCATATAAGCCTACCGGAGAAACAAAGGCCGTTTTTTCTATATCTTTCTCGGATACCAGTACTTGATGATAACCTTTGGCTAAATCGACAGTACTGAAATATTGTGCCTTGCCGAGTTTGTCAAGGATACTGTCAATATTAGGCAAGGGGTATTTATCATCGACTGTCACCTGGTTTAACCGTCTGTAATCTACTACAATTCTAAACTTCTCTATTCCCGAATTATCTTTTTTCTTCGGCACTACTATTATTGGTGAACTGTATCTGCTTTTGCTCTTTCTAATTATGCCTTGTCGTTCCATTTCTTCCATTTGTCTTCTTACCTCAGCTTCGTGCTTTGGTGGGTACCGATATAGTTTTGAATTTATTTGTTCCTCTGTTGTTGTCCTTATTTCATGAACAACCGTACTTGTATTAGTTAACACATCCCCTTCTTTATATAAGAGTTTATTAAATTTTCGAATCAGTTTTTCTATAACAATCCTCTCTTTCTCATGTAAATGATCTAATTGGAGATTTTGCATTTCACTTACTTCAAGTATATTAACCTGTTCTTGCATAGTTTTAGTCAAGAATGGAAGGCTCACTCCATTAGTCATGTTAATATCTTGTTTTTCTACATTAATATCCCTCACATTTTTAATGATCCAATCCATTCCTATTAGTAGATCATAAGGTTTTTCTAACTTCATACTAATCCACTTCATTCTTGCATTTGTAGGATATCTAAATTCTGTGGGGCACGATGTTGCTACAGTTTTATTGGGTGTCTTCACTTCTCCCTCTATCGTATTAATTGTTTTCGAGGTGTGACTTACTATTTCGTACTTAATATGAGATAATTTATTTCTATTTAAGATACTAATCGTTGATCCCGTATCTACAAGAGCTAAACATTTTTCTCCTTCTATCGTTACTGATATAAAAATTTTATTTTCCGAGGCTAATTTATAAAAAATGTATCCTCGATAGAGTTTGTTTCTGACCTACTTAAAGTATATACTTCCATAGATTGAGGTCGCTGTCTACTTTGTCGACTGTCATTTTCATAATTATTTCGCCTAAACTGTTGTGATCTGTTACTCTGTTGAGTGAACTGATCATTTGGTCTCGGATGCCAGCTATTGTTTCTGTTAAAATTTGGCCTAAAGTATTCCAGCCTAGTCAGTCAGGCTGATGGCTATTATTTCTATTGGTCTGTCGGTTATAATTACTATTAAGGCTTTGTGACCTATTGTTATGCCTACTATAATCTGTCTGATTACCTAAGTTTTTATTATACCTATTACTAGAGTCTTTAAAACGTAATTTACCCTGATCCTGTCCTATAAAATTATTTACAACTTCCCTGACTTCGGTCAGATTATTTTTGGTCATTATTGCAGCTGCTAAAGCACCCGAAACTAATTCTTTAACCTTCTGCACTAACATACCACTAAATATCTCGGTCATTATAGCACCACTTTCACTAAAAGCGGCATATTCCGTTATATCTTCGACTAACGATTTTAGCTTAGTATCTAAGTCACTTATACTACTCACTCTTAAAGCTCCGATGTCCTTTGTTATTGTCATCTGATCTTTTGATGATCTGTAGTGCTGCTTTAGTTTCGCCTTGCAAGATGTCCAATCCTCTGGTGGGCTGACGTTCAACCGATTTTTGGCTCCTCCTTGCATCTTAGTATCATACACAGCTTGATACACTCTAGCTTGTTCTGCTTCATCAGTGTAGTCTTCTAACGTCCTGGTTACGGCATCGATGAATGAAGGCAATGTTCCTGACTCTCCAGAGAAAGTTGGCAAGAATCTTATGTCCTTTTCAAGTCTAGCTCTCGCACTTGAGGGCTGATTATTTTGAATTAGTAGCTGTGTCGAAGCCACTAGACATTGTTGGATGGGATCCGGATCTGCCATTATGTCGCGATGCTGGTCGAACACTTGTTCCCGTTGTCTTTGGCGATCAATTTTGCACTTTTTGTTTTTCTAACCCGAACGATTCTCACTTCACTTTTAATTTTAATTTTTTTTTTTTTGTATGTGTTTTACAGTTTTGTGTCTGTATAAACCACTAAATTTCACTCTATACGGTCTTAATTTGTTTCTTCTATTTTCTTTTTGAACAGTGTTGTATCTGCATAAATCACTAAATTTCACTTTGATTTACTTCGTTTCCCACTTTGATTTAGGTTCAAATCACTGGATCTTTACTTATACGATCCTACCGACTGCGCAACAAAAGAAGAAAAACACTTTTTTTTTTTATTTTTCGATAATTCTCTTTTATTTTATTTTCCAGCTTCAAGTTCGCCGTCCCAGCGTCGCTGCAACTTGTCGCTGTTAGAATAATCGAATTATTGGTCGCCTCGTTGACATTGACGAACTCTCTATATACACATTATTCGCTGACATTGCATTTTGGTTACTTCCGTTGGATTTGGAGTGATGACCGCTGTTGAGCTCATGTTTCATTGAATTGGATTGTTGTTCGGGGTTGTTGGCCATCTGAGTTTTCGCTGACGTTTCATATGTAACTCGCGTGTCTCCGTTTGTTCAACCTGCAAAGTCGTTGCACTATGTCGAAACAATATTGCTGTGCACTAATTTGCGGATATTGCCGTTAAATCAAAGCCAATGCCCTGGCAATGTTATCGCTCGCTGCAATAACATTGTTTCACTTACGCAGCAATATTGTTCTGTTTCGCAACGGCTGGTCAACCAACGGAGAATCGCTGATCTCGCGTCCCGACCTACCGCAAGTTTCGACTAGAACGAAAGGCCAATGTCGAGTCGTAATTTAAACACGGAATGGTGCGGTAGTTTCCTTTGTTTGTCTCTCATTCTTTTTTTTAGCTTTTCACTCCGCGAGGCATAACATTTTTGGCGCAGCCGGTAGGATCGATTCGGTTTATCGATCTCTCGCGTAAAAACAGTTTTTATTTGGATGTTATTAACAACAAATAAAAAAAAAATAGTGTGTGACTAAAGTTGAGATTCGGTTTATCGATCTCTCGCGTAAAAGCAGTTTTTTTTTTGTGTTATTAACAACAAATAAAAAAAGAATAGTGTATGACTAAAGTTGAGAAAAGGAAAGAAAAAGGGCAATCGAAAAAAAAATCAAACTAATGAGTGTTTGAAGTTCAGAAAAAAAAGGGGGGTGATAAAGAAAAAGAATAAATAAAGAGAAGCCATAGTGCAAAATTTAAATGAGTGAGTAATCCGGTAGGGTGAGTAATAGCGCATAAGTTTATCATAAGTCTCTAGTGTATAAGACTACTACTAAATTGCCGGGTTTAGGTCGGTTACATCACTGTCTGTCACAATTCTTGCAAAAGACAAGATTGCTCCCCTTCTAGCTTAGTTCTCTCGATCGTTCAAGTTTATGGCCAACAGCGAAATTGAGGCCAGACTCGACGACATAATAGACGAGAACGAACAGCTGAGGAAGGAATTTAAATAGCAAAGACAGGAAGTGAAGGAATTAAACGACACCTTACTCTCTGAACTCAAAGATATTTTAAAGTTTGAGGTCTTCGAGTTGGTGCGGTCCCAGTTCAGTTCCCAGTGGGGTAGATTTACTCGCCTGGAAACAACTGACGCGATTCTGACGGAGTACATCAAAGCCGTACAGAATTTGAAACAAAGTCACGCCAATGAAGTGCGGAATCTCGCTGAAAAACTAAGACAAAGCGAGTGCATACGCAAAGTCCACGAAAAGCACTTAAGGGAAGCTGACCAACAGGTAGGCGAGCTGACGAGTGAGCTCAACCAAAGTTTGACCGTGCTTAAAGAGTTACGGGAAAAGGCGAAAGTAAAACCTCAGCCCGTGCTTGACGGCCAAAAGCTCCCGTCACTGAATAGGGTTTATTGGCCAAAGTCGACTTCGTCTTCTTCAGGTCCGCCGAAGTCCAAGTCCACAGCTACAAGCGGGTTAAGCGTTGAACTGACAAGAGCAAATACTAATTCACCAAGAGTTTCAACAACCCCATTAGAAGTTTTGCCAAAACCAGCCCGAATTGACAATATTACAATGCCATACGAGGGGATTGCCAAAACGGTTTCGCGTCTACTTCCGCAATTTTCTGGAGCTAGCACGCCTGACTTGTCAGGAAGGGTTTATGAGTTTGTAAACGCTTGCCAATTGGGGTTGCAGTGTATAAAACCAGAAGACGAGGAAAATTACGTTTTCCTAATAACTACGAAGTTAGTAGGGGAAGCATTCGAACTGGTCAGAAGCCATGCGCCCAAGACAGTCGTGGAACTGGAGAAACTTATAAAGAGTTTCTTAACCAGAAGAACTCTGGATAGCGTAGTGGCGGAAATAAAGTACTCATACCAGCTACCGGGTGAAGACATACAGTACTTCACTAGAAGACTGGGAGGTCTGCGAAACAAAGCGACCGAAATTATAGGGGCCACTTACTCAAAATCCGAGACCGGGGCGCTCTTAAAGGAGTTAAAAAATGCCACCATATGTGCCTTTAAAATGGGTGTGCATGATCCAGCGCTGCGTAATATTCTCTTGACAAAAGACGAGGCAGACCAACAGAGGCTGGCGGATTTCGCAGAGGCAACTGCACTTATGTTGAGGCCAAGCATACCACCATGGCACCCTAGTGAATTCCACCCACAGAATCTGTCGTACCCCTCCCAGCAACATCCGTCTTATGGTCACCAACTCCTACAAAATCCATACAACAACCAGAGTTCTTCCTTCGTCTCTTATAACTCGTACGGCCCCGAAACTAACCCTCATCAACTCAATAGCTTCACAGCGCAGCCCTTGCACTATCTTCCTAGCACTTTACATGCAGGACCAACACAACACTTATGCAGTTCCGTTCAAGCACTCCATAGATTAGACTCCCCCATGCCTACACAAACGCGGAGCGCAGCCCCCAAATTTCAGGTAAAGTGCGGTTTCTGCAACAAAGCAAATCACACTTATGCAGATTGTAGAGAACGCAAAAATACTCCTTAATGACGTTTGCCCTACGAAAACAGTATTTGCTGTCAAAACGTTGCCAAGGCGGACGAAATGCCTTTGGTGTCAACGGACGACACACTCGGAGGAGGAGTGTCGCAGTAAACAGAACTATTTAAGGGCAAACCAGGGAAACGCGAGGGGGGCCAGTCTAGACAATTAGACTGTGCCCCGCAAGCCTCGTATACAGAAAGGTTTCTAATAGTAACAGAACCCAAAAAAAAGCAGATTCAGCATTTTCGGACTCGAACATAAACGAATCAGGTCCCAAGACTGATTCAAAGCTTAAAAAACGGAAGCGCCATCAATCCCGGCTAAGACGAACCATAACTTCCTCGAAACATCCTCAAAAAAGCATATAGCGACCGGAGAAGGTGAGGTTCAGTTTTATGGTATACTTCTTCAGCTTTTTCAATGTAGTAATTGCTCCAATTATTACGTCCGCATTGAAGGATTCCATTAAATTCGTTAAGGTATACTACCCACTCTTCACGCCCACCGTTTTAAATGTCAGGAATTTCGTGAAGAACAGATTAGAACTGGCTATATCAGAGGTCACCAATATGGTAAAAAATTGCATGCGACGTTGTACTTCCCTTAAACGCAATCGGTTACTTACGTGTAAGCGGCACGGACATGACGTGTTTGTACAATTGCCACTGCCCACTACAAAAAATGGTGTGGCCACAATGCTAATTGACACTGGTGCGGACGTCAGTTTGCTGAAACAAAAAACACTTCTCAACGCAAACGATATCAGCTCCTCAGAAACAAAGGAGTTAGGTGGAGCATTCGGAGGAGTAATGGAGACGCTGGGAACACTGTCGACGACTATCCAACAATTTAACCCTCAATACAAAATTACATATTATAGGTAATTCCAGTGACTTACCCGCAGATGGTATTTTGGGTCGTGACGTACTATGGAATCGCACTGTTATTGACTCGGTGGCCAAGCGCCTTAAATTCCTGGACACTACAAGTAAAACAGTCTTGGCAGAATTGCACCTAAGGTCATTTGAAGCCACAAAAAGGCTGACCAACGAAGGTAAATCCAATGTTCTGGAAATAAAAGCGCGTTCGCAGTCGGTTGTTAGATTAAAAGTTAAAACTGGCCTAAAGGAAATTCTGGTACATGCCCAGGAACTAAAGCCGTGTATATATTTAGCTAACACAATCACCGCAGTCAAAAACAGTACTATTCTCGTCCCCATATTAAATAATACCACGGAACATTTCACAATAGACAGCACTTTCGTACCCCAATTCAGTAATCTTAACCAGTACAAGGTATTACATGACACCAACCAGAAGAACTCAATTCTCCAGGTTAGTAAGCTAGAGCCCACGAAAAGGATATCAAAACCCGTCCAAAACCAGCTGTGTTAACGATTTCCCTACCCCAAAGAACATTAAAGAAATTCAGTCGTTTTTAGGTTTTGCCAGCTATTATCGAAAGTTTATCCCCAATTTTGCCGGTATAGCCGCCCCAATTAACAAGTTGTTGAGAAAGGATGTCGAGTTTAACTGGACGGATGAATGCCAAAAATCGTTCGAAGCACTGAAAAGGGCAGTAACTACTCCTCCAGTCTTGATTTACCAAGATTTCACTAAGCCGTTCATTCTGACTACAGGTGCCAGTAATGAAGCGTTAGGTGCAGTGTTATCGCAAGGCAAATTTGGCGAGGATAAACAAATAGCCTATGATAGTAGATCACTAAGTCCAACGGAAAAGAGATACTCCACCATAGAAAGGGAGCTTCTTCCGATACTTTGGGCTACTAAAAATTACCGCACATATTTGCTGGGAAGACCCTTTATAGTATACCACGATCACCAGCCTCTAAAAGGTGTATTCAACGTGAAGGACCCAACGTCGCGTCTGGTAAATGTCCATCATAAACTCTCGGAGTATGATTATAAAATCGAGTATAAACCTGGGAAGGTGAACAAAAACGCTGATGCTCTGAGCCGAATACCCAAACCTGAGACAAGAATTGGAAAGATACCAGAAAAGCATTGCCTCTCTGTCACTAGGGCCCAAGCTCGAAAGATTGATGAGGAAATAAGGCAATCTGAGCAAACAAAAAGCATAGAGGACAAGACCAATGCGGAAGGAGGCAAAGAGGTTAGTAAAAATCCATATGACGTTAAAAAATCCAATTAGGTAATGCTGGCTGACCCTGATGAAATTCTAACAGTTATGAGGGATTTTCACAATTCGGCACTCGGTGGCCATCAGGGGGGAAAGAGGACTTATGCGCGTATCAGGCAACAATTCAGGTGGAAAGGCATGAAAAGAGATGTATTGGATTACGTCAAAAAGTGCTCTCAATGTCAAAAAAATAAGTGCTCGCCACCTACAAAAATGCCAATGATAGTTCCCGATACCCCAGCGTTACCTTTCGACAAAGTGTACATGGATATCGTTTGTGGCATACCCACGTCCTACTCTGGCAACAGATACATCCTAACCTTTCAGGATGATCTGACTAAATTTATGGATTGCGCTGCACTGCCGGATGCTGAAGCGTCCACTGTGGCAAGAGTATTCTACGAGCAAATTGTTACCCGATACAGAATACCAAAAGTCCTTGTCACCGACAATGGGGCAAATTTCACGTCCAAGGTGTTTTCGCATACTTGCAAGTTACTTGGCATAAAAAAAATGCACACTACTGCATACCATCCGCAGTCAAACGGCTCCTTAGAGAGAAGCCATAGGCCCTTAGTTGAGTACCTACGATCATTTGTTGCCAATGATGAAAATAACTGGGATCAGTGGCTCAGGGAAGCCATGCATGTGCATAATAATTCCATCCACGCAGCAACCAAGATGACGCCTTTAAGCGCCTTATTCGGGTTCCAATTCGAAATGCCCACCAATTTAAAAAGACAAACCGTCCCCCTTTATACGTCAGAGGATTATCCCTCGCAACTCAAGTACCAACTCGTAAGGGCCCACAGGCTAGCTAACGAGAACCTTCGTAAAGCAAAAATTAAATCGAAGGATAGTTACGATAAGCATACCAGGTGCATCTCTTTTCAAGTAGGGCAGAGAGTACTGATTAGAAACCCGGCAAGAAAAAATAAATTCGCGGGAATGTGGACAGGGCCTTTTGAAGTAGTTTCAATCGATGGGCCTGTCACCACTGGGGTTAAGATAAACAAGGCGGTTAAAAAAATACACAATAACCGACTTAAAGTGTACTATCAATAATCAATCAATCAATTTTCTCTTTTCAGGTAGTGGTAACCCCCCATAAATTACATTAAGTTATTTAAGTACAGTAGTTAAGTTTTCTTTAAAAACAAAACCCGAAAATATTAAGTTTTTTTAAAAACAAAATACTCAAAAATATTAAACTAAAAGCAATTACATAAGAGTGCAAACTAAGAGCCTGTATAAAGATGTACTTCCTGGTATTATTATTAGCGCAAAGCTACGCTGAGGCACCGTTTGAAGTCAACCCGTTAAAGGACACGCCTGTGCTGTTCGAGACGATAGGAGAAGCCGTTTCCTACAAGGATAGCTGGATCGTGCTGACAAAGTTCACACCGATGGACTACACAACCGTGCTGGGACTCGCAGAGGCTTGCGACAGGCATATCGAAAAAATGTGTCAAAGCATCCCTGATAACGATTTCCAAAAGCACTGCCACGTAATGGTTCAGGAGATTGCAGTAAACCTCGCCAATCTTCGACAAAACGGCATTCGCATGAGGCATACCTTCCAACTCCATCGACAAAAAAGAGAGTTGGAATTTATCGGGCAATTCTCCAAATGGGCATTCGGTACGATGGACAGCGATGACGCGCGTAAAGTATACCACCAGCTGGAGTTTCTACACAAAAAGAATAAGAACTCGTTCCAACTGATGCGACGGCAAATATCAGTAATGGGGGCGAATTTTGACAAGCAGACCAAACCCATTCAGCAGTTGGCCGTCGAAGTGGACAGCATAGCGGAAGGCATAAAACAACTGAGCGACTCTTTCGTCAACTTCAGCATCTCAACAAATAAGGAGATCTGTCTGCTGAAAATGAGAAGTGACGTAAACGAATTGGCGTCAATTATCACGTCCAAAGTGGCAGAGATCCAGAACAGACAGTCGACTAAGCTTCCAATCCTTAATGACCTGTACAAATCCAAACTCCTTCCATTTATACTGGACGTAGACAACATCACGGACGTCCTACACATGATGGTATCGAAGGGAAGACCAATTTTTAAAGACCTATTTGTCCTTCATCAAGCAGCCAAAACATCGGTGTTCCCGAACGAAGGAAGTCTGCTGATCAAAATCACCATCCCCTTGCCGGAACCCTTACGCTACGAGATTCACAAACAACACTTCGAAGTCCCCGCTGAACTAAAACAACCAGTGGTAAACCATTCAGGATTGGTCGACGCTCTGAAAATGGCATCCAGAAAGCTCAAGCCTTCGGCCACACCAAGACAACTCACCATTAAAGTCGGCAGCCACAAAACCATCGACAGAGACTTGATGGATGGGAAAAGGTCTTTACAAGAGCTCCAGCAAGACTGGGACAGATTGGATGCAGACAGGACAATTTCTGATCAAGGCGGGAACTGTCATTTCATCGGTACTCAATGATATCAGTGGGTACCGTGGCAATAGCGGTCATTGCTGTCATTATTCTGCTGAGATTCCTGAGGGCTAGAAGAGGCGTTCGCACCATGCAGCATGTCGATGTCGAGGATCCCAACCCTCCAGTCGAGCAGTTTGAACTGCGAAGAAAAAAACGAGCTCCTGCGACACCATCAAGAAGCAGCTCAGCAAGATTCGCCGTGACCTCTGCCCGCGTTTAAAACAAATGATACCAGGACAGCACAGTACATTGAAAAACAAATAGTTTTAACTTATACAACAAGTATGTGTATTATAACAAATTTTCACGTTAAATGTTTCCATAAAAAAAAGTTGAATAAAGAACAACATATGGTATATATGTTTGCATAACTGATGATACATTAATCCTAAATAAACTAAATTTACCCAAGTCCAAAAAAAAAAGAATACTCACGATTTAAGACGAACAAGATTAAGAACTTTTAAATAAAATAAAACTGTACTGTTCTCTCTTTTCTTTTGTAATGAACTTTCATTCGTCACAATTTTATGTGTGTGTGTACTATTTTTGTAAATAAGAAAATAATATAGCAGTTTAACTATAATTAATTTAAACATTAGATAATAGGATTTTTGTAAAGAAATTATTTACTCACTGAAAAAGAAAATATGTAAATTTAATTAATTATATTACCATTAAAGATTCGACAAGCATTTGTCTCCAGATCTAGTCGAAACTTTTTCCAAGGGGGGAGGAAATGTTGTGCCCCAGTTTTGGCACCAGCGCTCCGTTTGTTCAACCTGCAAAGTCGTTGCACTAAACAAACAATATTGCTGTGCACTAATTTGCGGATATTGCCGTTAAATCAAAGCCAATACCCTGGCAATGTTATTGCTCGCTGCAATAACATTGTTTCACTTACGCAGCAATATTGTTCAGTTTCGCAACGGCAGGTCAACCAAAGGAGAATCACTGATCTCGCGTCCTGACCTGCCTCAAGTTTCGACTAGAACGAAAGGCCAATGTCGAGTCGTAATTTGAGCACGGAACGGTGCGGTAGTTTTCTTTGTTTTTCTTTCATTATTTTTTTTAGCTTTTCACTCCGCGAGGCATAACAGTAGCGTTATCTAGAGGTCGTGGGAATTTCGGGTATCACCTGAAGGTTGACACTTGTGAAGGAAGCCGAGACGGCGGCACATATATTTTGTTAATGTTTTCATAAAAAAGATGCAATATATTGTACATATACGAGTATATAATATGTTATATTTATATTGTAGGCGCAGTGGTTAGTGCGCGTGCGGTTCCATGTTGGAATCCTTCTCAAAAACAAAATGAAAATTCCAATTCGAATACAGCACAAAACTGTAAAACATAAGTGATTGTGAAAAGCTAGGCCTATGCCCTTCATGTACATTTGTGTGAAGTGGGAATCAGTTTCACTTTTAATGTTGAGTACATTCTGGCAACATCGTTCAAAGTGTAAAGTAGCTTTTAACAAGTGCTAAGTCTTAATAATACAAAATTCATATTCATCACCAACAACATTATTCACCATTAAACTCATCGGACACAGCTTCGTCTTCTGAACAGCAGCAGCACAGGCAATAAATTATACAGGTGTCTCATGCATATGGTAAGAAATGAGGTATGAAAACGAAAACTACTGGAAAAAAGCTTTTTAAAAAGCGACAACAAATTTTATTTTCTCTCTCCCCGTGCAGGGACGGGTTAAAAATATCACTGCAGCGCCCCCCAACAACTAGCGCTTGTCGTAAAAGGCGACTAAGGAGACAAATCAGATCTAGGCAATATAACACCCAAGTGAGCCTAGCGACACATATACTACCTTAAAAACCCTCCCACAAGTGTGCATGCGAGTCCGTGGGTTGACACGACTGGAGATCACCGGTGTCATAGAAGAAAGATCAAACAATACTAAAACAGGAGCATGCACGTGTCAAACAACAAACACCATCGCAATATGGTGCAAAAAATTGTATTGCAAAACTGTATTATTATGGTAATACTTGCAAAAAGGAAAGGCACTACCCCGCCAGGCACTACCACTGCTGTGCATGGTACTGATCCTGGACCGAGCAGAAATGTTCGGGTAAGAGCTATACGGATTCCGGGGGCTAGCAAAATAATGAAACAGTTTGGAAGAAATTTGAGGGTTGCGAGTTGGAACGTTGGAAGCATGACCGGTCGAAGTTACGAGCTGGAAGAGATGATGAATAGAAGGCGGGTGGACATCTTGTGTGTCCAAGAGACGAAATGGAAAAACATCGGGAATCGGGCGCGTTTCTTGGACGTTAGGACAAAAGATTGCAAGATGTTCTACTACGGAACGGAAAAGGCTAAGAACGGAATCGGTATCATCCTTGCGGCAGAGCTGCTTGGTAACTTCTTGAGCATTTCGAAGTCCAGCGACCGTTTGATGTCTCTCAAACTAGTAATACAAGGAGAGGTGTGGAATATTGTCAGTGCATATGCTCCCCACAAACGACTAACAAAGGCCTCGTAGGGGCAGCATCTCCCGATAGGTGCTGGTCCGCTAAGTAACGAGTAGGAGCCACTGCAGCCGAAAACCTAGCAGCTCTGTTAGTAAGCCCTACTCCCACCTCCTCGTGGTGCCATCTGGGAATTTCTTCGGAAATTGCTAACGGGAGAGGACGAATGGCGAGCTTCCTGCGCCAAAAAACAGGATAAGTGTCGGTTGGTCTGTGGCCCAGCGAGCCGCAACCGTAAAACAAACTATTGCTCCGAAACGGAAACATACGCCTCGGATACGGACTGATCATTTGTTGACGACCTTTGGCTATCGGACACGGACAACGATCGGATTCTGGAACGTTAAGACCCTCCTGGACTCACTCAAGGAAGGGCCTTATAACGCCAGATTCCTCCAATTGGAGCGCGAATTCGCACGGTATAAAATCGACATCTTAGGGCTGAGCGAGATAAGATGGTACGATGCTGGGGAATACATCTCCCCAACAAAAAGCACTGTCATGCTCTACTCTGGTAAACCAGCTGGAAGTGCACGGAGTTCTGGCGTAGGACTCATGCTAACTCCAGCAGCACGTAGTAGCCTCATATCCTGGAAACCCCATAGTGACCGGATATTGACGGCTAGGTTCCAGAGTAGAGTTAGAAAAATTACCATCATACAGTGTTATGCTCCGACTCTAGACGCGACTGAGGATGAAAATGATAATTTTTATAGCCACTTAGGTGCCGCCTACAACCAAACGCCTAATGGAGACATCGTAATGGTAATGGGAGATCTCAATGCCAAGGTGGGTAGCGACAACACCATGCTTAAGCACGTGATGGGAGTTCACGGCGTGGGAGACCGTAATGACAATGGTGAGCGGTTTGTGGACTTCTGCAATACCAACCGCCTAGTCATCGGAGGTACGCTGTTTAAGCATAACACCTGCCATAAGATCAGTTGGGTCTCTACTGATAGGCAACGAACATCCAACCAGATCGACCACATTGCGATCAGTCTCCGCTTTAGAAATTGCCTCCTGGACGTCCGAAACAGACGTGGAGCTGACGTCGGACAAGAACGAGATCACCATCTTATGGTAGCTCATTTACGCCTTCGTACTGCATCCGTCAACAGCAACCGCTCAAACCTGCTTAACATCACCAGGTTTAATATCGACAGGCTCAAGGTTCCCCAAGTGCGCCAACAGTTCAGGGACCATCTTGTCTTAGAAGCAGAAGCAATCAGCAGCATAGAGAACATGGATGACCACTGGAGTGCTGTGAAAAATGCTTTTGCGACTGGGGCACGCACTTATGTCGGTGAAAAGCAGAAACACCACCGCACATGGCTTTCTACAGACACCTGGAGACGGATCGATGAGCGTACAGCAATCAAGGCTCGGATTGCAGCGGCCTCAGCAGTAGAGAGAACCGAGCTTGAAGCCCAATACCGTGCGAAGAAGAAAGAAGTGCAGCGTAGTGCGAGACGTGACAAGCGTCAACATGTCAACTCACTGGCCTCAAGGGCTGAAGAAGCAGCGAGTAGGTGCGACAGTAGGACTGTTTACAACATCACTAAGGAGCTCATTGGTGGTCGAAACTCCAAACAACATCCAGTGAAGAGTCTAGACGGTGACCTTCTGATTTCGGATGAGGATCAGCTCACTAGATGGAGAGAACATTTTGCTGCAGTGCTAAATCACTTAGACGACGGCGGTATGATCTTGAATTCGAATGAGCAGTTCGAAGCAACAAATTCCCGAATTCGCACCGTACCTCCCAGTAAAGCTGAAATAATAACAGCAATCAAGTCCCTCAAGAAAAACAAAGCGGTGGGTATTGATGGCATCCCTGCCGAGCTATTTCAAGCGGCGCCAAATACATCGGCAGATTTACTGCATCCGCTAATACGGAGAGCTTGGGATAGTGAACAATTTCCACAGGAGTGGAAAAGGGGGATGATCATTAAGCTTCCAAAGAAGGGTAACTTGATGGAGTGCGGTAACTGGAGAGGTATATGTGTTCTTCCAGCTGTAGCCAAAATAATAGCTGGAATAATTCTAGAACGAATTAAAGATCATTTAGATTCAACTCTCGATGTCGAACAGGCAGGCTTTCGCGCTGGATCCTCCTGCATCGACCACATAAACACCTTACGGATCATAATCGAACAATGCGTTGAGTATAGGTCTCCGCTACATTTACTGTTTATCGACTTCGAGAAGGCTTTCGACAACTTGAATCGAGATGCTATCTGGCTGGCCTTGCGCAGGAGAGGCATTCCAGAAAAGCTTATAGCTATTATCAAGGCTACATATGAGGGCGGCAAATGTCACGTCGTGCACAATGGTAAGGTGTCGGAGGACTTTGAAGTCCAAAGTGGAGTACGTCAAGGGTGCATACTGTCCCCACTATTGTTCTTGGTGGTTATCAGCGATGTACTCCGTGCAGCATTGACGGAAGCTAATTCTGGAATTCGTTGGACTATGACATCTTACCTTAAACACCTAGATTACGCTGACGATGTTTGTCTACTTTCACATCGGAAAATGGATCTTCATTAGATGGCCCAAAATCTAGAAGCTGAGGCAAACAAAGTGGGGCTAAAAATAAACACAGCCAAAACAAAAGCCCTGAGTACTTCCAATACCCGCGCTCAACTTAACATTGCCGGAAAGCAAGTCGAGAAAGTTGATAACTTTCTATATTTAGGAAGTGTCGTCTCGGCTAATCGCGGTGGCACCGAACTGGATGTGTGCAGCAGAATCGGGAAGGCTAAAGCTGCGTTCGGAATGCTGTCCAAAATCTGGAGAAGCAATGTTATTAGCTTAAGAACCAAGCTACGACTGTTCCGCTCCAACGTAGAATCAGTGCTGCTTTATGGGTGCAGTACCTGGAAGGTGGACACCATTAACACACGCAAGCTGCAAGTCTTCGTAAACAAATGCTTAAAAATCATCTTGAGGATTTTTTGGCCGAACCGCATCTCCAACGAACAGCTTTATCTGAGAACGGGCCAAGAACCTATAAGCATTACTATACGAAGAAGAAAGTGGCAATGGATTGGACACACCCTACGGCGCGAAGACAACTCCATAGCGAAATACGCTATGCAGTGGAATCCGCTCACCCAGGCAGGCAGAATAGCGGGACGCCCTAGGCAAACGTGGCGCAGAACAGTTGAGGAGGAATCGAGCTCTTTAGGAATGAGTTGAAGGCAGCTCAAACGCGTTGCAGAACTCCGAACACGATGGCGCGCAGGCGTGGTTGACGCCCTATGCCCTCCGAGGGGTTAAAGGACATAAGTATATGCTCCCCACAATGGGTGCAATCAGAGAGATAAAGATGCATTTTGGCTAGATTTCCACAATCTCCTTAAGAACATCCCAAAGGAAGAATTTCTGTTTGTTGGAGGAGATTTGAATGGACATGTCGGGAAATCAAACGAAGACTATGAAGACTGCCATGGAGGACTAGGATATGGCACCAGGAACCTTCCTGGTGAAGACATCCTAAGCATGTGCAAAGCACACGGTCTTATCGTGTTAAATACCATGTTCATCAAACAAAGCCGACACCTGATCACTTACAGCAGCTGTGGAGATGAAACTCAGATTGACTACCATTTGGTAGCCAGTTTCATGAAGCCTCGGGTAAAATGCATTGCAAAGTGATCCTAGGAGAGGCAATCGCTCGGCAACACCGTCTCCTGCTAACAGAATTTTTTATGAAAACACAAAAGAAAAGCAAACAAACAAGGGTCTCTGAGAAAATAAAAGGGCGAGGCTTTGTTTTCGTAATGAAAAATTACCTCTCTCACACCATCAACGGAGCTGAGGATGAAGAGTTCAGAGCACAAAATATGCGGGATTCCCTACAGCGAACTTGCTTAAAGAAGGCCAAATCACTGCTAGGAGCTTCAAAAGGCCACCATCAACACGCCAAAGAAACATGGTGGTGGAGTGATGAAGCTAAGAAAGTGATAAATGAGAAGAAAGCGGCTTTCAAAGCTTGGTCAAAGTGCCCCTCTAATAATAGTGACGAAAAAGCTCGCCTCGAAATGGAATACAGATGCTGCAAGAAAAAAGCGAAGAAGTGCGCCCAGCTTCAAGCAGAGAGTACGGAGGGCCTGTATCGGGAGCTGGAGAAAATATTTTCCCCGGTTGCTGATGCAAACCAGGCTATCCAGGAGCTGCGAAGACACAATATGAACAAGAGCGCCACTATCTTCAAAATAGCCGCCCAAAGAAAGAAGAATGCTCAGGAGATTCGTTCGCCAAAGTTCATTAACAATGCTCATGGCCAGCTTCTTGTGGATGACGACAAAATTCTGCAGAGGTGGCGGCAGTATTGTGAAGAGCTTTTAAATGAACAGTTTCCCCGGCTATACTTTCCAAGAGCCACCCCTAACTGTGAAGAAATACCCGACATTACAGTCGAAGAAGTTAACGAGGCGATCAAATACTCTAAAAAACGAAAAGCGGTTGGGCCAGACGAGATACCCTCTGAGTTCTGGAAAAAAATGGGAGACATCGGGTTCAGATGGCTCAGAATTCTCATCTCCAAATTCGTGAGAGGTGATCCAATGCCGAATCAATGGAGGGAAAGTTACATTCTCCCTGTATACAAAGGGAAGGGTAATACACGAAACTGTGATAACTACCGTTCGATCAAGCTGATGTCACACACCATGAACATCGTTGAGCGGGTATTAGGTGGCCGACTGCGAAAAATAATACGGCTATCTCATGATCAGTGCGAGTTTGTCTCGGGTAAATCAACCACAGATGCAATCCAAAGTATAAGGATCATAATGGAAAAACATCGTGATTCCTTAAGGGATTTGCATATTGTATTGGTTGACTTTGAAAAGGCATTCGACAGGCAACCATGAGATCTGATACGGATGGCACTAAGACATCGAGGGGTTCCAGAAACCTATGTACAGATGATCATGGACATATACGAAGGAGCAAAGACAAGAGTAAGATGCCTGGCTGGAGTAACCGAAGAGTTCCCAATCAAAGTCGGGGTGCACCAGGGAAGCGTCTTAAGTCCTTTGCTCTTTATTACAGTCCTTGATTATCTGCTTGAAGGTAAAGTGATGGACCCCAAGGTACATCAGTTATTCTTTGCTGACGATGGAGCCCTCATAAGTGAGGATCCTACATCCCTGAAACGAGCACTTGATGTGTGGGTGGACGTTTTGGAGGGAAATGGGTATAGCATTAGTTCAAAAAAGACAGAGTACTTGTGCTGCCCGTTCTCTGATCCACTCAGGCCTATTCCAGACATTTATTTGAATGGAACAGTGCTTCCCAAGTGCGAAAACTTCAAATATCTGAGATCTATGATCAATAGCAAAGCAACTTGTGATGACATCAATCATCGTGTAAGCGTAGGGTGGATGAAGTGGCGAGAAAATTCCGCTATCTTCTGTGACAGGAAAATGCCACCTAAGTTGAAGGGAAGGCTCTACACCGCAGTTGTACGTCCAGCGCTCACATACGGTTCACAATGTTGGACGATGTACAAAAAGTATGAGAGTAAATTAACGGCAGCTGAGATGAAGATGCTTCGCAGACAGCAGGAGTGACAAAGCTTGATCGAATAAGAAGTTCGAAGATCCGTGGAAGCTTTCACATCAAGGAAACCATCGTACAAAAAATAGAGCGCGACCGGCTCAGTTGGTATTGTCACGTTCAAAGAAGAGATCATTTGAACCCTGTTAAGAAGGCAATATCAATGCACGTTCCAAAGAACTCGCGATGTAGGAAAGGCAGGCCTATAAACGCCTGGATCAGACAAATGCGACGACATCGGCCTCATTGGCCTCATTGGCCTCAGTAACCGAGTGATCCAAAATCGGCAGGCCTGCCGATATTTTCTGAGGTCAAATTGGCGAACCCCACAGGCGGATCAGTAGAAATGCGGTGAAGTGGGAGGGTTGTGATCCCTTGTTTTCGGATCGTAGCCTCGCTGATAAAAGGAAAAAGAAGAAGAAATTTTATTTTCTCTCCTCTTTCTCTTCTACTCCATCAAATCACATTAAAAATCGCACAAAAAACCAGAAAGCTTTTTTTCTTCCTCCCTTCTCACACACAACGTTGCTTTTGTTTAAGAAAAGTTGTTTTTGTCTTTATTTTAACTTGCGTGTGCGACTGCGGAGTTCTAATGCCAGCACGGTGACTAGGGTGGGTATTGTATACGTGTGAAGATGGCTGGGTGTATGCGTGCTTGTAATTTTGTTTGTACCTTGATGTGCAGATTATCGACATCCTATGGAATCTTTTAATAAGCAATTAATTATATATTAATTGCTAGCTGTGACGTTATTTTCATGAAAGACACTTGATTAAATCTGTGGCAATACGGCAAAATAGCTTATGTCGATTTGTACGATTTTTCAGGAGAAGCGTTTAAAGTTATGACTTACGCGAAAATCGTAAGAAATTTTTGAATTGCACCTCTACTCTAGCAGCCATAACTTAGCAGTCTTTACAGGTATGCAACTAAAAAATTAAGGGAAACTACTTTATGTAATTGGGAACATTTTTGTATAATTAACTCAAACTAGTTTCAAGACATTCATTTTACTTCAAACACATTTCATAACAAAACATTTAGTTCAGTGTACTCATGTAGAATGGTTACACTGCACTGAGTACACTGAGTGCACCGATTGTTGCAGAATTGATATGAAGTAATTACGTAGGACCGTGTTCTTACTATATAAATAAATAATACGAGTTTCATATTTTTATTTCTTTTTATTTTTTATTTAGCCGAAATCCCTAGCAGCTGGTGCTAAAATATTTTATAGTATTGATTGTGTAATTTACTTTCTCATTAATAAACTTATTATAATAATAATAATATTTACTGGCGGAACTACATATTTAGAAAAGTTATATTGCCTGCCTTCAAAACATCCGAATTCGAATTCGAATTATTGTTTTTATTAAAAAAAAAAGTGCCAGGGCCTAGATTCAGGCAACCACTCATGTTGTGTGCGTTATATTTTTCACACGAATGGAAGGGACCTACAATTTAACTATTTGTTATATCTAGCAGTCCTTTTTGGGAAAATCAAATAATTTGATTCTGGAAATTTGTTCAATGTTGCAGCGCAATGGGAAATTACACATTTTATTTTTTTCGAAGACATTTTTTATGTTTTTTTTACTCGTATGTGTATATATCTGAATATATCAATTAAATAAACCTGAAAATCAAAATTAGGTGAATTAAGTAGTTTGCCGGTTAGCAATCTGAATCCCGGAAATTTCAAGCGATCCGTCATAATGTAACTCAGTGCTAAACAAACTCACTCAAACAGTTCTTGAAATCTTTTCAAGTAATATAAAAATGTATAATAATAACAATAATAAAAGAAAATAGTTTTTTAAAGTAAAATACGCCAGACTATTTTAATATAATTATACATTATTTTATATAATATACAATAAACGTTTTTATTAATCCAGCAGAAGTCACTTTCACCACAGACAGTTAATTATAACACAAATTTATTGTCTGCACTTTCACTTTCATTGCTTTGCTTTCATGGAATGCAAAGATGTGATTAATTTTCGCGCCCTTTTTTGTGAAAAAAGCACCTTCCCTCGCACTACAAATATCAGCGGCGATGCACTATGTTTTCCCACACGCACACCTCTTCAAAAAATACACATTCATTGACTTTCCCGCCCGATTCTTCTGGGCTCTCTATTGAACACCTATACATATTGCAAGTGTAATCTCCTGTCGCCTCATGCTTTGCTTTTGGGCCCACCTACCTACATACAACAGACAATATAATTATGTATATGTATTATCTGTGATACATATACTATGTATTTCTTTACCCTGTATTGCCAAATCCTGCTGATGACGACTGATAAAGAATAACAACAACATATTTACATATAAAATTGGGCAATAAAATATTCACACTTTAGTTGTTGGAGTAACAAAAAGATTTCATCACCTTTCATATTCTGGAAATTTGTGGCTTTATGCACAGACAATAAATCTAAAACTAGAAGAGAAAGAGGAGAGAAAATAAATTTTGTTGTCGCCTTTTAGAAAGTTTTTTTTTTTAGCGGATTTCGTTTCATACCTCATTTCTTACCATATGCATGAGACATCTGTATAATTTATTGTCTGTGCTTTATGCTTGTTACTTCAAAGAGGCATCTGTATAGATTTATTGTCTGTGGCAGCAGGTTGGACGACTCAACGTATCTGAAGAGACAAAAGGAGAATGGTCAATTCAATTTTTCACTAGTATTAAGTTCACCAACGTACAATAAAACTCTGCTAAATATAGGCGTCGAAATCTCTACAGTATGTAATCCCGCAAGAGCGGAACGTAAGATAAGCTTTTAGAAGCCTTAATTAGCTTTTGCGTGCACTCATCTAATACACAACCCATTTCAATAATTTCGGATAACAAAGCTTTTACTAAAGTGGAAACATAAGATTCGAACTTAAACCTACACTCATTGAACATGCACATATGCATACACACATATGAATATAATATCGCCCCCAGAGGGGCGTAACAAAATCAGATCTAACCTTTATAATGTACTCAACATTAATACCATCCCAGTAATACCGAACACAACAACAACTAACACTATACGTACCACTACCTCCACTGGTTATATCACCACCTCAGCATCAATGCATGCAACCACAACTAGATCCACCTACACTAACTGCATAACATCCCCCGCTTCAACCAACGCAGCAATCAATGGCACATCAGCAATCCTAACAAATGCACTTCAAACAATTATCGCCTCATACTCCTCTAAAACTAATTTCGAAAGAAAAAACATAACTCCTAAATCAATGAATAAACAGTTTGCTACTCAACAAAAAACACCGAAGACCTCTCCCATCAAAAACACAGAGAACCCAAATACACACAAAAAACCAAAGAAAGTTGGACTTCTACTGGCTCAGCGACGAGCAAAAGAGACGGGAAGAACATCAGCTTCTCCAAAAAAAGAAGAAAGAGCATGAGAAGCGCGCGTTTGAGAATATCGAGAGTTTATACTCCAGGAACAATGTACGGAAGTTTTACCAAAAGGTAAAAAGAACGTGTCAGAGAAGCAATACCTGTACAGAAACCCGTAGAGATGGAAATGGAAACCTCGTAGTAGAATCACAGTCGGTGCTGAGAATATGGAAAAACTACTTCTGCAGACTGTGTAACGGCGATGAAGACCAACATACCGCTATCAGGCAGAATGAACCATGCAACATAGACGATGATAATCAAAATTTCCGTCCACCTGCTCCCTTGAAAAGTTCGACCGGTAAGCCGTCAGGTCCAGCAACCCTGTTGGATTTTAGCTTGGATATTGCTATCCTCACTTCGTTTCACATACACCAACACATCTCTAAGATTTGGTCAGACGAGTGTATGCCTGATGAATGGAATCTCAGCATCGTTTGCCCGATCCACAAGGTGTGAACGCCTGAAATCTTTTATCGACAGCCTGATTAGACCCTATCAGTGCGGTTTCAGGCCGGGAAAGTTCATCATCGTCAAATCTTCACACTTCGGCAGATCCTGGAGAAACCCCAAGAATTCCAAATCGATACTGACCACCTGTTTATTGATTTCAAGGCCGCCTATGCATCTATAGAGAAGAGCTTTATAAAACCATGTCTAGTTTTGACATACCTGCCAAACTTGTCCGTCTGTGCAGGTTGACGATGGAGAACGCTCGCTGCTCCATCAAGGTCGGTAATGACCTCACCGAGACATTTGGTGTCAAAAAACGTTTTAGACAAGGTGGCGTGCTGTCATGTGATTTCTTTGATATTGCACTTGAACGGATTGTGCGGAACTCACAAGCCAACACCGGAGGCACACTCTATCACAAGTCTGTACAACTGCTTGCATGCGCCGACGATATAGACATTATTGGAAGAACTCAGCGGGCTGTCACCGGTGCGTTTTCAAACATTGAGGCGGAAGCGGCCAAAATGGGTTTAGCGATAAACGAGGGCAAAACCAAGTATATACTGTCAACAAGAAGGGACAGCCAACACCGATGAATTGGACAGAACGTCACAGTGGGCAGCTATAACATCGAGGTAATAAGAGACTTTGTCTACCTTGGCTCTGCTATAAACTTAAAAAATAACATCAGCACAGAAATCAAGCGAAGAATAACTCTTGCCAATCTCTTTTTTTTTGGGCTCATAAGACAATTCAATAGTAAAGCCCTATCTCGAACAACTAAGGAGATTTTGTATAAGACCCTGATCATCCCAGTCCTGCTTTATGGCGCTGAAACATGGACTTTATTAAAAGAGGATGAAGATATCCTTGGTCGCTTCGAGAGAAAAATTCTTCGTAAGATATTCTGTCCCGTTTGTGTTGACGATTTTTGGAGGAGAAGATTCAATCACGAGCTATACGAGCTGTATAGCGATATCGACCTGGTCAAAAACTGCGTATTGGACGTCCGAGATGGCTAGGACATGTAGAACGAATGGACAACAACGCTCCGGCCCGCAGTCTTCGAATCTAACCCGGAGGGACGACGTAGTAGAGGACCTCCTCGCCGTAGGTGGCGCGCACAAGTCCAACTTTGAGCGCGCAACTAGAGGCAATTAGCTAAAGACCGAGCTAAATGGAGAGGCTTGTTGGTTTGCCCCGAACTGTAGCGCCACCTAAGTAAGTAAGTAATATGCATAAATAGTAATGCGCATAAAGGCTCCAGCATAGCATCGCAGTCGCCATTTTTCGATGAAAAAACAAAATTAATCAGGGTCGGTGGAAGATTAAAAAATGCATCAATTCTGGCTGATGATAAACAGCAGATCTTATTAGCGAAAAATAATTTGTGAGGGTGTTTTCTCGAGGGCTGAGGTTTAGCTCGTCGGATCCAGGGTCAACCAAAGAACACCCGAAACTCCGGGAAAGAGGTATTATTCAGTTTTATTTATTAAAGTTATAGCGTAGTCTAGCCTTAACAATGTCAGAAATGCTTAAAAATTTTGGAATACTTAAGGTGGCCTCGATTTACACTGTCCTTAACAATATTAGGATACTTAACAATAATGAGTTACCTACATAGGCCTTAGACTCTTAACACTAGGACTTAACTAGAAGATAGCGACGGCTTTTCAGGGCGTCAGCTATGTTAGCGACTGCTTTTTAGGGCGTCAGCTCTGGCAGCGACAGCTTGTTAGGGCGTCAGCTCTGGCAGCGACAGGTTTTTAGGACGCCAGCTCTGGCAGCGTCAGCTTGTTAGGGCGCCAGCTCTGGCAGCGACAGCTTTTTAGGGCGTCAGCTCTGGCAGCGACAGCTTGTTAGGGCGTCAGCGATGAGGATGACGGTTAGTACCGGCAATGGCTTCTCCTAGAGGAGGATGAGCCCAAACTTTACGGTCGGAGCGGCTGTGGTCAGCAGCAGGTCCGATGTTGTAATGCTCAAGTCTTGAAAAAGACGGAAGAGCAGCCAAAAGATTCGGTGGATTTGTCCACACTAGAGAGTTGACTCACAGTACACCAGATTGGTACTAAAACAACGGCGTGAGGAACTCCGACTTCTTCGTCGGCAGTGGGTTGCCTTATAAAAAACCGTGTAAGCATTGAGTGCGAATTCGGCGACCCATTGCAAAACTTCTCCATATTCGGCACACATCTTCGCTCATCTCTCCATATATCACATAGCCGTTTCCCCTTGGTTCTATGTCAGACGTATACTTCAGCTCTCCATATTACTACCACACGACCCCTCACCACAGTGTGTTGGACAAAAACACCGCGAGCATACCTTCGCCCGACCAACAAATCTAACCACAGTGTATTTCGCACACTGGGTCTTTCCTGTTAGCACACAATGTTTTGATGGTGCTTCACCAATATCCCAAGTGCTCTCTCTCTCTCCTCATTATGGAGTGGCGTGATCTCATACACAGTGGGGTCGGTCGAAAAGGAAAAGGTTATTGAGTTGCGAGTATGGTGTGGGATTTCGGCTACGGCAATTGATGGGTGTGCGTGTCGATCGGCTGAGTTGGCCTGGGGTGTTGATGGTTGTTCGGGATATTCACAGTGGGGTCGGTAGGTAGAACGACGGTCAGTGAGTTTCTGGTGCAGAATTCGGGTAATTGTGTGGATGTGCAGTGTTCGCGCGTCCAACGCCGGAATGATGATCGCGGGGACGGTGCAGATGAGGGGCGAAGTGTAACGCTTCGTTAAAAATTGCAGAACGAAAGTGCTTCTAACATATTTGCATCAGACGCATATGCACACAGCTCCCCGAACTCTGATTACAATTTCAAGACAGAAATATTGGATCCTAGGTGTTGGCAGAATGGCGCGACAGATAATTTCAAATAGCATATAATGCTTTCGAGTAAATGCAAAGTCAGCAGATGATGGGAAAGGGTTACTCCATCTCATCCATTCATTTACTGTGGAGTCGATTTTTGTGGTCCCATAAAAACTCACTACAAAGTCAGAGATAAAATTCCTACAAAGTCATACTTGGATGTATTTGTATGTTTTTCGACGAAGGCAGTTCACATAGAGGTAGTGGGAGACCTGTCTTTGGAGGCATTTATCTATGCTTTAAAAAAGATTTATTGGCAGAAGAGACTTTATGTCATAGCATATTTTGTGATAATGCCACCAATTTTGTAGGCGCAAAAAAACGAACTAATGGACCTACGGAACGCGTTCGAATCTGAAAACAACCAGTTAGCTATCAAATCAATGACTTGGAAAATGATATTAATTGGAAATTTATCCCACCTCGCTCCCCGCATTTTGGAGGTCTTTGGGAGGCAGCAGTTAAGTTTGCAAAAAATCTTTTAATACGCTATCTCCGTGAAGCATCGCTAACTAACGGGGAATTGCTAGCAGTGGTTATACAAATAGAAACGATTTTATACTCGCGGCCCCTCACTCCGATGACATCCGATCCCAATGACTTAGAAGCTTTACCGCCTGGATATTTCCTAATTGGAGCGCCACTTACAACTCTGCCTGAACCAGATGTTGCGGACAGCAATATTAATAGTATTAAAAAATTCCGTCAACTTCAACACGTCAACATGGTAATGTGAATATTTGCATCTTCCACAAAAAAGGATGAAATGGACTCATAAAACACCCAATCTGGCTCCTGGCGCGTGGTACTTAAGGAAGCAAACGTTCCGCCAATGAAATGGAAACTAGGACGTGTGTAAGAAGTGATAAAGGGTAATGACGATTTAATTCGGGTGCCCACTGTCAGGACCCAGAATAGTACTTTCAAAAGGGCAATACACAACCTGTGCCCACTACCCATACCAGAAGCAATTAATACAGATCATGTTCCAGAGAACTTGGAATCCGACAGGTGACGCCCTGAAAACACCTGCCAAGCAATCTCTCCAAAGCAAAGTGTGTCTAAAAGCAGAAAGATTGTGAAATCACTACTGTCGGTAGTTCTCATAGTATTGTTAAGTGTCCCTTCATCACTGGCACAGGCAGCGGAGCGAGTCAAGATAAAACAGTAAGATGACGCAGTTGGCATTTACTCGTATTTCGAAGACAGTGGAAAAATTCCAGCCACCGGAATATTTACATATACTACAATCTTACAACATATTTTTTTGGAATTACTCGAAATCAAATCGTAGCTTCGCCGATTGAAAGAAGTTTGCACGCAAGAGCTCATTAACCAAACATACTGCAAACCAACGATTGACACAGTAACTAATAGACTTACAGCAATAGAACACAACAACGAACATCTTTACACCTACAACATGGATAGGCAAGAAAGAACTCGGTCACTCAGGTCACCACTGGATATTGTGGGGAAATTGGCAAGTAGTCTTTAAGGGGTTGTTGATCAAGATGACGCCAGACATATTGAGGCTCAAATACACAACGCTAGCAAAACCAACAGCATCTGACAGAACTGATTCGAAACAAAGTTCAATTGCGGATTCTAAATGCTTATTTAGCTAAAACTGCAAACGTCATTCAAGAAAAGCAGGGGCTAAGTGACCTCAAGCAAAATATGGCTGCTTTAACTTCATATTCGATTCTGGTGATCTTAAATTTTGAAAATGTTGAAGAAATAATGCTGCATGTGCTTTCAGTTCTAAACCATGCAAAGATAAATCCGCAAATATTAACACCGCACCAACTTGCCGAACAAATTATGGTTATAAAGGCACATTTACCGACTACGTTAACATTGGCGAGGGGATCAACGATGAACTTATACAAAATGGCATCAGTGAAGGGGCGATTTCTGGAACAGGCAGTTGTCTTTAAAATGTGGCTCCCACTTGCCAACACCGCGGAGTTTCAATTAATCAATTGAATTCCTATTCCAATTTTACAACAAACTTACAGTTATCTATTTTCACCAACAAGGGATGCATTTTTTTCACTCTCCGAATTGGAACTAAGTTTATGCAATATTTTATCATCTCAAGACTTTCTCTGCAACAAATTTCATCCTGAGGTAGCCATGCTAAATCACAAAAATAATGCCCTGCACGAGTGCAAGTTAAAACAATAATCAGCTAATTATTGCAAATTACTGAAAAAACCTAATCGGAGGATATTTTCCATGGGATCCCGCATAACATGTCATCTAATATGCAACGAACTTACGGAGAGTTATCGGTGGTCGGAAACGGTTTACTGGAATTTAAGGAACCATGTATGGTGAAAATGCCAACCATGTCCGTTAAGGGAGAACTATAATGCAACAATACTGTTACCATGAGGAATTCATTCATTCCAAAGACGAACATAAGCGCCTGGGTGATAAGAGTCGAAACCAACTTTCAGTAACTTACCGCAGGTAAATGACATTGACGAAATTGACTTTTTAAAGCTACAAAAGAAAATTGACACGGTAAAACAGCGGTCGAAAGAGCTGCCCGCAGGAAAAATTAGCCGCCATATTTATCATCAATACGGATTGGGCTATCTATTGCTTGCTGGCATGATTAGGGTAGTGGTCGTATATTGCTGTCATCAACGACGAAAACTAAAGCCAGCACCCCAATATTCGCATTTCCAATTAAACGTCTAGTTAAGTTTTACATTTTTTTATTGTCTTTTTAAATTTGCTGTTCAGCTTATTAAATTTAGAGGTTAAGAGCCCTCTAAAGGGGGGAGTATGTGTAATGTAATATATATCGATAAGTTCACAATTTCATTTTTCTTTATTTTTCATCTAAGGTTTTGTCTATGCTTGAAAGTATAAGTAATTTAATATTAAGTATATCCTTTATCATGTAAGTTCATGTTACCGTACACAAGTTGCGTCGAGCGAGTTTCAAAATAGCAGATTAAAAATGAAAATACGTATTTGAATTATACAAACACTTTATTTACTTTTGACCTCTCGCGGATAGAGACATATATAACGAACTAAGTTCTTAAGTCGGAAGGGAGACCAAGCTTTATTGCTGAATTGGCACCTATTGGAGTTAGGGTATTGACCATCACCATTAAGCAATCACAATTGACCCACTTCCAACAAGTGACAATATTGCAATAACGCAATAATGCCTAATTGACACTTCTCTGCAATCCGGGCATTGACCATCGATGCGAGCTGATCATAAATGACCCAATTCCAAAAAAGTGCAGTACATAATTTATTATTGAATATAGCATCATATATGTAACTAGCGTGAGAATCCGAATTTTCTCTGCTCGCAACTCATAAGTAATGTAATATTAACCATATGAACACCTTTACTATTTAAGATCATGTTCTCTGTACACAAATTGCGTCGAGTGTGAGAATCCAAATGACAGCTTCGATTCTCACGCTCAGCGATATGTAGTTTTTTTCTTTTGGTCATTCGAGTGTAAAGCGGTCAGACCATTAAATAAATCAAAACATTGTTTACCAAAGGTGTTGTTGTTACCATTGAGTAATTCAAAAAACAGACATACATCGCGATCTACACAATTACATCGATAGCCGAAGAGATATATAAAGTAAGCAGGAGGCATATCTCAACTATACGCACCCATACCAACAACGACGTGAATACACTCTTCGACAAAGTAACCACCTACAGACGCCGCCTCAAAATAACTCGACCCAGCGACCTAATCTGTGTATAATGTGAGAACTACTAAAAACTTAAAACTCTTAATGTAAAAAATAATAACGTAAAAACTAAACAGTTACAATACTAGGCATTAATTTATGTATGCATAATATATCTGTAAACTTAAGTAATTGTATTAATTGTAATCTGAATGTAAGGACTTCAGCGACAATGGTCAAAAAGTCAACTCAATCCCTTTCTTTTCTAACAATTACTAAATGTCGAATGCAGATGTAAAAAATTCTTGGAAAAAAAAAAATAAAAATTTTTGAGTTATTTAATACTTAGTTAGGTACACCCTGAGCCGAAGAAAGTTCCATAATGTGGACAATTTTTAACCCACGAAGATATAGGCGCCTACCAGGAAAGTAATTATCTTTAGCAGAGCAACGAAGTTCCGCAAAAACAGGTTTTCGTTATTGAAAAAATAAAAAGCCTCATTTAGCAAATTTTCGTTATGTCGCTTTGTGAAAGCTTTTTCTTTTTCGACATATGCAAGCTAGCGAATGTGAAGGCAGCATTGGATTTTGCTCGGTTCCAGTGTCAGTACCTTCTGTCGACCTAATAGTAAGTTCCTATACCGCCGCCACCAAAGGAGAGTTGCTGTCAGCTTTTGCGCCTTCATTTCACTTTATAACATACCTACTTGCGATCGCTGCCTGCCTTCTTTTCCACTTCTGCTGACTCTTAGCCAGGAACTTATCGGAGTGCGTCGTGTTCTCCATAATCCTTGCCTTAGTCGGAGTCGAGAAGACCACGGGTGGATTGTCGCTTTCATGAGTACCACCTGGAGTAATATAATTTATTCGCTTTGCCGACATACTGTGATTGGCAGACTTTACATCGCACAGACTGGTATTTGAGCCGAAAAGCTGCCCAAAAATATTTTTATTACTTTTGGTGTGTCTAGTTGTTCCTTTTTCAATATAATCAGACATATTTATGTATTAACTTTATTTAAAAAAAATACACACATTAATAAGATTTACTATGAAAAATACGAAAGCGATGTTTGCAAGACTTATTCGTCATCACTCTCCTCAGACCCAGTTGAATTTAAAAATTCCAAAGCTTCCTTTGAAATTAGTTGTCTATTTCTTTTAACATTATGCCCAATGCTATTCTAAAATGGATCTGAGGTCAGAAGAAGTTTGTTTAATACGTCCTCATTGCAATCTGTCCTAGAAAATTTTCTTGCGAAGCTTTCCCTGTACTGGCGAAAGTGATTATTCCTCGCTTCTGCAGCCTCTTCCGATAATTGAGCAATCGGTAATAGAGTATACGATATAATGTTTGGAGTATGATCAATATTTTATGGACTGTTGGCGACATAAGTTGCCAGGCATACAATTGCACGTAATGTTTTGCAGTGTCCATGGTGTACGTACCAAAATTTTCGACGATTGTATCGAAACCCGAAGATATCACTTCTACTATTATTTTAAAGCGGCAAATTAACTCGAGATCGATCCCTATACTAGTAGCTGCTACATTAATGTCACTAAAAAAACTCCGGGACGTATTGCCCTCATTGGTATTACCATAACCATTGGTATTACCAACCATAATAAAGCTGCTATATTTCTATCTTTATCTTATTTTTGTGAAAACATGTGAAAACTTCTGCATTATTTTATCAAAATGGATACTCTAAAGTATTATGTCATATAACTTTGATGTAGTACAAATGAGTACATAGTTATTAAAAACATTCGTCAATATTTAAAATTATGCAAAAATGCACTCAATTCTAGTAGGGTTTGTAGAGCCGCAAAAACAAAAAAATAACAATACAAAATTAGTAAAAATTGCTGCAACATAAGGTGCTGCAACATACCTTACTTAGACTATCCATGATGAATATTTTCACTAAAATCACTCCTAACATAAAAAAATGCAACGCAAGTGTGTTAGTGTACGGTAATGCCGAAAACAAAAACTGGACGTATCAAGCGAGTGCTGTGAAGTGACTGCTGTTCCATCTAAATGGTAAACCCGTCTTGGGTGGAAATGCTGCCACATAACGTCGTATTTAAGTAATTGTTTTGGGACTGAACGCCAGCTATAGATTCATTAATGTTCGCAATTCTGGCAATTTTTGGCCAGCTTTTTGGCTCAAATACCAGTATGTGTTCGATGCTCACGTTTTCAGAGTCTTAGGATATTTGCCCGTCGCACAAACTAAAAAATTGTGTAATCATATAGACTAGACTATGAGAGGTCACACAGGTCGAAACAATGAAATAAAAACTTTCTGAATTATAGACGTGTCCGGACTACTGAAGTGTGCGTAGGATACGCTGTGTTACTTATGGCTGCAAATTAATCTTAATGTTACATGATAAGTTGTTGAAAGTTTGAAAATGCATGTATTTTCCTCTTTTCAATCATTCATGAAAGAAAAGTTACTATTTTTTTCTAAACGACATTATCCCACATTTTATATAATAATATTATAATTCCAAATGAATTAATTTTAATCTTCACCATTGCTTCCAGATTGTTTACAGACCTCTGCAACTCCGCATACATTTTCATTAAAGGGAAAACAGAACACAACCAATGACTTCACTCTGCGGTGGAATGATAATATTTAAGTCTTCAAATTTAACAAAAATAGATTTATTCACAATATATATTGATTTTACATGTATAATTGTATTGCCTTTGGTATTAAAGTTAAGCTTATCGGGCGAACATCATATATCTCGTTATCAATAGAATAAAATTTAGAAGATCCCTTACAATTATCATCCGGAATCAATGTTAGGGTACGGCACTCTATCGATTGCCGTGTATTTCGTCCTCCTGATACTATTCGCGATTTTACTAAATAGTTGTGCAAAAAATTGTAACCAGGCTTTAGGTTATCTTTTTGCTCTAGCACTAATTTGTTAAGGTCGGATTTGTCATCTACGAAGATACAAACATTGCTTGCATCAATGTTATATTTATATTGCAGTTTACAATCGCTATTGTTTGAAACAGGATCATTTTTATTTGAAATATTTTTTAAAAATACACTAGTCCACCATGTTTTTTTTAATTTATCCTTCTTATGTGTGTTAACGCAATTTGTGCATCCAAGGCAAGGCAAGGAATAACAAACCCGCCCCTTGCAGCTCCAAGAAAGCTTACTATTGAAAGCATTTAGTAAAACTGAGCAATATGTCTTTGCATTTCCAAAATACCAATATTTTTCTTGCAAACACGTTATATCACGATTAATTCCCCATTGTAGGTATCCCATAGCGTATATAGGTCTAGTTTCTAAATTTTCATCTTTTTCTGTCGAAATTTGTTCTATTTTAATAACACCTTTTTCCACAATGTTATTATCTAGAACGGCCATTGTAGCATTTAACAAAGATTCGATTTCCTTCAACTTTGATGAAAATGATACATTTAAGTATTTCTTAGCAATGTCATTTCTTATGCCCAGGGGTAGTAGGGCGATTGGACATCGGTCAGAGTTTCGACGCATCATTCCAGTTAAAACTTCTGACACAGTTCCATCACCGCCGGCTATTAGAACAGCACTTGGAAGGTATTTCAATTTTTCCATGTATGTCTTGGCGTACCCTTCTGAATCAGTTCGCACTATGTCCACCTTAAAACCAGCTAAGTGTAGTATAGGTTCACAATACTTCCTAAACTAGAAAAATTTAATGGTTTTTTTTTATTCTTGTTATTTTGTTTTCAAAAAGAGTTACCGATTTTTCCGATTTCTTTTTGTTTGCTGCAGGATTCAAAATCACTAGCATTCTTTTTGGATATTGGTCATATTGTCTCCCGTAGCAAGATGCTACCTTGCTATATGATTTTATGATACTCGATATTCTGAAAAAAAGATATACACACATATCACAAACATAAAAAATAAATAACTTTGTAAATATACAATTTTGCAGCATACAATTTCTAGATCGATAAGTGGCCCGTATTTCATACGCAGAAGCTGTAAACGGTTTAATAGATTTCAATGTTATTTATATTTTTAATTTTTTCTATTATGTTGTTTTCCATTGGGCAAAAAGGTGTACTCTTTTAGTGTTTCGCACAGAAAAAGCACTCACAATCATGTGCCATTGGCTGTTCGGAGTGCTGTTCCGGGAGTGTTTTTCGGCAACGGATTTCATATGGGAGTGCTCTCAAAATGCACTCACACATATTAACCCTTACACCGGACTACTTGTTAAAGTCATATGGTACAAGATGCATTCTTTTGTTTATTTTTATTTTCTCAGCTGTGGCAAATTAGTAGAAACAAATTTTACATAGATATAATTAACAAATTGATAATATATTAATAAAAACATGATGGAATTGCTAATGTCTTTTTTGATTGGATAAAAAGAAGCCATTTTTGCCTTTTTTTTCTGTGAAAAATGTAAACAAAAATCAGACATTCACCAACACACGCAGAAGACGATTTCACATGTTCCATTAGAATCAAAAAGGAGTGAAATCGGGAGTGAAACCAATGGAAACCGACATTAGAAACTCCGATAGTGTTCGGAGCAGAATAGATATTTCTACACCATTTATCGTATAAAAATAAATGTTCGAATATAATTTATTTTATTTGTATTTTGTTTTTTATTAGTAGTAGTAGTACTTTATTTTCAATAAATCATAAGTTTGAATACAAAATACGAGTAGTACAACTTAAGCAATGGCTTTGCTGTCTACCGTAGATTGACAACAATTTAATTCATGAATACGTTTACAAACATAAGATAGGTATAAATTGTGTTAATAATAACACTGATATATGAGAAATAAAACATAAATCTATATAGCTACTTTTTTTTAAATCAAACATTTTTTTCAATGAATCTTTTTCTATAATTATATGCAGTTGAACATTATGCTATTATGGCACACCAGTTGCTACCATTTAAAAGATTCGTTAGATTCTAAGCGTTCTGAACACAAATGTATTCGTCTGATGTGTTTCAGAATCGGGCAGTTAGTCGTACCAATGAAGTAAGTGCTTCTACTTCTATGAAGAGCACTTATCCATTCTGGGAAATTGGTTTCTATAATTCTTAAATGAATATTATGCTTGAAAGCAGTATTCTCCTACTCTTTGAAGAACTGTGACTTACTTGGTCCTTATAACTTTTTTCGCAAGAATCTTATTAAGTCGTCTATCGTCATCTCCGCTCCATAACACATTTAATGTTTATCTTCAGAGTAAATGGTGAATAAATAAATAAATAAATAAACTTCTACAAGCTTGAGTTTCAAGGTGATGCTTCATCAAAAGATTATAGCTAAGAGTTATACCCAAGTACTTGTAGGACTTCACTACTTCTAAATTTTGTCCATCGTATGTATATCGTTAGTTTTTCGAGAAGCAGCCTGTTTTTATTTATTTTATTTTAAGTCTTTATTCCATTTTATAAACTTTAGAGGGAAAATGGAACTCATTGTAAATGAAATAGCTAAGGACATTCTATTGTTCAAAGGGACAAGAGGCGAATGTACCATAAATAAAAAAGTAAAAAATAAATATAGTGAAAGAAGGTTACCACATCAGCTCTTCAGAATACAGTACTACCCCTCGATAATGTGAATTTCGATAATTTTAATTTCCCGATAATGTGAACTCACAAATATTTATATTACAATCTCTATAATGCGAACTTTGAAAATTTGTCACCTCTTTCTCAATATTTGTATTCTTCTTTTGATAGTTATGTTTTTCCATATTTTACCACCTGTTATTTATTGGGTAAGAACCTTTTTCATATTATATGGCATTCGTTATTCGAAAATTATTTTATTTATTTTTAATTGAAACAATTTTTCCGATAATGTGAACCCCCCAAAATGTGAACAGAGCCTTGTTTTAATTAATTCACATTATCGAGCTAGTACTGTACTAGTACGAAAACGATGACCCTGGTTAAAGGATATATGGTAAACAGACTTGTACTACATTGGGATAAAAGATACATCTACCAAAGAGAATCGAGCCACAAATATTCGGAATTATTGCAGCAACTAAAATCAAACGGACAATTGAAAACAAAGTACGATCATTCTATTTTATTTATTGTAATTGACGATTTTGATCGTCTGTCTGATAGAAAACCAAATGATCCCTATGCTTAATGAAGAAACAGCAACCTATTGGGAAAGAATAATCAAATACATCATTTTCACCTTACCATACAGAATTTTTTTTTATAATTTGCGCGCGCTCGAGGGGTTAATGATCTAAACCACAATATTATGTTTATTTTTTAATTTCTCAAGCTGATTGAATTGAATGACATACGACTTTACTGTCATTTTCATGCGTTTAATATTTTCAACATCAAACAAATTATTGCAACAAACCCGCCCTGCCCAACATAAAACATATTCGAATTACCTATGCAATGATGAACAAGCATTGATAGACGATCTTACCGGTACGACAACGACGTCTGTCAACTTTAGAATAAGAAACATGTCGTTTACCGAACCTTACCAGACAATAAAAAACTTAAAAAACAATAAAGCTTTTGGCTATGATTTAATAACCGTACATTTGTACTCAAGGACTTGCCAAAAAAATGCTAATTAAACTATTTTCATATTTAATAAATGCTTCGCTTGGATTATTATACGTTCCAAATCAATGAAAAGTTACAGAGCTTATGATGGTTGCGAAATCGGGAAATTCTCCAAACCACAAAAAATCGTACGGACAGATATCGCTATTACCAATAATATCAAAGGTGAACCCCACAGGCGGATCAGTAGAAATGCGGTGAAGTGGGAGGGTTGTGATCCCTTGTTTTTGGATCGTGGCCTCGCTGATGAAAGGAAGAAGAAGATCAAAGGTATTTGAAAAACTCCTATTTAAAGTCCATTCAACCGGTTATTTAAGAAAGACGTCTAATACCTGACCACCAATTCGAGTTCAGAATCAAGCATTCCACAATTAACCAAGTTTATAAAATAACCGATAAATTTAAAAAAGCCTGAGGGGAAAGAGGTCGTCTCTCAAGACAGGGTTTGGCACAATGGCTTGAAACACAAGCTAAGGCGGGTCCTTCTGGACCACCTACATAGGATCTTAGAATCTCACCTTAAAAACATACTTTTTCGTGTTAAGCATGGAACCGAATATTCTGAGTTTAAGGAAATCGTCACCGGAGTTCCGCAAGGAAGTGTTCTTAGTCCTCTATCTTATTCTTGCTGTACACTGGGGACATATCTCAAATTGAAGGCACCATTGTAGCTACGTTCGCCGATGATACTGCTATTCTGGCAACGGAAAGTTCAATAGAGTCAGTAACTGTAAAACTCCAACGTGTTTTGGATAAAATCTGCGAGTGGGAAAGATTTGGCGCATTGTTCTTAACGAGACCAAATCGACACATGTTAACTTCACTTAAGTGAAGCGAAAGTTAAGTGAAAACCAAACGTTAAAAAGAAATGCGACGAGCTCGAAAATCGACTAAGAGAAATGTATTGGCTACTTACTTAGGTGGCGCTACAGTTCGGGGTGAACCTGGGCCTCAACCAACAAGCCTCTCCATTTAGCTCGGTCTTTAGCTAATTGCCTCCAGTTGCGCACTCCAAGTTGGTCGAGGTCCCCTTGAACTTGTGCGCGCCACCTACGGCGATAATTCCCTCTACTGCGTCGTCCCTCGGGGTTAGATTCGAAGACTCTGCGGGCCGGAGCGTTGGTGTCCATTCGCTCTACATGTCCTAGCCATCTCAGACGTCCAATACGCAGTTTTTTGACTAGGTCGATGTCGCTGTAC
The DNA here is from genome assembly GCA_945910035.1 of Brachypalpus laphriformis. NCBI lineage: Eukaryota > Metazoa > Arthropoda > Insecta > Diptera > Syrphidae > Brachypalpus > Brachypalpus laphriformis. Next base: position 122,843,727 of record OX246756.1, read on the forward strand.
AGCTCGTATAGTTCGTGATTGAATCTTCTCCTCCAAAACCCGTCAACGCAAACGGGACCGAAAATCTTACGAAGAATTTTTCTCTCGCAGCGACCAAGGATATCTTCATCCTCTTTTAATAAAGTCCATGTTTCAGCGCCGTAAAGCAGGACTGGGATGATCAAGGTCTTATATAGAGTCTCCTTAGTTGTTCGAGAGAGGGCTTTACTGTTGAATTGCCTTATAAGCCCAAAAAAACAGCGATTGGCAAGAGTTATTCTTCGATTGATTTCTGCGCTGATCTTGTTTGTAGAATTTATAGCAGAGCCAAGGTAGACAAAGTCCCTTACTACCTCGAAGTTATAGCTGCCCACGGTGACGTTTTGTCCAATTCGTCGATGTTGGTTTTCCCTTCTAGTTGACAGCATATACTTGGTTTTGCCCTCGTTTATCGCCAAACCCATTTTGGCCGCTTCCGCCTCAATGCTTGCAAAAGCACCGGTGACAGCCCGCTGAGATCTTCCGATAATGTCTATATCGTCGGCGTATGCAAGCAGTTGTACAGACTTGTAATAGATTGTGCCTCCGGTGTTGGCTTGTGAGTTCCGCACAATCCGTTCAAGTACAATATTGAAGAAGTCACATGACAGCGCGTCACCTTGTCTAAAGCCTTTTTTGACATCAAAGGTCTCGGTGAGGTCATTACCGACCTTGATGGAGCAGCGAGCGTTCTCCATCGTCAGCCTGCACAGGCGGACAAGTTTGGCAGGGATGTAAAAACTAGACATGGCTCTATAAAGCTCTTCTCTATAGATGCTGTCATAGGCGGCCTTGAAATCGATAAAGAGGTGGTGAGTATCGATTTGGAATTCTTGGGTTTTCTCCAGGATCTGCCGAAGTGTGAAGATTTGATCGATGGTGGACTTTCTTGTGGATCGGGCAAACGATGCTGAGATTCCATTCATCAGGCATACACTCCTCTGACCAAATATTAGAAATGAGTTGGTGTATGCACTCTACCAATTCATCCCCAGCTGCCTTGAAAAGTTCGGCCGGTAAACCGTCAGGTCCAGCAGCCTTGTTCGATTTTAGCTTGGATATTGCTATCCTCACTTCGTTTTGGTCAGGTGGACGGAAATTTTGACTATCATCGTCCATGTTGAATGGTTCATTCTGCCTGACAGCGGGATGTTGGTCTTCGTCGCCGTTATACAGTCTGCAGAAGTAGTTTTTCCATATTCTCAGCACCGACTGTGATTCTACTACGAGGTTTCCATTCTCATCTCTACAGGTTTCTGTACGGGTATTACTTCTCTGACACGTTCTTTTTACCTTTTGGTAAAACTTCCGTACATTGTTCCTGGAGTATAGACTCTCGATATTCTCAAACGCGCGCTTCTCATGCTCTTTCTTCTTCTTTTGGAGAAGCCGATGTTCTTCCCGTCTCTTTTGCTCGTAGAGCTCACGAGCAGCTCTCGTCTTCCTTTGCAGCGCCGCTTTGTATGCCTCTTGTTTTGCTGCATGCACTCGCCGGCATTCTTCGTCAAACCAGGGGTTTCGCGGTGGTGGGCGAGCGAGACCCAGCACATCAGTCGCGGCGTTTCTGATGGCATGTTGGCAGCGTTGCCACTGGTCTTCGGCACTTGATGCTGGCGGTATAGGGGTGATTGAGAGATTTCGGGATACGCGTTCAGCGAAGAGTCTGGCGGTCTCTTGCGATTGTAGCTTTTCGACGTTAAATTTTCTCACAGTAATTCTTCTTTGTTGCTCAGATTGGGATATCCGCATTCGTACCTTGGCTACAACAAGGTAATGATCCGAGTCTATGTTGGCCGCTCGGAAGGTCCGGACATCCAGAATACTGGAGGCATGCCTTGCGTCGATCGCAATATGATCAATTTGGTTGATCGTGACATGATCATTGGACCGCCATGTCTGCTTATGAATATCGAGATGAGGAAACCATGTGCTTGCTATGGTGACATTTCGCTCCACAGCGAAATCAATTAGCCTTAGTCCGTTATCAGACGTGGTGTCGTGTAGGCTATGCTTACCGACTGCTCTACCGAAGACGTCCTCCTTTCCTATTTTGGCGTTAAAATCGCCCAATACGATCTTAACGTCGTATTTAGGACATTGCTCGTATGTTTTGTCGAGGAGCTCGTAGAAACACTCTTTGGAGGCAGGGTCCTTTTCTTCTGTGGGGGCATGAACACATATTAGGCTTATGTTAGCGAATTTAGCCTTGATCCGGATAGTCATAATACGCTCGCTCACGTGTCGGAAGCTTAAGACTTCTTGCCTAAGTCTGCCGCGTATGACAAATCCGCATCCGAATAAGCGTTGCCTGTTGCCTCTGTAGCAATCACCGTAGTAGATGTCACAGTTTTTCATCCTCTTTTTGCCTGGCCCATCCCATCGCACTTCCTGGATGGCGGTAATATCTGCTTTATAGCAGTCTAGGGCCTCTGCTAGTTGTTCGGCTGCACGTGGTCTGTAAAGGGACAGAACATTCCACGTACAGATCCGAAGGTCGTTGTCCTTATTTCGTTTGCTGGGGTCGTCATTAGTTGGGTCATCCTTATCCGAGGCTTTTGGTTGTTTGGCTAGTCAAACGGTAGTGCATGCGATCATATGAAAACACAAGCGTTTTCACTCAGCTGAGGCCTACCAACTCCTACTCTCAACCTCCACGCGGTGACAGCCGGGTGCCTAGTACCTTAATCCAAGAAATGGGTAACCAACCCCGTTTGGCGGATTCTTGGTGGCAGCAGATGAGAGAGGGGGAAGAGTGCTTTTCTCACTAGAGCACTTCTTCCTGTTCCAGGTGGCAGCGGACGAATTCCCTAGACGGAGTCAACGGTGGCGTCTATAGTTCCAGTTAGGTTGAACTTAGTGAATACCTTGCGCGAGCTGCTTCGACGTATTCGGATCACAGGTCGGTAAGGAGTTTCCAATGTTGGTCAGGACATTGGAATAGAGATGGTGGCGGAGGAGCCCTTAATGGGCCAACGGCAGCGCTCATACTCCCGTAGTGGACTACTGGCACCGGTGTACCCGGCCCCTCGTCCTAGGGGAATAATTAAGGAACTGGCCCTCCAGGTTGGGGGTTGTGCCGTCGGGGTAACTTCCCTACCACGTAAAAAACGCATGGTTCCGAAACAACCAAATGTATTGGCTAATTGGTAGATATTCCAAGCTATATATTGTACATATATCAATGCAAGTGCTTAAACCTGTATGAATGTACGGTATACAACTCTGGGGTTGTGCCAAACTAAGCAATAGAAATTGTATATAATCATTCCAAAATAAAGTTATAAGAGCAATCGTTAATGCCCCCTGGTATATTAGAAACAATGATATCCACAGGGACTTGGAGATAGCCACTGTGCAAGACGAAATAATAAACTTCGCCCAAAAGCCCCGTATTCATCTTCATGGTTATTGCAACCATGACATACTCTAAACTTTGGACGTGACAAACCTTGCGCGCCGACTGCAAAGAACAAAACCGTTTGATTTAACGCAATAATTAGTAATAATAATATATAATTTTTTATTTAACATTTTTTATTATTTATTTAAATTAGCATGACAAAATTTGCCGTCTGCCGAGACTGACAGTTACATACATTACTAAAAGAAATAGAGAAAGTCGAAGTATTATTGATTAAAAACAGGGCATTATAAGTAAAAAAAAGTATACAGTATAATTATTATTATTATATTACGACGAAACTTTGCCCGTGAAATAAATTTTATAATATTCTGCACAAAATGCAGTTAGGCTATTTTTGAATGTTTTTAGTTTATAAGAAAATTAAAAATTGTTATTTTTTATTGAGGTTGACCCACATATTCATTCCTAACTTTAAATCAACTAAAAAAATTGGAAAAACAAAAATTGTGGAGTGAAGTATATTGTATTGTATATACATTTAATAGTATTCTCATTCTCTCATTTATTCTTATAGTCCGTATTCGCTAGGTGGCGTGTGCTTGCTTCTCACAGAAAAGTGTATATCGAAACCGAAAGGACAAAGTATAAAGAAGAGAAAATTAAAAAAAAAACTTCTCTTCGAGGTAGTGTATATGCACATGTATGTATGTACGTATTGGTGTAGGTATCATTTTGAGAGATGAGTACCTTTCGTATTTCTTGGTGTTTAACTTAAATATCAATAAAGTTTTTTTTGCAATATGCAAATCGGCCCACTACTTTAGTAGTAATTTAATATTGAAGTACTTAAGTACAACATCCTTTTTCTTTTGTCACGTGAAGCAACACACGCCGCCGGGTACCATCGGTCCAGCAGTCTACCCACTACTTTAGTATTATAGTACTTTAAACAAAATAAATATTTGGCGCAACAGCTCTTTAAGTGCCAAGCTATCAGTTCTGAGACATTTATTCTTTTACAAGCATGTTTTTTGGCCAAATATCTGGATTAACGATAATCTTGCCAGTAGATATAAGGGCAATAAGTTTAAATGACGCGGACAAACGTCCTTGTAAGTTGTCCGCTGTTAAACTTAGGCATCTGATGCTAGATGTATCAATATTTTTTTGATTAATATAATAAATAATATCAGAAGGCTTAGTGCCATATTCCAGACGAGATAACAATATAGTAAAAGGCGGGGGTACGACCCTTAAAGTACTAGGTTCAGGGTTGGATGTACTTATTGAACTATTTTTGCTTGTTGGATGTTCATCAATGCATCAATGCTAATAGATAAATTAAACACTATAGAGGCAAAAACACAACTCGCGGTAATGATAATTAAAAGAAGATTTTAATTTATCGGATACTACAAGTTGAAATTTTACTAAGCGAAGGGTTATGAAATAAAAATGAATAAAATTAGAGAGCAAGGCCAAGCGTGACTTTCTGCTCAAAGAATTTCTCATTCGTTCGAGTTATAGAAAACCCGACTTAAGGATGTTCGACTTACGGAGGTTTAACTGTATATATTTAAGGCTGGACAGACAACCACGAGATCTGATATGGGTGGCGCTAAGACATCGAGGGGTACCAGAAACCTATGTACAGATGATCATGGACATGTACGAAAAGCAAAGAGTAAGATGTCCCGCTGGAGTAACCGAAGTTTCATATCAAAGTCGGGATGCACCGGGGAAGCGTCTTGAGTCCTTTGCTCTTTATAACAGTCCTTGACTATCTGCTTGAAGGTGACGGACCCCATGGTACATCAATTATTCTTTGCTGACGATGGAGCCATGATAAGTGAGGCTACATCCCTGCAACGAGCACTTGATGTTTCGCCGGACGTTGTGGAGGAAAATTGGTATCGCATTAGTTAAAAAAAAAAATAAAAAGTACTTGTACTCAGGCCTATTCCAGCATTTATTTGAATGGAACAGTGCTTCCCAAGTGCGAAAAGTTCAAATATCTGGGATCTATGAGCATGAGCAAGGCAACCTACATCAATCATCGCGTAAGCGTAAGGTGGATGAAGTGGCGAGAAAACTCCGCTATCTTCTGCGACCAAAAAATGCCACATAAGTTGAAAGGAAGACTCTACACCGCAGTTGTGCGCCCAGCGCTCACATACGGTTCACAATGTTGGACGATGTACATAAAGTATGAGTAAATTAACGGCAGCTGAGATAAAGATGCTTCACATGACAGCAGGAGTGACAAAGTTTGATCGAATAAGAAGTTCGAAGATCCGTGGAAGCTTTCACGTCAAGGAAACCATCCTACGAAAGAGAGCACGACCGGCACAGCTGGTGTTAACGATTGCCCTGTTAAAAAGGCAATATCAATGAACGTTCCAAACACATCGCGAGGCAGGCCTATAAACACCTGGATCACACAAATCCGACGAGATCGGCATTTCATTGGCCTCAGTAACCGAGTGATCCAAAATAGGGAGGGCTGCCGATATTTTCTGAGGTCAAATAGGCGAACCGCACAGGCAGACCAGTAAATATGCGGTGAATTGGGAGGGTTGTGATCCCTTGTTTTCAGATCATAGTCTCGCCGAAATATGGAGAAGAAGATTTAAGGTTGGACCACTTACCCACAGTTGACCGGTACAAAACTTTTCTCTAATAGATTTAGCTCCAGGCGCCTGCCTGACAGTTTTTTTGTTTTTACTGTTAGGCGCAGCAACGCACGCCGGGTGCCCGTTAGTTTAGTATATATCCTAGTGTTTTATACCCCAATTACAGATTTATTTTTTATTATTTACAAACATTAAATTCGGTTATTACGACATATTTCTTAAAACGACACATTCTTCATGAAACCAAGTCCTCAGAAATTTTAATATTATTTTTCAATAAACAATTTCTTACGCTCTTAAATAGGTGAGGATAAACGTATAAAAAGAAAAACTCTCTTGTCTTCAGTTTCAAAAAAATGGCTTATTCTCTTATTCTTATTATCATTTGCTCCAAGCATTTTGTATGCCTTTTTATTACTCGTATTACTGTCTTGATCACAGCATACAGAAATAACAGATACCTAGGTATGAGAGCTTGTATTGCTCACAGAATAAAAACTATCAGACTTAAGGAAAACGTTTAGTGTGACTGGAACTGTAAAGAAGCTATTAGGCTAAAGGGATTACGTTTTCGGTTTCCAACTGAGGAAAATCGGAATAGTTTGAACGAGCCAGAAATGACCAAAAGTACACCTGTACTTGAGAACGTAGAACACTCCATGGGACCAATCCATTTTCGCACTCGTACAGTTGCATGAGTATTTTCTGATCTTAAAAATACAAATCCGCTGGTACAGATGGTATACTTCTTCAGATCCCGTACCAAAAACGCAGAATATTTATCTCTCTCCACCTACCAACCCATTGCACATATGTATGTACGTCCCTCGGTTGCTCGGTACGTGTGTCAACAACAAACTGTAAGAATGACCATTATATTCGAAATCGTGAAGAATCTCGCAAAATGTTTAGGTTTCCTAAAACAGTGTAAAAAATATTTCTCCACTTCAGATTTGGCTTTAATTTATAGGCGTTTATTCACCTTTAGTTAGAGTCTAACGCTTACATCTGGTCAGATGCACCAAAAACCATATTGTACTTCCTAGATAGGATACAAAATCGCGCTATAAAGCTTGTAGAAGGCGTGAATATTGAGAACAGTATTGTTTCGCTTGAACACCGCCGTAATGTCTCCTGCCTATGTCTGTTTTGTTGATACATTTACCGAAAGTGCTCAATCGAAATAGCCAGTTTACCCTAAAGTCTATCTTCGGACATACCACGAAATATAGAGATTATTTCATGAGCTGCACAAGCACAACACGTACATATATATTATATGTGGAATGCTCTTCCGAACTCTTTTTACCTCTCCATTATAAACTACAGATATTTATTAGCAATGTGCATCGAATTCTTTCTGCATTATCCTTACCCCTGGTCTCCACTGGCAATAATTCATTGGAAGAAATATTTCAAGCAATGGAAATTTCCAATGGAGACCGCAAATGAAATGAATTATTTTAGAAATTTGCGGTCTCCATTGGAAATTTCCATTGGTTGAAATATTTCTTGCAATGAATTATTGGCAGTGGAGACCAGGGGTTATCTCATTAATACTCACGCTACATACATAGTATGTATCCAAACAATACATAAAAAAAAAAATTGAGCCCTTTTAACGCGAGTGAATTGTAAAATCGGGCCAAAGTGGAACCCATAATGTTTGTGTGTGCAAAATACATCAAAATATGGTGTTACAATTAAATGGCCAACTTCGAGGTAGTAAGGGACTTTGTCTACCTTGGGTCTACTATAAACTCTAAAAACTACATCAGCGCAGATATCAAGCGAAGAATAACTCTTGCCAATCGCTGTTTTTTTTTGTTTTGTTTGGACTTATAAGGCAATTCAACAGTAAAGTCCTATCTCGAACAACTAAGAAGACTCTGTATAAGACTCTGATCATCCCAGTCCTGCTTTACGGCGTTGAAACATAGATTTATTAAAAGAGGATGAATATATCCTTGGTCGCTTCGAGAAAAAAATCTTGGTAAGATATTCGGTCCCGTTTGCGGTCAGCGAAATCGACCTAGTCAAAAAACTGCGTATTGGACGTCTGAAGTGGCTCGCAGAATCCTCGAATCTAACCCGGAGGGACGACGCAGTAGAGGACCTCCTCGCTGTAGGTGGCGCGCACAAGTTCAAAGGGACCTTGATCAACTTGGAGTGCGCAACTGGAAGCAATTAGCTTAGGGTAGAGCTAAATGGAGATGCTTCTTGGTTGAAGCCCAGGTTCACCCTGAACTGTAGCGCCACCTAAGTAAATAATTAAATGGACTTAACGCCCTAGTCCGTACATGCAGTTTTACCGAAGCCCTGGTAAAGATGGGCCGAGCTCGATAGCGCGCTACATCGGTACGACCCACAGTGGAACGACCCATAACAATAAATCAAAAAATTAACTATATTAGCGGTACATTTGAGTGATTGTGCGCGCCGTGGCGTAAGTGGTTAGTGTGTCGGATCACTACGCGTGAGGTTCCAAGTTCGAATCCCAGAAAACACTAAAAAGTTTTTTCACGGTCCCACCTCTCGCGAGCGTCTGACAAACATCCGAGAGTATTGTTGTCTCGAAAAAGCTTCTCAAATCGCCGTTCGGATATGCCACTAAACTGTAGGTCCCTTCCATTCGTGTGAAAAATATAACGCACACAACATGAGTGGTTGCGAGAAGCTAGCCCCTGACACCTAAAGAGCTGTTGCGCCAAATATATATATTTTTTTTATTTGAGTGATTGGCAAGTCATCTCAAACATATGGTATGTATATAAGCTCTAACTGCATTCAAGTTATTTGGATTTGTCAACTCGTGCAACAGTTAAGAAGAGGGGGTCTATCTCCCCCCGTTTAGGCGGGAGGGGCAATTTTGTAAAAAAATGACTTTAAATAAAAAAAAAAATTATTAAAAATGAACGGAAACACGGACAATAATCTGCTATAGCTTTTTTGAAAGCTAATGTTCTATTATTTTATTTGGTTTTTAAATCAAGTTGTTTCAGTAAACAGTTTTTGAAAAATTAAATTTCAAAGTCAAAATTTTTGAAAAATATTTTGCAATTTTTTTTTTTAAGTTGATTTTTTTCAAAATTTTTATTATTATTTTTCAATGCTGTTATCAATTCTTAATTAAATACCGAAAACCTGATGTAAAAATCTTTCTTAGTTTTTGAGATATTAAAAAAAATGTAAATTTCCTTTTCATTGAAAAAGGGACAATCTGCTCATTCAATAAAGTCCAATCATAGAAAAACCCAAAAAGGGGTTTTCTGGGAAAAAAGTACGTTTACATTTTTTTTAATATCTCAAAAATTAAGAAAGATTTTTACATCAGGTTTTCGGTATTTTATTAAGAATTGATAAGCATAGAAAAATAAAAATATCAGTGGCAGTTCATAACACAAAATGCAAAATATTTTTAAAAAATGTTGACTTTGAAATTTAATTTTTCAAAAACTGTTTACTGAAACAACTTGATTTAAAAACCAAATAAAATAATAGAATATTAGCTTTCAAAAAAGTTATAGCAGATTATTGTCCGTGTTTCCGTTAATTTTTAATAATTTTTTTTTCATTTAAAGTCAATTTTTTACAAAATTGCCCCTCCCGCCTAAACGGGGGGAGATAGATCCCCCCTCCCATACAATTTTTTTCTTGTCTCGACCCAACCTATCCGTCCTAGACTTTCGTCGCATCTTATGCAAATCACCTTGTATATATTTTAATGTAAGTGATAGGAAAGCAAATTCTAAATTTGTGTACAGTGGGCCGAAAAAAACATTGTACTGATGAGCTAAAACTAGGTGCAGATGGAAAAAAGTACAAAGACATAGAAAAAATAATAGGATGTACAGCGTTAATGATTGCTAATGCAATTAAGTACGATTTCAAGTCCGAAATTCGCGGACGGAAAACAAAAACATCGGAATTAGACGACCGGAAGATTATAAGATTATGCAAAATGCACCCTTATGAACTTTCGAATTATATCAAAAAAGAGTTGGAGCTGGCTATTAGTGTTGTCACAGTCGGTAGGCGACTGTTAAAAAAAGAATTGTATGCTCGGAGTCCCAGTTAGGTTGCACTGCTCACCGAAAAGCACATTGCGGCTCGCATAAAATGTGCAAAGGAACATGTCACCTGGCCTGTGGAGAAATGGCGCAACATATTATGGACCAATGAGAGGAAAATTGTTCTTTTTGGTGGAGCTGGCTCCCAACAATATGTTCGCCGTCCCCCAAATACCAAATATTTGCCTAGGTATACAAATAATGGTTACTATGGGCTATTTGTCCTACCAAGGTGTACGCCCCATCCATCTTATTTCTGGGATTATGGACCAAAATGTGTATGTTGACATCTTGGCAGGAACGATGTTGCCTTATGAAGAGTATGAAATGCCGATAATCTGGGTCTTCCAGCAGGATAACGACCCGAAACATACCAGCAAAAAGGCTAATGAATGGTTTACGGTCAATGGGGTTAAGGTAATGATGTGTCCCGCACAGTCACCTGACCTCAATCCCATAGAAAACTTATGGTGTGACGTAAAGATAGTAGTAAGGCATGCAAAACCGACAAATAAACAAGAGCTTTGGCTTAGGTAGTAAAAAGCGCGTGGCAAAATATTTCCGTCTAATGATGCCAAAATCTAGTGAACTCCATGCCACGTGGGTGCAATTTAGTACTCAAAAATGATGGATGTGCAACTAAGTATTGAGGTGATCTTATGTCTAAGAGTAGTTTTTATAAGAAATTTCTACTATATTTAATTTTTTTTACAATGAAAGGCAATACTACCATTATTTTGAACAGTGGATTTTATAGGTATTTTTTTATTTTGGGTATATTTTAAATTATAAAATTTTAAACGCTATGAAATAAAAATGAAATAAAAAAAATATACATACACTTGTTATATCCTAGCCTTTAGAATTAACAAATAAATTATTATTTGACCACAGGAATATTAAAACCCATACGACTAAGTGCACTACTATTATTTTGAACACAACTGTACTTAGGTGGCGCTACAGTTCGGAGTAAACCTGGGCCTTAACCAACAAGCCTCTCCATTTAGCTTGGTCTTTAGCTAATTGCCTCCAGCTTCGCACTCCAAGTTGATCGAGGTCGAGGTTATAAGCCCGAAAAAACAGCCATTCTTCCCTTGATTTCTGCGCTGATCTTGTTTGTAGAATTTATAGCAGAGCCAAGATAGACAAAGTACCTTACTACCTCGAAGTTATAGCTGCCCACTGTGACGTTCTGTCCAATTCGTCGGTGTTGATTGTCCCTTCTTGTTGACAGCATATACTTGGTTTTGCCCTCGTTTATCGCTAAACCCATTTTGGCCGCTTCCGCCTCAATGCTTGCAAACGCACCGGTGACAGCCCGCTGAGTTCTTCCGATAATGTCTATATCGTCTTGCGTATGCAAGCAGTTGAACAGACTTGTGATAGAGTGTGCCTCCGGTGTTAGCTTGTGAGTTCCGCACAATCCGTTCAAGTACAATATTAAAGAAGTCACATGATAGCGCATCACCTTGTCTAAAACCTTTTTGACATCAAAGGTCTCGGTGAGGTCATTACCGACCTTGATGGAGCAGCGGCCGTTCTCCATCGTCATGCTGCACAGAGGAACAAGTTTGGCAGGATGTCAAAACTAGACATGGCTCTATAAAGCTTTTCTCTATAGATGCTGCCATAGGCGGCCTTGAAATCGATAAGAAGATGGTGAGTATCAATTCCTGGCCAGAAACCGCACTGATAGGGTCTAATTAGACTGCTGATAAAAGGTTTCAGGCATTCACACAATATCGCAGGAAAGATCTTGTATGGGATGTTGAGGAGACTGATACCTCTATAATTGGCGCAGTTGACGGGGTCTCCTTTCTTGTGGATCGGGCAAACGATGCTGAGATTCCATTCATCAAGCATACACTGGTCTGACTAAATCTTAGAGATGAGTTGGTGTTTGCACTCTACTAATTCATCACCAGCTGCCTTGAAAAGTTCGGCCGGTAAGCCGTCAGGTCCAGCAGCCTTGTTGGATTTCAGCTTGGATATTGCTATCCTCACTTAGTTTTGGTCAGATGGTCGGAAATATTGACTATCATCGTCAATGTTGAATGGTTCATTCTGCCTGACAGCGGGATGTTGGTCTTTGTCACCGTTATACAGTCTGCGAGGTTTTGAAACAAGCTGTAAGTGCCAACAAACAAGATTAGAAAACGTCAAATGCGCTACAAGCTAACTCTATACCGACGATAGCGACGTCTGAGTATCCAACCCAGCAACTGCAAAGACCAGTAAGAGCGAAAAAGTCATCTCAGAAACCAAAGCTAAATATATTTAAAGATTAAAGTGTTGCCATCTGTCAGTCAAATAGTAGCAGTTTTAAATGTCTAACTATTTTATATAATAGTTATAATGTTCATGGGCTAAGAAATAAGTTACTTTTCTCTATTTTTTTTAATTTCATTAAACAATTCGATGCATTTTTTCTATTAGAACATTTTTTAATGAATGAAAATTATGAAACATTCAGTACTTTTTTTCAAGAATACGAAATAAAATGGATAGAGGCAGTTAAAAGAAGCAAATCCGGAAGAGCGAGCGGTGGGTGTATGCACGGTTTCAAAAAAAATACTCAGTGCGCACCTGAAATTTTAAGAAATTAATCGTAACTGTTTTTTGGAGCTGAATTTTAATTTCACTAAGCACTGTATACTACCAATGTACATTAATAGCAGCCACTGGGAAGACGATTTTGAGATTTTATGTGAAACTCTGCTCAACTTGCAAAATACAAGGCTAATGCTTATTGGTGACCTAAATGGAAGAATTGGCGAGCAGGGGATCTTCATGGAAAGCGAATATCAACCTAATGTAAACTGTCAAAGAAAGTCGAAAGATCTAACGATCAACAGGAATGGGAGAACTTTATTGGAGTTAGCAGATGACTTTAGTTGAATGGTTTTGAATGGAAAAACAAAAGGCGACGAACGAGGTGAATATGCGTTTATACGCGAAAATTCAAACACGGTTATAGATTACTGCCTCATCAACGAAGCATGGAGTTACGAGGTTGAACACTTCGAAGTGCAACTAAAGAGCTTCTCAGACCACATGCCGATTTCCTGTCAGCTACGTTTTGATGCAGAGGAACTGGTTCAAGATTCACCAAAAATAAGGAGTGTACCGAAACTTCGATGGAAGAGTAGTGATAAGATAAAGCAAAATACCAGCAAAACCTCAACATAGAACTTCAAAGGTTGCAAAGCGCGGAAAGGATGCCCACAGTTGATGATCTACAACAAATCATCCGAACAGTTGCCTTAAAATAGTTCGTGAAACCAAAAACTCTTTGAACTCGGTCGCAAGGCTGAATTCTCTGTCTCTTATCTAGGTCCCAGGTCACACTGGGATCTTGGGGAACGAGATCTCCGATAAGATTGCTAGACAAGGCTCAGAGGAGGCTTTCTCAGGTCCCGCGTTGGGTCTCCCTGCGTCCTCGGTTAGGGCTTCCATTGACGATTGGGTCTCTCACGAGCACAATTGTGTGTGACATGAGCAAATATACAGTCGATCATATATAATACGTCAATGGTTACAATTGTCGATTGATTTTAGCTATGGCATTGTATAACTCAATCGATAGAAAAATAGGTTATTGTGAATGAAAATGTGAATATTGTGAATACATCATACTTTGACAGTTGTTTGGTTATTGTTTTCGTAAGAAATGAGTTCAATTGAATTGTGGATACAATAAGACTTTTTTTTTATTATTTTATTATTATTATTACGCTTATTTGGCAAAATTTGCCATTTAAAAAATTTATTACAAATCAATTATTATACATTTTAATTAAATAAATCTATTTTTAACATATCCAATTAAACGTTTTTTAAATCTTATTAAATGTTGTTCTATTTTTATATTATTCGGTAAGCTATTATAAATATCTAAACCTCTATGAAGGACGATATTCATTGTCCTTAAATTCCTATACTTTTGTAATCGGAAATCACTAGCATTACGCAACGCATAAGGTTGTACATCACTAACATAAGATATATATTCATTTAAGTAGTTAGGTAATATATTGAATTTAATTTTAAACACAAATACGATAAGATTATATAAAATTCTTTGGTTCACACTTATCCAAGATAACTTGATTAACATTTCTCTTATTGGAGTAAATCTATTGCACATTAAAATAATTCTCATTGCCCTATTTTGAAGTTTTTACAAGCGATTAAACATCTGATTATTACACATAAACAAAATACTTAAGCAATACTCGAAATGCGGTTTTATCATCGTATTATATACTTTTATTGTTTTTATTGTAATTTCTTTCCTTAGTCTACCAAGGAAGTGATTTTTTTTTGCGATCCTTTTGCATACATAATTAACATGAGCATCGAGACTTAGCTTATTATCAATTAAAACACCTAAATACTTGAATTCACTAACTATCTCTATCACCTGATTGTTTATGTTGATGGTTCTATTCGTACTACCATTTAATATCATGGCTTTGGTTTTATTTATATTTAGTTTTAACATGTAACCATCAAACAACTTTTGTAGATTTTCTAAATCTGAATTAATTTTATTTATACACTCATCGACATTACTACCAGAAATAAACAATAACACATCATCAGCAAACAGCACAATTTTTGAAAAATTAACAGCACTCTCCATATCATTGATGTACACCAAAAACAGCAACTTGCAAAGCAAGGATCCTTGAGGGACGCCATAAAGTACAGGAACCGGATTCGAAACAATATCACTGATTTTAGTTTATTATTTAGGCTATATATGGCGTATTTATATTTCGAATAAGAGCTTGTCCACCCAACGGTTTGAAAGTTTCTTGCAGGTGGGTGGCAAAAACTTGTGCTTTCTCTTTATCATGCCTGGCCCATTCGTCTTGATTTTTCCTAATTGGCGCGGCTTGAATTTGAGGTTTTGTAATACCTTTTATAGCCTTCCAAAGCGAGTAATTAGAATCTTTTTCTGCCGTTAAGCTTTCTAGGTAAGTTTGCATTTCATTATTCTTAAGGTCTTTAATAGATCTTTTTAGTGAGTTGCACAAACGGTTAAGATGTGCTTAATGTTGCGGAGCCCGAGTTTGTTGCCACTTTTTGCGCGCTTTTCTCTTCTCCTTAATCATCTCTTATTTCCTGCGGATAAGTTTGAATGTAACTGGCCGGCGTATTCTTAGGTTTGGGAGTATTTTTCCACGCGGCATTCTGTAAGATTTCGACGAAGCGATCAACTTCAACTTCAAGTTAATTAGGCGTTTTAAGTGATACGCTCAGCTCAATATTTGCTTCAATATCTTTTTTGAAGATATCCTAATTAGTTTTTGCGCTGGTTAATCTAGCCGATCCTACGTTTTTAATTAGAGCTTCGCTTATCGTCATAATGATTGGGGAATGATCAGAGGGAGATCAAAGCTTTCTTCAACTTTAATACAGTTGCCAGATATTCCTTTAACAACAAAGAAATCGATCAGATCTGGTATCTTATTTCTATCAGTCGGCCGTTGGTTTACTCGTCGAGTGAAAATCACAACTGTATTGCATACCCGCAGTATAAAGCTTTCTACCTTTCTGAGAGGCGTGCCTTGAACCCTAGAAGGGGTGTTTTGCATTGTAGTCGCCACAAATAATAAAATGTGGTTTAAGGAAATTGAAGATAATTGTGAAATCACTTTCTTCAAGTTTACATCGCAATGGACAATATATAGACGAAATGTCTATTTCTTACGCGTACCGTGCTTACTTGCATTGCTTCTAATTCAATCTTTATATCTGCTGAGTGTTCGATACATTCTTTTATAAACAGAAATGATCCCCCTCTAGGTGTTTCCGATGGGAGGAAGGCGTGATACACGCTATATCCCCTTATCTTAACATTTGATTGTTTTGTCAGATGAGTTTCACAGACCAAGCATATACCATACATACATATAACTTGTCGAGTCCTCGTATGAGTCCGTTGGCGTTCCAAGTAAAAATTCTAAGCATTTCTTTCAAATTCTGGTTGAAGTGCAACTATTCTCTCGAAAATTAGTTTGTTTGTTTTGCATTGCTCTTCAAGTTTCGCAAGAATTAGGAAAAATACATGGGATACAGGACCTTGTGAGCTACATCTATCACCGTTTTCCAATGTTGCAACTTGAGCAGGAGTCTTTACATTAAAGTTTGGATGGTTTCTTGCATTGATCTCCCGGGAGTTGTCAGTCATGTATTTGCAATTAACTGTCATCGCCGCTTGAGCATAAGACTGCACGCCAATATTCGAAGATTTTGCTTCTGTCACCTTTCCTCTACTACGTTTGAGTTTTTCTTCATTACCCGATCTTAAGTCAATATTGACGGATTTTCTTTCTTTCGCTGCTTTTTTCGTAGCTATTTTCGGTCTCTTCTTAATTTGTTTTGGATTTGGGCGCATGGAATTTTTAAGCGTGTCTCGCCTTTTTGGGTGCTCTTTCGCCACTTCGCAATCTCGATAGTTCGCAGGATGTTTTCCTTTGCAGTTTATACAAATGACTGGGGTTTGCTTATTAAGGTGATACTCTTCCAAGAGGTGTTTACCTGTGCACTTCACGCATCGCTCTTACGCATAGGTTCGATTTTGACCACGATGTTTAGAATAGTCTTAATACCATATATTACATCTTTATTTTGGTCTTTATCAAAATTTAGCATGAATAGTCGAAGTCCACGCTTGATAATACTGACGCCATCAAGAATTTTAAAGCATTTGTCTTGAAGGTCGTTTATTACATCTTCTTTAGTGCACGAGGGGTGGAGTCCCCTTGCTACAACACGCAGTGGTCTTTCTAACTTCTTTTTATAAGAATACCACCGAATTTTTTCACCATTAAATTTTTGGGGACACTGCTCATAATCGTCGGCATCATCGACATTGATTTGCCACGTATTGTTTCGCAGAGATGTCACCTTAAACTTCGATGCCAGCGTTCCTTTAAGAAGGAAATGCAACTTATTACACTCCGTAATTCCAACGACGTTTATCAGTGGCGGAGGACGTAATTTTATTTGTTGTGGCTTTTCTTGCAACTCCTTGCACTTTTCATCTTTTTGTGGCTCGACTTCCGGTGAGGAACCAGCTTAGCGTTTTTTGCTAGGTCGCTTCTTTTCGATCCATTCGTTTCACGTGTTAGCTCTTCTTCATCCGTCTGGTATTCGCGACTAGGTGAGCAATATGGGCTAACAGTATTTTCTTTTTGTAGATACGTTTTGGTACGGAGTACGTCGTCTTCCTCCTCAATGCTTTTAAATTTCATTGAGCACCGTTTTTCACGCGCTTACGCTTCCGGTGGGCTTCTTTTTCCGGAGACGTTCGATCTTCTTGGTGGAGATAGAGATACCCTTGTACTTTTTGAGAAGGGATTTATTAGTTGCAATAAATGACTCGCCAGAATCCGTAGAGCCGACCTCCGAAGAGGGTGAATTTTCCAGTGAACCTGGGCTGGCACCTGGGGTATTCAATAGTTTTGTTTTGTTCATTGCATTTTGTGTATACACTACGCTCGGTATACGAAGGGTGGATTTTAGTCGCCTCTTACGACAGGCATGCCTACTTCGCGTATATTCTAACCCCTACCCGAAGGGGTACGAAGGGCGTTTTAAGTCCGCGGAATAAGTAGGTAGGTCTTTAGTGAGGGTAGTTTACTGAGACGTAACGAGTTCAGTGACTCATTGTTAATATAAATAGCAAGTTTTATTTTAATTGAGTTTTGTTTTTGAACTACCGTCGACCAAGCAACTCAATCGGGAAGAAAGTTTTTGGACCTCTGTAGAGTTTTAAACTGAATAATAATCTTTTTCTTCCTTTTATCAGCGAGGTTATGATCCGAAAACAAGGGATCATACCCTCCCACTTTACCGCATTTCTACTGATTGGCCTGCCGATTTTGGATCACTCGGTTACTGAGGCCAATGAAATGCCGATGTCGTCGCACTTTTTCTGATCCAGGCGTTTATTGGCCTGCCTTCCCTACATCGCGATGTCTTTGGAACGTGCATTGATATTGCCTTTTTAACTGGGTTCAAATGATCTCTTCTTTGAACTTGGCAATACCAGCTGAGCCGGTCGCGCTCCATTTGTTATACGATGGTTTCCTTGATGTGAAAGTTCCACGGATCTTCGGATTTCTTATTCGATTAAGCTTTTTCACTCCTGCTGCCATGCGAAGCATTTTCATCTCAGCTGCCGTTAATTTACTCTCATTCGTTTTGTACATCGTCCAACATTGTGAACCGTATGTGAGCGCTGGACGCACAACTGCGGTGTAGAGCCTTCCCTTCAACTTAGGTGGCATATTTCTGTCACAGAAGATAGCGGAAATTTCTCGCCACTTCATCCACCCTACGCTTACGCAATGATTGATGTCGTCATCACAAGTTGCTTTGCTATTGATCATAGATCCCAGATATTTGATCTTTTCGCACTTGGGAAGCACTGTTCCATTGAAATAAATGTCTGGAATAGGCCTGAGTGGATCAGAGAACGGGCAGCACAAGTACTCTGTCTTTTTTGAACTAATGCGATACCAATTTCCCTCCAGAGCGTCCACCCACACATCAAGTGCTCGTTGCAGGGATGTAGGATCCTCACTTATGATGGCTCCATCGTCAGCAAAGAATAACTGATGTACCCTGGAGTCCATCACTTTACCTTCAAGCAGATAATCAAGGACTGTAATAAAGAGCAAAGGACTTAAGACGCTTCCTTGGTGCACCCCGACTTTGATTGGGAACTCTTCGGTTACTCCAGCGGGGCATCTTACTCTTGTCTTTGCTCCTTCGAACATGTCCATGATCATCTGTACATAGGTTTCTGGAACCCCTCGATGTCTTAGCGCCACCCGTATCAGATCTCATGGTTGCCTGTCGAATGCCTTTTCAAAGTCAACCAATACAATATGCAAATCCCTTAAGGAACCACGATGTTTTTCCATTATTATCCTTATACTTTGGATTGCATCTGTGGTTGATTTACCCGAGACAAACCCGCACTGATCATGAGATAGCCGTATTATTTTTCGCAGTCGGTCACCTAATACCCGCTCAACGATCTTCATGGTGTGTGACATCAGCTTGATCGAACGGTAGTTATCACAGTTTCGCGTATCACCCTTCACTTTGTATACAGGGAGAAGGTAACTTTCCCTCCATTGATTCGGCATTGGGTCACCTCTCACATATTTGGAGATATTGGTAGCTTGGTTTGCATCAGGAACCGGGGAAGATACTTTCTCCCGCTCCCCATACAGGCCCTCCGTACTCTCTGCTTGAAGCTGGGCGCACTTCTTCTTCGCTTTTTTCTTGCAACATCTGTATTCCATTTCGAGGCGAGCTTTTTAGTCACTATTATTAGGAGGGCACTTTGACCAAGCTTTGAAAGCCGCTTTCTTCTCATTTATCACTTTCTTAGCTTCATCACTCCACCACCATGTTTCTTTGGCGTGTTGATGGTGGCGTTTTGAAGCTCCCAGCAGTGATTTGACCTTCTTTAAGCAAGTTCGCTGTAGGGAATACCACATATTTTGTGCTCTGCACTCTTCATCCTCAGCTCCGTTTATGGTGTGAGAAGTAATTTTTCATTGCGAAAACAAAAGCCTCGCCTTTTTCTTTGTCCAGATTGTACCACTTGATTTTCTCAGAGTCCCTTGTTTGTTTGCTTTTCGTCGGCGTTTTCATAAAAATCTCTGTTAGCAGGAGACGGTGTTGCCGAGCGATTGCCTCTCCCAGGATCACTTTGCAATCTTTTACCCGAGGCTTCGTGAAACTGGCTACCAAATGGTAGTCAATCTGAGTTTCATCTCCACCACTGCTGTAAGTGATCAGGTGTCTGCTTTGTTTGATGAACATGGTATTTAACACTATAAGACCGTGGGATTTGCACATACTTAGGATGTCTTCACCAGGAAGGTTTCTGGTGCCATATCCTAGTCCTCCATGGCAGTCTTCATAGTCTTCGTTTGACTTCCCGACATGTCCATTCAAATCTCCTCCAACAAACAGAAGCTCTTCCTTTGGGATGTTCTTAAGGAGATTGCGGAAATCTACCCAAAATGCATCTTTATCTCTCTGATTGCACCCATTTTGTGAAGCATATGCACTGACAATATTCCACACCTTAAACTGAATAATAATATAAATTATTATACAGAATATTTTAGTGAAGCTATAATCACTTCATTGAATGGAACAACTCGCCAATAATTTAGTACAAGAGCGGAACAGATTTCTTTTCCTAAACTTAATATGCGTACAAGCGGTAAAAGACTCAGATCTCAGTTTGTAGTTCTTTATTGTATCAACCGTAAGTATAAACGGACTTAGTTTTTAATGGCAAAACTGCCTTTATGCCGTCCTCAGTTGAGAAGAAGATGATATCATGGCGTGGCTTGGGCATGCACACAACGCGGGATAGTTTCATATCTATAAATATACCTGAGTGATCTGTGTGATCAGTTTATACAGTTATCCGATGTCAATCTATATATTGAAGGGTCGTTTGCTGCTACGGGCATATGGCGTTGCTTCATATTGTTTGAGTATTGATTGATTGGCTTGTGCGTTGTTTGTATTGTTGCAGTGGTGTAGCTCGGTTATAACAGTAGTGAAGACAAGGAGTATTGACTAGAATTGTTACTGGGGACGAAACGTTATCATTATGAGCCTGAGTCCAAACAAGACTCTATGCATAACGCATACCACCACCCAAGAAATTTAAGGTGTCACAATCTGCTGGCAAAATCATGGCGACCGTTTTCCGGGGACTCCGAAGGGATCTTGTTGACAGATTATAAATACAAAGGCGTCTCCATAACCAGAGAATACTACGCTTCAATCCTAAAACGGTTGAAGGAAACCATCAAAGAAAAAAGGAAATGAAAATTAGCCAAAGGTGCCCTCCTTCTGCACGATAACGCTCCTGTTCATAAGAGTCGTCTCCGTTGGCTGCCCTGCATAAGGTGGGCTTCAATATTTTGGATCACCCACCTTACAGCCCTGACCTGGCTCCCATCGATTATTAACTTTTCTCAAAATTGAAAAAGGAACTTCATGGGAAGAAGTTTTCAAGCGATGAAAAAGTAAGGGACGCAGTTTCGGCTAACTTTTCGGACAAAGATAAAACTTTTTTTTTAGAAGGTATACAAAAACTAATTGAAAGATCAGAAAAATGTATTAGGGTAGCAGGTTAATGCACCGAAAACGGAAGACCCATACAAGAGAAAAGTGATCGTACTCCCATAACCGAAACGAAGATGACGCAAACAACACAGGAGTAATAAAATGACTGCAAATCAGGGAGAAACATGCAACACACCCAAAAGGAAAAGGGACACGATACCAAGGAATGCATCGGGTTCGACTCTGTTGGCCAAAGAGCTCCCACCACCCAAAAAGAAAACGGCGTCCGTTGAAAAAGGTGCTTCGAAAGATAAAGCTCAGAAGACGAAGAAAATAGGCACCCAGCCACTGATGAAAGGTAACAAAAAAAAAGAACCTGACTGGATTAAACAGAAGTGACAAGTAATAGATCGGAGAAAATCAAACCGGGCCAATGCGCTGGTTCTAAGAAGAAAGGGAAACCTAACGTATGCAGATATCCTACGAAAGGTCGAAAGCGACCCTCAACTAAAAAAATAAATAAATAAATATTTGGCTCAACAGCTCTTTAAGTGCCAGAGCCTAGCTTCTCGCAACCACTCATGTTGTGCGCGTTATATTTTTCACACGAATAGAAGGGACCTACAGTTTAGTGCCGTATCCGAAGGCAATTTGGTTTGAGAAGCTTTTTCGAGACAACAATACTCTCGAATGCTTGTCAGACGTTCGCGAGAGGTGGGACCGTGAAAAAAAAAACTTTTTTGGTGTTTTCTGAGATTCGAACTTGGAACCTCACGCGCAGTGATCCGACACACTAACCACTTACGCTACTTGGCACTTATGGAACTTGGCGAAAGTGTGAACCACATAAAAAAAAAAAACCGTGAAAGGAGACCTACTCATCAAACTTAATAGATCTGCTAACTCACAGGCAACAAAATTCGAAGAAAAGGTTAAAAGTATCTTGGTAGAAGAAAATCTTAACACACGAGTTATTAATTGAGGTGAAAGATCTCGATGAGATTACCGCCAAAGAAAACGTGTTTAATTAATGTGTTAGCAGAGAATTTCAAGAATGCTAGGGTCATATGGGCATTAACAATTAAGTCGCTTAGAAAACTCTACAGTGGTACCCAGACGGCAACAGTTAGCTTACTAGCAGAAGCAACCAGGAACTAGGCACAATAGACGAAGTTCGAATTTGATGGGTTTTGTGCCGAATTCGCGAGAAGCTAAACCCACTCAAGTGCTTCAAACGTTTGGATCTCGGTCATATAGCCAAAGCTTGCAAAAGCACAAGTGACTGGTGCAAACATTGTTTATGGTGTGGTGGAAGTGGTCACACAGCGAAGCTATGCAACAAGGAGCCAAAATGTCTACTCTGTCAAGGCAAGGAGGGTATTGATCCATACGAGGGAACTGCTGCTGAAACACTGAAAATACTACAGCTAAACCTAAACCACTGTGAGGCAGCCCAAGCCCTATTAACCCATTAACGGCCACTGTATTCAATTGAGTACACCCACGTGAGCCCCGTTACACAAAAAAAAAAAATTTTTTTTGGAAATTTTTTTAGTAACGTAAGAGAAATGGTTTTCAAATTTGAGATTATTATCTAATATTATACCGAGATACTTTACTTCGCCAACTTGTTCAATGATTTCTCCGTTTACATTTAAATTCACGTTACATTCACTGTTAAACACCATACATTTAGTTTTATTGGCATTCAGTTTTAGTTTGTTCATTTCGAGCCATTTATGCAAATTATTCAAGTCATATATAAGATTTCCTTTGAGCACATTTATATCTTTATCGCACACAAACAGTAAGGCATCATCTGCAAATAGTGAGATCTTGCAATATTTTAGAATTTTGACGATTTTATTAATATATAGCAGAAATAACAAAGGGCCAAATATGGTACCCTGGGGTACTCCAAAAGTCGTCGGCACTATTGTTGAGAGAGCACTTCCTATCTTGGTTCGCTGAGTTCTGTTATTAAGGTAAGACTTAAACCACCGATACTCACTGTCTTTGACACCATATTTAGATAGTTTTTCTAAAAGAATCTCACCGGTCAACGGTTTCAAAAGCTCTTTGGAAGTCAAGGAATACAGCTATTATTATATTGCCCACGTGTCTTTGCTCTTTAAAGTTCATGATAAGCCAATTCAAGGAAGTTTCACAAGAATGACTAGGACGAAAACCTGATTGGTTTTCCATTAAAATATTATTGCTCACTATAAAGTTAAAAAATTGATCATAAGCCGACTTTTCAATAATTTTTTCCACAACGGGTAGCATATTTATCGGCCTAAATCTTTCACAGTTAATTGTATCGTTTTCTTTGGGTATTGGAATTATTGTAGTTTCTTTAAAATTACGCGGAAATTCGCCACTACTAAAAGATTCATTAATAATTTTAACTATAACTGGGCCAATGACACTAAAACAATCAAGTAGAATTTTAATATTTAAATTCGTAGGGTCTTTTTTATTTTTTATTTTTTTACAAATATAATAAAGATCACGTGTGGTAATTTGACTAAAATTGAAATTTGGTTAGGTTTCTTGATAAACACTATAGTCCATATTTAATGACGGTATCGAATTACTTATATTATTTATGCTTTCAACAAAGTAAGAGTTAAACTTATTTGCAATTATCGTTTTATCACATTCTTTGCTATCGATAAACTGAATTTCATTTATTTCATACTTGTTTACTTTCAACACTAAGCTTTTTATGGCTGACCACATTTCTTTTTGACTTGCACTGTTTTCAATTTTATTGCAAATATATTTGCGTTTAGCTAAATGAAGTTTATTTTTATATAAATTTCTTAGTCTACGATATTCATACCAATCTTCTGCGTTGTTGAAAATTCTTGCTCGTTTATATGATCTAGTTTTTTGAATTTTAATTTGGTTAAGATCCGACGTGAACCATTTATTATTAAGGTCACCAATACGTTTTTTAACAGATTGCATTTGAACACATTCGACAAGGGCTTTTTGTATTTTTTCCGAAAGGACATGAAAATCACTTGTTACCATTTCAGCACATTTTTGACTTAACACGGATTTAAATACATCACTTCGGTATTTGAAAACATCATCTTATATTCATCGTTGCGCACACTTCTTTCCACAGGAACATTAATAACTAACGATTCATGATCACTGATTATAAGATCTTGCTCAATTTTCACGGTTACGTTTTTTTCTACCGGTACTAAAACATAATCGATTAGAGATCTTGTTGTTTCAGTAATCCTTGTGTATCCATTTACTATTTGTTTAATGTTATTCATCACGAACAGTTCATTTAAAGTCCTGGAGTATGTTGTATTTTCTAGTAAGTTAATGTTAAAGTCACCCATCATTATTAGGTTATTACAAGTAAGGAGCTTTTGATCCAACCAATTTGAAAGAAAATCACAAAAATCGCTTTCCGAACCACTAGGTGATTTATATAATATAGCTATAGTTTCTGCAAATTCATTTGAATATACTTCTACACTTAGTAGCCATATTTTCATTTGAACACTTGTTACTTCTAGCTCTCTGTATTGAAGATTTTTTTTTATATATAGAACTACACCACCAGTATTTCTACTAGTACGATCACATCTTAGCGGCGTCCAATAATTTACAATATTGATCTCTTTTTTTATTATATTTTTAGTTTAATGAGTTTCGGATAGAGCTACGACATCAGTCATTATTTATTACCACGGATTCAATTTCGTTAAAATTTGTCGTAATTCCTCGAGCATTTAGATAAAGGCACGAAATGTTTTTTAATTGCTAATATTCAGTCTTTTCTTTACGTACTTTGATATGCGTGTTGAAAACTGGGCACTCCTTATCATTTGCTTTATGATTGCAGTCATTGTCCATACCTAAAGAAGCGTTTAGCTTAGTACAATTGACACATTTCTTTTCACTGCTATTGCAATTTTTAACGTCGTGTTCACCTCCACATTTGATGCAAGCCGGTTTATTTTTACAATCACTTGCTTTATGGTTATAACCTTGACAATTAAAACACCTCCTTACGCTAAAGTACTCTCTGACATAGCATTTCACCCATACTACTTTAATAACATTCATTTCACTTATTTTTTTGAAACTCTCACTGTCAACTTCCATCACTACATTAAGATTTCTCCACCTGTTTTTATTTTTAAATGATTTAATTATCTTTAATTCAGAGTTACATAGTTCAGGGTTTTGTTTTTGTATCTTCCCAACTATTCCATCTAAACTTTCATCGTTTTCTAAACTCATCACGCATATTGTTGGCTTGATCATTTTAGGCACTTCAACTTTATAACCGTCATTTAATTTATTTTCAATTTCCTTTTTTAGTTTCTCAGAAGATTCTTTATCATCACATTTAATAATTATACCACCATTATTTTTATTGACAACTCGATTGATGTTGAGATAGGTCGGATCAATGTTTCTTTTTAATTCCTTTCGCGTTTCTTCTGATTGTTGCTTTTTCTTAGGGTAAACAATAACAGTTCACTTTTATTTACTTTTAGTGATGGTTGTTTTAGTATTGACGCATATGAGGTTGTTTTATTCCCGCTATTTTTCATTTCCCGCACTATATCATTTTTTATTTCACGCACACTCTCCAGTACAACGTGGTTATCTTTAGTTATCTTTCCCACGTCATTACATAGTTTTTCGCTCTGCTCTTTAAAACTCTCACTAAATGTACTCATTTTTTCAATTTCCTTTACACTCTTCTCACATGATTCTTGTGCATTTCTCATCGCTCTAAGTCTAGTCATATACGTAGATTCGATTGCCTGCAATAAAGTTTTGATCTCTTTTTCTTTCTTTTTTAGTGCTTCGCCGAATTCGCTCTTATACTCTTCTAAATATTTACTGTTTTTTATAACTACTTCTTGCATGTCTTTTAACACCAAGTCAACATTTGATATATAGAGCATGCAATCATTACACATAAACCGAATCATCGGGGAAGTATCAAACACATCGCTACTATACCGATCGAGTCCGCTACACGTTAGAGTGAGATGGTAACTTTTACCACACACACCCATGCAGGATATTCCCGACTCTCCACTAATATTTTTTGTGCATTTAGTGCAATTTTTCATTTTAAAACAATAAAGCTAATAAAGGCATTTATTATTTTTATCGCGATTTTTAGTGATTGCCGATTCACAAATGAACGCGTAAGATGCGCACGATATATGAATTTTCAATAGAAAGAAAATGTTTGGCTGTTTAATGAAACCACGTACACCAAAAAAAACTACGTCTGTGTCTTTCGACAGTCTATATAGTCTGGTACCATCTTATATGGCGTTTTTGAAACTTTGGGGCGGGTTACGCCTCTACGGTAAGGGAGCGCGGAAAAAAGTAGCAGATTCGTGCTCAGCGTGAGCTAATCTATCGGACTAAATAAAAATAAATGAAATTTTCGACATTTCCAGTAAAGTAAAATCTAGCCCACTTAGTTTTTGATTTACCCGCCTATAAAAAATGATTTTGGCCAAACCCATAGAGATCGCAAATGGAAAGTTTAAATGAGTATAGAGGACGAATCTCTCTATAACATATGGTATATAAAAAAAAAACCATTTATTGAGTTATTCAAAAAATAAAAAAAAATTACATTCGGGAATCTAGATATCCGCTGTTTATCGACTTCGAGAAGGCTTTCGACAGCTTGAATCGGGATGCTATCTGGTTGGCCTTGCGCAGAAGAGGCATCCCAGAAAAAAGGCTGCATACGAGGGCGGTAAGTGTCATGTTTTACACAATGGCAAGGTGTCGAAGTCCAAAGTGGAGTACGTCAAGGATGTATACTTTTTATAGAGTTATTTACATCTCGGTAGATACCTGAGATTTACCTATCTGATGTGAATTTCTACGAGTGGATTAGTTAGGATTGATGGAAGGTAATAATTGAATTCGTTGGACTATGACATTCGTTGGACGGTGACCAGACTACACAACAATATTCCACTAATGAACAAAACATAGTCTTTAAAGTATAAGCATCGTTAAATGCAACAGAATTCGGTCTAATAAAACCTAACATTGAATTACCTTTGCAGACAATCTAGTCAATATGAGCACTAAAATCAAACTTATTTTCAAAGATTACACCAAGATCTTTGACTTGATTTACCCTGAGCAAACATCTATTAAAAAAAGTGTAGTTACAACTGATGACGTTACGTAATCTGGTTGCACTAAAGATTTTACATTTAGAAAAGTTCAATTCAAGATGAGTATAATTACACCATGTAAGAAAACAATCAATATCGGACTGCAAGTTAATGCAGTCATGCATTGAAGCAACAGAATGGAAAATCTTTACATCATCAGCATACATAAGACATCGAGAAAACTTAAATACTGAAGGTATTTATAAAAATAGTAAAAAGAAGTTCTGATCTTTCAATTAGTTTATGTACACCTTCTAAAAAAAGTTTTATCTTTGTCCGAAAAGTTAGCCGAAACTGCGTCCCTTACTTTTTCATCGCTTGAAAACTTCTTCCCATGAAGTTCCTTTTTCAATTTTGAGAAAAGATAATAATCAATGGGAGCCAGGTCAGGGCTGTAAGGTGGGTGATCCAAAATATTGAAGCCCACCTTATGCAGGGCAGCCAACGGAGACGAGTCTTATGAACAGGAGCGTTATCGTGCAGAAGGAGGACACCTTTGGCTAATTTTCATTTCCTTTTTTCTTTGATGGTTTCCTTCAACCATTTTAGGATTGAAGCGTAGTATTCTCTGGTTATGGAGACGCCTTTGTATTTATAATCTGTCAACAAGATTCCTTCCGAGTCCCCGGAAAACGGTCGCCATGATTTTGCCAGCAGATTGTGACACCTTAAACTTCTTGGGTGGTGGTGTGCGTTATGCAGTCTTGTTTGGACTCAGGCTCATAATAACGTTTCGTCCCCAGTAACAATTCGAGTCAATACTCCTTGTCTTCACTACTGTTATAACCGAGCTACACCACTGCAACAATACAAACAACGCACAAGCCAATCAATCAATACTCAAACAATATGAAGCAACGCCATATGCCCGTAGCAGCAAACGACCCTTCAATATATAGATTGACATCGGATAACTGTATAAACTGATCACACAGATCACTCAGGTATATTTATAGATATGAAACTATCCCGCGTTGTGTGCATGTCCAAGCCATGATATCATCTTCTCAACTGAGGACGGCATAAAGGCAGTATTGCCATTAAAAACTAAGTCCGTTTATACTTACGGTTGATACAATAAAGAACCAGAACCTTACGTTCCAATAAAAAAAAAGGTGATTTTGCCTAATGCAAACGTTACTCCTTCTACCCCCTTAATCATTTCCTCTCCCACTGTGCCGTCCACCACTGACAACTCCTCATTAACGAGTAATGCGGTGTGCAATCGTGCAGCTAGCTCTGCCATTTCGGTAGCTAGTTCTGCTATTTCGGCAGCCAATTTGCCGTCTTCTCATGACAGCACTTTAAGGGTTGTTCCACCTCCATTTGTTGTGTTCTTGTCTCGTTTAGAATACGGAACTAAGTCGACGGATATAATGAATTATTTGTCAAATAAAGGCATTGAAACTAATAACATTAGGTGCCATAGTTTAACACCAGCCAATCTAACTGGACGATTATCAGCGTCGTTCAAAATAATTGCTCCGTCTTCGGTTGGGAAGACAATTGTGAATCCAAGTTTTTGGCCCATTAATATGATAGTTAAGGAATTCACTAACCGTCCAAGCACTAAAAGCAATAAGCCAAAAAACTTAATGAAATAGCCTTCTATTACCAGAATGTTAGAGGGCTAAGAACTAAATGTACTCGGATCTTATTAAATATGCTTTGCTCTTCTTCAGACATTATTATACTCACTGAAACGGGCTTAGATGACTCTTTCACCAATGCCGTTATTTTTCCCCAAAATGTCAATGTTAATCGTTGCGATAGGTCACCAGATAATAGTGATTACAAAAGATTTGGTGGTGTTCTAATTGCAATCAAAAATGCCTTTCAGTCTTTTGAAGTAGATCTCAATGATTTTTCAGATATTGAAATTTGTTGTAGTAAAATTGTCTTGTCAACCTCGACTAACATTTTTATAGTATGTGTATATATTCCGCCTAAGTCCTTGTTACCTGTTGTAACAAGGTACCTTGAAGCATTTCGCTTTATTGAAGGTCTCATATCCACGTCGGATTTATTTTATTTTTTATTAAGGCGAACCCCACATGCGGATCAGTAGAAATGCGGTGAAGTGGGAGGGTTGTGATCCCTTGTTTTCGGATCATGGCCTCGCTGATAAAAGGAAGAAGAAGAAGGGGACTTCAATCAAACTAAAATTGATTGGATCGGAAATCATTGATACTGTCCAATACCTCGGTCTTCTTCAACTAAATCCGGTTAAGAATCATCAAAATCGTACGTTAGATCTTATCTTCTCTAATAACAACGATGAAAGTTTTGTTACTAAAGTTTCTCACCTCTCGTTTCCGAAGATATTTACCATCCTTCCCTAATCCTTTTTTGCAACTTGAATGTTAATGAAGCTAAATCCTTTAACTTTTATAAATTCGTTTTCAAAAATGGTAATTACATTGATATATGTGAGGAGTTGAGCAATTATAACTGGGTCCCACATCTATCGTTAGATATTGATGATTTATGTTCAGAATTCTATCGGGTTATTACTAAAATAATTTTTAGTTTTATTCCTGTAGTTTTAGTCAAAAACTCTACTCTGGGGTCTTGTCCATGGGACAATGAGATAACCCGCAATTTAAAAGTACTTAAAAATAGAGCTTATAGGATATGGCGCTGTAGCATGGAGGATGAGGACTTTGTGTTATACAGAAAACTAAAATCCAAATTTAAAATTTCTTTACACAACTCGTATTTGATTTATTTAAATGAAATGCAAAACTCTTTCAAATCGAGTCCTAAAAAATTGTGGCAATTCATAAATACTAAAAATAAAAGTGACGGTTACCCTGCCTCATTTTCATTTAATGGACAGGCAATGGATACACCTATTTCTATCTGCAACTCGTTTGCATCCTTTTTCCAGTCAGTCTATTCAAAAGTGGACTCAAATATTGACAATTCATTTTTTAGTTACCTTGGGAATGCACCTCTTTCCGCGTTCCATAACATTGAGATTTCTCCCGATAGTACTTTAAAAAGCCTAGTCGAAATGGAACTCAACTTTAATCCTGGCCTTGATGGCCTGCCTTCTGGTTTCTTAAAAATGTGTGCTATCCCATTACATGGAATATTATGCCACATGTTCAACTTATCATTAAAATCAGGTATTTTCCCATCTGTATGGAAAAACTCTTTTATTATACCACTTTTTAAAAGTGGTAGGAAAAACAAAGTTGAGAACTACAGGGGTATATGTAAACAATCGTCAATCCCTAAATTGTTCGACAAATTAGTTTCTGAAAATTTGAATTTTTATTGCAAATCTTTATTGTCCAACAACCAGCATGGTTTTGTAAAGAAAAGATCCACAGTGACCAATCTGCTTGAGTTCACAAATTTCGTGATATCGGAAATTAGTAAAGGAAATCAAGTTGACGAATCTACACTGATTTCAGTAAAGCGTTTGACCGTGTTGACCACAAAATTCTGCTTTATAAACTGGACAAACTAGGATTTCCATGTTCCTTTTTACGCTGGTTATCATCCTTTTTATCGGAAAGATGCCAATTTGTCAACTTTCGAAATCACATTTCTAGTAAAATTTGTGTGACATCTGGGGTTCCCCAAGGTAGTCACATTGGTCCTATTTTGTTTATCCTCTTTGTAAATGATGTAGTCTCATTTTTGCCGGAACGCAACATTCTAATGTTTGCTGATGATTTTAAAATTTATTTATCAGGCAATGAGTATCATACATTTCAACTCTTAAACGAGTATCTTTTTAAATTTCATCTATGGTGTTCAAAAAATTATCTCTCCCTTAATGTTGCCAAATGTTCAGTAATTACTTTCTCACGACGTATTTCGCCCATTTTATATAATTACTCACTTGGTGGTGAAGCCGTGTCTCGTGTTACCTTAATAAAGGATCTAGGTGTATTGTTAGATACTAAGTTATCATTTAACAATCATATAGACCACATTATAAATATGGCTAATCGATCTTGGGGAAGAATAAGGCGTTATGCCGGTGAATTCTCCGACCCTTATGTTATTAAATCACTATACCAAGCATTTGTTAGGTCTCTGTTGGAATATGCATCAGTTATTTGGTGTCCGTATTACAAGTTCCATATAACCAGAATCGAAGCTGTCCAGAAAAGATTCTTGAGATTTGCTTTACGTGGGCTTCCATGGTCTGACATTTACAACCTCCCGTCCTATCAATCAAGGCTAAAGTTAATTAACCTTGACTCGCTTGAGGATAGGAGGATGGTTGCTAAAGTGGTTTTTGTTCACAGAGTGCTTACAAATGATATTGATTCCTCTGGAATTTTGAACTGTATTAACATTAATGTCCCATCGACCAATCTACGTAATAATAGATTTTTTACTATTACACATTCGCGCACTAACTACGGTCGCTCATCCTCTATTAATGGATTATTGATAACTTACAACGCTAATGCTATTTTGATTGATTTTAATATATCTTTGGTATCTCTTAAAAAGAGATTGATAGGTAATATTCAGTCATGATTGCTAACTCTACGGATATGCTTCAAAATGTTCTTGTATTTATAACATATCTTATTTGATTCGTTTTGTATATCACTTTATTGTTTTTATTTTTTTTTATTTATACTTTTGTAACTAAGTCTAAGAAAGTAATTGCTCTTTGTTGACAAAAATAAATAAATAAATAAATAAATAAATAAAACTACAAACTGAGATCTGAGTCTTTTACGCATATTAAGTCTAGGACAAGAAATCTGTTTGTATTTGTATTTGTATTTATTCATTTATTTAGCATACATATATGTATTTCGTGCTATTTTTTATATGTTTATCTATAATCATATCTAAAAATTATTTGGTACAAATTGAGTAGCATTGCGTTTAAAAATACAAGCATTTGTTTCTAATTTTGTGTCTTCAGGCAAAGTGTTGAATATTTGAAAACCTTTAAATACAATACTATTTTGAGTTATTTAACTTCTGTAATTTGGCAATCTGTGGGCGCCGTGGCGTAAGTGGTTAGTGTGTCGGATCACTACGCATGAGGTTGCAAGTTCGAATCCCAGAAAACACCAAAAAGTTTTTTCACGGTCCCACCTCTCGCGAGCGTCTGACAAACATCCGAGAGTATTGTTGTCTCGAAAAAGCTTCTCAAATCGCCGTTCGGAGTCGGCATTAAACTGTAGGTCCCTTCCATTCGTGTGAAAAATATAACGCACACATGAGTGGTTGCGAGAAGCTAGGCCCTGGCACTTTAAAGAGCTGTTGCGCCAAATATTGGCAATCTTATATTAATATTGCTTCTTAAATTATATGGCTGTACATCAGCAACATATCTAATTAAATTATGGAAATACGTGGGCATATTGCCCATCCTTATCTTTTGTATAATCATAACAACATCTAACACAATTTTTGGCTTAACACTTAACCAATTTAAACGATTTAACATACTTAAAGTGCTTGTGTAACGATTACAGTTTAATATAGCTCTCATAACTTTGTTTTGCAATTTTTGTAATCTATATATTTCACTATTATTTAACAAAAACAGGACCGTGGAACAATATTCAAAATGTGGTTTAATAATGACACTGTACACTCTCATGGACGCATTTATATCTAACTTATTTTTAATTCTACGAAAAAAGTTTACTTTTTTTGACACTTTTTTTACCACATAGTCTAAATGCCTGTCAAATTTTAGCTCGCTGTGACGCTGTCTATAATGATACCTAAGTATTTCATTTGATTAACTT
The DNA here is from genome assembly GCA_945910035.1 of Brachypalpus laphriformis. Taxonomy (NCBI): domain Eukaryota; kingdom Metazoa; phylum Arthropoda; class Insecta; order Diptera; family Syrphidae; genus Brachypalpus; species Brachypalpus laphriformis. The sequence continues at coordinate 122,876,886 of OX246756.1, forward strand.
GTTCTATAATTTCTGCATCAATATTTAAATTTAGGTTGTAATGCGATTTAAAAATCATGGCTTTCGTCTTCTGTGCATTCATCTTTAATTTGTTTGCCTTACACCAGTTTCTAATGTTATCCAAGTCCTCTTGTAGGTTTCTCTCCATTTGAACTGCATTTTTACCCGATATATACAACAGGGTATCATCAGCAAACGGCACTATATCGCAATGTTGAGTTATTCTGCTCACATCATTAATATATATATTAAACAGCAGAGGCCCAAGTACCGATCCCTGTGGTACGCCCAGTGAGGTTGGTATTTGATTCGGTACTGTACCGTTCACAGATATCCTTTGCGTTCTTCCGCCAAGGTATGACTCGAACCACTGAAGCTCAACATCACGAATGTCGTACTGCCGCATCTTATTTATCAATATACCTCTGTCTATGGTCTCAAAAGCCCGCTTTAAGTCTAAGAAGACGGCTATTATAGTTTCGCCGACCGCAAGAATCTCTTTCCAATTTAGGAGCACGTAGTTTAGCGCAGTTTCACAAGAATAATGTGTTCTGAATCCGAACTGATTCTCCATGACGAGGTTATTTTGGTCAACATATTCTTGTAGCTGCGTTTGCACAATCTTCTCAATGATCTTTTCGTATAGTGGTAAAGATTTTACCGGCCGAAAGTCCTCACAACGTTTTCACCACTTTATCTTTTCGATCGGTATCACCATCGACTCCTTCCAAGAATTGGGAAAGCATCCAGAACTTAAAGATTTATTTTTTATGTGAGTGAATCTACTACCGACAATCTCAAATGCGTCTATTAATACTTTAGGGTTCATTAAATTAAGATCTATTTTTTGTTTCATTACACTTATTACTTCTAGTATATCCAAAACACTAACCGGGATAAATTTAAAGCGACACGTAAATTCTTCGATTCTGTTTACATATTGAACAAATTGGATTGACTGATTTATTTCTTTAACACTATTGACAAAGTACTCATTAAATTTGTCCGCAACTAGTTTTGTGTCCTTAACTTTAGCTCCATTAAATATAATTTCACCTTCTATTTCAGCTTTCTTTTCTCAAAGCACATACCTTTTTAAAACTATCCACATACATTTCTGAATGGATTGTCTGCTCTTGTACTAAACTATTGGCGAGTTGTTCCAATCAATGAAGTAATTATAGCTTCACTAAAATATTATGTATAATAATTTATATTATTCAGTTTAAGGTGTGGAATATTGTCAGTGCATATGCTCCCCAAAATGGGTGCAATCAGAGCGATAAAAATGCATTTTGGGTAGATCTCCACAATCTCCTTAAGAACATCCCAAAGGAAGAGTTTCTGTTTGTTGGAGGAGATTTGAATGGACATGTCGGGAAGTCAAACGAAGACTATGAAGACTGCCATGGAGGACTAGGATATGCAAATCCCACGGTCTTATAGTGTTAAATACCATGTTCATCAAACAAAGCCGACACCTGATCACTTACAGCAGTAGTGGAGATGAAACTCAGATTGACTACCATTTGGTAGCCAGTTTCATGAAGCCTCGGGTAAAAGATTGCAAAGTGATCCTGGGAGAGGCAATCGCTCGGTAACACCGTCTCCTGCTAACAAATTTTCAATCGCTAAATTTCTTTAGGATCTACGTAAGTTCTCCTTTTTCTTTTCTCTTAAGCTCATTTTCTTGAGGTTTTGTCACATGGTGGGTATACGATCGACCGGTGGTATATTTACTTTTACTATAACTTCCGTTTTGTGGACCGATTTTGATGACTTTTTTTATAATTTTAAAATTTGGATACTCCATTCCCGAAATTTTGGTGTTATTCTATATAGCCTTTTTGAAGCTATGGGGGCGGGTTACGCCTTTCGGGTAAGAGAGCGCAAAAAAAATTGCTCAGCGTGAGCTAATCTATCGGACTAAACAAAAAAAAAGTTTAGTTTTCGACATTTCCGGTAAAGTAAAATCTAGTCGCCTTGCAGAACTCCGAACAAGAGGGCGCACAGGCGTAGTTGACGCCCTATGCCCCCGAGGGGTTAAAGGATCTAAGTATTCTGGAGTATCCTTCGTCCTTGAAAATAAAAATTATGCTGAAATCTTAAGTTCGTTTTTTTCTTTAATCCAGCAAGGTATAGTTTACTAAATTCTCATGAGCCGAGCGAAAATTATGTTTTGAAATATAACTGTAAAATGTTCGTATAAAAAGCAGACGCACGTATCTTTATAAAATGAAAAGCTTCTGCTGCCACAGAACATAATTCTCTTCTCAGCTTAAAAAAAAAAATATATATAACTAAATCGCAAGGAGTTGCAACTACTATAGATCAAGCTAGACTTAGTGATAATAAAAGAAAGTATACGTACTGCTGCATTTCCCATCCATAATGCATTGCATAAGACCCCAAGCACAGCCCAAAAACAGTTTTTTTCCAATTCCTTTGTAAAATCGATATGAGTTTCATTTTCCGCTTTTCTAATGACTTGCAAATTGAATTATCAGCTTACAGCCAATAAACCAACTTCAAGAGATTACTCTGAAAGAAAAACCGAATTTAGCTTTAGTGGATACCTATATGTATACATATTACCTACGTAATAGCTGCGCATTCCAAATTGTAGCAAAATGTTTTTAATTATTTCAAGTTTTTGGATCATGTAACACAAATCTTAATTCGAGAAAACCAAATTTAAATGCTGGACGTTCTAATAATCCCATCCGCTTTTACATACCACAGGGCCAACCACATGGACAAGCACAGAGACTTTCTCTCCTCTCATAATGTTCTCTGGCAAAAATTATCTCTCACACACCAACAAAGTGTCATTTGAAGTACCTATGCCTATTGCATATGCAGAATGTTCATCTCCGAAAAATACTTGTTTGACTTCAAAATCTTCGTCAAGAATCGGATACTTACGGCCATATTATTCACTCCAGGGGCCTCACTCTGTATTGCTACTCGAAAGTCGAATTTTTTCGAAAGTGTTTTGCGATTCTAATCTTAGCCGGCAGAAAACAGAATTAAATGGAAATATTGCCAACTGGGGCTATGAAATGTGCGAATCTAGCTTCGAGTATCGAACGCTGAAATGTCACTTTGAAGCAAATTTCGTTCCAAAGAATTTTGTGTTTTATTTATATTTGAGAAAGGAAGTTAAATATATGTTAAGAAATGGAAATGGATGCTTTCGAATTGTGGTTTCATCAAGATGACACACAAGGAGAAAGAATAGAACGCAGGCGAATTAGAAATAGGTCGAATATAATGGAGCTAAGTGATAAAAAGTAGAACAAAAATATAACAGTGGTTGGTTCAACCCGAAACTGAGCATTAAGCGGGAAATACACGATACAACCGTCGTACCGACATCGGCTTACTGTTGTATGCAGCTCACACATACAATTTGCATACGACTTACGTACAACCAGGCATTTTATTCAGCCATTTTACACATACACACCATATAATTTCCATACAGTTTGTGTATGTTACAGCGGTTGTACAGTCAAGACCATGCGACCATACGATATCGGTACAACGGTCGGTGAATACACACGGCACAATTATTGTATACAACACCAAACCTGTGGAACCGTTCGTAGAACAGTTGTATCGTGTATTTTCCACGTTACTCATTCTATCCACTGCTACCTTTAAGAGAAGTTAAGGTGGAGCATTTACATTTGATTTTTGGTGGACTGCCCTCATGTTCTAAAGTACGTTTTAATCAAGTAATTTCACAAAACTATTTTATGTATATCACTTTCATTATATTTTAGTTTAAAAATAACATTTTATGTCATAAAATGCTCACATTTTAAAAGAAACACAATTGCTTACCTCAACATCCGCAAACCAAATAGCAATAGAACAAAATGATGCGAATTCGAATTACTTTGACATTTCGTTTAGCAATACAGAGTGCCAGATTTGCGATAAGAAATTGACATTGAAGTTGGCAACAAAAGTTTGTTCGATTGTCATAAATTTGGATTTGCGAGTCGAATTACAGAGAGGCAATTCTGCGAATTCGAATGATTTGACTTTAGAGTAGCAATACAGAGTGAGGCCACAGGAACGCATGGGAAAAGACCAATCCTGCTAGTTGTAGCTAATTTCTGCCCACTTAACGAGTATATTCGCCAAAATGTCTCTTTTTTTTAAGCCGAAAATACTTGCGGAAATCCACTTCATCGTAATCTTCGACGCAGGTCCGCTTATGCATTCGATACATTCGACGAGGAGGAGGGTGGTTCACCACCTGCTGTTCTATCAGCTCTTCCAGAAATTCATCTTCTGAAAATCAACACATCAACATTTCATCAATTTCACGAATGAAATGGTTCACGGTTTAAATCCTGACGTCAGCAAGCATTTATTTCTCATGAAATATATAAAGTTAGTCAGATCAATTGCAAAAACTGAACATTACTGCAAAGGCATAACACTGGCACTAGCTTGGTTATATGGCTGGAAAAATTGTTCGCTTTGTTGATGATGATTTGCTTATGACATCGGTTATCGGGGAAAAAAATACAGTAAATCAGAAGCGAAGACAAAAAAATATCAAAAATTTCCCAGTTATCTGGACGCCACCCCCGGAGTTTTTCTGAAGCATAAGCAACTGAGCTAAAAAAAAATCACTATACCAAAACCTTTCTCTCTCATTATCTATCTTTCCAACGCCCACACTGTGTGTAAACATATATGCATAATCCCTTGAGTGCGCGCAAATTATATAAAAAAAAGGTGCACGATGCCACTACGAGGAGGATAAGATGGCCGTCCTCCCTGTGGGTCTTTACCCACCCAACCTATGTGCAAGTGACCGCGTAATATTATGTTTGCACGCGTTAGAAAGCCCTATGCTTTCATTAACGCCAACTAGGACCAAAAAACTTAACCTTTGAAATGAAAAAAATAAAGGGAAAGCTCTCTCTCCCCTTTCTCCTTTTTTTTTAATTTATATATAACTTTTTCTTATTTTTTTCTCTCTTTTTTTTTTCCTTACTTTTTTTTTTTTAAACAAATGCACCTTTGCGTAGCAAACCACGAGCAGACAAAACTACTTTTTCCCAATTCCCCTTAATTACACATAATCGTAAAATTTTGTTTTGTGATTTGTAATTTTGTTTTCTTCTGTTGTTCGGGGCTGCAGACGCCCGAAAGGTTGAGGAGGAGGACGATGGCACTTCGGGGTTGGTTCCTTGCACCCGAGGACTTGGGAGTCAGTTTTTTTTCGCTCGATAACGTGGGGGTCATTTGCACGTGTCACTGGTGGCACTGACTAGGCGTCACAAACTTTTTTTTTTATTTGGTTTTTGTTTCTTTATTATTTTATTTCTCCTTTTTTTTGTTTCCACTTGTGGTTTTTAGGTTATTTTTATTTATATAGATAGATTATAGGTTTATTTATACTGTTTTTTTTATTACGCTTTGACGTTTTTAGGATTTTAGCCTGTGTACTTGAGTGGTCAAGGTAACGGTGGACTCCCTTTTCCCCATCGCATGACTCTTCCATCCCTACGACCACAGCCTTCTAGAGATATCTGAACTAAATGTCAAGACCCACTATTTTTTTTTATTTCTCTGCCCTGCTCTGAACTTTGCAGAGCACCGCCTTCTGCGAATAAAAAAATGTCAGATGTGACTCGAACAAAACATATGTGCTATGAAATTGTGTTTTAATCCAAGTTAAGGTATAATACTTAAAATGGTCTCCGAAGGGCAGTTTAAATTTGATCGGGTTAAACGCCAACCAGGTTTATACAACTGGGTTTAAGTTTGGGTTTAACGAGTGAATATTATGAACCTAGGTTTAATTTTCGAGTTAAACTCACATTAACCCGGATGTAAATTTTAACCCGGGTTAAAGTGACTGAATTATATGGCCGTTACAGATTTCGGGGATAATTGTTGAATTATCTTGCCAACACTTTTTTATTAACGCACTGTACCAACGTCAACGACAGTTTGTCAACATTTCCTCAATTGAACTTTTAGCGGATTGACGTCTATGCTGTCAAAATGTTCTGTAGGCCAGCTGCCATACTATTAGTACCGGGAATTGTGGCAAAATTATTTTTTTCGTGATTAACACGCATCTCATATTTTGATAAATCTTCCCTTTCGCGTTACTATTGTAAAAGTGAAATAGCAATTAGAACTACTATATTATGTGAAAAGAACGTCAACAAAATTGTAGCGAAACAGCTAGCCATGGACGTGTTGGTATACCCCTCGCATGGTTTGCTTTTCTTGCAATACAGTTGGGATTTTCGCGTGTTTTGAAGTGCCGCCATATTAAGTGTTTGCGCAGTGGATACTTAATGGATGCGTAGGAATTAAAAAAGAAAACAATCGAACTTACAAATAAATTTGAGGAACAAATTCAAAATTATTCGGAAGTTCAACGAAATGTGCTGGACGTTTTCAAAACATATTTATTTAGCCACAACAAATGAAAGGGTTGAGAGTAAGATTGATTGACTTCTGATTTAGTTAAGGTTCTAATGTTTTAAAATTCGAGATCTACTAACCAAAAAGCCACACAAACAACGAAAATATGATTTGCACCAGAAGGAAATGTCGGAAGAAGAACATAGTAATGTTTTAGGCCCAACGGATGATAATATGAAAGTAATACAGATAGTACAAACGATATTCTCGCGCGAAGACAATTTTCAATCACATTGGCTTTTCTATGACAATAAATAAAAGCCAAGGTCAAACATTTAATTTAGTTGGACTTAATCTGAAGAGTCAAGTATTTGCATATTAATCTGTTGTTCTTTTTTTATAATTTCATGTGCACTTTGGAAATTTCGAAGTATGTGCAGCAGCTACCTGAAGTGAATCGCCGATATTACATGCAGAAAATATAGAAAATTGCGCTCAAGGATCCTTTCCTCCTCATATATCAGGATAAGTCTTTGCCTTTGAATGTTGCGTATTTAAAAGTAATAAATTATTAATTGCTGTCCAGGAATGCGGGGATGAGGACTCCTATTAATTCCACCAAGGCTAGGAAGGTGAGAAGCTGTACGATGGAGGCTGGGTGCAATCCGTGGCAATCCTTTCGAAAATTATTTCCTTTCCTTTTTTATTCAAAATTTTTATATTTATTAATTATTACCTTGTTTTAATAATATATATAAATATTATCCATCAACAAAATAAAACATTAAATTCATTTACAAAACCGTTTCTTATTTGTTATATTTGTTACTGGTCGGTGGTTGTAATTGAGGGGCAAACATTGACTAAGCCACAGCAAAGTTTTACTATGCTCTTTGTTCTCGATTAGGGAAAATAAAGCGCACGCTCATACGTTGAAACTCACACGTTTATTTCTATAAAGGTTGTAATAGATTTCACAAGATTTCATGTAAACGTATATAGAATACTTACCGCGGTTTGCACCTCTTCCCTTGGCTTCGAGATCGAGAATAAATGTAAAAGCCGGAAACAAAATGGCTGGCCATTGGAAGAAGAGCCGCAGCAAGAAAAGTAATGCCAACTCAAATTATATTCGTATTGTCAAATAGATGGTGCTTTCGGATTAATGGGTTTTCCACATCCGCGCTCCCGTGAATCGGTCCGATTCACCATCGGCTTCCACATCCAATACGGCCAATCTTGAAACTGGACGAGATAGAACTCCTGTGTTCGTCTGCACCTCGGCTCGTCTGACGACTCCATCTGATCCCTGATGTACACGTTGAACTCTGGCTCGCTTTCACTGTCGCCTGGGTATGTTGGGGTCACATATAAAAACCAGATCTCCGACCTCGACTGGCTTCGTCATTCGGCACCACTTAACTCGCCGTGTCAAAGTTGGAAGGTACTCAAGTACCCATCGCTTCCAAAACCTGTCCCTCAATTGGCGGGCGACTCTCCACTGCTTCCTTAAGCAGCATAGCTTCTCGTCTGGTTCCAGCATCCTAGGTGTCTGCGCTGTGTTAGCTGAACCCAGCCGAAAATGATTGGGAGTAAGCGGCTCCTCCTGGTCGACCGTCACTGGTAGGTGGGTTAGCGGTCGAGAGTTTACCACATTCTCTGCCTCAATTACCAAGCACTGCAGAGTGTGCTCTCGTGGCGAAGCCTCCTTGAGCGTGTGTCGCAGAACACGCTTCACACGCTGCACCATGCGCTCCCAGGCACCTCCTTCAGACGGATTGTTTGGACAATTGAAGCGCCAGTCGATCCCCTTCGCTGACAGCTCGTCTTGGATCCGGTGGCAGCCGAAGACTTGAGAAAAACGCTTCGCTTCTTGGTCGGCACCGACAAAGTTCTTCCCATTGTCGCTGCGCATCCTTAGTGGCAATCCTCGGCGGTTAATGAAATTGCGTATAACCATGATACACGCATCCGTTGACAGGTCATGCGCTACTTCCAGGTAAATGGCTCTCACCGTCAAACAAGTGAATAGCGCTATCCACCGTTTCTCGATACGGCGACCAATTGAGACGGTGAGCGGACCGAAGTAGTCCAAACCGGTGTACGAGAATGGTTTCAAGTACGGCATGAGCCGGTCCTCTGGCAAGGCTCCCATCACTGGCGGGATCCAAATGTCTTTGCGAAGTCTGCAGACCCTGCAGTTGGCGACGACTTTCCGCATAACCTGACGCAGGCGGGGCACCCAGTACCTGCGACGTACCACGCAAATTGCAGCTTCCGTATTCTGATGCATCATCTTGTCATGGCAATGGGCGTTGTAAATCGGTGAACAGAAGACAGAATGATAGGTCTCCTGGCAGCATGCGTCAACCAGGATGTGGCATCAATACGTCCATAGACGCGGAGAACGTCTTCCTCGTCAAGGTACGGCATACGCTTAGAGAGCTCGTTCCCCTTTGGAACTGGTAAGCCACGCTGAATTAGACTTATTTCAGCGCTAAAGGCTTGGCGTTGAGCTTGGCGGCAGAGCTGTCTTTCGGCGGCATCCAACTCATCAGCTGTTAAGGCGTAATCCTTATTGCGATTGAAAACACGCAACACCCAGGCCGTAGTTCTAACGGTCCGTCTGAAAGAAGCAAAACAGTTCCAATCCATCAGGCTGTTACTTACCACGACGAGGGCGTATTTAGGGCGAAGCTCTTCCTCGACGTCGTAAGAACCTTGGACGTTGGCATTGAGTGGCCAGTTCTCCTCCGACTGTGACAAAAAGGCTGGACCATTCAACCACCGGGACGATGAACTAAAGTCAACCTGACTCTTAGCCCTCGTAGCGTCGTCTGCTGGATTCTCGGTTGTCGGCACCCACCTCCAGCTAGTCTGTTCCGTGGTCTCCAAAATTTCGGCGATTATATGAGCCACGAACGGCTTGTACCGACGGCTCTCACTGTGAATCCAATTGATCACCGTCGAAGAATGTCCTTCAAGCACGGTTGTCATGAGCCTTGAACCCAAAACTGCGGCCTGAAGCTCGATACGAGGCACGGTCAACGGCCTCAATGGAGTGCATTTCGTCTTCCCGCATATGAACTCGATCTCGACCACGTCATCCTGATTCGTTGCGCTCCAATATGCAAGGGCTGCAAAGGCATCCTCACTTCCGTCGACAAAAACGTGGAGGTGAAGATACTTAGGGGCACCACCTCGGAAGTAATATCGAGGAACTGTCATCTCGATAACGTTGGGTAACTGGAGGCGCCATTTGTTCCAGAAGGTGCAGATATTTTCCGGCAGTTCTTCATCCCACAGCAAGTCCCGACGCCAAACTTCACGCATCACCAGCTTCGCTGCTACCACGAAAGGGCCCAAGAATCCTAGCGGATCGAACACCGACATTACAATGCTGAGCAGCTCCCGTTTTGTGAGACGTCGGCATCCATCAATGACGTCCCTGCTCACTCGGTGGAACTGCAGCTTGTATTGGAATTTGTCCTTACCTGGCTGCCAGAACATTCCCAGGACCTTTCCGGCTTGCAGAAGAGTCTCTCCGTTAGCTGCTGCAGGACACTTCAAAGCTCGGAGGACGGCTTCTGAGTTCGAACTGAAGTTCCGCAACTCAAAACCAGCGGCCTTGTGTATTTCTCGAACTTGAGTTGAGATCCGGATTGCATGCTCGACGGATCCGAAGCTGTCGACGAAGTCGTCCACATAATGACAATCAGTGATGGATTTGATTGCACGAGGATCATATATGCTGTTGTGCTCTAAGGCGTTTTTGAGCTTGACGTGCTGAGCAGCACATGGCGAGCAGGCAGCCACAAACGTCATCACCAGCATCTCATAAATATCAGGCGGCTTGCTGTCATCTCCATCTCGCCACCAAAATCTTTGGGCGCTTCTATCCTCCTGGCGAATTCCAATCTAGTGGAACATCTCCTTGATGTCTCCACAGACAGCGACTGCTCCTTCTCGGAAGTAGAAGAAAACAGATGGCAGTGGCTGGTACTCCTGAGGACCCTTCAGTAGGTAGGAGTTGAGTGATACTCCATTCATCTCGGCGGCAGCGTCAAGAACTAGGCGAAGCTTTTGACGCTTGTTGGGGTTAACTACCCCGAAATGAGGCAAATACCACGTCCTTGGCCCCGTGACGGCGGCTTCTGCTGGCTGCAGCTTACGGGCATAGCCTTTGTCCACATAACCTCGCATAATCGATTTGTAGGCGGCGGTGAAGTCTTCGTTCCTCTTCATCTTGCGCTCTACTCCGACTAAGCGCTTCTGTGCCATAGAATAATTAGCTGGCAACTACATCATCAGCTTTCCACAACAAGCCAACCTCGAATCGACCGTTAATCCTCCTTGTAGTTGAGTCGAGAATGCTTCTGGCACGAATGTCTTTCTTGGATTCGACTGCGGGGCATGGTCTGACTCCAAAACTCTCCGTGCCGAAATAGTCATCAACCAGGTCATGTATAACGGCATCAGTGAACTTGGTGTAGGTCAGGAGGCACGCAGGTGTGCTCGTGTGCGCGATCATCGGCGTTGGACCAAACACGGCCCAACCAAGCTTCGTCCGCGTTGCATACGGTCCATGCTTACCGAAACTCCGTAGTTCCATCGTCATACCCAAATGACAATGATCGAGCCCGATCAAAAGTCTCGGAACAGCGTTGGAGTATGACTGCATAGGAAACTCCTTCAGGCGATTTGAAACTGCATTCAAATCCGACTCCTTGAGGCTTTGAGTTGGTAGCTTGAGGCCGGAAACACCATATACATGCTGAATGGCATACCTTTTCTTCAAACCTGCTCCACTCATCTGCAGGTCAACAACCAACGAGGGCTCCTGTGCTTGTTTTGCAGCAACCCATTGCATATTGAGCTGGCGCGGGCTACCATTGAGGCCCATCTCTTTAATCAGGTCCACATCCAACATCGAAATCGACGATTCCTCATCGAAAAGTGCATAAGTATTGATGGACTTATTTGGGCCGTGCAACGTCACTGGCAAAACACGAAACAAGAGCTTCCGGTCGTTGTTGGCAATCTCCTTTGTAGCTAGCACACTACCAGTGGTGGAACATGGAGGAGTTTGTTGACTCACTTTAGTCAACGGAGTAGGGTTAGGCAGGACATCATGTAGTAGCTTGTGGTGTCTTCTCTGGCATCCATTTGTAGCACAAATATTCTTCACACGGCAGCTACGAGTGGTATGCCCTTTCTTTAGGCTCGTGAAGCATAGACCATTTGCTTCACACTCATCCATCGTTCCTTCACCGTTGCTTTAACGAATTTTCTGCATTCATTGACCTTGTGTACCTCTTGACACAACGGGCATCTTGGGGATCTAGTTTCCGGGGGTTCCATAGTGTGCAACACCGGCAGGCGTCGCTTTGGCTCTTTGTCATCGTTATACTGGACGGAACAAATTAATCTGGCTACGTCAGAGAGCCAGTCACTGAAGTTGACGATCGTGGGGTATGGCTGGATCATTGTTGTGTATTTCGCCCAGTCCACTCGCTTGGTCATAGGCAGCTGCAAACTAGCTCCTTAAGCAGTGATGGGTTTGCAATGTGCTGATGGCCGTTGACAGATTGTAAAAACACTGCCAAGTTCCTCACCTTTGTTGCAAATGGAACGAGACGAGGCATATTGGATTCGTTGACGGGCTGTATCTCACGAACTTGACTGAGCTGGCTGTTGATGAGTTGTTCCGGGCGACCAAAACGAAAGCGCAATTCTTCCATGATAATTCCTACATTGTCCGGGTGAATCAAGAGGGATTTGACGGCTTCCTTTGCTTCACCTTGGAGAGACTTTTGAAGCCTCTGGTTGTTCTCTAAATTCGTATAGTTGAAGGCGGCATTTGTCTGCAAGATCGTATTGTAAAACATCGGCCAGTCGTCTGGATTCCCGGAAAACATAGGAAGATCCTGAGCCTTACGTGGCGTCAAGGTGTATACGTTGACTCCCGACAACTGGCTCCGAACATTGCCTGAATTGGACGGCTGTGACTCTTGGAAAAGTGGCGCCAGTATGTACGAATGTGGCGACGGTGCGTACATATGTGACGGCTGTGTATGCAAATATTGTGGTGCATACGTAGGTGCAGGTAGCGACGCATTCACGACTGGCTGTGGTGCATACGTGGCTGGCTGCGGTGCATACGTCGCTGGCTGCGGCGCATGTGTGACTAACGGCGGTGCTATGGATGCGGCGGCTAGGGCATCACTATCAGAAGTAGCTGCGGTGCCGGCGCTACTTACGGCGGCTGTGAAAGTAGTTGGCACTATAGATTCCATCCCGTGGTTTCGTGGACTGTGTCGAGGCGGTGTGCGACTCAACATGTGGTACGCAAACAAACAACTACACGAAGCAAAGCTGGCCAACCGCGAAAATAAAGATGTTCTCGATTAGGGAAAATAAAGCGCACGCTCAAACGTTGAAACTCACACGTTTATTTCTATAAAGGATGTAATAGATTTCACAAGATTTCATGTAAACCTATATAGAATACTTGCCGCGGTTTGCACCTCTTCCCTTGGCTTCGAGATCGAGAATAAATGTAAAAGCCGGAAACAAAATGGCTGGCCATTGGAAGAAGTATCAACCGCAGCAAGAAAAGTAATGCCAACTCAAATTATATTCGTATTGTCAAATAGATGGTGCTTTCGGATTAATGGGTTTTCCACACTCTTGAAAATATTACGCCAACGGTTTTTTTTTTTAAATTGCAGAAATTGGATGCCGATTACTCAAGATGAGGTACTTTGACTTAAAACACCTATCATATGCTCGACATGTATACGTACTCTTGCCAGTTTTCATGTCCGTTCCAGGTCTTCTACATCCATTTGGTCTTGCCCACTTCTAAAGGCAGGCATTAAAAACTTAGCCCCATTTTTTATAACAACTTGGATGATGAGTATTCCGTGGTCGGATAGAATGATGTCTCCACACTAGATATTGTCGAGGAATCCGCCCTCAATGGTGCCATCTTTCTGCTTTATTTTTTCTTCATATTAAACATCTAGGACAAAGGTACGTGATTTGTTAAATACATGTTAAGAATAAAAAAAAAAACATCCTCATCCTGAAGTCCGCTTTTAACTGCAGAGAAAATTTTGTATGCTGAGATGGCGATTAAAACTTGGGCAAATTCTGCTGCTGTGTTGTATTCCTGTAATTAAAAAGTATATCAGTGACAGTAGCACTAATAATATACTAAACATGGTCACTAATTACTTGGTCTTCCGAGCAAATTATTTGCCTTTGTCCTCGAAGTTTCAAGGGATGAAGCTTTTTCGGCGACTACGACGACACTTGGAAATATTGTCGCAGTTGTATTGTATATCTGTAATTAAAGATATTACTAGTAGCAATTAGTTCTATACTTACTTATACACTGATTAATGATATTCCAAGGTATAAATTATATTTTGTCCTCTGCGTAGCGAAGGTGCTCTGGAAACTGGTATATTTCGTGGATTTATGTAGACATTGACGACCGACAACTGGATAGGAAAACCAAGTACACTTATGCTCCTATATTTCTGTAATTTAAATGTAATTTTCGTAACAATTTAAGTTATAATAAGGATATTCACTTAAACTGTTAAATTTACTTATCTTGTAGTTCTGTAAATTTACGAGGTGCTTTAAATGAATATCCCTTGGAATCAAGTTGCGTAACTGAATCAGCTCTTCTGCAACTGTCATCAAACTATCGGCAAACATATGAAAATGGCGAAAACCTCTGCCAAAGTTTCAATCAAATTTGACAGCAGCACAATTTTCGACAGCGACGCGATGATAAATTTATGCGGTTTACGTGGTTTACGATGGTTTTACGAGTTTAAGTGAATACCCAAATGTATTTGCCTTTTATAGAACGCGGGTATTTTCTCCAGTTTGACAGATGTGTTGTCTCATTGTAGCTCAACACAAAATAATGAAAACAAAATATAACACACAACACACAATATCACGTTGAACACAAAATGTAAAGCCGACACGAAATGTCAAAATCCTCACAATGCATCTTCTCTCCTTTGACATATTTTTTTTTTTTTTTTTGCCGAGAGCAGGTGAAAAATCTTCCAAAGACGCCCGACCGCGCGTGCTTATGGTAGTGTGAGATTTTTACTCACTAAAAAAAACACCTCTCCTCAAAATTAATACTACAACTAAGCCGACACTTATCCAGCAGTTTTATTTTCGCTTACGAGAATCGTTATTCTAGAAAAAGATGATCGTATGTGATTAAAAATGAATGTAGCATTTTAGACAGGTTAAATTCCAATGAAAGTTCCTGCCTTTTTCACGACCTTCATATGCTATGACGCGAGGTCAAAAGGTTTTGTCCTTTGAAGACGACGAATTGAATTGTTCCAGTCAAGTAGTTGAGTGATAGTACGGTTACAATGGCAGTGGACACGATCTTTGTGTTTACGTGCAAATTTTATTATCTCTTCGACGACGCCGGGAACTCCCAGTTCCCGATGAATATCTTCGTTACGTACATACCACGGTGCGTTAACGATCGTTCTAAGAACTTTATTTTCGAAAGTTTGTATGATGTTTCTATTGCTTTTCTTGGTACAACCCCATAGTTGTATACCAGACGTCCACACTGGCTTTAGCACTTGCTTATAGATAAGCAGTTTGTTATGTAGGCTCAACTTCGAATGTTTTCCGAGTAGCCAGTACATTTGTCGGTATTTGTTTTGAAGTTCGTCGCGTTTCTTTTCACGTGCGATTTCCATTTGAGCTTGACATCTAGAGTCATTCCTAGATATTTTGCTTCGTTTGCGTACGGTATTTGAGCCGAGTTTAGATATACAGGCAATCTATCCACTTTTTTGTACGTAAAGTTGACGTGAGTAGATTTGCTTTCGTTCAGCACAATACGCCAAGAATTCGTCCAAGCGTGGACTTTATTAATAGCATGTTGAAGCTTTCCAGTTGCTGCTTCAATGGTATCTCCCGTTGTCAATATCGCCGTATCGTCCGCAAACGTGGCGACAACACAGTTTCTTTCTTGCGGGATGTCACGCGTGTGGAGTACATATAGAAGTGGGCCAAGGACACTTCCTTCTGGGACTCCGGCCGCAATCTCCTTGAAGTCAGAGTAATCGTTTCCGTGCTTAACACGAAAGAGTCTCTCGGTGAGGTACGATCGCAAGATTAAAAAGAGTTGCCGTGGCAGTAGTCGTTGCAATTTATATTCCAAGCCTTCGTGCCAAACCTTATCGAAAGCTTGTGAGACGTCAAGAAATACACCACAACAAATCTTTTTTTCTTCCAGAGCTTTCTCAATCACGTCAGTTATTTTGTGGACTTGGTCAATTGTAGAATGTTTAATTCTAAATCCAAACTGATGGTCAGGAATGAGACGTCTTTCGTCAATTACGGGCTGTAGACGTTTGGAAAGAAGTTTTTCGAATATTTTTGAGATAACCGGCAATAGGGAAATAGGCCGATATGATTTCTTCTCATTTAGCGGTTTGCCTGGTTTCGGGACCATTATAATCTCGGCGACTTTCCATTGCCTCGGAACATAAAGCAATCTGAGCGAAGCGTTGATCAAATAGAGCAGTTTGATAATAGCTATATTCGGCAATTCCTTGACCACCTGCGCCGTTATCAAGTCGTAACCCGGAGCTTTTTTGTCTTTTAATTTTTAATCACTTCCCTCAGTTCAATCAATGCAACTTTTTTCACTTTAAAGTTGTCAGATGTCGTGACTGGGGAGTCGGGCGTTAACGAAGGGCCGCGGCTTAAACGTTTCTTCTAAGTGCAAAGCAAAAAGTTCTGCCTTTTCTTTGTCGCTCTTGGCCCAGTTTCCATCGATTTTCCGAATTGGTGGTGCTTGCATTTGAGGTTTCCGGATGCCTTTTAGCGCTTTCCAAAGCGAATAATTTGATTCTCTTTCACCGGAGAGATTTTCAAGATAGGTCGCTATCTTTTTGCTTTTAAATTCACGAATACTATCTCTAAGCCGATTGCATAGTCGGTTAAGGACCGTTTTATGCTGCGGTGCACGAGTGATTTGCCACTCCTTTCGTGCTTTTCGTTTCTCCCTCACCAGTTCAATGATTTCTCTGGGATACTTTTCGTTGCGGTTGATCTTATAGCTTCTAGAAGAAGTGTTTCTCCATGCCGCTCTTTGAATTGCTTCCACGAAACGATCAATTTCGTCCTCTAGTTCACAAGGTGTTCTAAGTGATACATTTAAGGCGATATTTGTTTCGCAATCACTTCTAAAGCCCTCCCAGTTTGTTCTATTGCTAGTGAGTCTTGGAGGTCCTTTTTTCTTGATCAGCGCTTTTCCAAGTAATAAAATTACCGGCGAGTGGTCAGAAGGGAGATCGAAACATTCAGTCCGTTTGCATTCCATGTTACTATTTTAAGCAAAGAGTTCATATTTACTTAGATTTAGATTTATGGTTAGGCATACAAAAGCTTTCGACGTTACTGAGACGTTCGAGAATCCGTTTGTTAATTTCACATTGTTCCTCGAACTTAGCGTAGATGCAGTTTAGAATTTCATTCAACGGATCAGAGGGTGATTCGACGTTTCGTTTGGTTGCTTTGACTGCAGCCTGAGAACACGTCAGACGTACGGGGTCCGCTGGCTTGTCAGAGGTTATTCTTCGTTCAGCCTTTTTAGTGGACGACATTGACGTACGTTTAACCGGCTTAGAAGGCTGATTGACTGTTTCAAGAGTCTGCACTGCTGATTCGAGCGTCCTTTCAGTCGGCTTAGGAATCTCTACAACTGGCTTACGAGACCGCTCAGTCTGCTTAGCAATACGTTCTTCCGACGTAGGAGCCCGATCGACTGATTTCGTTCCCCGTACAATCGGCGTTGTAGATTTTTCCATCGCATCTGTAATTCCTTAGCGACCTCGTAACCGCGATAATTTGCTGGGTGCCTTCCTTTGCAGTTAACGCAAGTAGCTTTTTCATTTGTGCTCAAATTGCAATTTTCCGAAGAGTGTTTCCCAGCGCACTTAACGCAGCGCGGCTCTTTCCGACAGTACGCTTGTGTATGATTAAACTCTTGGCATCGCTTGCATTGAGGGATTGTCTTCGTGTTGACACGTAGCGGCTCAATTTTAACGACCATACTCATGATTGTACGAATATTGAATATATTTTGCTGGCTTTCCGTTTTATGGAATGATAGCACAAAAAGCGGAAGCTTACGTTTCAATGTAGTTTCTTCACCACGGTCTTGTTATGCCTCGCGGAGTGAAAAGCTAAAAAAAAAAGAGTGAAAGACAACCAAAGAAAACTACCGCACCGTTCCGTGTTCAAATTACGACTCGACATTGGCCTTTCGTTCTAGTCGAAACTTGAGGTAGGTCGGGACGCGAGATCAGCGATTCTCCGTTGGTTGACCTGCCGTTGCGAAACTGAACAATATTGCTGCGTAAGTGAAACAATGTTATTGCAGCGAGCAATAACATTGCCAGGGCATTGGCTTTGATTAAACGGCAATATCCGCATTAGTGCACAGCAATATTGTTTCGACATAGTGCAACGACTTTGCAGGTTGAACAAACGGAGACACGCGCTGGTGCCAAAACTGGGGCACAACATTTCCTCCCCCCTTGGAAAAAGTTTCGACTAGATCTGGAGACAAATGCTTGTCGAATCTTTAATGGTAATATAATTAATTAAATTTACACATTTTGTTTTTCAGTGAATAAATAATTTCTTTATAAAAATTCTATTATCTAATGTTTAAATTAATCATAGTTAAACTGCTATATTATTTTCTTATTTACAAAAATAGTACACACACACATAAAATTGTGACGAATGAAAGTTCATCACAAAGGAAAAGAGGTACAGTTTTATTTTGTTTAAAAGTTCTTAATCTTGTTCGTCTTAAATCGTGAGTATTCTTTTTTTTTTTAGTTTGGCTAAATTTAGTTTATTTAGGATTATTGTATCATCAGTTATGCAAACATATATATGTTGTTCTTTATTCAACTTTTTTTATGGAAACATTTAACGTGGAAATTTGTTATAATATACATACTTGTTGTATAAGTTAAAACTATTTTTTTTCAGTGTATTGTACTGTCCTGGTATCATTTGTTTTAAACGCGGGCAGAGATCACGGCGAATCTTGCTGAGCTGCTTCTTGATGGTGTCGCAGGAGCTTGTTCTTTTCTTCGCAGTTCAAACCGCTCCACTGGAGGGTTGGGATACTCGACATCGACATGCTGCAGGGTGCGAACGCCTCTTCTAGCCCTCAGGAATCTCAGCAGAGTAATGACAGCAACGACCGCTATTGCCACGGTACCCAATGATATCATTGAGTACCAATGAACTGACAGCTCCCAGCCTTGATCAGAAATTGTCCTGTCTGCATCAAATCTGTCCCAGTCTTGCTGGAGCTCTTGTAACGACCTTCTCCCATCCATCAAGTCTCTGTCGATGCTTTTGTGGTTGCCGACTTTAATGGTGAGTGGTCTTGGTGTGGCCGAAGGCTTGAGCTTTCTGGATGCCATTTTCAGAGCGTCGACCAATCCTGAATGGTTTACCACTGGTTGTTTTAGTTCAGTGGTGACTTCAAAGTGTTGTTGGTAGGCGAACTTTATTTCCTTCGTGCTGGCTTCGCAAGGTTGCGTCATTTTAAATACTCCTGGGCCTTCCAATGTAGCGGTATAGCGAGCCCCATTGCAATTTATGTTCAGGACCAATGGGTTTTTTAAGCTAAACAGCCATTGGTTTGCTGACGTCATTTTTAAGAGGACGCCATCGTTGATTGGGACTGCTACATACTGACAGGAAACGGTTGTGGTGGCAGAATGCTGAAGAAGCTCGACCAAACACTGTGAGGACCCTGAGGTTAGTATTGGGCCCTCGTAACTGCAGACTTGAATCGTAGACTCCGCTTTTGCGTATAATGCTGTTTTGCATTGCGAATGCTCTTGGTAGTTTAGCATTACGAAAAACGCGTGGTTCTCAGACTCAGCGATGTATTTATAATTGGTATTGATTACCAAGTCCCACTGCTCGTTGAAGGCGGTTGGTAACGGATATACCTTGTGAATCTCGTAGCGTAAGGGTTCCGGCAAGGGGATGGTGATTTTGATCAGCAGACTTCCTTCGTTCGGGAATACCGATGTTTTGGCCGCTTGATGAAGGACAAATAGGTCTTCAAAAATTGGTCTTCCCTTCGATACCATCATGTGTAGGACGTCCGTGATGTTATCTACGTCCAGTATGAATGGATGGAGTTTGGACTGGTACAGGTCATTAAGGATTGAAAGCTCAATCGACTGTCTGTTCTGGATCTCTGCCACTTTGGACGTGATAATTGACGCCAATTCCTTTACGTCACTTCTCATTTTCAGCAGAGAGACCTCCTTATTTGTTGTGATGCTGAAGTTGACGAACGAGTCGGTCAGTTGTTATATGCCTTCCGCTATGCTGTCCACTTCGACGGCCAACTGCTGTATGGGTTTGGTCAGCTTGTCAAAATTCGCGCTCATTACTGATATTTGCCGTCGCATCAGTTGAAACGAGTTCTTATTCTTTTTGTGTAGAAACTCCAGCTGGTGGTAGACTTTACGCGCGTCATCGCTGTCCATCGTACCGAATGCCCATTTGGAGAATTGCCCGATAAATTCCAACTCTCTTTTTTGTCGATGGAATTGGAAGGTATGCCTCATGCCAATGCCGTTTTGTCGAAGATTGGCGAGGTTTACTGCAGTTTCCTGAACCATTACGTGGCAGTGGTTTTGGAAATCGTCATCAGGGATGCTTTGACACATTTTTTCGATATGCCTGTCGCAAGCCTCTGCGAGTCCCAGCACGGTTGTGTAGTCCATCGGTGTGAACTCTGTCAGCACGGTCCAGCTATCCTTGTAGAAAACGGCTTCTCCTATCGTCTCGAACAGCACAGGCGTATCCTTTAACGGGTTGACTTCAAACGGTGTCTCAGCGTAGCTTTGCGCTAATAATAATACTAGGAAGCACATCTTTATACAGGCTCTTAGTTTTTACACTTATGTAATTGCTTTTAGTTTAATATTTTTGTGTGTTTTGTTTTTAAGAAAACTTAATATTATTTTTTTTTTTTTTTTTTTTTTAAAAACTTAACTACTATACTTAAATAACTTAATGTAATTTATTGGGGGTTACCACTACCTGAAAAGAGAAAATTTATTGATTGATTAATGATAGTACACTTTAAGTCGGTTATTGTGTATTTTTTTAACCGCCTTGTTTATTTTAACCCCAGTGGTGACAGGCCCATCGATTGAAACTACTTCAAAAGGCCCTGTCCACATTCCCGCGAATTTATTTTTCCTTGCCGGGTTTCTAACCAGTACTCTCTGCCCTACATGAAAAGAGATGCACCTGGTATGCTTATCGTAACTATCCTTCGATTTAATTTTTGCTTTACGAAGGTTCTCGTTAGCTAGCCTGTGGGCCTTAACTTTTAATCTAACAACCGACTGCGAACGCGTTTTTATTTCCGGAAGATTGGAGTTACCTTCGTTGGTCAGCCTTTTTGCGGCTTCAAATGACCTTAGATGTAATTCTGCGAAGACAGTTTTACTTGTAGTGTCCAGGAATTTCAGGCGCTTGGCCACTGAGTCAATAACAGTGCGATTCCACAGTACGTCACGACCCAAAATACCATCTGCGGGTATGTCACTGGAATCACTTATAATATGTAACCTTGCATTCAGGCTTAAATTGTTGGATAGTGGGATAGTCGTCGACAGTATTCCCAGTGTCTCCATTACTCCTCCGAATGCTCCACCTAACTCCTTCATTTCTGAGGAGATGATATCTTTAGCGTTGAGAAGTGTTTTTCGTTTCAGCAAACTGACGTCAGCACCAGTGTCAATTAACATGGTGCCACACCATTTTTTGTAATGGGCAGTGGCAATTGTACAAACACGTCGTGTCCGTGCCGCTTAGACGTAAGTAACCGATCGCGTTTAAGGAAAGTACAACGTTCCATGTATTTTTTTTACCATACTGGTGACCTCTGATATAGCCAGTTCTAACCTGTTCTTCACGAAATTCCTGACATTTAAAACGGTGGGCGTGAAGAGTAGGTAGTGTACCTTAACGAACTTAATGGAATTCTTCAATGTGGACGTAATAATTGGAGCAATTACTACATTGAAAAAGCTGAAGAAGTATACCATAAAACTGTACCTCACCTTCTCCCGTCGCTGTATGCTTTTTGGAGGATGTTTCGAGGAAGTTATGGTTCGTCTTAGCCGGGATTGATGGCGCTTCCGTTTTTTGGGCTTTGAATCAGTCTTGGGGCCTGATTCGTTTATGTTCAAGTCCGAAAATGCTGAATGTGCCTTTTGTTCGGGTTCTTTTACTACTAGAAGCCTTTCTGTATACGAGGCTTGCGGGGCACAGTCTACACTGGGCCCCCTCGCGTTTCCCCGGTTCCCTCTTAAATAGTTCTGTTTACTGCGACACTCCTCCTCCGAGTGTGTCGTTCGTTGACACCAAAGGCACTTCGTTCGCCTTGGCAACGTTTTGACAGCAAACACTGTTTTCGTAGGGCAAACATCATTCCTATGCCCGTAGGAGCGGCAACTCTCGCAGTAAGGAGTATTTTTGCGTTCTCTACAATCTGCATAAGTGTGATTTGCTTTGTTGCAGAAACCGCACTTTACCTGAAATTTGGGAGCTGCGCTCCGCGTTTGTGTAGGCATGGGGGAGTCTAATCTATGGAGTGCTTGAACGGAACTGCATGAGTGCTGTTTTGGTCCTGCATGTAAGGTGCTAGGAAGATAGTGCAAGGGCTGCGCTGTGAAGCTATAAAGTTGATGAGGGTTAGTTTCGGGGCCGTACGAGTTATAAGAGACGAAGGAAGAACTCTGGTTGTTGTATGGGTTTTGTAGGAGTTGGTGACTATAAGACGGATGTTGCTGGGAGGGATACGACATATTCTGTGGGTGGAATTCACTAGGGTGCCACCCAGGCACTGGTATGCTTGGCCTCAACATAAGTGCAGTTGCCTCTGCGAAATCCGCCAGCCTCTGTAGATCTGCCTCGTCTTTTGTCAAGAGAATATTACGCAGCGCTGGATCATGCACACCCATTTTAAAGGCACCTATGGTGGCATTTTTTAACTCCTTTAAGAGCGCCCCGGTCTCGGATTTTGAGTAAGTGGCCCCTATAATTTCGGTCGCTTTGTTTCGCAGACCTCCCAGTCTTCTAGTGAAGTACTGTATGTCTTCAACTGGTAGCTGGTATGAGCACTTTATTTCCGACCCTACGCTATCCAGAGTTCTTCTGGTTAAGAAACTCTTTATAAGTTTCTCCAGTTTCACGACTGTCTTGGGCGCATGGCTTCTGACCAGTTCGAATGCTTCCCCTACTAACTTCGTAGTTATTAGGGAAACGTACTTTTCCTCGTCTTCAGGTTTTACACACTGCAACCCCAATTGGCAAGCGTTTACAAACTCATAAACCCTGCTTGACAAGTCAGGCGTGCTGGCTACAGAAAACTGCGGAATTAGACGCGAAACCGTTTTGGCAATCCCCTCGTATGGCACTGTAATATTATTAGTTCGGGCTGGTTTTGGCAAAACTTCTAATGGGGTTGTTGAAACTCTTGGTGAATTAGTCTTTGCTCTTGTCAGTTCAACGCTTAGCCCGCTTTTAGCTGTGGACTTGGACTTCGGCGGACCTGAAGAAGATGAAGTCGACTTTGGTCAATAGGGTTTATCAGTGACGGGAGCTTTTGGCCGTCAAGCACGGGCTGAGGTTTTACTTTTGTCTTTTCCCGTAACTCTTTAAGCACGGTCAAACTTTGGTTGAGCTCACTCGTCAGCTCGCCTACCTGTTGGTCAGCTTCTTCGACGGCTTTCCTTAAGTGCTTTTCGTGGTCTTTGCGTATGCACTCGCTTTGTCTTAGTTTGTCTGCGACCTTCCGCACTTCGTTGGCGTGACTTTGTTTCAAATTCTGTACGGCTTTGATGCACTCCGTCAGAATCGCGTCAGTTGTTTCCAGGCGAGTAAATCTACCCCACTGGGAACTGAACTGGGACCGCACCAACTCGAAGACCTCAAACTTTAAAATATCTTTGAGTTCAGAGAGTAAGGTGTCGTTTAATTCCTTCACTTCCTGTCTTTGCTATTTAAATTCCTTCCTCAGCTGTTCGTTCTCGTCTATTATGTCGTCGAGTCTGGCCTCAATTTCGCTGTTGGCCATAAACTTGAACGATCGAGAGAACTAAACTAGAAGGGGAGCAATTTTGTCTTTTGCAAGAATTGTGACAGACAGTGATGTAACCGACCTAAACCCGGCAATTTAGTAGTAGTCTTATACACTAGAGACTTATGATAAACTTATGCGCTATTACTCACCCTACCGGATTACTCACTCATTTAAATTTTGCACTAGGGCTTATCCTTATTTATCTATTTACTTTTTTTTGCACTAGGGCGTATCTTTATTTATTTATGTACCCTTTTTTTTGCACTAGGGCTTATCTTTATTTATTCTTTTCCTTTTTTTTTGTGAACTTCAAACACTCACTAGTTTGATTTTTTTTCTATTGCACTTTTCTTTCCTTTAACTTTAGTCACACACTTTTTTTTTTTTTGGTAATAACACCCAAAAAAAAACTGTTTCTACGCGAGAGATCGATAAACCAAATCGATCCTACCGGCTGCGCCAAAAATGTTATGCCTTGTTTTTACGCGAGTGATCGATAAACCGAATCGATCCTACCGGCTGCGCCAAAAATGTTATGCCTCGCGGAGTGAAAAGCTAAAAAAAAAGAATGAAAGACAACCAAAGAAAACTACCGCACCGTTCCCTGTTCAAATTACGACTCGACATTGGCCTTTCGTTCTAGTCGAAACTTGAGGTAGGTCGGGACGCGAGATCAGCGATTCTCCGTTGGTTGACCTGCCGTTGCGAAACTGAACAATATTGCTGCGTAAGTGAAACAATGTTATTGCAGCGAGCAATAACATTGCCAGGGCATTGGCTTTGATTAAACGGCAATATCCGCAAATTAGTGCACAGCAATATTGTTTCGACATAGTGCAACGACTTTGCAGGTTGAACAAACGGAGACACGCGCTGGTGCCAAAACTGGGGCACAACAGTCTGGTCGTTTTCTCTCTTTTTTTAAAAGGTTCACGGCGTCCAGAATGTTGTAACCTCTAACGCGTAAATCGTTCATAACGTCTTCTTTAGCGCATGATGGATGAAGCCCTCTAGCTACGACCCTCAAGGGTCTCTCAGACTTGTCTTCGTAAGTGTGCCATTGAATTTTTTCCTTATTTAGCCTTTGAGATACAGCCCGATAGCCCTCAGCGTCATTAACCTTGATTTTCCACTCATCGTTTCGCAAGGAAGTTACTTTAAATTCACTAGCGTTCGTTGTTTTTAGAATTTTCCTCAGAGAATTATAGTCGGCATATTTATTGGTGGAGGGGCGCGTTTGCTATCAATTTGCTTTTCCGGTTTCGGCTGCGCTTTGCTATTAGGTTGCTGTTGTGGAACAACTTCAGGCGATGAACCGTCCTTACGTTTTTTAGATGGTCTTCGTTTGAGTGTCCAATCCGTTTCGCGCATGAGTGCTTCTTCATCCGTGCTGTAGTGATGGCTACCCGGAGAAGGCTCACAGTGGATAACCGTCTGCGTTTTTGAAGACTCGTTTTGAGATTCAAGTTTATCAAGTTTGCTTTTGAGATCTCGACACAACATCTCCATTTCATCGAGCCTCTCTCGGAGTACGGCGTTCTCCTTTTTCAGAGTACTCTCTTCGAAATCTTGCGTTTTCCGAATTAACATATCCGGATTTGCGAGACTTTTATTTTGCGCTTTAGGTGAAAACTCCTGATCCGGAGATCTTTGTAGCCTCGAGCTTCTCCTAAATGGGTTGATTAAGTTCTGATGCAATAAATAGCTCTCCCCAGAATCCGTAGAGCATGCCTCTTGCGTGGGTGGATTTTCCAGTTGAACTGGGCTGTTCATTGCATGATTGATATTACCGTAAGAAAGACGGCGGGTTGGCATTTTAGTCGCCTTTTACGACAGGCATGCCTACCGTGGGTATATTCTGTCCCCTTTCCCACAGGGGGGGATACCTTTGAAATTATAAATTTGTCACATCTGACATATACATAAGGAGAGAGGATGCATTATGAAAATCATTACTGCTCACACATATAACACATAATAGGGGGCATTAATCGCTCCAACAACACACTAATAAGAACAATACGAGTAAAGTCATACCTAGTTCCCCAATGCAAAATGTAAATGTATTAATGTATATAAAAGAATTTAAATTCAAGTTCAAGTTCAAGCGGTCATTCACCTTCTTATGTAAAATTAATAATTCTATGTTTTTACAATAGTAAGTGAAAGTGAGACTTCATGGGAACTAGGGTAGAATTTATATAGTCACTTGTCAGCTAGAATTAGAGAGAAGTACAATAAAGCCCAGGTTTATAAAGTTGAGCCAGAGTGTTTCTTTTTTTGTTACCAAGTTATTTTCAAGCTAATATATTTCATGGCAACTATCCTTGGAAAATTATTCTAATGTCGTTTTCCATTGGGCCAAAAGGAGTACTCTTTTTGTGTTCCGCACAGAAAAAGCACTCCCAATCATGTGCCATTGGCTGTTTGGAGTGCTGTTCCGGGAGTGCTTTCAAAATGTACTAACACATATAAACCCTTACATCGGACTACTTGTCAAAGGCATATGGTACAAGACGCATTACTTTGTTTATTTTATTTTCTCAGTTGGGGCAAGTTAGTAGAAACAAATTTTACATAGATATAATTAACAAATTGATAATATGTTAATAAAAACATGATGGGATTGCTAATATCTTTTTCCATTGGGCAAAAAGAAGCCATTTTTTGCTTTGTTTATCTGTAAAAAATGTAAACAAAAATCAGAAATTCACCAATCCACGCAGAAGTAAGCAAAAGACGATTTCACATGCTCCATAGGAATCAAAAGGAGTGAAATCGAGAGTGAAACCAAAGGAAAACGACATTAGTACGACACAGCTTAGAACTGGGGGTTTTCCAACATTACCAATTGTCAATTAACTAATGTCGTTTTCCATTGGGCCAAAAGGAGTACTCTTTTTGCGTTCTGCACAGAAAAAGCACTCCCAACCATGTTCCATTGGCTGTTTGAAGTGCTGTTCCGGGAGTGTTTTTCTGTTCCGGATTTCATTTGGGAGTGCTTTCAAAATGCACTCACACATATAAACCTTTACATCGGACTACTTGTTAAAGTCATATGGTACAAAATGCATTCTTTTGTTTATTTTTATTTTCTCAGCTGTGGCAAATTAGTAGAAACAAATTTTACATAGATATAATTAACAAATTGATAATATGTTAATAAAAACATGATGGGATTGCTAATATCCTTTTCCATTGGACAAAAAGAAGCCATTTTTTGCTGTTTTCTGTGAAAAATGTAAACAAAAAATCAGACATTCACCAACACACGCAGAAGCAAGCAGAAGACGATTTCACATGTTCAATTGGAATCAAAAAGGAATGAAATCGAGAGTGAAACCAATGGAAAACGACATTCGCATTCTTTTGTTTACTTTATTCTCTCAGTTAGGGTAAATTAGTAGAAACAAATTTTACAGATATAATTACCAAATTGATAATGTATTAATAAAAACATGATGGAATTGCTAATGTCGTTTTCTATTAGGCAGAAAGAACCCATTTATTGCTTTGTTTTTCTGTGAAAATGCAAACAAAGAATTAGACATTCACCAACACGTAGAAGTAAGCAGAAGACAATTTCACATGTTCCATTAGAATCAAAAAGGAGTGAAATCGGAGTGAAACCAATGGAAAACGGCATAATTAAGTCATTTCATTGGACACTGCCTTGACTTTCCCTAAATTACTCATATTGGCTCTGTCAGTTCACAAGTCGAACATGTGTGTGCGTGCCTACCTCATTTTTCACACACGGTGTCATCGCATTCGGGTTCGTGCAATTTTCAAGGCGAAAGACAGAATTCTTATAGTTTGAGTAGTATAGTTCATGGTCAGAGAAAACGAATAATTTTCAGTACCCAACCTAGACGTAACTTATCACTGCTTTTTTCTTTTAGAGAGGTGAGTGTGTTAATTGGGTGGTAACGTTTCGTAACGATTTGTTTATGCAGGTTGATGGAATGGCACAAGGAAAAAGGTGCCATACGTTCATTAAAGCAATTCTGGAATACGATGTAAAGCTAAGTAAAGCTGTCGTTTCGTTTTTATTAAACTTCGTGGCGTTCCGGTCTCTTCAAAGCCATTGCAGATTCCTGGAAATTTCTTGTCATGGGATAGCATGGTTGGCTGGTTGGCTGTCGTTTTGTTGGATGTCTAATAATGCTTCGCTCTATGAAATGCAGATTAATATGCTTTTCGGATTAATCCTTGACATTGTTATTGTTGCAGTTCTAAAAGCGGCAACGAGGCGGCGTAGGCCAGCAGTGAGCGACGATGCTTTTTCTGTCGGGCCAGATAAATTTAGTTTCCCTTCTGGACATGCATCAAGAGCGTTTTTCTTGGTTGGATTTTTTACATTTTTGTATCCTTTACCTATATTCATGTGGCCAGCAATCATCGCTTGGGCATTTGCCGTCGGGATATCTCGGCTGTTAATGTACCGTCATCATCTCTTGGATGTGTGTGCTGGCATAATCTTGGGAATTATTGAAACTTTGGCATTGTCTGTAGTTTGGCTTGGACCAGAACTGACAAAGTTCGTGATGCAAAGCTTGTCTGAAGATTACGTGCCAGGTGGAGTGGAATAAAAATAAGTCCAGTATTTGTTCGGAATGTATTCTTGGAACATTAAACGATTATGTGGTTCATATATTTTAAAATGTACTTAAATTCACATCGTACAGTTTTACGGTTTCAACAATAACTATTGAAGTGGAGTTTTGCGTCGTAGGTTTAGTATCGGCTACGGTAAAAAGGTTTTTTTCAAAAATATTGTATTTTTGACGTTGGAGGCAGATCTAATGTCGTTTTCCATTGGGCCGAAAGGAGTACTCTTTTTGTGTTCTGCACAGAAAAAGCACTCCCAATCATGTCCCATTGGTTGTTTGGAGTGCTGTTCCGGGAGAGTTTTTCTCTTCCGGATTTCATTTGGAAGTGCTTGCAAAATGCACTCACACATATAAACCCTTGCATCGGACTACTTGTCAAAGCCATGGTACAAGACGCATTCCTTTGTTATTTTATTTTCTGATTTGGGGCAAGTTAATAGAAACAAATTTTACATAGATATAATTAACAAATTGATAATATGTTAATAAAAACATGATGGGATTGCTAATATCCTTTCCCATTGGGCAAAAACAAGCCATTTTTTGCTGTGTTTGGCTGTAAAAAATGTAAACAAAAAATCAGACATTCACCAACACACGCAGAAGTAAGCAGAGGAAGGCTTCACATATTCCATTGGAATCAAAAAGGAGTGAAATCGAGAGTGAAACCAATGGAAAACATAAGAAAAAGACATAAGAGTTCTTTTGAGGGCGTGACCCATTTTTAAGTCAGCTGCTTGTCCCTTCAGTGCGCGCGTTTTATTCGGCGTAAATAGTACATGAGCTACAATTCTATACCATTTTAAATTCGCTGCTGTAGTGACCTTTAAATATTTCAACTTCTAATATTTATTATACTCTGGGGTTCAGCGCTATGCGCGAACTAAACTTTCGTGTATATTTTTTACCCCTTTGCGGTGAACATAGCCGGGTTGTATGCCAAGATTGCCTCGATTCTAAACTTTAAGTTATTTTAAACATCCAACTATGTGTGTGATCTCAATTAAAGATTGTCGCTGACCGTCAACTATTACTGAGCAATTTGTCATGTAGAATACTATTACATCTCTTTCACACTGTAAACGTTATGAAAGTGGGTTTGTGCTACGTCTGGGAAATAAAACGACAATCGTCTAAAAGCGACAAAATCCAACGAAAATCAGGGTGAATACCTCGACGAAGTATCGCCAACCTCATCTACACAGCTGCTACAACAACAACAACCACTCGAAAATAACACCTCGAAGTTTAGTACCCTTGCGGCAAGTGAAGCGAGAAACTCTGGGGGCTTAAGTCAAGTCAAAAGGGAGTAAAATCCGAAAAAAATAATTGATGCAAAGGTGCCGTGACAAGGTCAAATTCTAACATTTGCCATTATATTTGGCTTTATGTCACTTTGCATTGCATTATCTAATTGTTCTTACTTGATTAGCATAACGCTTCATTTACCAATCTGAAAAGTTTAAAATTGTTTAAGTCTTGATAGAATTTGGCCTTATGTCGCGGCACCGATACGCACAACTCTAAGAATTAAGTTAAAAAAGCTTTGTGATTGAACATTTTTTTGTTTTGTACAACATTTTTTTTTGCCGCAACATCTCTTTAAGTGCCAGGGCCAAGCCTTGTTTTGTTATCAGTCTTATTTTTACACAATTTGTATGATACCTACTTAACGCTTCGGCTTTAATAAAGTCAAGTTTTTTGCCTTTTTCCGAAGTGAGGTAGTAGATCAAAAAAAGAGGAGTAAAATTGTTTCAATAGTAGTGAAGGTGGCTGCACTGGGGCCTTCTATGAACTTTGTCGCCATTTGCATTTTGATACTACACCGAGCGGGCCATATGGAATGACAAAGACTAACTGCGAATGAAATTGTGCATGAAATCGGCGAGATGTCCATCTCGGTTAAATAAGAATGACGAAAGAGGGAACCTCGTGAGAAAGTTGTGTTACAAGAAACGACGTTAATAGAAACTGGGAAATAAAAAGCCGGGCAACATAAATCGAAATAACATAAATCGAGGTCTCCCTGTATATTAATGCGAACGTAATTCGATCGGCTTTAAATACGATACATATTTTTATGGCGAATGTTGTTGGCCGTGCATTTGGACTTTGAGATGAAAATGTAATTGAACAACAGAAAGAAAGTAATTTCTGATATTTTTATTGCATTTAGGGCAGAAAAACAAACCAAAACAACTGAGCAATTCATCTGTTTGCTCGAATTTATTATTGACCCCGATTACCATTAGCATTTTTCGCTTTTCGACGATTGTCGTTTTATTTCTCAGTTGTACCACAAATCAATTTTCATAACTTTGCAAGCAGGAAGAGTTGTAATAGTATTCTACGAGTACATGACGAAAAAGTTGCTGAGTAACGTTAAACGGTCAGCAGGTCGTATCTATGAATACGAGGGTGGTCTGAAAAGTTTCCGACCTAATAAAGATAGACAATTTTTCTTCAAATTTGTTTTTCTACATAGTCTCCTTGTAAGTATGCACACTCCTTCCAGTGATGCTCCAATCTCTTTAACCCGTCCATATTGTACTCGGCGCCTTTCTATGTAAAATAATTGTTTAGGGAAGTGATGGCTTCTTTATTTGATGAAAATCTCTGTCCTCTGAGCGCAACGTTTAGCTTTGGGAACAAAAAAAAATTGCTTCGACTTAGATCTGGTGAGTAAGGAGGGTAGTCAAGCAGTTCAAACGGTACTTCGTGGAATTTCGCCATGGCAACCCCTGAGGTGTTTTTCGTCTAACGTGGGCAAACTGGGCACCCAACGTGCGGTAAGCTTTTTCATGCCTAAATCTTGATTCAGTATGTGAAAAACACTCTCTCACTTTATTTCGACGGTTGTCTAGCACCTTTCGGTGAACTTGAGCAATGTTATAGTCAGGGGTTGCAGTTTTTGCTGGTACGGCCATGTTTAAATTCAGCTGACTAAAATTTCAGGGTTGTAAATAATGGCGCAGTCTCCGTCCAACACGCCTTTGGTTTGCTTAGGCGTATTGCCTTTCAAAAACAAATACAAATATTTAATGACAAGCATCGAGGTTGATTTTTTGCACTTTCACAAAAGCACACATCAACTCATTCATACGATTGTCAAAAAACAATTGCCCGTTCAAAATGGCTGAAATTTTGGTGAGTATATTTCAAAAGATGCGCAAACACATACTCTACCTATTTATAGATGTCAATATCTACTTTGAAAATAGTCGAAATCGAAACTCCACAATTGAACAAGGACAAATTCACAGATTTATTGCGTTCAATGGAACTAATCTACGTTACAACAGGTAAAATAATTTTATTAAAAAGAAGCCGGGGAATTCCAAAAGCAGCCGTGGTTTTCGTGACACAAAACAGAATGATGAAATACGAACGAAGATTTGTGTCGCCAGTCTGTTCGTCTTGAAAGAAATTTTGTTCAATAGGTTGAAAGTGCCATCTGTGTGCGATAGTGGGGAAAACTCAACTGCCACTTCGGAGAAGGGCCGCCACATATTTGTAGGGACTTAGATGTCGAGTGGATGTCGGCGACGGTCGTGTCCGCGTTGGAGGAACCAGAATGTGGCGACGGTCGGGTGACCAGTATGTGGCGTCGACGTACTCGCGTTGGGGTGGCCCAATATAGCGAGCGATGGGTCGTCAATTGTTGAGGTTCGTTCGTCGCGGGAACAATCCAAAAAGAGACAAATGCCACTACCAAATTACAAACTACTTTATTATAAAAAGTTCAAAGGGGAAAGACAAATGACAATGATGATGTAGGATGATTCAAAGAGTCCGTCCGATGGCGGTGAACGATGATCGAAGAATGATTTGATGACGGGATGGAGTTCAGCTCCGTTTTAGTTGTTCCACTTACTGCGGAAACGGAGATCACGGAGGAATTTGGTTCCACTTACTGCGGAAACGGAGATCACGGAGGAATTTGGTTCCACTTACTGCGGAAACGGAGATCACGGAGGAATTTGGTTCGGCTCGCTTCTAGAGTGTGCGCCACTCGATTGCATGCGCCACACCACTCCCCTCGGAGTGTCACAACTCGGGTTGAGATGCGGAACTGACTTTCTTTGTTAGTGCAGGAGTATAGCGTTTCGTGGGCAAAGGCTTTGCGTTTGATATGGTGAGTTGTTGGTGCCGCTCGAACCTGCCGTATCTGCTCGCGGAATTTCTCCACGAAATGTTGAGGGTGCGGTGAGACTTCCTCGTCGATGACGAATTCCCCAGGTAGGTGAAGAGGGGTACCATACACCAACTCAGCTGCGGTTGCCTTGATGTCCTCTTTCCAGGCGGTGCGAAGTCCGAGTAGGACGGTCGGTCCATAGCAAAGATTCGTGACATCTAACTGCAGCCTTGAATGAGCGATGCCAGCGCTCGATCATCCCATTTGAAGCAGGGTCACCAGGACGTAGTGACGGTCGGGCTCACCAGAACGTAGTGACGGTTGGGGTGACCAGAACGTAGTGACGGTCGGGTTCACCAGAACGTAGTGACGGTCGGGGTCACCAAGACGTAGTGACGGTCGGGGGTCACCAGAACGTAGTGACGGTTGGGGTCACCAGAACGTAGTGACGGTTGGGGTCACCAGAACGTAGAGACGGTCGGCATAGACACTATTGTTGTCTACGATGAAGAGGACTCGGCTGGCCTGTTGGCCACGGCGATGGTCGGTCGCAGGGCGTCTAAGATGCGGTTCGCCAGCTTCCATAGGTCGTCGATCCTGCTGCCAACCAGGATGCCTCGGACACTCTCGGGGAGTTGCTCTAGGAAAAGCGAGCGGAGGACTGTCTCGTTGCAGTGTCCACTGGCGAGATCGCGGAGCTGCTGGAGAAACACGGTGGGTTTCTCATCGGCTTGGTGCTGGCCTCGCAGTAGCTTTCGGGGGCGGGTATCCTGGGAATTGGAGAGCGCGTTAATTATTCTTTTTTTTAATGACTCATACTTTCCTTGAGTTGGGGGACTGTCGATTAAATCCCCGACCAGGTCCAGTATGTTTGCATCCAGGTGGGTCGCAATGATGCGGTATTTTGTGGTGTCTGACGAAATGCGACACAGGTCGAAGCGCATCTCGCGGTGAAGTACCGCGTTGGGTTGTTCCGTCAGAAGGGGGTCTGCAGTTTAAGCGATGCGACGGCGTTGACTTCCTTTGCGGCTGCGTGGTCGGCACCCAGGGCATTTGATAAAGGCGCCGCGTTGTCGGCCTCCTGTGCTGGCGGCGGAGCGTCAGAATCTGTCGGGTTTGTCATTTCCCTCGTTGAACAAGGGGTCATCAGTATGTGGGGACTTAGATGTCGAGTGGGTGTCGGCGACGGTCGTGTCCGCGTTGGAGGAACCAGAATGTGGCGACGGTCGGGTGACCAGTATGTGGCGTCGACGTACTCGCGTTGAGGTGGCCCAATATAGCGAGCGATGGGTCGCCAATTGTTGAGGTTCGTTCGTCGCGGGAACAATCCACAAAGAGACAATTGCCACTACCAAATTACAAATTACTTTATTATAAAAAGTTCAAAGGGGAAAAACAAATGACAATGATGATGTAGGATGATTCAACCACCCTTATCGTGGAATCCGACGGGGGGAATTATTCACCAAAAAAAATATTTCGGCATCGTCAAATCCGCAAAGTGAACAGTTCCCCATGTGGGTAATGTGAATCAGTTCCACTATATCGTGGAAAACGTTCGAATCGGATTTTTCCCACATTTCTCATCCGCATCAAAATCATTGCGGATTTCTGCACGTCGTCTTCTTTGTTTGCAAAAATGTAAGTGAAATTGAAAGAACAAACAATTTTTGTTTACATATAAATTACAGGAAAAAAACTACAACTGCTTTATTAAGCCGAACATTTTTGATAAACCTATGCAATTGAACTTTATTAAAGTTAGAAATAAATAAAAAAAAATTGTTTCTAGAGACACACATTCGATCTGGAAGTTCCATGAAATCATCCACTGTTACTCTTAACCTCTGTAGTACTCTTCTCTGGGAAGACCGCTCATCTTTTTCCTCTTCTGCTTCCAGAAACAGAGCTACCGTCTTCATTTGTGTGCTTTATTTCTGTTTCAATCACTTTTTAAAGAAATTTTACTTTTACGAAATGAATGTAGCTACACAAATTTTTATTGACAAATAAAAGACAGCTGTTTGACAGTGAAACTACCTTTCGCCAATGCCTGTCGATAAGGAGACGTTCTCGGCGGATTCCACGATAGCAGTAGAAAGTGAAAGGGAATCGAATAGCTGAAGTGAAACACAATTCCGGCGGATTCCACGATAGGGGTGAGCGAGTCCGTCCGATGGCGGTGAACGATGATCGAAGAATGATTGGATGACGAGATGGTTTCTCCTGAGACGAACAAAAGTCGAAATTGGTTGAGTTGAGCTGAACGAGAGTCGAAACTATTTCACAACTGCGGACGTGTGCAGTTGGCTGTCAAGAATGGTTGAGTTCAGCTCCGTTTTAGTTGTTCCACTTACTGCGGAAACGGAGATCACGGAGGAATTTGGTTCGGCTCGCTTCTAGAGTGCGCGCCACTCGATTGCATGCGCCACATATTGTTAGCGAGTGTCGCCATCTTCATGTTGAGGTCGGAAACTTTCCTTAAAACGAAAATCGTCGTAAAGCAAACAACGCTAACGGTAGTCGGGGTGATTATTATAATTCGTGCTGCCTTCACCGGTTCGTTGTGCAATTCTCTTGCGTGTAGTAAACAACTATGGTTGAATTCCTCAATGCAGTACTGCCTGCATTGTGGGTCTGCAAATATCCCGTAATGCAAACACAAGAATCGTTACATTGCGTCACGTTCCAAAATGGATTGTAAACTGATTTCACTGCGCAAGCACATGCAAGCAGCGCATCGTGAATTAGCACGATGCAGACGTGAGTACAGTCGACTCCGCTTAACTGAAACACCAATTTGCCACAACAATTTTTTTCACTTAAGCGGTATTTTCTCTTAAGCGAACTTCGGATAACTGAAAAAAAGTTTCATTTAACCGGAGTCCGGACAAGTGAAAAACAATTTCACTTATCCAACCTGAAAATCAGAAAAATACCAATATCATTTTTAATGATGTCAATATTTTATTAAAAAAAAACATTCAACATCAGTTTTTGCTCCAAAGCCGACTACGAAGTGATATTGTGGTGTCAAAACTGAAAGATAGGTTTGGTGGAAAATTTGGTTTTTCCGCTAAAGTAAGGAAAACAAAACGATTTTAGGGATGGGCTCATTCAGTTATTTTATTTCAGCTTTGCGGAGTAGGTTGTGTATAAATTAATAGTTCCTGTTGTAAAAGTTTTTTCAGCTAACCAGGTTTTCAGTTGAGCGGAGTTATTTGTATGAAGATTGTGAAAAAATGCTTCGTGACAAATTTTGTGTTTCAGTTAACCGATTTTTTTCAGTAAAGCGTAGTTGACTATATATTCATTGTTAAATTGAACGTCTTTACTAAACCTATAAGTCCTGCCGTAAAATAGTTCGTAAGCGGTCAATTTCGTCGCAGAATGTATGGCGTTATTGTAAGTGATTATTGTTTCGTTTAATATGTCGTCATGGTCTCTTTCTTTTTGCTTGTTGTATAGTATTCTTTATATTTCAGTAAATGTTGAGTGCATGCGTTCTACAGGCGAATTGCTGCTTGTCTGTTGGAACGATGTAAGGTCGATATTATAATGTTTACAAAAGCCTTTAAATATAATTGCTGTAAATTCGGATCCTTGGTCAGAGGTTAATTCCTTTGGTATGCCGTGTAAGCTAATGAAATGTTTCATGAATTTGATAATATTGAGACTGTTTTGTACTGGAAGTGTATATGCTGCTGCAAATTTGGAAAACTGATCTATAATTGTGAGTATCTTTTTATTGTTTATGCTATAGATATCGACATGGATTTTGTCTAAAGGGGTTACTGGTGTTCCATATTTTACCTTTGGAGGATTTCTGTCATATTTCATTAAATGACAATCATCACAGTTATTGATAATTTTTACGATTTTTGTCTTCATATAGGGGAAAGAGTATGTTCTTTTAAGGTGTAAAAGCGTCTTGTTAATATGGTTATTATTGGTATGATAGTCAGTGATAATTTTGTCTTGTTCATCATTTTCCGTTACGTTTGTTAATATCTCAGTACAGCGGATTAGCTTAAAAATGTTACTATTTGAAAAATATTTTGAATAAATATTTTGAACAAGTTTAAATGTGTCGTTATCTGTGTAGATGGCGCAACATTTGTTTGAGGGTAGGAATTGTTTGAAAATTTGATATTTTCTTCGGAAAAGTGTTGTTTGCATATCGTCCGTCTTTGCTTATTTTTGAATAGCATTTTGAGTGTCAATGGTCTATCTGTATCGTTTTTCTTGAGGATTAACTGAATATTAAATTCGTTCAAGGGGCGTTCAGAAATATATATATGGTGGTCTAGATTTTCACCGGCTGAATGTATTGTTGTTTCAGTAGCATGTATTTCGATTTTAGTGTCGAAGGATTGCGTTCGAGTTTAATTTCCCTTTTTTATAGACTATCTCGTAATCAAATTCCTCGAGTTTCAAACGCCATCTAACCAATTTAGAGTTAGAGTCTTTCAAGCTCATGGTTTATGATCGGTTACTATCTTAAATTTGTGGCCAAATAAGTAGGGTCGAAAATATTTGGTTGCCCACACGATGGCTAAAAGTTATTTTTCTATAGTCGAGTAATTAGTTTCTGTATCGGTTAAGGTCCTACTGGCGTAACATATGTTTGTTAATACCTATAGTGCCTTGAAATAAAACTGCGCTTAATGCGAAGTTACTCGCATCGGTGGTCAAAATAAATGGTTTGGAAAAGTCGGGATAGGGTAAAATTGGATCGTTGATCAGAAGGTCTTTACATAATTCGAATGAAGAAATGTTTTTGTCATTTAGTTTTACATTTTTGAGGCATTCTGTGAGTGGTTTTGTAAGTTTTGCAAAGTCCTTTATGAACTTACGGTAATATCCGAGAAGTCCTAGAAAGGATTTAATCTCTTTCTGTGTTCGGGGTATGGGAAAATCTTGTACTGATTTAATTTTATCAGGGTTTGGCTTAACGCCCTGACTGGTTACTATGTATCCGAGGAAAGCTACTTCTTTATGCAGAAATTCAGCTTTATCTAATTGAATTTTGAAATTTGCTTCGCGTAATCTATCAAAAACTTTTTTTTAATTTTCGGCGAGTTCCTGAAGGGATGTGGAAAAAATAATTATGTCGTCTAGGTGTACTAGACAGATTTTGCATTGAAGATCTTTTAAAACATTATCCATGACTCTTTAAAAAGTCGATCGACCATTTTTCAGGCCGAGGGGCATTCGGACATAGTTACTCATAGCGTCCGCCTTCTACAGTAAATGCATTTGATTCATCTCAATCTGGTGGAATCCACTAGCGAGATCGAGTGCTGTGAAGTATATACTTCTGCCGTGTTTATCTAGAACGTCATTTACGATTGTCGTTAACTGTTTTTTTTATTCAGTTTGCGATAATCAATTACAAGTCGGCATTTTATTTTCCCCCTGGCGTCGTTTTTTTTGGGGCTATCCAGATTGGCGAACTTCAAGGTGAGTAGCTTGGCCTTATTACACTTTGTTTTAACATTTGCTTTACCTGTGATTGAACTTCTTCTTTGTGGATATGGAGGTATCTATAAGATTTTGAGAATATTGGAATATCGACCTTGGTTTGGCTAGAAAAAGAGTTTTGCTTGAATTGGATGTGTTGATTACTATTAAATTGGTGTACCATCTATTTGCTTTATATATTCCTTCTGGAATATATAATTCAGGTGAGATATGTGTTGTGGTAATAAGGATATCGATTGTGTATGAATTATTTGACCAATTCGTCATACATATATTATAGAAATGTACAAGAGGTAGATTCCTTGTTTGTCCGCTTCTTTGGTCACATATGTTGTTTAATGAAACAGAATTATTTCATTATGTTTTTCCCAACGTTTCGGCAGGGATTGCTGCCTTCTTCTCACAAATAAAGATCCCCTGAAGAAGGCAGCGATCCCTGCCGAAACGTTGGGAAAAACATAATGAAATAATTCTGTTTCATTAAACAACATATGTGACCAAAGAAGCCGACAAACAAGGAATCTACCTCTTGTACATTTCTATAATATAATAAGGACTGGCAGATTTACTATTGTTTTTGAGTTTGCCAAAAGAATATATTTTTGGGACATAAAATTAGGCTTTCATTCTAGAGGTAATTAAATGTTTGTTAGCTGAATCAACTTTTGCTCCTAACGAAGTATCCGTGAAAGCGGAGCACTAAGAATCTGGTTTTCCCGGGCTGATTGAATTCTACAAAATTGGGCAAACGAACTTAATTTATAAAGAGGTTGAGGTTGAGGTTCCAGTGTCGATTAGGAATTTTAATGGACGCCCAAAAGGAGAAGAAATGTTTATATATGGAAGGACAGTGCCATGTTTATTGATGTCTATGTATCCGGTTGGTCTGTCGGGGCAGGTGTGTGAAAATGTTCGTCGTCTAGTTCGTGCATTACGTTTAGTAAGTCAAGATCGCTTTGATCGAGAGGAAATTCCTGAGAATGCCGAGTTATCCTGTAGAATTGGTCAGGCTGGATCAATTTTGAGAGAGCTTGGCCAATCTGTTGTAAGGAAGGCTGAACTTAGTGTTCAAGATAAGCTATCGGTTTTTAACTCGGTGTATGTTCGAACTCTCACCTATGGTCATGAAATATGGGTAGGGACCGAAAGAATAAGATCGCGGATACAAGCTGCCGAAATGAGGTTCCTTCGCGGTGTTGCTGGAATAACTCGTAGGGATCGAGTGCGCAACACCAGAGTACGCGAGGCGCTCAATGTTGAGCAGCTACTTCTCCGACCAGAACGATCTATGCTTCGATGGTTTGGTCACGTAGTGCGTATGCCCCCAGACCGGCTTCCAAGACGTGCCAC
Organism: Brachypalpus laphriformis; assembly: GCA_945910035.1. Classification (NCBI taxonomy): domain Eukaryota; kingdom Metazoa; phylum Arthropoda; class Insecta; order Diptera; family Syrphidae; genus Brachypalpus; species Brachypalpus laphriformis. The sequence continues at coordinate 122,916,097 of OX246756.1, forward strand.
GGTGGCCGTGGCATCAGGTAGGCGACCCCGCGGTAGGCCTGGAGATAGATGGTTGGACCAAGTCCGGCATCTCTCCTGGAGCCGTCTAGGGATTGCTCCTGATGAGTTGGAGTCGATGGCGGAGGATCGAGAAGGATGGAGGGTCCACCTGAGCATCCTACCCCCGCGACCCTTATGAGGGATTAGCGGGCCATTGAAAATGTATGTATGTATGTATGTATGTAATACAAAAAAATGAAAAGGCAATTTCAATGTGTGCAAATGTAAGTAATGCAAGGTAAACAATAATAATAATATATAAGTTAGGCTGTTATGGATACGTAACTCGCGTGGTCGTCTCTATGAAGTGCTTCTCACAAGCGATGTTTTCTTCAGTTTCGGCATCGGCATATGGTGCTTCTTCGATTTCCCAAAACTTCCGTAGTTGGGTGTCGATGTTACAAACCTGAAGAAAACAATTTCTTAAAGTCTTTGGTGTCTCTATAGGTACTTTACCCAGCAAAATCCAGCCTAATCCCATCCTTTGAGCTATTGGCGCCAAGCCATCTTCGCCTCGAACGATGTCTGAAAGGATAAAATCAGCAAACACATCACTTCCTAGTAGCAATTTCACTGTGGCCGGTTTGTAGAACGTACGGTCTGCTAACTCCAAGTCGTTGAGGTGTTTCCAGTTGTTGAGCCCAGTCAGGGATTTAAATATAAAGGCCTGTGTGCTGGACTCAGATGCGGAGTGTAGGGATGCGAAGTTTATGTCAACACACCTGTGACATGATCCGCTGCTGACCTTTCCCAGCCCTGACACTTCAACCAACGTACTCCTCAGGTTGAGCATTTGTACAGCTGTGTCGGTTATAAACGTCGCTTCTGATCCTGGATCAATTAACGCTCTAAGATAGAAATACTTCCCCCTAGACCACATGACCTTAACAACTGCAGTAGCGAACAAAATTTGAGAATTTGTGCGCCTTTGTTGTTGATAGTTATTTACTGAAGTTGTTGAGTTACCTGCAGTGCCGGGTTGAGAAGTAATTGGGCCTAATGTAGAGATTATTGCACTAGGTTGTTGTTGAAATGCAGCTTGATTAGTGGAAATTTGATATGTTTGTGTATGTGAAGGGTTGTGATTAAAATGTGTTGAATTTGTGTGAAATGGAGGGTTAGTATGTGTTTGTGACTGTGAATTATGTGTGAAATTACTATTTGGGTGATTTTGAGCTGGAGCTGAATGCAAGAGAGTATGGTGTCTTTGCGATATGGTCAATCCTCTTCGCCAATTGTTCTTTTGGATATACGTCTATGGATTAAAATTCTTTATTCCATGGCGCTTCTTAGAGAACTAACTTAAGACTAATAATTCATATTATACAAAAACCTACTTTCCCAGTATTATTTTATATATAGTAGTGTGTGTATAAACTGTATTCTAAATTATAGAGTGAGCTAATAATTTTATATTATATGTTTAACGCTAAAGAGAAAAAATGATGGACTAACTGAGAAGTTAAAGAAGTCATAACCAGAATCCTCCAATGCGAAGCTAAGGTCAAAGCGCTATGCGACCAAGTAATTATAGAGTGTCGCGACCTAGATGAGGTAACAACTGCGGAAGAAATCTGTAAGGCCATAATAGAACAGTTCCCATCGACAGTGAGCATCACGCAGGACGCAATCAAGTCCATACGGATGACAAGACGAGGAACACAAATCGCCATTCCGGCGTTCTGGTCGGCTACTGCTGGTCGCAGAGTATTCGGGTTCTCTTCGTTATCGGACATGTTGCGGGTTCACTCGATGCTGGTTCGGTTGTCACGGTGATGTACCTCTAGCAGAGGGCGCCAATTGTGATGGTGTTTTCCGAAGGCTGAGGTTTCGCTCGTCGGACCCAGGGTATCCCAAAGAAACACCCGAAACTTTGGGTAAAGAGGTAACTTATTTATTTAACACCGCAATGAATGTTCAGTTTAGCTGGCCTTAACAATATCAAGCTACTTAACAATGAGTTGATTCCTATTTTAATCTATGTTCTTATGAGGCCCGGTGTAAGCTAACCTTAACTATTTTCTTCTACTTAACAATTATTGGATACCTACGTTGGCCTTTGTTTCCTACTTGCTAACTTACTGCCTACTCTACTGGTAAGCATCCGCTGGTGCTGGACACTTGAGCAGCAACGGCTTATGGCCGTCACTTGGACAGCAACTGCTGTGGCAGTCACTTGGCAGCAACGTCTTGCGACGTCACTTGGGCAGCAACTGCTCGTGGCAGTCACTTGGCAGCAACGGCTTAGGGGCCGTCACTTGGGCAGCAACACCTTGCGGCGTCACTTGGCAGCAACTGCTCGTGGCAGTCACTTGGGCAGCAACTGCTTGTGGCAGTCACTTGGCAGCAACGTCTTGCGACGTCACTTGGGCAGCAACACCTTGCGGCCTCACTTAGCAGCAACTGCTCATTGCAGTCACTAAGGCAGCAACTGCTTGTGGCAGTCACTTGGCAGCAACGGCTTAGGGGCCGTCACTTAGCAGCAACACCTTGCGGCGTCACTTGGGCAGCAACTGCTCGTGGCAGTCACTTGGGCAGCAACGTCTTGCGACGTCACTTGGGCAGCAACACCTTGCGGCGTCACTTGGCAGCAACTGTTCGTGGCAGTCACTTGGGCAACAACTGCTTGTGGCAGTCGCTTGGCAGCAACGTCTTGCGACGTCACTTGGGCAGCAACGGCTTAGGGGCCGTCACTTAGCAGCAACACCTTGCGCCGTCACTTAGGCAGCAACTGCTCGTGGCAGTCACTTGGGCAACAACTGCTTGTGGCAGTCGCTTGGCAGCAACGTCTTGCGACGTCACTTGGGCAGCAACGGCTTAGGGGCCGTCACTTAGCAGCAACACCTTGCGCCGTCACTTAGGCAGCAACTGCTCGTGGCAGTCACTTGGGCAACAACTGCTTGTGGCAGTCGCTTGGCAGCAACGTCTTGCGACGTCACTTGGGCACCAACGGCTTAGGGGCCGTCACTTAGCAGCAACACCTTGCGCCGTCACTTAGGCAGCAACTGCTTGGGCAACAACTTTTTTCAGTAAAGCGTAGTTCAGATAAGCGGAGTTGACTGCATTTACAGTTTTATGTTGTTTGATATAAGTTTTTCTGTATATTGAAAAAATGTGAGTGATTCGCCGACGACGTTAGCAGTTTGTTAAATATTTATTGCAATTTTCTTGCTTTAGGAAAATAATTTATCACAGTACCAAACATTTCTGTTTTAATTGTTTCTGTTTTAATTTTAATATATATTTTGTAAATGTTCTCCTATTATTTTGGCAATAACTGTTTAAGGGATTATTTATTAAAACAGTTGCAACAAATTTTCTTGACATTTTCCCAAATTATGACACAAAACACACAGCTGATCATATGCATCACATGCCGTTCCAAAATGTCAGCAGGCAGAAAGCAACGCATCAAAATCAGAGAACATCATATATTTTCAAAATAAACGCGATGCATATTCACAAAGCGCATTTTTGTTACATTTAGGAATTCAACCTTTATCTTGCTTTGTAGTTAGCGTACCACTGTTTCTTTGTCTCCGAAACTCATATTTTTAAGGCAGGCAGAGATTGGAAGATAAATCGTCGCATCAATTTTTTGCGCCCTTTTGTTCTCGCCTCCGGAAAAGGAACGCTACAAAAAGAACATGGATGTTCTTCTAAAAAGATGGTTGCTCCTTCCTTAATACTAATGCCGCTTTCCATTGGCGAAAATGAGTACTCTTTTCGCACTCGCAAACACGTTCCATTGCCGGAGTGCTGTTCTGGGATTATCTTTCTTTTCCGGATTTCATTTAAAAGTGCTCTCAAAATGCACTCACACATAAACTCTTACATCGGACTACTTGTCAGTCATATGGTACAAAAGGCATTCCTTTGTTTATTTTATTTACTCGGTTGAGAGAAGTCGGTAGAAAGAAGTCTTACATAGGCAGATATTTATTAAACCACCAGGGTGCGTGGCTAAGGGAATTATCCGGGATAAAATCATAGACACGGCTAATCTAAGGTGGTCAAACTTAGATGGTCACAGGGTGTCTAAGGCCTTGTGGCCTGTGTTAGATCGCACAAATTTTGGGGAGATAATTAACTTAGATAGATCGAGGATAAGAACAGCGATAAGAATACTCTCTGGCCACTGTCTCCTAAGGAGGCATGCTATGAGACTAGGGTTATCCGATACGGATGTTTGTAGGTACTGCGATGACCTACGTGTCTCAGAGGATATAACTCATATACTCTGTGAATGTCAAGGAATTGCCAGGATAAGGCTAAAGTACCTGGGTAGATACTTCTTCGATAAGTTGGAGGAGGTAGGCTCTTGAACCTTAACAAGGATCTCTTCAGATTTTGTAGGGAGATTAATTGCTTGGAGGGTTGGGTTTAGGTCTTTTGCCGTGAAGGTATCGTAGGGATCGCGATGGGCCCACTTTGGTGCCTAGTGTTTTATGACAACCTCATAATTCTACCTAACCTAACCTAACCTAGGTAGATATTAATAATAATTGATAATATAATTTCAAAACTTTATTGCGCTTTCCATTGCGCAAAAAGAGCCATTTTTTGTTTTGTTTGTGAAAAACCTAAACAAGATACCTTACCTTCCACCAACACGCGTACAACTAAGAAAAAAACGTTCCGCATTTTCCTTTGGAATCAAAAATGAGTGAAATCCGCATAATCGGCATCTTTCGACAGTGTGGGATGTACATATATGCTTGAAACACGTAAAGCGCGGCAGTGAATATTTGACGGAGCATTTACTGAAGTTTTCTCCATTACATACTCAATCCGCATCGCCAATACTGCTCATTACAAAAAGTTAAAACGGATTTTAATTGACATTGACTGGGCTGGCAATGGTGCAGTGGCAACGTCGTCAATTGCCACGCTAATGGTTCATGGTTCAAATCCTGATGTCAGCAAGTATTTATTTATTTCTCATGAAATATGCAAAGTCAGTCCGATCATTTGCGAAAGCTTGTGTGAACACTACAGCGAAGGCATAACACTGGCAGTAGCTTGCTCATGTGGCTGGAAAAATTGTTCGCTCTGTTGATGGTGATTTGCCCTTGACATCGGTTATTGGGAAAAAAGTACTGTGAATCAGAAGCAAAGACAAAAAATAAGAAAAAACTTCCCAGTTATCTGGACGCCATCCCTGGAGAATCTCTGAAGCATAAACAACTGAGCTTCAAGAACCACTATACGAAAATCTTTCTCACTCTCTCTATCTATCCTTTCCAACGCCCGCACTGTGTAAACATGTTGAAGGTATTCATAGCCCTTTGAGTGCGCGCAAATTATAAAAAAAAAACCATGTGAAATGAGATAGTATTTATACGACGGACTTAAAAAATCAACTGACTAGTCGATAAAAATGGAGAACAAGAAATATATTCTGTACTAAAGTAAATTTATATACATAAATAAACTTGGAGAAACGTTTTTATCTAAATTTCGTTCTCAAAATATCCGTGTGTAAACGAAAATTTGTAGGTAAGCTTTTACTTTACCGGATGTATCGAAAAAGTGGCATGGCAAATTCGCGTCATCATCTCCCCGTAGTGCCCGCTGGATAGCTATCTGGTAGTAAACTAACAATGAGCGTATGCTGAGTCTGACGATATATATGTAGCTGAACACTCAGACCTGCGTAAGCACATATGGGTGAACTTCAGCGCGCATCTCTTGTTGACCTGATTAGCTGAAATATGCGTCTCAGAAGTCTAGCAAGAGCTCCTCAGAAGGAGGACGTGCGGCCGATCAATTCTCTCGATGGAATCAACGGTGACGTCTACAGACCAGCGGATACCTTACCAGAGCTACTTCGACATATTTGGAGCTGAGGTCCGTAAGGATTTTCAATACTACGTCAGGGTATTGAAAAAGAGATGGTGGCGGATGAACCCTTAATGGGCCAACGGCAGCGCTTATATCCCCGGAGTGGGTTACTGACATCGGTGCATCTGGCCCCTCATCCTAGGGGTTACAAAACAAGGATCTGGTCCTCCAGGTTGGGGGTTGTACCGTGGGGTTAATTTCCCTACCACGCAAAAAACCTTCGGTTACGAAGCAACCAACAGCCTCGGATATGGATGATTTTACTGTTGACGACCCAAGCAAACGTAAAAAGGACAACGATCTTCGTGTCTGCACGCGGAATGCTAGGTCCCTCTACAAACCACGTGCAGCCGAACAACTTGCGGCGGGCCTAGAGTGTCTCAAAGCAGACATTACCCCCATCCAAGAAGTGCGATGGGATGGGGCGGGCAAAAGGAGTATGAAAAACTGCGACGCCTACTACGGCGACTGCTACAGACAACAAGGACAGCGTCTATTCGGGTGCGGATTTGTCATTGGAGGCAGACTTAGGCAAGAAGTCTTGAGTCTCCGGCATGTGAACGAGCGCCTTATGACTATCCGTATCAAGGCTAAATTTGCCAACATTAGCCTAATATGCGTTCACGCTCCTCACGAAGAGAAGGATGACTTCTACCAGCTCTTGGACAAGACGTATGAGCAATGCCCTAGCCACGACGTTAAAATGATCCTAGGTGATTTTAACGCAAAGCCAGGAAGAGAGGACGTCTTTAGTAGTGTTGTCGAAAAGCACAGTCTACACCACATCACATCCGACAACGGACTCAGGCTAATCGACTTTGCGGCGGAACGAAACTTTGTCGTAGCTAGTACGCAGCTCCCACGTCTCGACATTCGCAAAAGAACATGGCTCTCCTTTGATCGAAAAACTGTCAACCAAACCGATCACATTGCGATCGACGCAAGGCACTCTTCCAGTATTCTGGGTGTCCGGACTTTCCGAGGAGCCAACGTGGACTCGGATCACTACCTAGTTGTAGCCAAGGTACGGATGCGGATATCCAGAACGGAGCGAAATCAACGAAATACTGTGAGGAAATTTGACGTCGGGCTGCTACAATCGCAAGAGACCGCCAGAACTTTTGCCGATCGAGTTTCTTCTAATCTTAATCTAAGTCATATGTCGCCAGCAGCAAATGCGGAAGACCAGTGGCAGCGTTGCCAACAAGCCATCAGAGATGCCGCCTCTGATGTACAGGGTTTTTCTCACCCACCACAACGAAACCCCTTATTTGATGATGAATGCCGGCAAGCACATGCAGCTAAACAAGAGGCGTATAAAGCGGCGCTGCATAGAAGGACTAGAGCTGCTTACGAGCTTTACGTGAGCAGAAGAAAAGAGGAACATGGACTTCTTAGAAAGAAGAAAAAGGAGCATGAGAAACGCTCGATCGAGGAGATTGAGAGACTTTATTGCAGGAATGATGTTCGAAAATTTTACCAAAAGGTAAAAAGAACATGCCAGGGCTTAAAATCCAGGACAGAAGCCTGCAGGGATGAAAATGGTAATGTAGTTGTAGAATCGCAGTCGGTGCTGAGGATATGGAAGGAACACTTCTGCAGATTATTAAACGATGATGATGATCAATATTCCGCTGTCAGGCAGAAAGAGCCATTCAACAGTGACGATGGCAGTCAAGATTCCCGTCAAACCGATCAGAATGAAGTGACGATAGCGATATCTAAACTCAAATCCAACAAAGCTGCTGGAGCCGACGGCCTTGCCGCTGAACTTTTCAAGGCAGGAGGAGATGAGTTTGTAAGGAGCATGCACCAGCTCATCTGTAAAATCTGGTCGGACGAAAGTATGCCAGATGAATGGAACCTCAGCATCGTTTGCGCGATCCTGAAGAAAGGAGACCCTCTGAACTGCGCCAACTACAGAGGTATAAGTCTCCTAAATATCGCATATAAGATCCTGTCTGCCGTACTATGTGAACGCCTAAGACCGATCGTCAACAACCTGATAGGTTCTTATCAGTGCGGTTTCAGGCCTGGAAATCCACCATTGACCAAATATTCACACTACGGCAGATCTTGGAAAAAACCCATGAATATAAAATCGATACGCACCACATTTTCATCGATTTCAAAGTTGCCTATGATAGCGTGTATAGAGACGAGTTATACAGAGCCATGTCTAGTCTTGGCATACCTGTCAAGCTCGTCCGTTTGTGCAGAATGACGATGGAGAACTCTCGCTGCTCCATTAAAGTCGGTAAGAACATCACCGAACCGTTCGATGTCAGGAAAGGTCTTAGACAAGGTGACGCGCTATCATGCGATCTCTTTAACATAGTACTTTGTGGGAAACGTCTTTCCGCGGTACTAGTAAGTAGTACTCATAGCACACAGAAGAACGATGGCACCCTAACTGCGGTAAGGTGGTAGTCCCAGCTAAGGTATTGTGGCGGCCCTAGCTGCGGTAAGGTGGCGGCCCTAACCGCAGTAATGTGGCAGCCCTGTATGCGGTAATTGAGGGTTTGTGTCCGGGATATCGGAGACTACAACTAGGTCTATCAATATCGGAAATCTCGATATTCGAAGAAGTAGAGAGTGATATATTCGTATAAAAAAAAAAAATTAAATATAATGTTAAATGGAAGCAAGGGAGAAACAATTATATAAGGAGCGAAAGTGATACCAGATATGTCGCTTGAGGCTGGAGAGAGTTGGTCCCCAATGCGTCTATGTATTTAAAATGAAAAAAAAAGGAAAGAGGAAAAAAACGGGGCTAGCATTCGAGAAGGATCCGCTACCGAGCACCGAAAAATAAATCTTTAAAGGGGTCGCTTACCTCTCCGTGGTCTTTTTCCAGCAGTTCTTGCCAGACGGTGCGGATGTTTCTTTTCGCGGGCATTTACCACATATAGTAGTGATATATAGAAAAAAAGTAAAGTGGTATTATACGCAACGCTATGAAAAAGCTGACGCCGAAATCAACCTCATTCCACGACCGACAAGCAGTTTTCGTCCAACAGGAGTTTAAGAGCTGCACGCACGTTTTCGTCACCAACGACACTGTAAGAGCTCCACTGCAGCCAACGTATGATGGACCTTACGAAGTACTCTGTCGCAGCGCTAAATATTTCACCATTAGATTGAAGCACCGAGATTGTACATATCAATAGGCTGGTTCACATTCTCAAATATGCTTGACAAGCATGGCTTGATGATGTTTGATGGATTGAAGCCATTTTCCGTTCACATTTGCCAAACAGGCTGTCAAACATCAGTTCTCTTTAGCCATTTTTCTCTTTTTTTTTTCTTTTCTTTGATGCGCACAGGTTGACAACTTTTCTTAGAATGAAATTTCCTCCTGGTTTGACAAGAATGCGTTCATATTCTCAAACATGTGTGTCAAGCAAGCAAAATATGAAAATATTTTGATATCCATCCAACATGCTTGTCAAACTGTTTGATGGAGCGTTCACATTTTCAAATTCGAGTCAAACAAACCATGCTTGTCAAGCATATTTGAGAATGTGAACCCCCCTAATCGACCGTCTTAACCCCTGGTCTCCACTGGCAATAATTCATTGCAAGAAATATTTTATGCAATCGAAATTTCTTGAAATGACTCATTTCTAACATGGTGTCTGAGATAATGTTTGAAATAAATATGTCTCGTGGAGACTCGGCGTTAAGCAGCTTACATGACAGCAACCAGCCACGACATGTCAAATACACCAGCGATGACAACAACCAGCCACGACTTGTCAAATATACCAGCGTCGACAACAACCAGCCAAGACTCACAAGATATACCAGCAACGACATCAACTGATGAGCAAAATCATCAATCACTACGCGAACAGCGTAGTGAAGAAACACGATGTGGTCGACGAGTGAAGTTATCGATGCGTTATCGATGATATCCTTTCCTCTAGGAGGTTTAGCGAGGTCGGTGCGGCTTTGAGCGCCGCCTCACTAGTAGTAGATGGAACACAACTGCAATGCACAACGTTTAAAAAATCTTTAGTGATTTATTTCCGCAATAAAACTAAACACTGTTGAAAATGAAGCAAACAAAAGCACGGACGAAACTGCTTGAAGAAACAAACATAACTTCTTTTGAAGAATCTTGATTTGAGGAGTTTCTTGCTTCAAACAATTTTCTTGAATTGAAATCTTGATTTTTTTCTTGCGTGAAGGAATTTTCTTGATAACAACCTCCGAATAGAATTTTGCTGATAAATTATAGAGAAAACGTCTTCTCGTAATCAAGACTGCCTTAGTCTAGGATCCGGGGTCAGGTAGCACACAGCAAAGTCGTTTAACTCTTGGGTAAGAGTTTTCTCGAGAAACAGGACCGCTTGCGATGATTTCTTGAAAAACTTTCTTTGGGAACAGGATCGTTTGCGATGAAATTTCAGAGTCGACTATTTTTAATTTTGAAAAATTTTGACTTTTTTGAAATAAAAAAAATCAAAGATTACTCGATGTGATGAAAAATGACCCGAGCAGGTTTCATACATACGGGTGTTATCAAGTCGAACGTCTCGATGACAAACGTCAAAGACGTCAACCGCCACAGAGGGGAGTAATGTGGGGATATCCGGCAACACCGGCTCGTCAGCACTGGACACCACCTTTAGTCACGTACACCAAAAAGATGACTCATCCTTTAGTTTACTTTGTTCTTAGCCGACAGTGAAAATTTACTTCACATTAAAAGGGAAATAAAACCACTCAGAGTTTTCGGAATTAATTTCCCACCTTACATAGGAACTAAGTCCACTTCACGAAAGTGGTTTTATTTCCCACTAGCCAAATTGGCCTTATTTCGTTTACGCGTTACGCGTTTACGTTATTTCCAGATTTAAAACGAAATAAGGCCAAATTTTTCATTCAAGTAAATAATGGCTGGGATGCCGCAAGGAAGCGCTCTTGGTCCAGTTTTATATCTATTATACACTCGTGGTATACCGCAAGTAGAAGGCACTGAGCTAGCTACATTTGCCGATGACACTGCTATCTTAGCAGTAGGTAAAACGGTCCAATATACTACAGAAAAACTGCAAGAATCTTTGGATAGAGTAAATGAATGGACAAAGATTTGGCGAATTGCACTCAACAAATCTGTTCATGTAAACTTTACTTATAAGAAAATAAATAGTTTCCCGATCTTTTCAAACTCGGTTCAAATCCCGTTTCCAAACGAGGCTAAGTATCTTGGAATGACACTTGATGTAAAGCTGAAATGGAAAACACTCGTAAAGAAAAAACGCAAAGAACTAGAATAAATATAGAGAAATGCATTGGTTACTTGGAAAATATTCCAAGCTTAATATAGAGAACAAACTGCTTTTATATAAGCAAGTGCTAAAGCCTGTATGGACATATGGTATACAACTCTGGGGTTGTACCAAAATAATTAATATTAAAATTTTACATACTTTTGAAAACAAAGTGCTAAGAGGTATTGTTAATGCGCCATGGTATATCAGAAACAGTGATATCCACAGAGATCTTGGCATTAATGCAATCGAAGACGAAATCAAAAACTACGCGAGAAAGCATAAAAGTCGACTAGAACGTCACGTTAATATTACAGACCTCCAAGTTTTAGATGAAAGAAATTTACTACGCCGTTTACAAAGAACCAAACCTTTAGACTTAGCGCGATAAGTAACCGCGTCTTAACTGCGGAGCTAGCAGGAACTTCTAATGGGAAGTACCTGCAAAACGTCCTTATTTCGTGAAATGAAAACTACTTGTGAAGTCGAATACTTAGTTGTAGTAAAAACAAAAGGGAGGTTTTTTAGTGCGTAAAAATCCCACTCTACTATAAGCACGCACTGTTGATCCTCAAAGTGTCTTGTTGAAGATGTTCACCTACCCTCGGTTGTTGTTTTTGTTTTATGTGCGAACGTTGACTTTGCTAGCAACTACTGGCTGGTTAGGTTTAAAAAATACGGCTATTGATATTTATTTTGTAATGGTTTAGGCCACCTTGAAATTTTCAAAAATTTTTTTTTTTTTTTTGACTCGATTTACTTATACTTTTAAGAATATTTTAAGCACTTAACCATTCCAAAATTTAAATTATTACCGAAGTTATAGCAATTACCAGTGAGCAAAGTTGGAAGGCGCTTACGTCACACTGTTTTTTATTTTACGTTTTTCTCTAAACTACTTTTTTCAAACTTGGTGTACACGATAACTCAAGATCTACACAACCGATTTAGTTAAAATGTACAACACATATTTTTTATAATATTATCTCAAAATTTCGATACACATTCAAGTTCTTTCTTTCAAACAGCTGCCATTTCTAAAAAAAAATTAAACAAAATTTCCTTATGTCACATTTTAGGTATTCCCTTTCGAAATAAGAAAAAAAAAATTAGTAGGTTTCAGATAATGCCTAACAGAGAAATCAGGTACACCATCAGCAAGGATTTTCAAAAGAGGTTCTACTTATCGGCTCATATCTCCACCATTTTTTATTTCTTTTAATCGTTAATATTGCTAATTGTTCATAAGACTACTATGAATGTGTGTAAAATAAAGACCATTGTATATATAATACTTAATGGTTGCGTCAAAGTTCATTTTTATACCTATTTTTCCGAGTGCCAAGGCGGCGTAGCCCCTTAAATTCTATGAAGTGGGAAATACACGACACAACTGTTGTACTAACGGTTTGACAGCTTTGGTGTTGTATACGATAATTGTATCGTGTGTATCCTGACAACCGACCGTTGCAAGGATATCGTATGGTCTTGACTGTACAACCGTTGTTACATGCACAGATTGTATGGAAATTATATGGTGTAACGGGTGCGCCATCTCTTATGTCGGTATGTAAACATTGAATAACTTTGTCGTTTATGACATTGAGTAGACATGTTTTTGAAACATCAATTCAGTACAGTTTTAACCATGAAACGTCCGACAACACTATTCGTCGTTTGGTGTCGAGTTTTGTTGAGCAGGGGACAGTGGGAGATCGTTGACATGCCATTTATCAACGCCCAAAACGTTCCAATGAACTGTTTGAAGTGGTAAGAGAGAGTGTTGCCGAGAACCCACATGTGTCGTATCGTCACCGCGCTCAGCATTTTGGCGTCAGTGGAACCACCTTGTGGCGCATTATGAAGGATAATTTGTATTTTTTGTCCATATAAAGTGCAATTGACTCAGAGAGCCGACAGACAGTCCAATACGGCCAAACAGTCACTCGAATGGTTAACATTGAACCTGATTTTGGAAGCAAATTTTGATGACCGACGAGCCCCATTTCACACTCTCTGAGAATCCACATAAGATCCATGAAATACCATTGCGTGACCAAAAAGTGTCTGTTTGGGCCGGCGTTTGCGCCAAAACCATCATTGGGCCATTTTTCTTCCACTCAGTGGAATCGATATCGGTGGATGTTGGATCATTATGTCTGCCAACAAATGTGTGAAAAAGGTCTGGATGGCTACTGGTTTCAACAGAACGATGCACCATACCACACGGCAAATCAAACAATGCAGTTTCCGCAACGAAAATCCCCTTGACGTGTGCTGTCAAAAAATGGCGACATTGACTGGCCACACAAGGGTTTGACCCTTCCGGACTTTTTTTTGTGGGGTTATTTGAAAACCAAAGTGTACGCCAGCTCATGGCAAACATTCTTGCCGAAATCATCGCTATACCGCCCGAGATGCTCGAAAAAGTTATGAAAAACGCAGCAAAAAGGGCATATTTTGCTTTGGTCAATAGAGGCGGCAGCTTGATTGATGTTGTATTCAAAACTAGTCCAAACAAATTGCTAAGAACGAAGTTAAATAAAAATAGTTCATTATGGAAGTGGTGTTTTTTTTTAAGTTATTCAATATTCACATACCGACATAAAACATGGGGCACCCTGGTGTAAAATGACCGAATTAAATGCGTGGTTGTACGTAAATCGTACGCAGATTGTATAATGTGTATGCTACATACAACAGTTAACGAGGTCGTCCTCTACTGCGCCGTCAATCCGGGGTGGATTCGAAGACTTTCTTGGCGGGAACGTTGGGCTCGATCCACTCTAAATGACCCAGCTATCTTAGTCGCTGTATGTGAACTCTCTAAGGCTAAGTCGATGTCCTTGTACAGGCCGTATAGTTCGGCATTGTACCTTCTCCTCCACTCACCGTCTATGCAGACGCGACCAAAGATCGTTCGAAGAACTTTTCTCTCAAAATAACCAAGGGCATCCTCATCCGGTTTTGTCAAAGCCCATGCCTCTGCGCCATACAGCAGGACTGGGATGATTAGTGTCTTATAAAGAGTTACCTTAGTAGTTCGAGATAGGGCTTTGCAATTCGATTGCCGTTTTAGCCCATAAAAACAACGATTGGCAAGAGTAATTCTTCGTGTGATCTCCCTACTGATGTCATTTGCGTAACTCACCATAGAGCCTAGGTAGACAAAATCCTCTACTACCTCAAAATTATATCCGTCTATTGTGGCGTTCTGCCCAAGACGCCGAAGTTGGGTGTTCTTTTTTGTAGACAGCATATATTTTGTTTTGCTTTCATTGACCACTAAACCCATCTTTGCTGCCTCGGCCTCAATACTAGGAAAAGCCCCATTGACCGCCCGCTGAGTTCTTCCGATTATGTCAAAGTAATCGGCGTAAGCGAGTAGTTGTACAGAGTTGTAAAAGATTGTAACTCCGGGGTTGGCTTGTGAGTTTCGTACAATTCTCTCAAGTACTGTGTTAAAGAGATCGCATGATAGCGCGTCACCTTGTCTAAGACCTTTCCTGACATCGAACGGTTCGGTGATCAACCAAAGCTTTCACATCTGGGAAATCATCGTACAAAAAATAGAGCGCGACCGGCTCAGCTGGTATTGCCACTTTCAAAGAAGAGATCATTTGAGCACCGGTAAAAAGGCATTATCAATGCACGTTCCAAAGACATCGCGATGTAGGAAAGGCAGGCCTATTAACGCCTGGATCAGACAAATGCGACGACATCGGCATTTCATTGGCCTCAGTAACCGAGTGATCCAAAATCGGCAGGCTTGCCGATATTTTCTGAGGTCAAATAGGCGAACTCCACAGGCGGATCAGTAGAAATGCAGTGAAGTGGGAGGGTTGTGATCCCTTATTTTCGGATCATAACCCCGCTGATAAAAGGAAGAAGAAGAACGGTTCGGTGATCTTTTACCTACTTTGATGGAGCAGCGAGAGTACTCCATCGTCATTCTGCACGAACGGACGAGCTGGCTAAATCAATGTCCTTGTACAGGCCGTATAGTTCGGCATTGTACCTTCTCCTCCACTCACCGTCTATGCAGACGCGACCAAAGATCGTTCGAAGAACTTTTCTCTCAAAATAACCAAGGGCATCCTCATCCGGTTTTGTCAAAGCCCATGCCTCTGCGCCATACAGCAGGACTGGGATGATTAGTGTCTTAAAAAGAGTTACCTTAGTAGTTCGAGATAGGGCTTTGCAACTCAATTGCCGTTTTAGCCCATAAAAACAACGATTGGCAAGAGTAATTCTTCGTGTGATCTCCCTACTGATGTCATTTGCGTAACTCACCATAGAGCCTAGGTAGACAAAAGCCTTTACTACCTCAAAATTATATCCGTCTATTGTGGCGTTCTGTCCAAGACGCCGAAGTTGGGTGTCCTTTTTTGTAGACAGCATATATTTTGTTTTGCTTTCATTGACCACTAAACCCATCTTTGCTGCCTCGGCCTCAATACTCGTAAATGCCCCATTGACCACCCTCTGAGTTCTTCCGATTATGTCAATGTCATCGGCGTAAGCGAGTAGTTGTACAGAGTTGTAAAAGATTTTACCTCCGGAGTTGGAATGTGAGTTTCTTACAATTCTCTCAAGCACTGTGTTAAAGAGATCGCATGATAGCGCGTCACCTTGTCTAAGACCTTTCCTGACATCAAACGGTTCGGTGATGTTTTACCGACTTTGATGGAGCAGCGAGAGTTCTCCATCGTCATTCTGCACAAAAGGACGAGCTTGGCAGGGATGCCAGCTAGACATGTCTCCGTATAACTCGTCCCTAAACGCGCAACTTTGGAATCGATGAAGAGGTATCGATTTTATATTCATGGGTTTTTTCCAAGATCTGCCGTAGTGTGAATATTTGGTCAATGGTGGACTTTCCCGGCATAAAACCGGACTGATAAGGACCAATCAGGTTGTTGATGATCGGTTTTAGGCGTTCACATAATACGGCAGACAGGATCTTGTATGCAATGTTGAGGAGACTTATTTAGCTTAATAATAATAATTAATAATTTGATTTAGCTTAATACAAGCTGTAAGAAACTTAAATCTAATTTACAATGTGTACTTGAAAGCTGGTTAAAATCTACAAATATCCAGACCTGAGTGAGGAGGGGGAGTAAGGGGAGTTTCTAAGGGTGTTTTTGCTGCACTGGAAATCAAAAAGGTTCTGACTGTCATTAGCAAAACGAAGCATTCGAGACATAGGCTCATTACAGCCGTAGTTTGTACGGCGAAACTTGAGGCAGAAGAAGTTAGACCTCAGAAGGTACTGATCTCAGAAAACGTGGGTTGGTGCTGAGTGAAATAGGTAGGTTGAATCTGTCAGGCCATGGGAGTCCGCGTGGATGGCAAACGACTAACAAAGGCCTCGTAGGGGCAGCATCTCCCGATAGGTGCTGGTCCGCTAAGTAACGAGTAGGAGCCACTGCAGCCCAAAACCTAGCAGCTCTGTTAGTAAGCCCTACTCCCACCTCCTCGTGGTGCCACCTGGGAATTTCTTCGGAAATTGCTAACGGGAGAGGACGAATGGCGAGCTTCCTGCGCCAAAAAAACAGGATAAGTGTCGGTTGGTCTGTGGCCCAGCGAGCCGCAACCATAAAAAAAATCATTGCTCCGAAACGGAAACATACGCCTCGTGTCCGATAGCCAAAGGTCGTCAACAAATGATCAGTCCTGGACTCACTCAAGGAAGGGCCTTATAACGCCAGATTCCTCCAATTGGAGCGCGAATTCGCACGGTATAAAATCGACATCTTAGGGCTGAGCGAGATAAGATGGTACGATGCTGGGGAATACATCTCCCCAACAAAAAGCACTGTGATGCTCTACTCTGGTAAACCAGCTGGAAGTGCACGGAGTTCTGGCGTAGGACTCATGCTAACTCCAGCAGCACGTAGTAGCCTCATATCCTGGAAACCCCATAGTGACCGGATATTGACGGCTAGGTTCCAGAGTAGAGTTAGAAAAATTACCATCATACAGTGTTATGCTCCGACTCTAGACGCGACTGAGGATGAAAAGGATAATTTTTATAGCCACTTAGGCGCCGCCTACAACCAAACGCCTAATGGGGACATCGTAATGGTAATGGTGAGCGGTTTGTGGACTTCTGCAATACCAACCGCTTAGTCATCGGAGGTACGCTGTTTAAGCATAACACCTGCCATAAGATCAGTTGGGTTTCTACTGATAGGCAACGAACATCCAACCAGATCGACCACATTGCGATCAGTCGCCGCTTTAGAAATTGTCTTCTGGACGTCCGAAACAGACGTGGAGCTGACGTCGGACAAGAACGAGATCACCATCTTATGGTAGCTCATTTACGCCTTCGTACTGCATCCATCAACAGCAACCGCTCAAACCTGCTTAACATCACCAGGTTTAATATCGACAGGCTCAAGGTTCCCCAAGTGCGCCAACAGTTCAGGGACCATCTTGCCTTAGAAGCAGAAGCAATCAGCAGCATAGAGAACATGGATGACCACTGGAGTGCTGTGAAAAATGCTTTTGCGACTGGGGCACGCACTTATGTCGGTAAAAAGCAGAAACACCACCGCACATGGCTTTCTACAGACACCTGGAGACGGATCGATGAGCGTACAGCAATCAAGGCTCGGATTGCAGCGGCCTCAGCAGTAGAGAGAACCGAGCTTGAAGCCCAATACCGTGCGAAGAAGAAAGAAGTGCAGCGTAGTGTGAGACGTGACAAACGTCAATATGTCAACTCACTGGCCTCAAGGGCTGAAGAAGCAGCGAGTAGGTGCGACAGTAGGACTGTTTACAACATCACTAAGGAGCTCATTGGTGGTCGAAACTCCAAACAACATCCAGTGAAGAGTCTAGACGGTAACCTTCTGATTTCGGATGAGGATCAGCTCACTAGATGGAGAGAACATTTTGCTGCAGTGCTAAATCACTTAGACGACGGCGGTATGATCTTGAATTCGAATGAGCAGTTCGAAGCAACAAATTCCCGAATTCGCACCGTACCTCCCAGTAAAGCTGAAATAATAACAGCAATCAAGTCCCTCAAGAAAAACAAAGCGGTGGGTATTGATGGCATCCCTGCCGAGCTATTTCAAGCGGCGCCAAATACATCGGCAGATTTGCTGCATCCGCTAATACGGAGAGCTTGGGATAGTGAACAATTTCCACAGGAGTGGAAAAGGGGGATGATCATTAAGCTTCCAAAGAAGGGTAATTTGATGGAGTGCGGTAACTGGAGAGGTATATGTGTTCTTCCAGCTGTAGCCAAAATAATAGCTAGAATAATTCTAGAACGAATTAAAGAACATTTAGATTCAACTCTCGATGTCGAACAGGCAGGTCTTCGCGCTGGATCCTCCTGCATCGACCACATAAACACCTTACGGATCATAATCGAACAATGCGTTGAGTATAGGTCTCCGCTACATTTACTGTTTATCGACTTCGAGAAGGCTTTCGACAGCTTGAATCGAGATGCTATCTGGTTGGCCTTGCGCAGGAGAGGCATTCCAGAAAAGCTTATAGCTATTATCAAGGCTACATATGAGGGCGGCAAGTGTCACGTCGTGCACAATGGTAAGGTGTCGGAGGACTTTGAAGTCCAAAGTGGAGTACGTCAAGGGTGCATACTGTCCCCACTATTGTTCTTGGTGGTTATCAGCGATGTACTCCGTGCAGCATTGACGGAAGCTAATTCTGGAATTCGTTGGACGATGACATCTTACCTTAAACACCTAGATTACGCTGACGATGTTTGTCTACTTTCACATCGGATAATGGATCTTCATTCCATGGCCCAAAATCTAGAAGCTGAGGCAAACAAAGTGGGGCTAAAAATAAACACAGCCAAAACAAAAGCCCTGAGTACTTTGTGAGGGTATCTTTCTTCAAAGGCTGAGGTGGGCTCGCCGGCCCCAGGGTTAACCCAAAGGAATACCCTAGACTTTGGGAAAGAGGTACTTTATTTAAAATTAGAATGGTTTTATACAATATTGTTGCGTTAACAATGCAAAATGTTCTGAGCTAACAATACTTATGCCTAACAATATTTGGATAACTTAACGCTAATGTTGGTCGTCCTGCGGCTGGTTCTGGTACGGGCCGGGGTTATGCGTCTGGTTGTCTGGCTCGGTTCGGTACGTCGGCGGGCAGGAGCTTCAGTCTGCACTTAGGGCAGGCTTCGAAGGGCGCAGTCCGCACTTAGGGTAGGCTTGCGATGACCCAGTCCGCACTTAGGGCAGGCTTGGGAAAGATCCAGTACGCACTTAGGGCAGGCTTGGAAGGTAGCCGTCCGCACTTAAGGCAGGCGTGCTGTGACCCAGTCCGCACTTAGGGCAGGCTTGGGAAGGATCCAGTCCGCACTTAGGGCAGGCTTGGAATGTAGCCGTCCGCACTTAAGGCAGGCGTGCTGTGACCCAGTCCGCACTTAGGGCAGGCTTGGGAAGGATCCAGTCCGCACTTAGGGCAGGCTTGGAATGTAGCCGTCCGCACTTAGGGCAGGCGTGCTGTGACCCAGTCCGCACTTAGGGCAGGCTTGGGAAGGATCCAGTCCGCACTTAGGGCAGGCTTAGAATGTAGCCGTCCGCACTTAGGGCAGGCGTGCTGTGACCCAGTCCGCACTTAGGGCAGGCTTGGGAAGGATCCAGTCCGCACTAAGGGCAGGCTTGGAATGTAGCCGTCCGCACTTTAGGGCAGGCGTGCTGTGACCCAGTCCGCACTTAGGGCAGGCTTGGGAAGGATCCAGTCCGCACTTAGGGCAGGCTTGGAATGTAGCCGTCCGCACTTAGGGCAGGCGTGCTGTGACCCAGTCCGCACTTAGGGCAGGCTTGGGAAGGATCCAGTCCGCACTTAGGGCAGGCTTGGAATGTAGCCGTCCGCGCTTAGGGCAGGCGTGCTGTGACCCAGTTCGCACTTAGGGCAGGCTTGGGAAGGATCCAGTCCGCACTTAGGGCAGGCTTGGAATGTAGCCGTCCGCACTTAGGGCAGGCGTGCTGTGACCCAGTCCGCACTTAGGGCAGGCTTGGGAAGGATCCAGTCCGCACTTAGGGCAGGCGTGCTGTGACCCAGTCCGCACTTAGGGCAGGCTTGGGAAGGATCCAGTCCGCACTTAGGGCAGGCTTGGAATGTAGCCGTCCGCACTTAGGGCAGGCGTGCTGTAGCTCGACAAAGGGCGGCAAATCCGCTGTAATTTACTTAATTTGTTTCCCTCAGAAGGGGAGAAACCTATCGGACGGGCCGGCTATGGCTAGTAGCAGACCCGTGGATTATTGCCCTATCACCGAGGTGAAGGCATAAAACTTGTGGAAAGTCGTAAGACCAATTCCGAGAGGCTGTCAAGAGTACACGAGATTGGTACCACACCGCTTGAGCAGACTCTCCCGACTGACTCTCATCCACACTCCTTTATGGAAAAGTCCTGCAAGACGAGAATGTGAATTTTGAGCCAATGCAAAATTTCCTCCACATTCTCGTCTGCGACCTTTGTGTATACATTTTCTCCTTTTGTTTGACAGGAGATTCGGCATCGCTACCTGCCAACAGATGGCGGCCTCCGCATTAGGTGGTTAGTGAGGTGTGCGTGGAGTGTGGATGATCGCTTCTGGGGTGTTGGATTATGTCACTTCGTTACAACTTCCAATACCCGTGCTCAACTTAACATTGCCGGAAAGCAAGTCGAGAAAGTTGATAACTTTCTATATTTAGGAAGTGTCGTCTCGGTTAATCGCGGTGGCACCGAACTGGATGTGTGCAACAGAATCGGGAAGGCTAAAGCTGCGTTCGGAATGCTGTCCAAAATCTGGAGAAGCAATGTTATTAGCTTAAGAACCAAGCTACGACTGTTCCGCTCCAACGTAGAATCAGTGGTGCTTTATGGGTGCAGTACTTGGAAGGTGGACACCATTAACACACGCAAGCTGCAAGTCTTCGTAAACAAATGCTTAAGAATCATCTTGAGGATTTTTTGGCCGAACCGCATCTCCAACGAACAACTTTATCTGAGAACGGGCCAAGAACCTATAAGCATTACTATACGAAGAAGAAAGTGGCAATGGATTGGACACACCCTACGGCGCGAAGACAACTCCATTGCGAAATACGCTATGCAGTGGAATCCGCTCACCCAGGCAGGCAGAATAGCGGGACGCAATAGGCAAACGTGGCGCAAAACAGTTGAGGAGGAATCGAGCTCTTTAGGAATGAGTTGGAGGCAGCTCAAACGCGTTGCAGAACTCCGAACACGATGGCGCGCAGACGTAGTTGACGCCCTATGCCCCCCGAGGGGTTAAAGGACATAAGTAAGTAAGTAATGGGAGTCCGCGTAGAGCAAAACGGATGAACCTCGGTTGGACACACTCAATTCGATGTGAATGTGTGTGTGTATCGTGATAGGGAGACCAGACTTGGCTGGCATATTCAAGAACTGGTCTTACAAATGTGAAGTACAGGGATTTCGTGACGTAAGGGTTTGAGAATTTCTTGAACATCCGTTTCACATAACCTAGCGCAGAATTAGCCCTGCTAATAATATTGTCAATATTGCTACGAAAATGAACCTCACTGTCGCATATGACTTTTCTCCCAAATCACGGAGAAAAGTGACAGTGGGAACAGGCTCGTCGCAAATCACATACGTTCTAGGGCCTGTCGGATGACGCTTCCGGATATAAGCAATAGCTTGGCATTAACTTACTTACTTATATCCTTTAACCCCTCGGGGGGCATAGGGCATCAACCACGCCTGCGCGCCATCGTGTTCGGAGTTCTGCAACGCGTTTGAGCTGCCTCCAACCCATTCCTAAAGAGCTCGATTCCTCCTCAACTGTTCTGCCTGGGTGAGCGGATTCCACTGCATGGCGTATTTCGCAATGGAGTTGTCTTCGCGCCGTAGGGTGTGTCCAATCCATTTCCACTTTCTTCTTCGTATAGTAATGCTTATAGGTTCTTGGCCCGTTCTCAGATAAAGTTGTTCGTTGGAGATGCGGTTCGGCCAAAAAATCCTCAAGATGATTCTTAAGCATTTGTTTACGAAGACTTGCAGCTTGCGTGTGTTAATGGTGTCCACCTTCCAAGTACTGCACCCATAAAGCAGCACTGATTCTACGTTGGAGCGGAACAGTCGTAGCTTGGTTCTTAAGCTAATAACACTGCTTCTCCAGATTTTGGACAGCATTCCGAACGCAGCTTTAGCCTTCCCGATTCTGTTGCACACATCCAGTTCGGTGCCACCGCGATTAACCGAGACGACACTTCCTAAATATAGAAAGTTATCAACTTTCTCGACTTGCTTTCCGGCAATGTTAAGTTGAGCGCGGGTATTGGAAGTACTCAAGGCTTTTGTTTTGGCTGTGTTTATTTTTAGCCCCACTTTGTTTGCCTCAGCTTCTAGATTTTGGGCCATCAAATGAAGATCCATTATCCGATGTGAAAGTAGACAAACATCGTCAGCGTAATCTAGGTGTTTAAGGTAAGATGTCATCGTCCAACGAATTCCAGAATTAGCTTCCGTCAATGCTGCACGGAGTACATCGCTGATAACCACCAAGAACAATAGTGGGGACAGTATGCACCCTTGACGTACTCCACTTTGGACTTCAAAATCCTCCGACACCTTACCATTGTGCACGACGTGACACTTGCCGCCCTCATATGTAGCCTTGATAATAGCTATGAGCTTTTCTGGAATGCCTCTCCTGCGCAAGGCCAACCAGATAGCATCTCGATTCAAGCTGTCGAAAGCCTTCTCGAAGTCGATAAACAGTAAATGTAGCGGAGACCTATACTCAACGCATTGTTCGATTATGATCCGTAAGGTGTTTATGTGGTCGATGCAGGAGGATCCAGCGCGAAAGCCTGCCTGTTCGACATCGAGAGTTGAATCTAAATGATCTTTAATTCGTTCTAGAATTATTCTAGCTATTATTTTGGCTACAGCTGGAAGAACACATATACCTCTCCAGTTACCGCACTCCATCAAGTTACCCTTCTTTGGAAGCTTAATGATCATCCCCCTTTTCCACTCCTGTGGAAATTGTTCACTATCCCAAGCTCTCCGTATTAGCGGATGCAGCAAATCTGCCGATGTATTTGGCGCCGATTGAAATAGCTCGGCAGGGATGCCATCAATACCCACCGCTTTGTTCTTCTTGAGGGACTTGATTGCTGTTATTATTTCAGTTTTACTGGGAGGTAATTTGCGATTCGGGAATTTGTTGCTTCAAACTGCTCATTCGAATTCAAGATCATACCGCCGTCGTCTAAGTGATTTAGCACTGTAGCAAAATGTTCTCTCCATCTAGTGAGCTAATCCTCACCCGAAATCAGAAGGTTACCGTCTAGACTCTTCACTGGATGTTGTTTGGAGTTTCGACCACCAATGAGGTCCTTAGTGATGTTGTAAAGAGTCCTACTGTCGCACCTACTCGCTGCTTCTTCAGCCCTTGAGGCCAGTGAGTTGACATATTGACGTTTGTCACGTCTCACACTACGCTGCACTTCTTTCTTCTTCGCACGGTATTGGGCTTCAAGCTCGGTTCTCTCTACTGCTGAGGCCGCTGCAATCCGAGCCTTGATTGTTGTACGCTCATCGATCCGTCTCCAGGTGTCTGTAGAAAGCCATGTGCGGTGGTGTTTCTGCTTTTTCCCGACATACGTGCGTGCCCCAGTCGCAAAAGCATTTTTCACAGCACTCCAGTGGTCATCCATGTTCTCCATGCTGCTGATTGCTTCTGCTTCTAAGGCAAGATGGTCCCTGAACTGCTTGGCATTTGTTGACATTCAACTCAAGAAAGTTTTTATTACACCAAGTAGAAAAGCTATTCAAGTCAGTTTGAAGAGCACGGAAGTCAGTGGGTGTGGAGATGTATATAAAAATGTTCCGCATAAACTGATAGGTTAAGTTAAGTTAGCTTAGGTAAAGGTGGCTGTCATGACAGGGTCAGTGTACACTAAGACCGCTTGGGTCCATTGCGATACCACATAAAGTAGGGACCGGTGGAGTCACCGGTTACCGGGGAAACCTTAACCTTTCTCATGAGGGTGTTGGCTGAGAATGCTATGTCTGAAATGGCTAGAGAGGGTGACTGACTCAGTCAACCCTAACGTCAAAGTGTACCGAGAAGATATATTGTACAAACAAGTATTGGGGGTGATTGATTTAATCGAACACTCTATATTGTTGTGTAAGTTATATAACCGTGTAGGTGTAGAGGTGCATAAGCGTAGTAGAGTGACTGATTCAATCTAACTCTACTGTTATGCATGGTGTTGACTAGGTGGGTTTGACTGATTCAATCAAACCCTTCATATCTAGGTGGACCGTGCAGGTGTAGAGGAGCATAAGCGTAAATAGAGTGACTTATTCAATAGAACTCTAAGTACTGCTGCGCATTTCAGCTAAACCAGTTGAATTTACTTATGAATCTATGTAAGTTTCTAATGTCTATGTTAGATAGGTCACTTAGGTCTTCAAAGAAGTATTCACCTTATAGCTTATTTCTCAGTGTGGCTAGCGCTGGGCATGTGCCGAGGAGGTGGAGACGGTTCTGGAGACGGATGCATCTGCATGCTAATCGTTGTACTCTTTCGATAGAGTTTGTGTTGCACCTTGTTTCAAGTGCAGGCCACCAGACGAGAACGCCATAAAGCAGGATTGGTCTGACCACCGCCAGGTACAACCAGTACACTATATTAGCTTGAAGACCCCATTTAGGAGCCATTTTTCAAGTGTAGATGGCGATTTTCGCTTTCTTGGTTCGGTCTAGAATGTTCTATTTCTAGTTAAGTTTACTATCAACCCTAAGTATTTGCTTTGCTTGTAAAGCTGAGTTCCGTGTTTTTAAGCTTAGGTGGAGCTATGAACGGGATTTTGTATTTCCTAGCTGTAAGTAGTAGTTCAGTGTTGGACGGATTTACGTTGAGCACATACCTTGGAATTTTAATGTTCAAAGACTCTGCAATATTATCTTGAGACTGTTCTTATAGTTTTCCCAATCTTCTGGAGATCGTGAAGACTGCTATATTGAAGATTTTTCAAGATTCAAGATTTTTTTTTCCATTTCAAGATAACAATTCATTAAATATATAATAAAAGAATTTTAATGTAATTTATTATGATAATAGATACATACATAATAATATAGATGAATTCTGGGTATAATAATCACGAAATATGGAAATAATACACTTTGTGGTATAATACAACCAGTACCAAATGTATGACTATTTATAATATTAAAACCGATAGGATTAAACCCGAAAAAAGAAGACAAAAAAGGAGAACGCGATGTACAGCGAAATGCAAATATCATTTTTATTATGCAAATATTTTTTTTGGAAAACAAAGATGAATATACCAAGAAAAGAACAATCGTAAAATGTGAATTAAACATAAATATATAGTACGTTAAGATATAACTTGAAGTAGAGTCTCAACTTGAGATCTTGAAAGTAACCAAGCTTTAAGTTTGTTTAAGAATTGATTTCCATGTGCCATTAGAGTGGATATATCTGACGGCAGTTTGTTAAAACTGTAAGTTGCTATAGAAGTCAGAAAACATCGATTGTGCTCTTTATTAACCCTAGGAACATCAACTATAGACCCATTTCTCAACGAATATACTCCATTTCTTCTAAAGGGAATATTACTACTTCTAACAAAAAATAGTTTAAGCGCTTTGTAGATAAAGAGGTGGCGAAGTGGTAGTATTTTCGCTGACTGAAATAGTGGCAATGAGGGCTCAAATCTGTTTTTACATAGCAATAACCGAATTATCTTTTACTGAGCTGTAATAATAGGAAACAGGTTATTTATAAAGGCACAGCCCCAACAAGCAAGACTATACTCAAGCCGTGATTGGACCAATGCGTAGTAGGTAGCTGAGAGTAAACTATGACCAATAAGCTTGCACAAGTGATACATTTTGTTTAAAGATATGTATAGACTTTTTTCGGGACATTATTTGTGACTTCTAGTTTAATTTGTTATCTATAATAACTCCTAGACGAATTCAAAAGTAAAGCATTTGTTTGTGCAGTGCAGCTTGTTACAACTAAGATGATGAGATGTAATGCCTTCAATTACTATATTAGGGTTGGACAAGGAAAAACAAATAGCCTTAGACTTTGTGCTAAGTATAAGTTGATGGTAATTAAGCCAGTTACTTAGCAAATGTAGATCAGAATTTATTTGGTCTCGAATAGTAATTAAAGAATTTTCTGCATATGAAAGTGCTAGATCATCTGCATAACCAATTAAATGGCCGTTGACAGGTAGGTTGAATATGGAATCAATGTAAACAAGGAAAAGGATTGGTTCTAGAACTAACCCCTGTGGGACACCAGTATTTAGACAGATTTCTTCCTTGCTTACAAATTCATTTACCCTAACGCACTGTTTTCGATTAAGCAAGTAGGACTTAATTCATTCGGATATATTACCTCTAAAACCAGCGTTATTGAGTTTCTGAATTAATAAGTCCTGATTAACTAAATCAAAGGTTTTTGTTAAATCAAGAAATAGTGCAACTGGTTTTTGATTATTATTTAGAGCACTGTAAATTCTCTTTAAAAAGGCCACAATTGTATCTTCAGTGCACTTACCTTTCATAAAACCAAATGGCAACTTATTAAAACATCGAGTCAAAAATCTTTGAGAAGACCGATAGCAAGCATATCGGCCTATAGTTGTTTGCGTCACTTGGATCACATTTTTTAAAAATCGGAATAATTAACGAGGTTTTAAGGCAATCAGGAAATATTCCGCATTGAAAGCTTTGGTTAACAATGTGCCTCTAGGAATTTACTATTAACCTTGATGATAACGTTACTAATGCCATCTATTCCACATGAGTTCTTAGCTTTCAAGTTGTTAATAATAGCGAGAAGTTCTGAATTACTAACGGGCCCAAAATAGAAAGAAAGTGAACTCGTATTATCAAGTAAAAATCTTCCATTACTGTTATTTAATTGAATACATACATCTGGTTTACATTTTTCAGCGACATTTTTAAAGAAAGCGTTCATGCCGTTGCCTAAGTCCTCATTACTACTGACGATTTGATTGCCTAGTTTAAGAAACTTTAAATCTTGGCCTTTTTTGTCTTTGCCTAATATGTTATTGACAATATACCGACTTTCTGCAAATTTGTTGCTATAGTATTAAATTGTTTGCCTATCTATTAGATCCCGCACATTAGTTTGTAGCTCTCTATATATCTGTTTAACTAAAGGCTGGTTCAATCTGCTCTTATTTTTCGCATAGAATTTATTTTTTCTTCTATTTTTGCGCAAATTTCATCATTGATCCAAGGTTTAATTTTATTAAATTTATTCCTTTGCTTAGTACTTTTGGAGTCGCTTATATGTATATCCCTTAAGTTTTTCGAAACAAGTTGAAAAAGCACTATCAGGACATTCCGAACTAAGCACAGATTCCCATCTTTCTATATACAGACACTGAATTAGTTTAGAAAATTTAATTTGAAAAGTTTCTTTTTCACAAGTACTAGAAGATTGGTTCGAACTATTACCAGCGGAAGCTTTTCTTAAAGCATTTTTAAAAGCAACGCCAATTGAATAATGGTCAGTTATACCTAGTTCTAAAATATACGGATAGACATTGGAAAAATCTCTGGACTTGAGAAAGAGGTGGTCAATGCATGACTTTGTTTTATCACTTATTCTTGTAGGAACATTTATAAGCGAACGAAAACCTAGTGAGGATAGCAGAAGAATATAGTCATCAGATTCCCTTGGAAGATTAAGTATGTTGATATTTATGTCCCCCACTAAGCAAACATTCCCACAATTAATAGAGCACAATAAACCTTCGAGCTGATTAAGAAAAATACTACTATGCACAAACTGCAGTCGATAAACACAAACAAAAGTCACAAACAAATTCTTTAGTTCTAATTTTAAAACGACACAATCTGCACTTTCAATATCTGGAGTGAATGTATCTTCAACTTCGAGATCACTTTTAACAAACACAACCGTACCTCCCGATGGATAAGTTTCGTTACAATTTATATACACACAATAGCCGGGAATAGAAAAATTATAGACTTCTTTATCAAAAACCCAGATTTCCGTTAAGACAATAATTTGAGGCAATGTAGCAAAGCAATTTTTTAAGTGAGCACAAAAGTTATCGAAATTCATTCTCATACTTCTTATATTTTCATGCACAATTGTTAAGTCTAAGTTTGGACTACACAATGTCTTACCAACATAAGTTTCATTACAGTCATTCACGCAAATTGGATCATAGAGCCCACTTAAATTACGTAACATATTTATTTTTAAGACAGGATTTGGATTCGGATTTATTTTATTGTCTAAGATCTTCTAGACTCCTTATATATTTGACCTCAGTTCCATTTGATCGTCTCATCATAATTCTTCTACGGCGCACCCAGAGAAACTCATAATTGAACTGCTTCTTTGCTGTTTTAGCTTCCTTAAGAAGATATTTCAACTCGCCAGGTAACCAGTCGTTTATATAAATATTCCCCTTAGCAGAAGGCGTAATGAAATTAGCTTTTATTGGTTTCCTATTAGCATACACCGTAATGAGAATTTTCTATTTAGTACATGTTCGCAGCGTTTTCAGTACCAACACATCAGAATCGGAAAGCTTGCCGTTTACTCTCAGTTTTTTTCTGTAGCAAAGGTCAATGTCTTCTTTGTTTACTTGTAGTCCCAACCCAGTGTTAATAATGTTTACAGCTGTGTCAATGACGCATTCACTGTCTATAGCAGGTACGTTGCGGATCTCCAAATAGATGGTGTTCCAGAAGTCAATTAAATCAATTTTCTTTCTTTATTGCTGCTAATTATTCATAAAATATAAACATAAATATGTAACGTAACGTAAAGAAAATTCTAACAACTTTGTTAATATTGTTTATAAGAAAATTATTTGTTGTATTTGCTTTAATGTCAATTGAATTAACACAAACTTAAAATTATTACCGAAACATAAAGCGTACAGAAAAGGTGTTCGGAGAAGAAAAAGATTTCAAATTTGCAACAAATTATAACAACTTCATAAAAGTGTGTGTGAACCCCCCAAACAGTTGCCATGAAACAACCAGTCTGCGCTGTTGGGACGTTCTTTGCATTCGTCTAGCTGTATTTTCAGATTTTCGTTCTCCTTTTTGGTTGCATTCGTCATTTTTACCGACTTCTCCAGTGCAGTGAGACGGCTGTTCATGGCATTAAGCTTAATCTCGGTGGAAGAGAGTGTTTTTTTTAGCTCAATGATTTGGTCATAGACTTCTTTGAGAGTGATGTTGTCGATGACAAAGATAATCTCCCCGTATCAATGCGCCTTTTAAGAGTGCACACAGAATAATTCCACACTTTTTTATTTTTTACATGGTATTCAATATCGGCTGGTTTTGATTTCGCGCACTCTGCATGCAATAAGTTGCTGCACTCATTGCATTTAATTTTACTCGAGTCCCTAACAATTTTAACTTTGCAAACTAAACAACTCGACATTTTTTCGTCTTCCCTCTTTGGCGGCTAAACTCATAATGAACTGTGAATGAACTGTTTTACACCAAATAATTTTGTTTTCCAATCATTTCCATCAAGTGAAATCTATAACGCAATATCGTCGTTAAAAAGCAAAAATTGTTTTTAATTTACATTAACTATCTCTTCGATCTAAATCTTAATGGTGTGCCAACTGTATTTGCAGACGACATAGCCTTTACGTACCAATTAGATACAAGATACGAAAGTATTGCAAAGATCTCAGAAACTCTGAGACTTTGGTTTACAGAACATTAACTAATTATTAGCGAAAAGGCAAAACTTATGTCTTTCAAAATATCAAATTACGTCTCAAATAATTTTAATTTATGCTTCCATGCTTATGATTGTAAAAAATTCTGTTTACCTGTTTAGTTGTGGAAAATGTAATTTTGTTAATAGTTCATCTTGTTCTAATAATTGTTTTAATATTAAATCGGTGTGTCACTACAAATACCTTGGGGTATTAATTGACCATAACTTGAATTGGAAAGATCATATTAAAACTATTAAATCGCACACGCTCCTAGTAACGCGCAAAATGTATCTCATCAAGCAATTTTGTTCCAAAAAGATATTAAAATCAATTTGTTATGGCCTTGCTCACTCTAAGTTGCAGTATGGTATCTGCAGTTGGAGTGGTTCTTATAATAACTCTTTCAGGCCATTGTTAATAGCTCAGAAATACTTAATTACGATTATTTGTAACAAAAATTGCATTACTCAGAGCTGGCCCTTATTTAAAGAACTGCTTATTCTACCAATGAGACACCTTTCCGTTTTTAAAGTACTGTAGTATCATAAGGGTGGGCAAAATCGCATCATCACCTCTTCGCGGTGCCCGCTGGATAGCTATCTGATAGTGAACTAACGATGAGCGTATGCTGAGTCTGACGATATATCTGCAGCTGAATACTCGGACCTGCGTAAGCACATCTGGGTGAACTTCAGCGCGCATATGCCTAACCGGACGAGGCATCTCTTGTTGACCTGATCGGCTGAAATATGCGTCTCAGAAGTCTAGCAAGAGGTCCTCAGAAGGAGGACGTGTGGCGGATGAATTCTCTCGATGGAATCAACTGTGACGTCTACAGACCAGCGGATACCTTACCGGAGCTACTTCAACATATTTGGAGCTGAGGTCTGTAAGGATTTTCAATACTATGTCAGGGTATTGAAAAAGAGATGGTGGCGGATGAACACTTAATGGGCCAACGGCAGCGCTCATATCCCCGAAGTGGGTTACTGACATCGGTATATCCGGCCTCTTGTCCTAGGGGTACAAAAAAAAGGATCTGGTCCTCCAGGTTGGGGGTTGTGCCGTCGGGTTAACTTCCCTACCACGTAAAAAACCTTTGGTTACGAAGCAACCAACAGCCTCGGATGTGGATGATTTTACTGTTGACGACCCAAGCAAACATAAAAAGGACAACGATCTTCGTGTCTGCACATGGAATGTTACGTCCCTCTACAAACCACGTGCAGCCGAACAACTTGCGGAGGACCTAGAGTGTTTTAAAACAAACATTACTGCCATCCAAGAAGTGCGATGGGATGGGTCGGGCAAAAGGAGTATGAAAAACTGCGACATCTACTACGGCGACTGCTACAGACAATAAGGACAGCGTCTATTCGGGTGCGGATTTGTCATTGGAGGCAGACTTAGGCAAGCAGTCTTGAGTTTCCGGCATGTGAACGAGCGCCTCATGACTATCCGAATCAAGGCTAAATTTACCAACATTAGCCTAATATGCGTTCACGCCCCTCACGAGGAGAAGGACGATGCGTTAAAGGATGACTTCCACCAGCTCTTGGACAAGACGTATGAGCAATGCCCTAGCCACGACGTTAAAATTATCCTAGGCGAAACCCCTGGTTTGATGAGGAATGCCGGCAAGCACATGCAGCTAAACAAGGGGCGTACAAAGCGGCGCTGCATAGAAGGACTAGAGCTGCTTACGAGCTCTACGTGAGCAGAAGAAAAGAGGAACATCGACTTCTTAGAAAAAAGAAAAAGGAGCATGAGAAACGCTCGATCGAGGAGATTGAAAGACTTTATTGCAGGAATGATGTTTTTTTTTTTTTTTTTTTTTTTTTCTTCGTGGGTAGGTGAAAATCTTCATGAGACACTATGAGACCGTGTACTCATAGTAGTGTCAGATGACTAAAAACACCCTTCCCTTCGTTTTGTTTACTACGACTAAGTTTGACCTTATCAAGTAGTTTAAGCTTCAGATTTATATTCGCGTGAGGCAGGTAGATTTCCAATAAAAGCACCTGCTGAGGAATGATGTTCGAAAATTTTCCCAAAAGGTAAAAAGAACATGCCAGGGTTTCAAAGCCAGAACAGAAGCCTGCAGGGACGAAAATGGCAATGTAGTAGTAGAATCGCAGTCGGTGCTGAGGATATAGAAGGAACGCTTTTGCAGATTATTAAACGGCGATGATGATCAATTTTCCGCTGTCAGGCAGAATGAGCCATTCAACAGTGACGATGACAGTCAAGATTCCCGTCAACCCGATCAGAATGAAGTGAGGATAGCGATATCTAAACTCAAATCCAACAAAGCTGCTGGAGCCGACGGCCTTGCCGCTGAACTTTTCAAGGCAGGAGGAGATGAGCTGGTAAGGAGCATGCACCAGCTCATCTGTAAAATCTGGTCGGACGAAAGTATGCCCGATGAATGGAACCTCAGCATCGTTTGCCCGATCCTGAAGAAAGGAGACCCTCTGAACTGCGCCAACTACAGAGGTATAAGTCTCCTCAACATCGCATATAAGATCCTGTCTGCCGTATTATGTGAACGCCATGTCTATTCTTGGCATCCCTGCCAAGCTCGTCCGTTTGTGCAGAATGACGATGGAGAACTCTCGCTGCTCCATCAAAGTCGGTAAGAACATCACCGAACCTTTCGATGTCAGGAAAGGTCTTAGACAAGGTGACGCACTATCATGCGATCTCTTCAACATATTACTTGTGAGGATTGTACAACCCCGGAGGTACAATCTTCTTCAAGTCTGTACAACTACTCGCTTATGCCGATGACATTGACATAATCGGAAGAACTCAGCGGGCAGTCAATGGGGCATTTACGAGTATTGAGACCGAGGCAGCAAAGATGGGTCTAGCGGAGCCTCCGCTTCCGTGAGGCAGTTACGAACACTGTATGCACAGGAACTTCGCTCAGCGTTTGAGAACATTACTTCCGAGGACCCTGAAGAGGGTGGACCCTCTGTTAACTTGGCTGTGGGAGCACCCTCTAGCCTTGTCACTGCCGTTGCTTCTGCTGCACCCTCCGTAGTCCCTGAGACTTCTGTAATTACCGTACCCTCTGGAATCCATGCCGCTTCTGGACCTTCTGCTGCGTTGGGCACGTCGGCCACCGCTAACGCGCATATTCATTCTTCTGGCAGTGCTACAATAACCTCCGAAATCCGTTCCGTTTCTGAACCCTCTGCCGCGTTGGATACGCCAACCATTTCTGATTCTGCCGCTTATGCTTCCGCCGCTTCTGCCTCGGCCACTTCTGCTGCCGCACATGTTTGCTCTTCTGGTAGTACCACAATTACGCATTCTGATGCCGAGGAGGAGCGGTAGCTAGTCCGCCTTCAGAGACGCAAACGTATTGCCGACCTTAAGCGTGAACTTGCTGAATCCGAGCTAAGTACTTCGGTTGGAAGAAGGATCGACTTTATGGACATCGAGAATGCGGTTCCGCCTTTTTCTGGTGATGACTCCTACGGTATAAGAAAGTGGATCGCTGATTTTGAAGATGTGTCGCAGTCTCTTGGTTGTGACGACAGATCCAAGTATGTCTGTGCACGTAGACTCCTGCAGGGAACGGCAAGGATGCTCATACGAATAGTTAGAGTGGATACGTGGGACGCCCTCAAGTGTCTCCTGTGTGAGGAATTTGACAAGCGATTGACCAGACAGGAAGTGTACCACCAGTTAAATCTCCGAACCCGTCGCCGAGGAAAATCTGTCTTACATTACGTGCTTTCGATGCAGGAGATCGCCTTACACGCCGAAGTCGACGAGGCTGATCTTATGGAATTTATTATCGACTGGCTTTCCGACACTTCAACGAATTTATCGATTCTGTACGCTGCGAGGTCCCTAGCTGACCTCAAGAGTTTGCTGCCTCTCCACGAAAAAAGATGCTCGACCACGGCCTTGTGGCCCACCACCAAAGCCGGGGCTCTCTGCCCAACTTCAGCCACCACTTCCGCAAGAAAGGTTGCTCCCGATACTACATACATCTTCAGACGGCCAAGTAAGATGCTTCAATTGTTCGTCGTTTGGTCATATCGTCGCCAGCTGCTCGAAGGAGAAGAGACCTCCCGGATCGTGCTTCCGTTGTGCAGACCCGGGACATCTTCACAAGAATTGTCCTAAGGCGCCTAAGAGACAGATCGGTGCAGACAGGAGGGTCCCTAGTGCCAACGACGAGGAGTACGAGAGTGACGAGCTAAGAGAGTCGTTGGACGCAATGCAATTGGTAAGCGTTGCCCAAGTGGAAAAAGATTCTGTGGTGACAGCGAGCTCGCGAATTCCGAATACATCGTTAATAAGGGTCATGAGTATGGCAGTGATTCCGTTCTTCCGTCTAAATATCATGAGTATTGCAGTGATGATTCCGTTCTTCCGTCTATGGTTTTTGGCAGTAGTATTTTGGAAATTTCCGCTATAGAACCGGAATTAGAACAAGCGGACATTAGGATAGGCCCAGAACTAGATCTAGTGACTAGGGATACGGTACTCCAGGTAGTAAAAACCATATACATGAATTTTAATGAATCAAACGTCTCGCCGTTAGAGTTTGAAATGCAAATTCGACTTACAACATACACTCCATTCTTCTGCCCTCCGCGACGGTTATCTTTTGCAGAGAAGCAAGAAGTAGACAAAATTGTAAAGGACCTCTTAATGCGTCGAATCATTAATCATAGTTAATAGAAGACTGCTTAGAACACCTCGGCGGGAAGAAGTTATTTAAGTTGCTCGACCTTAAGAGTGGTTTTCACCAAGTGAGGGTTTCCCCCGACTCCACCCATCTGACGTCCTTTGTCACCCCAAACGGCCAATATGAATTTCTAAGAATGCCCTTTGGACTTAAGAATGCGCCCAGTGTATTTCAGCGGTTTATATTCCGTGTATTCCGAAAATTTTTAGATTCTAAGCAAATTGTAATATACATGGACGACATCGTCATCGCTAACGATAATATGACCGATCATCTTCGCCTACTCGGCGATATGTTAGATTGCCTTTCGAGAAACGGTCTTGAACTGAAGTTATCTAAGTGTTGTTTTGCCTATTCTACCATTGAATGCTTGGGGTATAATGTTGCTGAACAGGGAATTCAGCCTAGTGATTCGCACCTGAAGGCCATTCGGCAGTATCCCGTGCCTAGAAACACCAAGGAGCTGCATTCTTTTCTCGGCCTCAGCTCTATTTTCTCTGCCGAGTGCGAGAACGCTTCCGCCAGTTGCAAGGATGTCTTACTTCAGCGCCAGTGTTAGCGATTTACGACCCAACGCGGGAAACACAGCTACATTGTGACCGGAGCTCATTAGGCTACGGTGCCGTACTTCTTTAGAGACAAGACGACGAGAGGTTTCACCCGGTGGCCTACTTTACTTAATTGCTGTCCAATCTCTTATACACATGTACGCCGATGATGTCCAGTTACATAAAAGTTGCCCTCTGGGACTCATCGAACATTGTGTTCAGACCATAAACGAGGACCTACAAAATATTTATAACTGGTCGCGAGTCAATAGCTTAGTACTTAATCCTGAAAAATCTAAAGTCATTGTAATATCTAAGAAAGCGGTAGACTTATCGTACTTCCCCCGAATCTACCTAAACAATGCTCCCATAGAATTTGTTGACAATGCAAAAAACTTGGGAATTATATTTCATAGAAATTTAACCTGGAAGGACCACGTTAATTCCATTGTCGGTAAAGTATATGGTGCTCTTCGATCGCTTTGGGTCACAAAAGATTTCGCTGCTCTAAAAACACGCAAAATGCTCGCTAAGACATTAGTAATACCTGTCCTTACTTATGGATGTGAAATCTTTTGCAAAAGCGATGCTGTGAACCAGAGAAAACTTAATGTGGCATATAACAATATCGCGCGCTATATTTACGGTTAAAGGAGGTACGATCATGTTTCGAGATTTTCTAAAAGTATCTGTGGTATGTCGTTCGATAACCTCTTAAATTTTCGAACACTTTTACTACTATTTAATATGATTCAGAGCCATCACCCGTCCTATCTTTACTATAGACTTCAGTTCTCAGCATCAAACAGACTCTCACAGCTCATTCTTCTCCGGTTTTCGTGTTTGACATCCGAAAGGCAATTTCTCGTCAATGCCGCCCGCTTATGGAATTCTCTACCACTCACTGTACGAAGAACAAGTAATCTCACCGAATTTAGGACGCGATTGCAATTATTCCTCTCTGCATCCGATTAGTTTTCCCTCCTTTCTGAACCAACACAATTTTTATGTCCTCTGTTAATAGCTTTTTTTTTCTTCTTCTTCTTTCTTTTTCTTGTTTTTTTTCCTTAATTTACTACGACTAATTCATTGAATTTTTTTGATTGAAATAGTGTGTTCTTTTTGCCAAGCTCCACAAATTTATAAGATATTTTATCTTAATGTGTCAGCATATAAATAAATAAATACTAAATACTTTCCAAGAGAACAACTAGTCAAGAGTCCAAGTATCACAGCTTTGAGCTTGAGACGCTTGCGATTATATCTGCCTTGCGACGCTTCAGAGTATATTTAGAGGGTATCCCCTTCATGGTGGTAACTGATTGTTGTTCACTGACATTGACCTTAAGCAAAAGGAGTGTAAGCCCTCGAATAGCTCGATGGGTTCTGGAACTTGAGAACTACAACTACATAGTGAAGCATCGAAGTGGGGCAAATATGGCCCATACCGATGCGCTTAGCAGATGCTATGTGGCTTCCGCAGTAGACTCAGAAGACATTGACTTCCAGTTGCGAGCCGCCCAAAATCGTGATTCGGACATTTTAGCCCTAAGAGAAAAATTATGTTCAGAGAATTCGAACCTATACGTGTTGCAAGACGAGATTGTATTTAAAAAGAATCGGACTGGTGAACTTTGTTTGTATGTCCCTTCTGAAATGGAGGTCAACCTTATCCGGCACATCCATGAGAAAATTGGTCATTTAGGTGTTACGAAGTGCTATAACCAAATACGTATGCATTATTGGTTCACAGGTATGCAGGATAAAATAGACAGGTTTATTAAGAATTGTATTCGATGTATCATGTACTCCTCCCCTGTACGGTCGAGTGAAAGTAATCTCTCCCAAGATAATATATTGGACGTACAGCGCCATTATCAAACTCATGGTCACTTATGCATCGTTGGCTTGGTGGCCAAAAACCTTACAGGCCAAGACTCAGGAACAGTTAAATAAAATACATCGTCTAGCCTGTCTGAGTATCACAGGAGCAATGAGAACGTGCCCTACGGCAGCAATGGGAGCAATGCTTAGCCTCACACCGTTGCACCTTGCAGCACAAAAAGAAGCTATGCTGAGTGCTCTTACCCAAGATTTCGGACCTTAAAATCGGCAACTTTACAGGCCATTTGGAGATTCTAATTTATATCCAAAATGACCCTATTCTCAAAATCCCAGATACTATGATCAAGAAATACCGGTTCTCCAGGAAATTCAATGTGGTCATAGGTGACCGCCACACATGGAGGAATGAAGGACTTGTAGTCTTACCAAACTCTCAAACTTGGTACACAGATGGTTCCAAATTGGAAAATGGTAGCACTGGCGCAGGGGTTTATGGACCCAGGTTCCAACGTGCGGCTGCGCTTGGGAAATCACCAACAATATTTCAGGCGGAAGTCCATGCAATCGAGCTCTGTGTACGAGAATGTCTGCGTAGAAGAGTCGAGGGTACTCGTATCTATATCCTCTCAGACAGCCTGGCAGCACTTATGGCTCTGAAATCGTACACGGTAGGATCAAAACTTGTATGTGACTGTCTAAACCTACTCGAAGATCTCGCATCGAAAAACACAGTCACTGTGGCCTGGATACCAGGACACGAAGGCTTCGAGGGCAACGAACGGGCGGACTGCTTAGCGAGAAGAGGCGCTAGTCGCCCACTAGTTGGTCCTGAACCCTATTTTGGAGTCGCACGGAGTAGCGTTAATATAAAAATAAAGAAATGGGAAGATGATCATCATGCAGAATACTGGGCCAAACTCAAGGGCCTAAGACAGGCAAAGAAGTTCATTAATCTCAACCGCTGCAAGGCTAAAAGCTACTCAAGCTTAGGAAAGCAGACCTAAGAACCTTAACAGGCTACTTGACTGGTCATTGCCCGCTCAGGTACCATCTGCACAAGATAGGAGTAGCAGATACAGACGAATGCCGGCTATGTGGAGAGCAAAAAGAGACGGCAGAACATATTCTTTGTGAATGCCCCATGGCCGCAAGAAAAAGACTTCCCCATATCGGAAGGGCTTTATTGAGTCCCTCTGACATCTGGAATATTGAGCTTGGAGCTTTGTTGAGGTTTATCAAGAGCCTTAACCAAGTTCTCAGCTAAACACCGGGCTGGCACAATAGATCTTACAGGTCGCAGTGCGTACAAGGCCCTAGTAAGTAAAGTAATCTCTTTAGTATACCAAAGGAGCGCTTACCATTCCACATACTCCATCTTGACCACTACGGACCACTCCCCGCAATAGATTCTAAACGGAAACATATACCTTTAGTTGTCGATGCATTTACCAAGTACGTGAAGTTGTATCCAGTCATATCAACCAGTACCAAGGAGGTATGTGCCTTACTTGGTAAATACTTCGATTATTACATTCGACCTACTAGAATAATCACAGATCGGGGCACTTGTTTCACTTCATTAGAATTTAGCTCGTTTCTGCAAGGCTTGAATATAACCCATGTAAAGACTGCTGTGCATTCTCCTCAGGCTAACGGGCAGCTGGAGAGAGTTAATCGAATTTTAATTCCCATGCTGGGCAAGCTAAGTGAACCATTACAACACGCGGACTGGGTACGAACCCTGTCCCAGATAAAGTAGGCCCTGAATAATACCGTTCATAGGTCGATCCGAACTACACCTATTAAACTTCTGTTTGGGGTAGACCAGTGAGGCGTTGTGGTGGACAAGCTCACTGAGTTCCTCGAAGAAAAGAGACCGAATCCTTCCGAACGAGATCTAGGTCTCTTAAGAGAGAATGCGTCTAGGGAAATACTTAAGGTTCAGGAATATAACCATAAGCGTTTTGAGGAGCGTCATCATCCCGCACATACATACGTTGAGGGAGATTATATTGTTATAAGGAATGTCGATACGACCGTCGGAATGAACAAGAAACTAATTCCCAAATTCAAGGGACCATACGTGTTGCCCCACGACCGGCATGTCGTGCGCGATATAGAAAATTGCCCGATTACGGAATTGCCATATTGTGGCGTTGTTGAAGCTAAAAATATCCGTTTGTGAAAAGAACGCTTATGAGTCGCTGTTGTTTTGGGCAACGTTTGTCACTGTATGAACAAATTAGATTAAGTTAGGTTAAGTCGAGAC
Source organism: Brachypalpus laphriformis (assembly GCA_945910035.1). Classification (NCBI taxonomy): domain Eukaryota; kingdom Metazoa; phylum Arthropoda; class Insecta; order Diptera; family Syrphidae; genus Brachypalpus; species Brachypalpus laphriformis. The sequence goes on from OX246756.1 coordinate 122,955,425, forward strand.
CAAGATAGTTGATCGAGATCGATCAAATTGTCAGGTCGGCTGAGATGTAGTATCATAAGAAAAATAATTGCAGACTTTAAAAAATTCTGTTCTGGCAACATGAAAATCAGTGGACCAAGATGGCTCCCTTGAGGGGCCAGAGGGGCCCATAAATGGATCGGATACAAAGGATCTAAAAGGGATTCATATTGACATTCATGAAGGTAGGATTTGATCCACGCGATATACCCAAACGGAAATCCGAGAGCTTTGAGTTTGAAAAATACAATTGCGTGCGAAATTTTATCGAAGGCTTTGCTGAAATCGGTAGCACCAACATAGACTTCCTTGCCATCATCCAATGCGCACAGGGTGCTGGATACGAATTGGGTTTGGTTTGTGGTTGTAGACCTTCCCTTTAAGAAACCATGTTGGTGAGTGGAAAATATAGACTTACTTACTTACTTAGATGGCGCTACAGTCCGGGGTGGATCTGGGCCTCAACCAACAAACCTCTCCAGCCAGCACTGTTACGAGCCAGCTGCCTCCAGTTGCGCACGCCAAGTTGGTTGAGGTCCCCCTCCACTTATTTGCGCCACCTACCGCGAGGTCGTCCTCTACTGCGCCGTCCGTCCGGGGTGGATTCGAAAACTTTCTTAGCGGGAAGGTTGAGCTCCATCCGCTCTAAATGACCTAGCCATCTTAGTCGCTGTATGTGAACTCTCCTGGCTAAGTCGATGTCCTTGTACATGCCGTATAGTTCGGCATTGTACCTTCTCCTCCACTCACCGTCTATGCAGACGGGACCAAAGATCGCTCGAAGAACTTTTCGCTCGAAATAACCAAGGGCATCCTCATCCGGTTTTGTCAAAGCCCATGCCTCTGCGCCATACAGCAAGATTGGACTGGGATGATTAATGCCTTATAAAGAGTTACCTTAGTAGTTCGAGATAGGGCTTTGCTACTCAATTGCCGTTTTAGCCCATAGAAACAACTATTGGCAAGAGTAATTCTCCGTGTGATCTCTCCACTGATGTCATTTGCGGAGCTGACCATAGAGCCTAGGTAGACAAAATCCTTTACTACCTCAAAATTGTATCCGTCTATTGTGGCGTTCTGTCCAAGACGCCGATGTTGGGTGTCCTTTTTTGTAGACAGCATATATTTTGTTTTGCTTTCATTGACCGCTAGACCTATCTTTGCTGCCTCGATCTCAATACTCGTAAATGCCCCATTGACGGCCCGCTGAGTTCTTCCGATTATGTCAATGTCATCGGCATAAGCGAGTAGTTGTACAGACTTGAAGAAGATTGTACCTCCGGGGTTGGCTTGTGAGTTTCGTACAATTCTCTCAAGTACTATGTTGAAGAGATCGCATGATAGTGCGTCACCTTGCCTAAGACCTTTCCTGATATCGAACGGTTCGGTGATGTTCTTACCGACTTTAATGGAGTAGCGAGAGTTCTCCATCGTCATCCTGCACAAACGGACGAGTTTGGCAGGCATGCCAAGACTAGACATGGCTTTGTATAACTCGTCTCTATACACGCTATCATAGGCAACTTTGAAATCGATGAAAAGGTGGTGCGTATCAATTTTATATTCATGGGTTTTTTCCAAGATCTGCCGTAGTGTGAATATTTGGTCAATGGTGGACTTTCCAGGCCTGAAACCGCACTGATAAGGACCTATCAGGTTGTTGACGATCGATTTTAGGCGTTCACATAATACGGCAGACAGGATCTTATATGCGATATTTAGGAGACTTATACCTCTGTAGTTGGCGCAGTTCAGAGGGTCTCCTTTCTTCAGGATCGGGCAAACGATGCTGAGGTTCCATTCATCGGGCATACTTTCGTCCGACCAGATTTTACAGATGAGCTGGTGCATGCTCCTTACCAGCTCATCTCCTCCTGCCTTGAAAAGTTCAGCGGCAAGGCCGTCGGCTCCAGCAGCTTTGTTGGATTTGAGTTTAGATATCGCTATCCTCACTTCATTCTGATCGGGTTGACGGGAATTTTGACTGCCATCGTCACTGTTGAATGGCTCATTCTGCCTGACAGCGGAAAATTGATCATCATCGCCGTTTAACAGTCTGCAGAAGTGTTCCTTCCATATCTTCAGCACTGACTGCGATTCTACTACTATGTTGCCATTTTCGTCCCTGCAATCTTCTGTTCTGGCTTTGAAACCCTGGCATGTTCTTTTTACCCTTTGGTAAAATTTTCGAACATTATTCCCGCAACAAAGTCTCTCAATCTCCTCGATCGAGCGCTTCTCATGCTCTTTTTTCTTCTTTCTGAGAAGTCGATGTTCCTCTTTTCTCCTGCGCACGTAGAGCTCGTAAGCAGCTCTAGTCCTTCTATGCAGCGCCGCTTTGTACGCCTCTTGTTTTACTGTATGTGCTTGCCGGCATTCCTCATCAAACCAGAGGTTTCGTTGTGGTGGGCGAGAGAAACCCAGTACATCAGAGGCGACATCTCTGATGGCTTTTTGGCAACGCTGCCACTGGTCTTCCGCATTTGCTGCTGGCGGCATAGGACTTAGATTGAGATTAGAAGAAACACGATCGGCAAAGGTTCTGGCGGTCTCTTGCGATTGTAGCTTTTCGACGTCAAATTTCCTCACAGCATTTCGTTGATTTCGCTCCGTTGTGGATATCCGCATACGTACCTTGGCTACAACTAGGTAGTGATCCGAGTCCACGTTGGCTCCTCGGAAAGTCCGGACACTCAGAATACTGGAAGAGTGCCTTGCGTCGATCGCAATGTGATTGATTTGGTTGACGATTTTTCGATCAAAGGAGAGTCATGTTCCTTTGTGAATATCGAGACGTGGGAACCGCGTACTAGCTACGACAAAGTTTCGCCCCGCCGCAAAGTCGATTAGCCTGAGTCCGTTGCCGGATGTGTTGTCGTGCAGGCTGTGCTTTCCGACCACGCTACTAAAGACTTCCTCTCTTCCTAGCTTTGCGTTAAAGTCGCCTAGGATAATTTTAACGTCGTGGCTAGGGCATTGCTCATACGTCTTGTCCAAGAGCTGGTAAAAGTCATCCTTTGTCGCGTCGTCCTTCTCCTCGTGAGGGGCGTGAACGCATATTAGGCTAATGTTGGCAAATTTAGCCTTGATACGGATAGTCATGAGGAGCTCGTTCACATGCCGGAAACTCAAGACTTCTTGCCTAAGTCTGCCTCCAATGACAAATCCGCACCCGAATAGACGCTGTCCTTTCTGTCTGTAGCAATCGCCGTAGTAGATGTCGCAGTTTTTCATACTCCTTTTGCCCGGCCCATCCCATCGCACTTCTTGGATGGCGATAATGTCTGCTTTGAGACACTCTAGGGCCTCCGCAAGTTGTTCGGCTGCACGTGGTTTGTAGAGGGACCTAACATTCCATGTGCATACACGAAGATTTTTACGTTTGCATGGGTCGTCAACAGTAAGATCATCCGTATCCGAGGCTGTTGGTTGCTTCGTAACCAAAGGAAAAACATTGCATCGTAAATATTACTTTCGAATAGCTTAGGTATGCAGGAGAGTTTAGCTATAGGACGATAGTTCGAGATTTCGTTTTTCGGACTTTTTTATGAAGGAGAATAATATAAGAGCTTTTCCAAAGCATAGGAAAGACGCTTTGAAAAAGAGACAGTTGGAACAAAGCTGTAAGGGGTAGAGCTAAGGAGTTTAAACATTTTTTTAAAACTATTGCAGGTATACCGTCCGGGCCAGTGGAGTAATCGCATTTAAGTCTTTCGAACTTTTCTCTCGCGAGAGCCACAGTTATGTCAATTGAAGTTAAAGAGGTTTGGGAACAATCTCTCATGTAAGAGAAGTAAGAATAGCCGGGCTCTGATATGTGGTTGGAGAACGATTTTCTAAAGAAATGAGCGAATAAATTTGCTATTATTCGAGGATCTCTCGACGATGTATTGGAGAATGTCAGATATTAATAAAATAAATAAATCGTTTGAGGTCAGCGATAGTGTCAGATTGCAAATGGTCAATATATTCATTATAAAGGAACTCACAGAGTTTCGAAAAATGCGTATGTACAAGAAAGTAATTGAAAAAGTTTAAATCAGAGCGAAATTCGAGGTAGATACGCCAGAGCTTATTTCTTCTGTTGCGAAGTGAACGTAATTCTTTAGTATACCAAGGTGGAGATGACGAGAAAGTCTTCTGTGGCATATATGGGACGGATTGCATAAAACAGCTGAAAATTTCAGACTAAAACAATCCTAGTACATTATCGGCAGAAATGTGTGTACTGTTAAAAATGCTGTTGAAATGAACAGCGCTTAAAAGGTTACTAAATTTTGTGTAGTCTGCCTTGCGAAAATTAAAGCTGTACGAGTACTCTGATTGTACAGTATTTTTATCATTATTGTAAGACAATGTAAGAGCTAGAGGAGGGTGGTAATGATCCAATCTGGATAAGAGATGGTTGCTCGCTGAAACGACGCAGTTTTCGGCATCTGACGAAGAAACGAGATCAAGTTGTCTGCCTAGGTTATTAGTGACTCCACTTAACTGATATAAGCTGGAGTCTGAGAGACAGTCAATGAAAAGGACTTCCTTTTCTGAAGAGGGGTTTATGTATAATCAGACTAATGGAGTCCATTGGAGGTCGGGAAAATTAAAATCCCCCAGAATTAAGACGGTATCGCAAGGATCAACAATATCAAATAACGAATCTAACGCGTCTATGGCAAGCTGGTAGCTCTGCTTGGGCTGGCTAGGTCGAATGTAGCAGCAAAGGATAAAAATGTTGCGGTTTGAAATTTTTATTTTGACACAAATGTACTCAAAATTAGATGTGACCGAAGTTTTAACTAGTGTCGAGTCAAGGCGATTATGTACTGGCAGAAGAATGCCTCGACCCGAAGAATCATCCTCTTTCTCTAGACTATCATCTCGAAAAACCCCTTCGGGTAGGGGTCAGAATATGCCCGAGGTAGGCATGCCTGTCGTAAGAGGCGACTAAATTCCACCCTCCGTATACCGAGTATGGCGTATACAAAAACATGCAATGATCAAAACAAAAGATTTTAATACCCCAGGTGGCAGTCCAGGTACACTGGAAAATCCACCCTCTTCGGAGGTCGGCTCTACGGATACTGGGGAGAGCCATTTATTGCACCTAATAAATCCCTTCTCAAAAAGTACAAGGGTATCTCGATCTCCACCAACAAGATCGAACGTCTCCGGGAAAAGAAGTCCGCCGGAAGCGCAAGCGCGTGAAAAACGGGACTCAGCGAAATCAAAAAGCATTGAGGAGGAAAACGACGTACTCCGTACATAGCTTACCGAAATTGAGCTACTCTACGGTGAGCTTAAGAAAGAAGTAGATATACTCAGGCAAGAAAATAATGCCCTAAAAAACACGTATCTACAAAAAGGAAGACGGACGAAGAAGAGCTAACACGTGAAACGAATTGGATCGAAAAGAAACGAATTAGCAAAAAACGCAAAGCTGGTTCGTCACCGGAAGTCGAGCCACAAAAACATGAAAAACGCAAGGAGTTGAGAGAAAAGCAACAACAACAAAAGTTACGTCCTCCGCCACCGATAAACGTCGTTGGAATTACGGACTTTAATAAGTTGCATTGCCTTCTTACAGGAACGCTGGCATCGAAATTTAAGGTGACATCTCTCCGAAACAATACGTGGAAAATCAATGTCGATGATGCCGACGGTTACCGATCAGGTCAACCGATCAACATTCATAACAGGCGCACTTCAACCCGAATATGAAAGAAATGCTTAAAATTCTTACACGAAACGCTAACGGCCTCATACGAAGACTCGACGAGTTAGAAATATTTATACGAGGAAAACGATCGTCAACGCACCGTGGTATGTACGTAAGTTCTTAGAACGATCGTCAACGCACCGTGGTATGTACGTAACGAAGATATTCATCGAGATCTGGGAATTCCCAGCGTCGTCGAAGAGATAACAAAATTTGCGCGTATATATATGAAGGTCGTGAAAAAGGCAGGAATTTAACCTGTCTAAAGTGCTACATTTATTTTCAATCACATACGAACATCTTTCTCTATAATCACGATTCTCGTAAGCGAAAATAAAACTGCTGGATAAGCACTGACTTAGTTGTAGTAATAATTTTGAAGAGAGGTGTTTTTTTAGTGAGTAAAAATCTCACACTACCATAAGCACGCGCGGTCGGGCCTTATGGTGTCTTTAGAAGATTTTTCACCTACTCTCGGCAAAAAAAAAATAAACGAGAAAAAGATATTGATATATGCTTGGTGTTTGGCGTGTATCACGCCTTCCACCCATCGGAAAAAGCAAGAGGCGGATCATCCTTGTTTATAAAAGAATGTATCGAACACTCAGCGGAAGTAAAGATTGAATTAGAAGCAATGCAAGTAAGCACGGTATGTGTTAGAAATAGACATTTTGCCTTCAACATTTCGTCTATATATTATCCACTGCGATGTAAACTTGAAGAAAGTGATTTCACAAACATCTTCAACTTCCTTAAACCAAATTTTATTATTGGTGGCGATTTCAACGCGAAACACCCCTTCTGGGGTTCAAGGTACGCCTCTCAGAAAGGTAGAAAGCTTTATAATGCGGGTATGCAATACAGTTGTGATTTTCACTCGACGGGTAAACCAACATATTGGCCGACTGATAGAAATAAGATACCAGATCTGATCGATTTCTTTATTGTTAAAGGAATATCTGGCAACTGTATACAAGTTGAAGAAAGCTTTGATCTCTCCTCCGATCATTCTCCAATCATTATGAGGATAAGCAATGCTCTGATTAAAAAAGTAGGACCGGTAAGGTTAACCAGCGCGAAAACTAATTGGGATGGCTTTAAAAAGGATATTGAAGCAAATACTGAGCTGAGGGTATCACTTAAAACGCCATATGAACTTGAAGTTGAAGTTGATCGCTTCGTCGAAATCCTACAGAACGCCGGCAAGCTACATTCAAACTTATCCGCAGGAAATAAAAGAGATGATTAAGGAGAAGAGAAAAGCACGCAAAAAATGGCAACAAACTCGGGCTCCGCAACATAAAGCACATCTTAACTGTTTGTGCAACTCACTAAAAAGATCTATTAAAGACCTTAAGAATAATGAAATGCAAACTTACCTAGAAAGCGTATCGGCAGAAAAAGATTCTAATTACTCGCTTTGGAAGGCTATTAAAGGTATGAAAAACCTCAAATTCAAGCCGCCCCAAGTAGGAAAAATCAAGGCGAATGGGCCAGGCATGATAAAGAGAAAGCGCAAGTTTTTGCCACTCACCTGGAAGAAACTTTCAAACCGTTGGGTGGACAAGCTCTTATTCAAAATATAAATACGTCTTATATAGCCAATAGCGTAATAAGAAATGCAAAACTTACCGAAATTAAGGAAGAAATAAAGAAACTTAAATCAAAGAAGGCTCCTGGATACGACCTAATTACGGGAGAGGTTCTTAAAGCACTACCAAGAAAAGCTCTAATTAAGCTTCTGTTCATTATAAACGCCGCACTTAGACTAGAATATGTTCCCAGTCAATGGAAAGTGGCCGAAGTCATAATGGTTCTAAAGCCCGGAAAACCGCCGAATGAAAAAACGTCTTATAGACCGATCAAAGTGTTCGAGAGAATATTGATTAAGCGAATACAGCCGGTATTAGAAGAAGGGCATCTCATTCCGGATCATCAATTCGGATTCGGAAGTAAGCATTCTACAGTTGACCAAGTACATTGAATAACACATGTAATCGAAAAGTCACTTGAAGAGAAAAAGATTTGTTCAAGCGTATTCCTTGACGTCTCTCAAGCCTTTGACAAGGTCTGGCACGAAGGCTTAAAGTTTAAATTACGACAAGTTCTGCCAGAGCACCTATATAATATTTTGAAGAACTACCTTACGAATAGACTATTCCGCGTCAAATGTGGAAACGAATATTCAGATTTTAAGGAAATAATGGCTGGGGTGCCGCAAGGAAGCGTTCTTGGTCCGGTTTCATATCTATTATACACTCGCGATATACCGCAAGTAGAAGGTACTGAGCTAGCTACTTTTGCCGACGACACTGCTATCTTGGCAGTAGGTAAAACGGTTGAAGATACTACAGAAAAACTGCAAGAAGCTTTGGATAGAGTAAATGAATGGACAAAGGTTTGGCGAATCGCACTTGACGCGACCAAATCTGCTCATGTAAATTTTACTTATAGGAAAATAAATAATTTGCCGATCTTTTCAAACTCGGTTCAAATTCCGTTTGCAAACGAGGCTACGTATCTTCGAATGACATTTGATACAAAGCTGAAATGGAAAACGCACGTTAAGAAAAAACGCAAAGAACTAGATAATAAATATAGAGAAATGTATTGGTTACTTGGAAAATATTCCAAGCTTAATATATGTAACAAACTGCGTTTATATAAGCAAGTGCTAAAGCCCATATGGACATATGGTATACAACTCTGGGGTTGTACGAAAATAATTAATATTAAAATTTTACAAACTTTTGAAAACAAAGTGCTAAGAGGTATGGTTAATGCGGCATGGTATATCAGAAATAGCAATATCCATAGAGGACTTGGCATTAAAACTATAGAAGACGAAATTCAAACCTACGCGAGAAAACATAAAAGTCGACTAGAAAGTCACGTAAATATTACAGTCCTCCAAGTTTTGGCAGAAAGAAATTTACTGCGCCGTCTGCAAAGAACCAAACCTTTAGACTTAGCGCGATAAGTAACCGCGTCTAAACTGCGGAGCTGGCAGGAACTTCTAATGGGAAGGTCCCTGCAAAACGTCCTTATTACCTGAAATGAAAACTACTTGATAAGTCGAATACTTAGTTGTAGTAAAAATGAAAACAAATCTGTTTCGAAGGGAGGTTTTTTAGTGGGTAAGAATCCCACACTACTATGAGCACGCGCTGTCGATCCTCATAGTGTCTTGTTGAAGATTTTCACCTACCCTCGGAAAAAACAAAAAAAAAAGAATCTCGAAAAACGTTGAAATCGGACGTAAACAATTCACTGCAGTTCTGTTGGGACAGCTGGTTCATCCCCAGCACAGTACGTAGAAGCGATAATGATGGTGTGGTGTATGCCGTCGATGTTCAAAGGAGCCTGGAATGGCACTAAGACTCGGGTCGTAAATTCTGAAAGTAGGAGAAAGTTCATTTTGTTATTGATAAGGATACTTGCCCTTGGATTGGTCACCCTTATATCCCAAATTGCCTTTGCATCGCTGCATGGCAGTCCTTTGACTCCTCCTTTCAAGATCCGTGGCCCCTGAATCAATACAATGCCCATGTTTTGTTTGGTAAACATCCTAGCTATTGCGGCTGATGCCACTATGGCATGGTGGATGTTTACCTGGGCGAGCTTTATTTTACTGGTGGAGGTCATCGAGATAGTGCTCTTCGGTGGCTGTTGCCTAACCCTCCGTCAGCAGAATCTCTTCTTCCTCCAGGTTAAAGTCCAGAGGGAGAGAGATTACTGTACTGTTTACGTCCTCCTCAGATAACGAGTCATCTAAGATGGACATAAATACATATACGCTCCGAGCATCCTGTTCTACAGTCAGAGTTGCTGCTTCGATCGTCAGCGGAACTGGATGGTAGTGTCCACTCTGAGGTTGGTTTCGAGCAGGTACTAAGCCCTGCACTTTCCTCTAACTTTTCGAGTACACCCAACGTCACTCTGCCGAACCGGTAGCTCAGAGAGCAGTTTTGAGAATTAATGACTTTAAAAGACTCTTGGTCAATTCCGAGTGCTAGTATCTGCCCAGTCCCCTCATTGCGATCATACAAAACGTTCCATGCCTTGATGTTCAGGCCATCATTCTGCGCTTCTAGGAATGCCAAAGAGGTTTGGTAGTTCTGATTCACGCTGCGTGGTAGGAAGATGGTACTGGAATGGACACGTGGTATTTCCGCACTGCCACAAGCAGTAAGGCCTACACCTTTCCATCCCTTCAGTTTGGGAACTATGATCTTCAGCCATTCCACCGTCTTCGGAGTTTCGCAGTGGGTCAGTAGTATGCCATTCTTAAAATTAACGCCCTGGAACTTGAGCTTATGCTCCCATCTCAAGACCATTTGCGCAACGATGGCGTTCTCGAGTGCTTTGAGGTCCTCGGCATCGAGCATTTCATGTGAGTGATTCACAAGAAGTACCGCAACCTGCACAGCCTTCGCGGCCTCAGCCTGTCTTCCACTGGCTGGAGCTGCCTCAGCAGCCACAGCATAGCTTCTACCAGCTGAGACAGCACTAGCCTTTTCTGCACATTACATGCAGGAGGTGTTATAGCATTACTGAACCTCTAAGCTGATGGCAGAGCAGTGGTGTCGGGCTTTGCCCCATGCTCCTCCGCCTTTTTTTTTGGCATCCTCAGGAAAAATCCACTCTCGGCTTGTCCCTGGCCGATTTCCACTTAATAGGTCGTCCACACAGATTCTCTACTCCATCCGACCCGCTAGCATAGATGCGGTACCACCCCGCATTCTATGTAGGTTGCTTTTTATTTTTGCTTTTTATTGTTTTGGTTCATGATCCCACGAGGAGCGCGGGAAAGAATTGTCAGCTACAGAGGTATAAGTCTCCTCAACATCCCATATAAGATCCTGTCTGCCATATTATGTGAAAACCTAAAACCGATCGTCAACAACCTGATAGGTCCTTATCAGTGCGGTTTCAGGCCTGGAAAGTCCGCCATTGACCAAATATTCACACTACGGCAGATCTTGGAAAAAACCCATGAATATAAAATCGATACCCACCACCTCTTCATCGATTTCAAAGTTGCCTATAGAGCCATGTCTAGCCTTGGCATCCCTGCCAAGATCGTCCGCTTGTGCAGAATAACGTTAGAGAATTTATCGCTGCTCCATCAAAGGCGGCGAAAACATCGCTGAACCTTCGATGTCAGGAAAGGTCTTACACAAGGTGACGCGCTATCACGTAATCTCTTTAACACAGTACTTGAGAGAATTGTACGAAACTCACAAGCCAACTTATAATCCAACTACTCGCTTTCGCTGATGACATTGACATAGGTAGTCGAAAGAGTTCAGTGGGCCGTCACGAGGCATTTGCGAGTATTGAGATCGAGGCAGCAAAGATGGGTTTAGTGGTCAATGAAAGCAAAACAAAGTATATGCTGTCTACGAAGAGGGACACCCAACATCGGCATCTTGGACAGACCGTCACAATAGACAGATATACTTTTGAGGTAGTAAAGGACTTTGTCTGCCTAGGCTCTATGGTGAGGTCCGCAAATGGCATACCAATTGGAACACGCGCTTCACTTAAACCACAAATTCTTCAACTGGCTGCAATACTAAATTTAATTTGGAGGCTACCAAAGGCAAGTTGGTACTGATTGTGCATCACCAATGGGTCAAAGTGGTGTCGCAAGAGTCTCCCATTCTCCTATTAATGTCAAGAGTATTGTACGTCGCCATATCCGGGTGGTTTTATATAAAATTAGAGAGAATCGCCAATTGCCTTTTCATTGATAGTGCGAAAGCCCTACAATTATTTATACGGTTCTTTAAATATCGCTAGATATGTCAATTATTTATTCTACTTACTTACTTAGATGGCGCTACGGTCCGGGGTGGACCTGGGCCTCAACCAACAGCTGCCTCCAGTTGCGCACGCCAAGTTGGTTGAGGTCCCCCTCCACTTGTTTGCGCCACCTACCGCGAGGTCGTCCTCTACTGCGTCGTCCATCCGAGGTGGATTCGAAAACTTTCTTAGCGGGAAGGTTGGGCTTCATCCGCTCTAAATGACCCAGCGCTCTTAGTCGCTGTATGTGAACTCTTCTGGCTAAGTATTTATTTTACATGCATATTTAAAGCTGAGGTGAACAGAATGGTGCATCTGCATCTGAGTCTGAAGTTGTTTAAATATTAAATGTATGGAAAACCGTAAGCAGCAACGCAATGTGCGTCTGCGTCCTAGTCGTGCATAGTGAAATTGAATTCTGTTCAACTTCAAACACCGATGCAAATTTGACGTTTATATTTTTGTACACAAAAGCTATTGTTTACGCAAAATGGAAGTCGAAAAATTTGTGGAGATTGTACGTGAAATAAAATTCTATGGAATTTATCACACCCACAGTTTAAAAGGTCCTCGTCGTGTTCTTTGAGGTATTTGAAAGTTGTTTCAAAAAATCCTCTTTCTTTTCTTTCCTTATAAAGAGTACGAACCCAACATCTGCGTTTCCTTTTCTCTACTATTTTTAGTGTTAAGTAACACATGTGCAGAACACACATGATAAATGCAATTTCTTCTTGATCGTCCATAACAAATAACAATTTCTTTCACAATGTATATATTTTGAAGGAGTAAAAGCATAAGATGCAAATTTGACAGTCGCTTTCATTGTGTTTGCTCTAGCCGTAAACCCAGTGGCAAATTTTTAACAGCGATGCAAGACTCAGACGCAGATGTACCATCCTGTTCACCTTCTGACATTTCGAAAAGCTGTGCTACCAAGTTTTAAATAATTCTTTGCGATCGTTTTACAGAGAGTTAACAAAATGTGATCATCAACTTTGACTATCAAAAGTGTGACTGGCTACTATGACCTTAGAGGTTTCCACTCCTGATAAAATAAGGTCACATTATACATTACATTACAAGCACAGCTGATGAAAAAATTCAGGTTGCTTAAATTCTTTTAAGTTTCGTCAAAGTCTTGATGAATTTATCTACTCCGTTAATTTTAGATTTGAAGTGTGATACTTTGTCTTCGCAAATTAAGAGGGAACAGTTTAACACTGACTGGCTGCCCAAATTGGCGTTCGGGAATCTGATGCATTAGCGGTCAGTTTCTGGAAACCTGAACTTGCCGAACCGAATATAAAACCTTACAATTTGGAACGCAATAATGCTGCACTGAACGTTGCGATGAAAAATTTGCGAGATGTCAGCTGTCAAAACTTATGATGTGAATTTCGTACAAGAAATATAAATTTTTGTTATTTTAATATTACTATCTCCTTCATATAAATTGTTTTTCTAATTTTATTTAACCTATTTGTAGCATTTTAGTGGATAAGTGTACTGATTCTGTAATATGGCCAGCACTGATGGTTCATCTATGCGATTTAGTGATCATACTTTAGACAAAGCTACGAAGGCAAAGGTGACGCTAGAGAATTATTACAGTAACCTTGTAACGCAATATGGAGAAAGGAAACAGCGTTTGGCGAAACTTGAAGCACAACTTAAAGATGAAACACTATCTGAGTCACAGAAGCAAGAAAAAAGGCAACAGCACGCTCAGAAAGAAACGGAGTACTTACGATTGAAGAGACTTCGCCTAGGAGTTGAAGATTTTGAAGCTTTAAAAGTGATTGGAAGAGGAGCATTTGGCGAAGTTCGTTTGGTGCAAAAGAAGGACACTGGTCACGTGTATGCAATGAAAGTTCTGCGAAAGGCTGACATGCTTGAGAAAGAGCAGGTGGCCCATGTTAGGGCGGAACGCGATGTTTTAGTGGAAGCAGACCACCAGTGGGTAGTAAAGATGTATTACAGTTTCCAAGTAAGTGGTTTTCCGTTGATTTTTATCGATATACATAATTAATACGTTTATATTAGGACCCAGTTAATTTGTATTTAATAATGGAATTTCTTCCGGGAGGTGATATGATGACATTGTTAATGAAAAAAGACACTCTTTCCGAGGAATGTACTCAGTTTTATATCGGCGAAACAGCGCTGGCCATAGATTCAATTCACAAACTGGGATTCATTCACAGGGATATTAAACCGGACAATTTGTTATTAGACGCCAGGGGCCATTTGAAGGTAAATTTTTCTATTTACAATATGCCCAAATCTGAAAGAATTCGACGCTGTGCTCTATCTGAAAAAAAAGTACATAATTTATATAATTGACTACATATACAATTGTGTGTAAAATTTTACTTCACCAGAAATGTGAAGAAATTTTGGTAAAATTTTCAGCACAAGGTATTCCATCAGTTGGCACTGATTTTCGAACGAAAAAAATGTCTTCCATTAAAGATTGAAAATTGGAGGTAATAATAGAAAAAAATATGACATCTATTCAATTTTCTGTTTTTTTTTTCGCAGTTTGTGTCCACGCGACGCAATTATAGTTAGGAATTAAAGAACGAAGCATATCGTAGATATCGGTATCATCCATTTTTTAAACTTTGGGGCGGGTTACTCCTTACATTTTTTTATGATCTTAATTCTCCTTTTTGTTTTCTCTTGCGCTAATTTTTCTAGGGCATTTACTTGTGCGGCTAGTGTGTAGATAATCTTTTTGAAGCTCAGACTCTTCATATATTTAATTTTGCCACAACTTCCGTTGTTATAGAAACTTTTTAGAACTTGTTTTTATAGAATTCGTAAGCGACCCATTTTTTTAAATGTATTTTCAGGGATAATTCTTCGAAGTTCTTCTAAGCATCTGCGATGGCAGTATTAATAGTATAGACATACAGCTATGGCCAAAATAATAGCAACACCCTTTAGTACAAGGATTTGTAACTCCTGTTTTATTCGAATTTTGATAATTATTTTTATGCAAATGTGATGGCAAATGTGTTTTCAATACATTTTTTAAGTGATGACCTGATTAATCGAAGGAGTATTTTATCAGACGAAACTAATCTGTTACAGTTTGCAAAATTGGCTGGACATAATAATAGCAACACCTAGTATAAGTAAAGAAAACGCTTAAATAATTTTTTTTTTAAATTATATTTTAGAAGTAAATTCAATATTTTATAGCATGTCCTTTATTTTTAATGACTTCTTCGATTCTTTTGTGCATAGAATCGACCAGTTTTCTACATTTTTCGGTTGGTATAGAATACCAACATTCCTGGACGATTCTCCACAATTCATTGATATTTGCAGGGTGAGACTTCGCAACTTGGACCTTCAACTCATTCCAAAGGTTCTCAATTGGATTTAAGTCGGGTGACTGAGAAGGCCACTGCAAAACATCGAGATGGTTCTGGTCAAACCAAAGCTTTGTGAATTTCGCCGAATGCTTCGGGTCGTTATCCTGCTGAAAACGTCATCTTAATGGCATATGCTCTTCCGCATATGGCAGCATAACGCCTTCCAGTATCTGAACGTACTTTTCTTTGGTCATAATACCATCTATCCGATGTATTGGGCCAATGCCATGCCACGAAAAAGAACCCCATAACATCAGACTACCTCCACCATGCTTCACAGTTGGTTTTGTGTACTTTGGATTGTATGCCTGACATTCTGGGCGACGAACAAACAGTTTCCCTTCTTCTTCTTCTTCTTCTTCTTCTTCTTCTTCTTCCTTTTATCAGCGAGGCTATGATCCGAAAACAAGGGATCACAACCCTCCCACTTCACCGCATTTCTACTGATCCGCCTGTGGGGTTCGCCTATTTGACCTCAGAAAATATCGGCAGGCCTGCCGATTTTGGATCACTCTGTTACTGAGGCCAATGAAATGCCGATGTCGTCGCGTTTGTCTGATCCAGGCGTTTATAGGCCTGCCTTTCCTACATCGCGATGTCTTTGGAACGTGCATTGATATTGCCTTTTTAACTGGGTTCAAATGATCTCTTCTTTGAACGTGGCAATACCAGCTGAGCCGGTCACGCTCTATTTTTTGTACGATGGTTTCCTTGATGTGAAAGCTTCCACGGATCTTCGAATTTCTTATTCGATCAAGCTTTGTCACTCCTGCTGTCATGCGAAGCATCTTCATCTCAGCTGTCGTTAATTTACTCTCATACTTTTTGTACATCGTCCAACATTGTGAACCGTATGTGAGCGCTGGACGTACAACTGCGGTGTAGAGCCTTCCTTTCAACTTAGGGGGCATTTTTCTGTCACAAAAGGTAGCGGAATTTTCTCGCCACTTCATCCACCCTACGCTTACACGATGATTGATGTCGTCATCACAAGTTGCTTTGCTATTGATCATAGATCCCAGATATTTCAACTTTTCGCACTTGGGAAGCACTGTTCCATTCAAATAAATGTCTGGAATAGGCCTGAGTGGATCAGAGAACGGGCAGCACAAGTACTCTGTCTTTTTTGAACTAATGCGATACCCATTTCCCTCCAAAACGTCCACCCACACATCAAGTGCTCGTTGCAGGGATGTAGGATCCTCACTTATGATGGCTCCATCGTCAGCAAAGAATTACTGATGAACTTTGATCACTTTACCTTCAAGCAGATAATCAAGGACTGTAATAAAGAGCAAAGGACTTAAGACGCTTTCCTGATGCACCCCGACTTTGATTGTGAACTCTTCGGTTACTCCAGCGGGGCATCTTGCTCGTCTTTGCTCCTTCGTACATGTCCATGATCATCTGTACAAAGGTTTCTGGGACCCCTCGATGTCTTAGCGCCACCCATATCAGATCTCGTGTTTGTCCGTCGAATGCCTTTTCAAAGTCAACCAATACAACATGCAAATCCCTTAAGGAATCACGATGTTTTTCCATTATGATCCTTATACTTTGGATTGCATCTGTGGTTAATTTACCCGAGACAAACCCGCACTGATCATCAGATAGCCGTATTATTTTTCGCAGTCGGCCACCTAATACCCGCTCAACGATCTTCATGGTGTGTAACATCAGCTTGATCGAACGGTAGTTATCACAGTTTCGCGTATCACCCTTCCCTTTGTATACAGGGAGAAGGTAACTTTCCCTCCATTCATTCGGCATTGGATCACCTCTCACGAATTTGGAGATGAGAATTCTGAGCCATCTGAACCCGATGTCTCCCATCTTTTTCCAGAACTCAGAGGGTATCTCGTCTGGCCCAACCGCTTTTCGTTTTCCATCCATCCCAAAAAAATTAATTTTTGTTTCGTCACTCCAAAGTACATTTCTCCACTGCTTTATCGACCGTAGTGGATCCTGTGGCATGTAATAAAGCTTGGCGAAAGCAATCCGCTTTTGGAGGTGTACTTTTTTTAAGAGTGGCACTTTTCTTGGGGTTCGAGCGTATAGCTTAGCATTCACCAGAATACGTCGGACTGTTCTAGCACTAACTTCTAGCCCCGTATCTTTTTGAAGGTCCGTAGATGACATAAAAGGATTTGTCCGTGCTTTTCTTATCAAAAGCTGTTTGTCCCTCTCGGATGTTTTAGAGGGACGCCCTCTCGTTTCAGGCAGTTTTTCGTAGTGTACAGCGTTAAAGAACATTCTTAGGGAGCATCCAACGGCTACTGCAATCTTCCTCATTGATTCACCTCGTTTATGTAACGCTAAAATGGCTTCACGTGAGCTTCGGTGCAATGTTTTCCTGTGCCCATTTTTGTTATTTGCTAAATGTAATATAATCAAACCTAATAGTACACAATATCCTCAGAGACTACTGTAAACTACTTACCGATATCTAAATTATTTTCAACCCTTTTATTTTTTTTTATTTTTTACTTTTTATTTCTTGTGTTGCTATTTTGTCCAGCTTGTTCTGCACTTTCTAACAGGTCGATTGCAACTGATCACTTTTCTTTTCTTTTTTGCACTCTGTTTCTACTTAGAATATGTTGACATCATATTTACCGTTGAGTCTGCAAACATTGTTTTTCTTTTACTCTCACAAAACAACCGTTACGCAAGTTGTTTTTGAAACGTAGAAAGTGTTGCCATTATTTTGGCCATAGCTGTACATACATATGTAGGTCTGCTACTCACATTCGATTAACCAACGGAGTCTTCTATTAAGGTAACTTCTCGTCTTTGGATGCTGTCGAGTAAATTTAGAGAATTTTTGGAGCCGATTTTCAAACGTGGGGACAATATTCGGCTAGATTTTACTTTACCGGAAATGTCGAAAATTCAATTTTTTTGTTTAGTCCGGACGCTTTGCGTCAATATTTACCCTTTTTTTTTAAGTTCAATTGACATCAATCGTGTAAAGTCCCAATTTTTTTACGTCAATCTACGCTAATTTGTTTGAACCCCAGATAGTCCCAAATTTCCGTCAACCAAACGAATCAATTGAAACACTAGCGTCAACCCACAGCTCAATTCTGTCAACCAGTGGTTGACGACAAGAGCATCCTTCTCGATCCTCCGCCATTGACTCCAACTCATCAGGAGGAATCCCTAGACTGCTCCAGGAGAGATGTCGGACTTGATCCAATCATCTATTCCTAGGCCTACCGATGAGTCGCCTCTGCATTGCTCTTCCCATCACTCGTGAATAAGACCCCGAGGTACTTAAACTTATCCACCTGCTTTAGTGGGACTGTTTACGTTGATCTTCATTCCAGCATCATCACAATCGGCTACAGACCTTTTGAGAGCGCACTGAAGTTCGGTTTGAGAGGAACCAAGGATGACCAAATCATCCGAAAGGGGCAAATGACAAATCCCTAAGTCTCTCACTTTGAAACATTCTTGGCCACGGCTGCGCTGCAACATCCAGTCCATATATACAATAAAGCGAGATGTGACTAACGCACCCTTGGCGGAGTCCACCGCCCATAGTGAAAGGTACTGATTTAACACCATTTATCAGAGCACAGCTTCTACAGTTTGTATATAAAGACTGAATCGCCCTTAACAAGGAACCATCAATCTCATACTTCTGCAGAACACTCCAGAGTTTGCCTCGAGGAACCCTATCATTATGCTTTTTCCAAATCCACAGCAAAAATCCAGCAACTTCTCTCCGTTCGCGTTTTGATCAGGGTCACTGTTCCTCCCAATCACACTCCCCCATGTCATAACATCTACACCCACGTGAGCATTGAAGTCACCCATCAGGACAAAAGAATCCATATCTGCAACCTTTTCAGGGGCAGTACCAACTTCATCTAAGAAAGCTGCATTCTCTGGGTGAAGGTTCGGTACATACATCTGGACCAATGATCTTTCAAGCTTCAGCTTTAAGATCGCAACTCTCCCTCCTAATGGTATCCACTCCAATACTCTGTCTGTCAACCTGCGACTTGTGAGTATCCCCACTCCCGCCCGAGCAGACATTGAGGATGCGACTCCTGACAGGTTCCACCCATCCGAAAGGTCCACAGTTTTAGAATCTCTCTGCTTTGTTGAAGAGTCGCCAACTATATCTAGTTGGCTTTTAACAGCCTCCCCAACAAGCACAAGGTCCTTCACTGTGAGAGATGAGACGTTCCATGTGCCTATCCTAAGTCGATGCCGTTGTCGAAATTAAGAGAGTCCATTTGTGCGCCTATCGGTGCACAGCGCGCTCACCCCTTGACCCCCGTAATGGTGCGCGAGACCATTGACAGGAAGCTTGTAGCCATTTAGGGTTTGACCCGGTCAGCTGCCGAGCAGGACAGACCGACCATCAGACGCTCGCATACTGACACCCTTCAGACCTGGCTCCAAAGGATGCCCTGGTCTACCAGGTTTGGCAATATCCGAGGCCCGTTTATGTCGTCTTGTCATCATGGGGTGTGCGCTTTGTTAGCCGTGACTGGATTGTATGGATGGGAAATAACTATTTAAGTTACCCCATCTCCACATCCCAGTCACGTTGCCCACCCCCCACCACCAGGAGGTCAGCTGCCAGGGGGGCTGAAAATAGTTTCTTCTGTCAATATTTATGTTGGGAAATTCATTTGGCACTAATGAAAGCAAGCGTCAACCAATAGTCAATTCCATTGCCATAAAAAAGAGTCAATCGTGTAAACGGTCCGATTGCACGGTTGACGTTTTACACCTTTTTTTAAATTGCGTCAATCGATATTTTGGTTGACGTTGACAAAATTGACGCTTTTAAGTCAATCGTGTAAATCGGACGAAAAATCTATTTACGCTTTTATCAAAACTACATCACTCAGGCGTAAATCTATCGACGCTAGATTTACGCTTTTCCGTCAATCGTGTAATCCTAGCTTTATACTCTTAACTTAAGGCGAATGTACACAAGATCAGAGGGGTAAAATATTTCTTGCAATGTTTCAGGAAATTTAAACACTTCGCGACATTCTTGGCGATTTCGCATATATGGTCATTCCAAAAGAGTTTGTTGTTGATACATATGCAGAGCATTGAAAGTTGTTCGGTTTCAATGATGCAAGTGGTCACGGATAATGGCTGGTAGATAGGGTTTCGCTTTATAGGCGATCTGATAGACATATGTAAATTGATATTAAGAGACTCCTACGATTTATAAGAATCTCAAAATGGTTTAATGAGCAGGTAGAGATAAACTCCCCTATGATCCATGTGGCATCACAATGGATCTATTATTGGTCCCAGCGTGTTGGTGATTCTCAGCTGGCAGCCACTTCAACCTAACCTAACCTATAGAGCCTAGGTAGACAAAAGGCGTGTTTTGGTGCGAAGTATGGAAAAAAAAGTAAAAGCTTTTCAAAAAAAACGATCCACAGTCAATCTGGCTTTTTTAAATATTTGAAATTGGTACACCTGTTCGCTATCAGCCTCTGAAACACTAACAAAATCGTTTCAGCGCACTCTGAAAATGAGTGTTGCAAACTATGTATACATCCCAGCTCACTTCTGACTGAAGATAAAAGCTAATGTAATTGCCAGTAATTTTTTGTTGTTGTACTCCGTGCTAAATCTTACTTTACTGAGAACTACTGTCTCACCGAAACACAGGGGTAAAGTACTTTACTACCTCAAAATTATATCTGTCTATTGTGGCGTTCTGTCCAAGATGCCGATTGTTGCCGTACTTAGGCAACTAGACATGTAAATGAATTTAAACAAAGTTTCTGTATTTATACTTTCAATTCTGAAATTTCTCTTTATTGATTTTCAGTTCAGAAATATGGAAAAATAGGAAATACAAAAAAAAATACAAAATTCTTGCTTCTTTGTATGTCCTCTCGCTACCGCGTGCCAAGTCCAAAATGGTGAACAGTCGGCTTCCTTCTTTCCGCATGATGTCAATTTTGACAGGTATCTTCTGCTTCGGGTGTGTTGTGCGATCGCTCTGGAGGCAGGGTTGTTACACCGATGTTGGGTGTCCTTTTTTGTAGACAGCATATTTTGTATTGCTGTCATTGACCGCTAAACCCGTCTTCGCTGCCTCGATCTCAATACTCGCAAATGCCCCACTGACGGCCCGCAGAGTTTTCCCACTAGATCAAGGTCATCGGCGTAAGCGAGTAGTTGTACAGACTTGTAAAAGATTGTATCTCCGGTGTTGGCTTGTGAGTTCCATACAAATCTTTCAAGTATTATGTTAAAGAGATCGCATGATAGCCCGTCACCTTGTCGTCACATCGATTTTTTTTTCGATTTTGATGCAGCGGCGAGAGTTCTCCATTGTCATCCTGCACAAACGGACAACCTTGGCAGGGATAGAGAAACTAGAAATGGCTCTGTATAACTCGTCTCTATACACACTATCATAGGCAACTTTAAAATCGATGAAAAGATTATGCGTATCGATTTTATATTCATCTGTTTTTTCCGAGATCTGCCGTAATGTGAACATTTGGTCAATGGTGGACTTTCCAGGCCTGAAACGGCACCGATAGGAACCTATTAGGTTGTTGAAGATCGGTTTTAGATGATTTTGAGAAGACTTATACCTCTATGGTTGGCGCAGTTCAGAGGGTCTCCTTTCTTCAGGATCGGGCAAACGATGCTGAGGTTCCATTCATCGGGCATACTTTCGTCCGACCTGATTTTACAGATGCGCTGGTGCATGCTCATAATCAAGGCAGGACTTGAAAAGTTCAGCGAAAAGGCCGTCGGCTGCAGCAGCTTTGTTGGATTTAAGTTTAGGTATCGCTATCCTCACTTCATTCTGATCGGGTTGACGGGAATCTTGACTGTCATCGTCACTGTTGACTGGCTCATTCTGCCTGACAGCCGAATATTGATCATCATGGCCGTTTAATAGTCTGCAGAAGTGTTCCTTCCATATCCTCAGCACCGACTGCGATTCTACTACTGTATTACCATTTTTGTCCCTGCAG
Organism: Brachypalpus laphriformis; assembly: GCA_945910035.1. Lineage (NCBI taxonomy): Eukaryota > Metazoa > Arthropoda > Insecta > Diptera > Syrphidae > Brachypalpus > Brachypalpus laphriformis. The sequence continues at coordinate 122,977,333 of OX246756.1, forward strand.
GCTTCTGTTCTGGCTTTGAAACGCTGGCATGTTCTTTTTACCTTTTGGTAACATTTTCGAACATCATTCCTGCAATTAAGTCTCAATCTCCTCGATCGAATGCTTCTCATGCTCTTTTTTCTTCTTTCTGAGAAGTCGATGTTCCTTTTTTCTCCTCCGCTCGTAGAGCTTGCGAGCAGCTTTAGTCCTTCTATTCAGCACCGCCTTGTACGCCTCTTGTTTTGCTGCATCTGCTTGCCGTCATTCATCATCAAACCAGAAGTTTCGTTGTGGTGGCCGAGAGAAACCTAGTACATCTGATTGCTTGTTGGCAACGCTGCCACTAGTCTTCCGCATTTGCTGCTGGTGGCATAGGACTTAGATTTAGATTAAAAGAGACTCGATCGGTTAAGGCTCTGGCGGTCTCTTGCGATTGTAGCCGTCCGACGTCAAACTTCCTTGCAGTATTTTGTTGATTTCGCTCCGTTGTGGATATCCGCATCCGCACCTTGGCTACAACTAGGTAGTGATCCGAGTCCACGTTTGTTCCTCGGAAAGTCCGGACACCCAGAATACTGGAAGAGTGCCTTGCGTCGATCGAAATGTGAGCGATTTGGTGACGGTTTTTCGATCAAAAGAGAGCCATGTCCCCTTGTGAATATCGAGACGTGGGAACCTCGTACTAGCTTCAACAAGATTTCATCCCACCGCAAAGTCGACTACCCTGAATCCGTTTTGAGTTTTGGATTGAATGAATTTTAGAAGCATTGAGTTTTGGAAGCATTGAATGCCCTTCTATTGGTTAAGCCGCATTTAAGTATGCTGTCAAGGTCGGTTTTTCGTTTACGACCGAAGAGCAGGGTCGTGAGCTTGAGATTGAGTGTGATAAACTATGGGCACTGTCATTAGCTATGGAATTTATTGGAGTAGAAGTTGTAGACAGAAGATCATTTATGAAAATGATATTGAGTCGGAGACAAAAAAAAAAGAGCCTTGGTTGACAACAGCATTTGTTTGGTGAGATGAAGACTTGAAGGTGTTCAGGACAGAATCGCCCGAAAGGTAATTTCTAATCCATAAAAGAAGAGTATCGTCGATCCCAAATGCACGCATTTTCGACAAAAGAATTTGATGCTAAACTCTGTCAAATGCTTTTTAAATAGCAAGCGCAATAATCTTGCTTTCACCAGATTGGTGCAAAGATTGGTTCAACTTATCGGTGAATATGACATCAGATCACCAGTGGACATGTTGCCACGAATGTCGTACTGCCGGTTATTGAGAAGCTGACGATTTATCAGCGTTCCTATGAAATTGGGTCGGTACCTGCAGAGATTCGCCCTTTTTAGGTACGGGCTCGACAAATGCTGTATTCCACTTGGAAAGAGACCAGAAGAGTAAAAATCCATTTACAGCTCAGGGACCAGCAAATGCCGAAGCTGCGAACAAACCATTTTTAGCACATTTATAAGCACGCCATTGGCAATTTTACTATTCCAAAAGAACGGAGATTAATTTATCCATCGATTAATATGAAAAATGTTGAATTGTAATTAGTTTCTGCGAAGAATAATTCTAGAAGAATTATAGAATAAGCGAATGCTTTTTGCGCGCAATCCACATTCCCGCGACCAAAACATTCGCGAGAGTTTAACCTCATAATTCTTTTGTTTTGTTCTTGATGGATAAGATCGTGGTTGAATTTATCGAAAGAAGATAAGATATTACCTTCTGCAAGAAAGCTACGCTATGTATTTCTGCATTTTTCACGTTAAGGCAATTTGTTACAAAATGAATGACAACTTGAAATTTGACTGAGAATTTTCGTAGTTTTTCAAGAGAACGCTCTCGAAAGAGTATGAAATTTCCCCATGCTGCGAATTTTAGTGCAAGAAATTTCTTTTATTCTTAATGCCCAATTCAGAACGTCGCACAGTGGACCGTTTCATACATGCTAGACGTGAAGAAGTCAACTCCGATTTTTGTTTATTCATGCAAGTCATATAAGTAACGGTTAATTACCGACATAGAAACTATACTTGAAAAAAGCTAATTGGGATTTAGCTTAAAGTAATTAAGCATCAAAGTCGAAGAACGAGTTGCAGTTATTAGTGGCTATTGATTTTGTTTAATTTAGATCGTAAAGTAATTACATTATATTTTGCAAAGAAAACTTTCGATTAAGCAGACAAAAATGACAGATATCTTCGAAGGCATGTCCTTCATTATGAATGTAATTTAAAAATTAAAATTATTTTCGTGTTAAAGAAAAAAAAATTGAATTTGTGTTGCGTTTACAAGTAGTTGCTCATAAAATGATTTTTTTTTTTATGTTTTGGGTAATCTAATTATGAGTATACTATTGTGCCGTGATCAAATATATATTTGTTGCACAAGGAATGTCTAGTTTCATTAAAATAACATGGTTTCGCACGAAGTTGCATAGATTTTTTTTTTATTTTTAGGAAGAGAGTGCATCTTTCCTCGTTATGATTTTTTTAAAGTCTGGTGTTCCAATAAAAAAAAAATCGCAATGCTAAACATTCCTACCACGTTTTGCGTAAAATCGGTGTTTTAGAAGTTAAACTGCCTTAGTTTCAAAATAAAATTAGACTAATTTCGACAAGTTTTGATAAAAAATGGAAATCAGCTGGTTCGCGTAAAGAAAAATTCATACTTAAGTATTGTATAAAGATTGGCTTGATGGACGTGATTTTATTATAAGTATTGATGAGAACAATTTTGACAGTTTTGACCACAAAAGTGTTGAAGATAACAACTGTGAAACCAACCCACTTTATGGCAGCAAGACCAAAAAAATCGTTTGAGAATTGTGGAGAAAACTGAAAGCCTGACAAGGTTCGTGATCTCTTAGATTCAAGATCTTCATCGGAGTTACGTTTGAGAGCAGATGTCATAAAAGACGTTTCACAATCTCCTCAAACAGCGAAGGAATTGAAAAAGTGCCAGGAGAAGATACAATCGCTACGCCCGTACAGTAATGAAGAATCACTTGCATTATATTGTAGTATCAAGTACATCGTCAGGTACTGCGTACAACGACATCTATTTCCTGCTAGCAGTAAATATTCCCACCTGATGAGCTTACGTTCCACAATAGTTCCACACAATATCCCAAAATTCCAGGATCATCAATTCACCCGGAGAAACATCTAGCATGTTCTAGAACCCCTTGCAATTTTATATAAATACCCATACCACAACCATCGTGGACACAGTTGTTTATAAGTGGATACAGCGATTATAAGAGGGAGATTATACCATTGTAGCGACAGTTTAATTTGAAATAAATAAAGAATAAAGTGATTAAATATTGTGTTGAAGTAAAGTTGGTGTTTGATAATAAACAAACGATTAAAATACACAAAAGACGGATTTACTTAAACGAACCCCAGCAAGAATATTACAATATATAGACGCAAAATTAACCCTTAATTCTTATAAAATTTTAAAAAAGCAATGTCTTGCCTTGGGTCACTTATTGTGTCGTTCTATATATAGCCAAGGAAAGCTAAGAAAGACTCTTTCCCTTCAGAAAATTCAATCAATGTTGACGAGACTACTGCTTCTATTGATGTGAAAGAAATTGTCAATCACACAAACTCACGTTTATTGAAAATGCAAGAACCTGTTATTACTAATAACGTCGATGATGGTGCCATGCTAAGCTTAGTATGTAAATGGGGTGGTGATTGCAGTTCAGCTCACAGCACATATAAGCAAAGGCTCAAAGATCACGGAAAGACTGATGAATATTTATTTTTTATTTCATTCATGCCAATACAGCTTATATTAACAGAGAACCTCGTAAAGGTAATCTGGCAAAATCCGAATCCTTCCTCGACTCGCTTGTGTCGACCAATAAAATTGTTATTTGCCAAAGAAATGAAAGAGATGGCAGTCAAATTAATGATCTTCCAGAACTTGAGATAACAAATATTTCAAAAATATAAAAGCTAAATATCATTTCGTTTTTACGATGACAGATGGTAAGGTTGCCAATTACATGACGTCGAATAGGTCAACTCAGTCATGCTATCTTTGTGGTGCAAAGCCTAGTGAAATAAACAGAATAGTAAATGAAAAAATACCCAGGGCTGAGTTTTATGAATATGGTCTATCAAGTTTACGCATGGATTAAAGCACTTGAATGTCTTCTGCATATAGCCTATACGTTGGACGTTAAATAGTGGGCTATTCGAGAAAAAAATGACAAACTTTTAAGACATTTACGTTAAATCTGTAATAGGTTTAACTGTGGGTAAACCCAAAGCAGGTCTTGGCAATACTGCTAGGAGCTTTTTCAAAAATCAAAAAAATCACTAGAAAAGTGTGGACATACATACCTGGATTAGATGAGCGTCTTATAAAACGGTTCTATGTTATTCTAAGTTGTATATCATCAGGCTATGACATAGATATTCACCCCTTTCAAATATATTTATTAGAAACCAAATCAATCTATTTAGAGTTGTATAGTTGGTATGCTATGCCTGTTAGCATTCATAAATTATAATGCCATGCTATTGATGTAATAAAGCAGTATATAGTGCCCGTAGGACAATTATCTGAAGAGGCCCAAGAAGCACGCAACAAGGATTGTAGACGCTTTCTCATGTGCTATACGCGAAAAACATCAAGACAACACAAATAGGGATTTATACAATATGCTTTTGATAACATCTGATCCTTTAATTAATTCTTTTCGATAAAAACCTTTAAAAAATGTTAGTTCAATGCTAACTGAAGATTCGAAATTTTTAACTCAACCTGAAACGGTGACATACTTATCAACCTGAAACAATAATCAATGAAAGCTACTTAGAGCTCGATAGTTTAGACACAGATAGCGATTTTTCAAGCTAGAATTGAAGGTGCATGCTGACAATATTGTGAATAATAGGCTGCGCCAACTATTTATTTATTTAATATTAGGTATATGTTTGTAATGTTTTTGGAAAAAGTAAAAATGTATACAAAAACTTAAATTTAAAATTCTATATCATCAAAACTATTATACTAACTTACTTACTTACTTAGATGGCGCTACGGTCCGGGGTGGACCTAGGCCTCAACCAACAAACCTCTCCAGTCAGCACGGTTACGAGCCAGCTGCCTCCAGTTGCGCACACCAAGTTGGTTGAGGTCCCCCTCCACTTGTTTGCGCCACCTACCACGAGGTCGTCCTCTACTGCGCCGTCCGTCCGGGGTGGATTCGAAGACTTTCTTAGCGGGAAGGTTGAGCTCCATCCGCTCTAAATGACACAGCCATCTTAGTCGCTGTGTGTGAACTCTTCTGGCTAAGTCGATGTCCTTGTACAGGCCGTATAGCTCGGCATTGTACCTTCTCCTCCACTCACCGTCTATGCAGACGGGACCAAAGATCGCTCGAAGAACTTTTCTCTCGAAATAACCAAGGGCATCCTCATCCGGTTTTGTCAAAGCCCATGCCTCTGCGCCATACAGCAGGACTGTGATGATTAGAGTCTTATAAAGAGTTACCTTAGTAGTTCGAGATAGGGCTTTGCTACTCAATTGCCGTTTTAGCCCATAGAAACAACTATTGGCAAGAGTAATTCTCCGTGTGATCTCTCCACTGATGTCATTTGCGGAGCTGACCATAGAGCCTAGGTAGACAAAATCCTTTACTACGTCAAAATTGTATCTGTCTATTGTGGCGTTCTGCCCAAGACGCCGATGTTGGGTGTCCTTTTTTGTAGACAGCATATATTTTGTTTTGCTTTCATTGACCGCTAGACCCATCTTTGCTGCCTCGTTCTCAATACTCGTAAATGCCCCATTGACGGCCCGCTGAGTTCTTCCGATTATGTCAATGTCATTGGCATAAGCGAGTAGTTGTACAGACTTGAAGAAGATTGTACCTCCGGGGTTGGCTTGTGAGTTTCGTACAATTCTCTCAAGTACTATGTTAAAGAGATCGCATGATAGCGCGTCACCTTGTCTAAGACCTTTCCTGACATCAAACGGTTCGGTGATCTTCTTACCGACTTTGATGGAGCAGCGAGAGTTCTCCATCGTCATTCTGCACAAACGTACGAGCTTGGCAGGGATGCCAAGACTAGACATGGCTCTGTATAACTCGTCTCTATACACGCTATCATAGGCAACTTTGAAATCGATGAAAAGGTGGTGAGTATCGATGTTATATTCATGGGTTTTTTCCAAGATCTGCCGTAGTGTGAATATTTGGTCAATGGTGGACTGATAAGGACGTATCAGGTTGTTGACGATCGGTTTTAGGCGTTCACATAGTACGGCAGACAGGATCTTATATGCGATACTTAGGAGACTTATACCTCTGTAGTTGGCGCAGTTCAGAGGGTCTCCTTTCTTCAGGATCGGGCAAACGATGCTTTCATGCTTTCGTCCGACCAGATTTTACAGATGAGCTGGTGCATGCTCCCTACCAACTTATCTCCTCCTGCCTTGAAAAGTTCAGCGGCAAGGCCGTCGGCTCCAGCAGCTTTGTTGGATTTGAGTTTAGATATCGCTATCCTCACTTCATTCTGATCGGGTTGACGAGAATTTTGACTGCCATCGTCACTGTTGAATGGCTCATTCTGTCTGACAGCCAAATATTGATCATCATGGCCGTTTAACAGTCTGCAGAAGTGTTCCTTCCATATCCTCAGCACCGACTGCGATTCTATTACTATGTTGCCATTTTCGTCCCTGCAGGCTTCTGTTCCGGCTTTGAAACCCTGGCATGTTCTTTTTACCCTTTGGTAAAATTTTCGAACATTATTCCTGCAATAAAGTCTCTCAATCTCCTTCTCTTTCTGAGAAGTCGATGTTCCTCTTTTCTCCTGCGCACGTAGAGCTCGTAAGCAGCTCTTGTCCTTCTATGCAGCGCCGCTTTGTATGCCTCTTGTTTTGATGCATGTGCTTGCCGGCATTCCTCATCAAACCAGGGGTTTCGTTGTGGTGGCCGAGAGAAACCCAGTACATCAGAGGCGGCATCTCTGATGGCTTTTTGGCAACGCTGCCACTAGTCTTCCGCATTTGCTGCTGGCGGCATAGGACTTAGATTGAGATTAGAAGAAACACGATCGGCAAAGGTTCTGGCGGTCTCTTGCGATTGTAGCTTTTCGACGTCAAATTTCCTCACAGTATTTCGTTGATTTCGCTCCGTTGTGGATATCCGCATCCGTACCTTGGCTACAACTAGGTAGTGATCCGAGTCCACGTTGGCTCCTCGGAAAGTCCGGACACCCAGAATACTGGAAGAGTGCCTTGCTTCGATCGCAATGTGATCGATTTGGTTGACAGTTTTTCGATCAAAGGAGAGCCATGTTCCTTTGTGAATATCGAGACGTTGGCCCCGCCGCAAAGTCGATTAGCCTGAGTCCGTTGTCGGATGTGTTGTCGTGCAGGCTGTGCTTTCCGACCACGCTACTAAAGACGTCCCCTCTTCCTAGCTTTGCGTTAAAATCACCTAGGATAATTTTAACGTCGTGGCTAGGGCATTGCTCATACGCCTTGTCCAAGAGCTGGTAGAAGTCATCCTTTGTCGCGTCGTCCTTCTCCTCGTGAGGGGCGTGAACGCATATTAGGCTAATGTTGGCAAATTTAGCCTTGATACGGATAGTCATAAGGCGCTCGTTCACATGTCGGATACTCAAGACTTCTTGCCTAAGTCTGCCTCCAATGACAAATCCGCACCCGAATAGACGCTGACCTTTTTGTCTGTAGCAATCGCCGTAGTAGATGTCGCAGTTTTTCATACTCCTTTTGCCCGGCCCATCCCATCGCACTTCTTGGATGGCGGTAATGTCTGCTTTGAGACACTCTAGGGCCTCCGCAAGTTGTTCAGCTGCACGTGGTTTGTAGAGGGACCTAACATTCCATGTGCAGACACGAAGATAGTTGTCCTTTTTACGTTTGCATGAGTCGTCAACAGTAAGATCATCCGTATCCGAGGCTGTTGGTTGCTTCGTAACCAAAGGTTTTTTACGTGGTAGGGAAGTTAACCCGACGGCACAACCCCCAACCTGGAGGGCCAGATCCTTTTTTTTTGTACCCCTAGGACAAGAGGCCGGATACACCGATGTCAGTAACCCACTTCGGGAATATGAGCGCTGCCGTTGGCCCATTAAGGGTTCATCCGCCACCATCTCTTTTTCAATATCCTGACGTAGTATTGAAAATCCTTACAGACCTCAGCTCCAAATATGTTGAAGTAGCTCCGGTAAGGTACCCGCTGGTCTGTAGACGTCACCGTTGATTCCATCGAGAGAATTCATCCGCCGCACGTCCTCCTTCTGAGGACCTCTTGCTAGACTTCTGAGACGCATATTTCAGCCGATCAGGTCAACAAGAGATGCCTCGTCCGGTTAAACATATGCGGGCTGAAGTTCACCCAGATGTGCTTACGCACGTCTGAGTGTTCAGCTGCACATATATTGTCAGACTCAGCATACGCTCATCGTTAGTTCACTATCAGATAGCTATCCAGCGGGCACCGCGTGGGGGTGATGATGCGATTTTGCCCACTATTATACTGACATGTGTACCAAAATTAAAAGGTAGGAATTCTATCTTTCTCTTATACCATTTTTTCCCTTAAATTGCCCATTCTAGGGGGGAGAGGAAGGATAGGCCTCGCCTACCAAACGATTTTTTTTTGTTGTCTCGGTTTAAATTACTCATCCACCCACAATTCAGAATTTTTTACATCTAGCATGTATGAAACGGTTCACGGTGCGTCGCGTGCGAGCGCGCGTGTGTTTATACTATATGTTTTTTTCCGACTGTCACAATAATATCTGTCACAAGCAAAGAACGAAAAGTTACGTTAAAGTAGGCATGCGCTGGGAGGTTAGCAATATGACAGAATATGGTAAGTTCTGTTACACTGAGGGTGGAATTGGAACTAGTGAATACATATAGACGAAAATGTTTTCAATGATATTAAAATTGATATTTTAGACGACGACTCAATGGACTAGGATGTCATAATCGGGATGAACTTGCTTAACAACTCAGATATTTGAGAACAACTCGGAAGGGCTCTCAATTAAAATTCGATCTCATAAAAATGAAAGTGCACGAAACGAAGTTCAAGAACAAGAATCTTATCTCATTGCAATGACCACATTAACAGAGGAGACTGACCATGTGTGCCAGAATTTAGAAGTCGATAATAAAGAAATCGAGAACGAAATAAAACTCGAAATTATAAATTATAGTCCAGTAAAAATTTCCCCAACCCAAGTCAAAATGAAAGTCGTGGTCACCAGTGATGAACCAGTACAGCTATGACCGCGACGGCTACCGCTAACAGAACACAAAATTGTTGAGAAGCAAATAAAAGAAAAACGGGATAGTGCTTCGAAGTACATCGGAATATTCGAGTCCAGTTGTTTTAGTTGACAAAAAAGACGGCAGAAAAAGATTATGTGTAGATTTCCGTAAGATGAATGAAAAAATCCTTAAAGACAGATATCCCATCCCGCGAGTGAGACCAAAGACCAAATAGACAAAATCCAAAGTGCTATATTTTTTTTACTGTGTTAGACTTGGCAAATGTTTTTTTTTCATGTGTCTGTAGATGAGGATAGTGTGAAATATTCAGCTTTCGTGCTGTATAATCTAATCTAAAAAAAAAAAAATCTACAGCATTCGTGACACCCAATGGAAGTTATGAATTTTTAAAAGTGCAACTCCTCCAGCGTTTTCTAACGATACATAAATCATGTTTGCCGAAAAGAAATTGTCAACTGCATAGTGATCGTCTACATTGACTATTAGTGATCCCATCAGAGACGATCGAAGAGGCATTAATTCGCCTAAAACCTGTTTTAAAAGTGGCATTTAGGAATGGTTTACATATTAAATTGAAAAAATGTCAATTCCTTAAAAGATAGATGAATTATCTCGAATTAATCATAAGCAACGGTAAGGTCTCACCATCAAACGAAAAGACCAAAGCGATTTTAAATTTTCCAATGCAGACAAATGTGCAAGCGGTTCAATCTTTTCTTTGTTTGGCGGGTTATTTCCGAAAATTTGTGAGGAACTTCGAGATTCCATTATCTGACTTACTTCGTGATGGTGTTAGATTTGAAATGGGTTTCAAACAAATAACCGCGTTAAACACGTTAAAATTAACAATGAGCCAACGTCCTGTCCTACGCATATTTCGTTACGGAGCTACGACAGAATTACATACTGACACCAGTAAGAAAGGATACCCTTAAAAAAAGGATATTGGCACGAAAGTTGCAAGATGTGCACTGATGAGATGACAGCGTGATATCTAGGCTACGAAGAGCACAAATGAGCGCCGAAAGACTGGGGGCAATCATCGAAATATTGAAGACCAGTAGCTACATAGATTCTGCAATGCATAATGGTATTTTGTGTAAAATGGTTGAAGGAATTTCTTTATTCATTATTCCTGAAGTTATGAAAGACAACATCATCACAGAAGTGCATGTGTCATTGTGGCCATTTTTACCACACACAGATTATGCAGATAAGCAACAAGGAATTTTACATCGCAGATTTGAAGCAACGAATCGATAAATGCATAAAATGCATATTGGCGGAGCGCAAAACTGGAAACTGCGAAGGATGGCTGCATCTCATTCCAAAAGGAGAGGTTCCATTGGACACACTGCACGTCGATTTTTTGGGCCCGATGATATCAACAGGAAAGTTTTATAAGTATTTTTTGACGATAGTGGACAACTTCGCTAAATTTACTTGGATTTTCCCTACTAAAACGATGTCGGCGGATGAAGCAATTCAAAAGATGCAGATGGTCGTGGATTTGTTCGGAAACCCAAGGCAGATCACTAGCGACAAAGGTGGCGCGTTTATTTCTACAAAGTTCAAACATTTTTGTGATGAGCAAGGAGTTTCTCTTGATCTTATGACACGGGGTACACCACGAGGGAATGGACAGGTCGAACGAGTTCTTCGAGTCATCATAACATTACTAACTAAACTATCAATTAAGAAAGGAGAAAAGTGGTATCAGCGCGTATCAAGTGTGCAAAATTTCATCAACAGCACATACCACCGATCCATCAAGATATCGCCCTTTAAGCTCATAACTGGGGTCCCGATGAAGACGGAGAGATATCCAGAGATTATGCAGATCGTTGACAAAGAAAATCTTCATGCGTTCCAAGAAGCAAGAGTAGAGCTGCGCATCACGGCACGAGCTCAAATCCAGCGGATCCAACAAGAGAATAAAGCGTATTACGATAAAAGACGCAAAAAGCCAGCCCAATATCAAAAAGGAGATCTTGTGGCGATTGAGAGGACGCAATTTGGCAGTCGACTAAAAATCCGACAAAAATGTTTCGGTACATATCAAGTTGTGTCAGTCCGGCCAAACTAACAATACGAGGTGATGAAGGTCAGTGAGCACGATGGTCCAAAGAAAACTTCCAGCAGCGTCGACAAAATGAAGAAGTGGCCCGATGGATCATCTGGGGCAGATAATGGTCAGGATGGACGAGTGTGGGACGAAGGACGAAAAGAAAGAAGAAAAAAGCGGCGCAAGCGAAGTAGAAGTGGCGGTTGATGACGATCTCTGACGATGAGCAGACGAGTTTTGATATTCGTATTTTTATATTCTTAAACATTTCCTCCTCCATTGACTAAGCGGAGGTACACTGTTTAAGCATAACACCTGCCACAAGATCAGTTGGGTCTCTACTGACTGGCAGCGATCATCCAACCAGATCGACCACATTGCGGTCAACCGTCGCTTTAGAAATTGTTTCCTGGACGTCCGAAACAGACATTGAGCTGATATCGGACTAGAACGAGATCACCATCTCATGTTAGCTCATATACACCTTCGTACTGCATCCGTCAATAGCAACCGCTCAAATTTACTTGACATCACCAGGTTTAATATCGACAGGCTCAAGGTTTCCCAAGTGCGCCAACAGTTCAAGGACCACCTTGCCTTAGAAGCAGAAGCAATCAGCAGCACAATGGAGGAGAGCATGGATGATCACTGGAATGCTGTGAAAAATGCTTTTACGGCTGGGACACGCACCTATGGCAGAAAAACCATCGCACATGGCTATCTGCAGACACCTGGAGACGGATCGATGAGCGTACAGCAATCAAGGCGCGGATTGTAGCAGCCTCAGCAGTAGAGAGAACCGAGCTAGAAGCCCAAGACCGTGCGAAGAAGAAAGAAGTGCTGCGTAGTGTGAGACGTGACAAACGTCAGCACATCAACTCAATGGATTCAAGTGCTAAAGAAGCAGCGAGCAGGTGCGACAGTAGGACTGTTTATAGCATCACTAGGTAGGTAGGTAGAAGTGGTTGTGTCAGCAAACCATGCCGACACTTAATTAGCGCAGAAGCGCCGTTTTATTACCACAACTCAAGTGACCTAACGGATGTAACGGACATTAACTACTAGGGAAAAGAAGAAGAAAAAGGGGGTAAGGATTATTAAAATCCACCCCGTTACATTGAGGAAGCTGATAATATCCCCAATGCTAATCTGCGCTAGCTCTATAAGGTTGTCGAAAAAGAGTTTACCTAAGGTGCAGAGGAAGTGTAAGATCGTTTCTATCTCGTCAGCAGTATTGCAGCTGCGACAGTGTGCATTAACTGCAATGCCTATTCTGGCCGCATGAACCCCGATGGGCCAGTGGCCGGTACTAACTGCCAGAATTCTTGCGATATCTGCACGGTTTCTGTTTAGTATATCTTGCGATCTTTTCCGGAAGTATTTGGGTCACATCTGCCTGGAGATGACACAGTTCCGCACCCCCTGCCATCTACTATCCGCCTTTAGCAGATAGTGCGCGAAGATGCCTCCCTTAAGGACCCCCTACGGGACGTTCACCTCTTTTGGCTAGGGAAGCATCAAGTCAGATCCTTGGCCTTGCGAGTTCATCCGCTCGCTCATTCCCCTCAATGTTGCTGTGACCCGGAACCCAAAGGAGACAGATCCTTAGCCGGTGACCAAGCGAGGCGAGTTCTTTTTTGCACTGTTCTACTAGCCTTGAGGATGTAGTGGCAGATACTATAGCCTTGATAGCCGCCTGGCTGTCAATGAGGATGGCAATGGTATTTAGGGGTGTAGAGCTTTGTTTAACTATGCGGCAGGCCTCACGTATAGCAAAAACTTCCGCCTGGAAGACACTGCACGAATCAGGAAGCCGGTACGACCTGCAAATATCGAGGGAATCAGAGCATATCCCCGCAGTCCATTTTTGAACCGTCGGTGAAAATTGTTGATTCGAACTCATTTATCAGTACGCCAGTTTCCCATTCCGCTTTGGTTGGGAATCTGACCGTGACGTCATTTCTAAAGTTCACTGTGGGAGTTATATAGTTGGTCAGATTAGTTACCAGATCCTGCGGTAGCAAATTCAGGATACTGCTGTGACCATACGGATTGGTGCAGCAGCATCCTGTTTCCCGTAGCCTGACCGCACTACATGATGATAGCTGCATAATGTGAAAATCGAGTGGTAAAAGGTGCAGTACCAGTCGGTGTATCCGGCCCCTCGTCCTAGGGGTTGCTAAAAAAACGATCTGGTCCTCCAGGTTGGGGGTTGTGCCGTCGGGTTAACTTCCCTACCACGTAAAAAAACCTTTGGTTACGAAGCAACCAACAGCCTCGGATACGGATGAATTTACTGTTGACGACTCATGCAAACGTAAAAAGGACAACGATCTTCGTGTCTGCACATGGAATGTTAGGTCCCTCTACAAACCACGTGCAGCTGAACAACTTGCGGAGGCCCTAGAGTGTCTCAAAGCAGACATTACCGCCATCCAAGAAGTGCGATGGGATGGGCCGGGCAAAAGGAGTATGAAAAACTGCGACATCTACTACGGCGATTGCTACAGACAAAAAGGTCAGCGTCTATTCGGGTGCGGATTTGTCATTGGAGGCAGACTTAGGCAAGAAGTCTTGAGTTTCCGACATGTGAACGAGCGCCTTATGACTATGCCAACATTAGCCTAATATGCGTTCACGCCCCTCACGAGGAGAAGGACGACGCGACAAAGGATGACTTCTACCAGCTCTTGGACAAGGCATATGAGCAATGCCCTAGCCACGACGTTAAAATTATCCTAGGTGATTTTAACGCAAAGCTAGGAAGAGGGGACGTCTTTAGTAGCGTGGTCGGAAAGCACAGCCTGCACGACAACACATCCGACAACGGACTCAGGCTAATCGACTTTGCAGCGGGGCGAAACTTTGTCGTAGCTAGTACGCGGAACATGGCTCTCCTTTGATCGAAAAATCGTCAACCAAATCGATCACATTGCGATCGACGCAAGGCACACTTCCAGTATTCTGGGTGTCCGGACTTTCCGAGGAGCCAACGTGGACTCGGATCACTACCTAGTTGTAGCCAAGGTACGGATGCGGATATCCAGAATGGAGCGAAATCAACGAAATACTGTGAGGAAATTTGACGTCGAAAAGCTACAATCGTAAGAGACCGCCAGAACCTTTGCCGATCGTGTTTCTTCTAATCTCAATCTAAGTCCTATGCCGCCAGCAGCAAATGCGGAAGACTAGTGGCAGCGTTGCCAACAAGCCATCAGAGATGCCGCCTCTGATGTACTGGGTTTCTCTCGCCCACCACAACGAAACCCCTGGTTTGATGAGGAATGCCGGCAAGCACATGCAGCAAAACAAGAGGCGTACAAAGCGGCGCTGCATAGAAGGACTAGAGCTGCTTACGAGCTCTACGTGCGCAGGAGAAAAGAGGAACATCGACTTATCAGAAAGAAGAAAAAGGAGCATGAGAAGCGCTCGATCGAGGAGATTGAGAGACTCTATTGCAGGAATAATGTTCGAAAATTTTACCAAAGGGTAAAAAGAACATGCCAGGGTTTCAAAGCCAGAACAGAAGCCTGCAGGGACGAAAATGGCAACATAGTAGTAGAATCGCAGTCGGTGCTGAGGATATGGAAGGAACACTTCTGCAGACTGTTAAACGGCGATGATGATCAATATTTGGCTGTCAGGCATAATGAGCCATCCAACAGTGACGATGATAGTCAAAATTCCCGTCAACCCGATCAGAATGAAGTGAGAATAGCGATATCTAAACTCAAATCCAACAAAGCTGCTGGAGCCGACGGCCTTGCCGCTGAACTTTTCAAGGCAGGAGGAGATGAGTTGGTAGGGAGCATGCACCAGCTCATCTGTAAAATCTGGTCGGACGAAAGTATGCCTGATGAATGGAACCTCAGCATCGTTTGCCCGATCCTGAAGAAAGGAGACCGTCTGAACTGCGCCAACTACAGAGGTATAAGTCTCCTCAACATCGCATATAAGATCCTGTCTGCCGTATTATGTGAACGCCTAAAACCGATCGTCAACAACCTGATAGGTCCTTATCAGTCCACCATTGACCAAATATTCACACTACGGCAGATCTTGGAAAAAACCCATGAATATATTATTATTATTATAATTTATTAACATATAATTAAAATTAAATATGCTAACAGTATGTGAGCACTAGCAGCGGAGGCTTTCGGCTCTATTGTAACTTAAGGTGTACTTAAACGTTTTTCTTCTTTTTTACTTAAATTAATAGTAAAAGCTAGATACAATTTGTCTTAGATTAAATTTTAAAGTTAGAAATTTGCATGAGTTTGTTTATTTTTAAGATGTTTTCCGGAGTGGGGCTTCGTAAAATCTCGTAGACTGATGATTGAGAAAAGTTGAATAGTTGTCTTATATGTATGCAGGAAGGGCAATCTCCTATACCTAAGACATGTTTTATGTCCGCGTAGGAGTTGCAGACGTTACACGTAGGAGGATTTTCTCTCTTTAGGAGGTGTTGGTGAGTGAGAGTTGTGTGACCTAATCTTAATCTGACGAAGGTCGAGTTCATCGATTTAGAGGTGGAGGGGGGATAAGTCGGATGCGATCTGTCGATGTTGATAGTCGAGTAATGGTGTCTGTAGCTACTCCAATCCAAAAGATGCTTTGACTTGAGCTTACGGTTGATGATACGCAGCAGGTCAGATCTGGTATGGAAGACCGATTTGTAGACCGGAGCGCGGTGTGCGAGACTGGCAGTAGTATCAGCAAATTCGTTACCTTGTATCCCTATGTGACTAGGGACCCACATTAGCTTTATCTTGTTGGGCGTTTTTATAAGCCAGTTCCTGATTTCATTTATGATCACAGCGTCGTGGTTGGGATTTCGTACGGCATTTAACACAGATAGGCTGTCTGAACATATAACGAATTTACCACGAGTTTTTATGGATAGTTCAGTGGTTTTCAAAATAGCTAAAGCCTCGGCGGTAAAGATGGATGTGTTGTTAGATAGTATTCCTATGGTGATGAGGTCGACATTTTCGTATGTGGCAGCAAACGATGTGCTGTTCTTAGTTTTGGATCCATCAGTGTAAATGAAGCTCCAACCTCTACATTTTAGGTCAGTGGAGATAGCGACGAAAGATGAGTGGAATATCTTTCTTGGTGTGTTTGCCTTATGATGTTTTACCAAATCCATGACAAGGGATGTCGATTTTATGCACCATGGTGGATGCGACTGAGGATTTTTACCAAAACGGCCAATAGGAAGTTCCATTTGTTTTGCGGAATCAAGAGATGAAGAAATAGCAGATGGGATGCGTTTCATGGTTTTCATTTTCAGACAATGGGTCACGTCTTTATCAATTATTGATCCGTTTGAAAAAGCAAGTTTTATGAAGATTTTAGTTCTGGTTACAACTATTCGGTCTTCTATAGATGGAAGTCCAGCCTCCACCAATACATTCTTAACTGTGCTTGTGGGAAAAGCATTGATACTCCTGCGGGCGGCTTGATGGTAAGGTGCCTTTATGATGTTGATTGTCGATTTTGGGCTGTTACTATATAAGAATAAACCGTAGTCAATTTTACTAAGAACTAAAGATTTCGAGATGGAACAGAGGGTGTTTAAATGTGCATTGCATCTTTTGCTAGCTAAGTAATTAATAATATTAGTCCTCGCTACTAGACTCTTTTTCAATTCTAAACAATGATACTTCCAGTTGTACTTATTGTTAAATAATATGCCTAGTATACTTAGATTGGTAACATTTTCAATATCAATATTATTAAAGCTAAGTGTAAATTTACTGCATGAGGTCTTACGGCAAATATGCAATGTTTTGCATTTGTCGACAGACAGTTTGGCACCAGAATGGGTTGACCATACTGATATATCTTCTAACACATTGATTAATAAATATTTTGTTTTACCTAGATCGTTGTGTTTGCACAGAATATATATATCGTCTGCATAAACACAGTGATCTAAGGGTGTATGTTTAGCTATAATTTTGCTGATATCATCAAACGCGATAATGAATAGTACCACCGATAATGGAGAGCCTTGCGGGATACCATTGAAAAGTGGGAAGGAAGGAGAAAAGCTGTTGTTTGCTTTGACACAGATTCTTCTGTTTGTTAGGAAGGAAGATACATAATTAAATATGTTGGGACCAACGCCCCATGCTTTTAGTTTATTTAAAACAAGGTGCATACCTATCCTGTCAAAAGCTTTCTCAAAATCCAGTGCGCGTCTGTGCAACCTTTGCCTGATTTGAATGCCACCTGGTTTGAGCTAATGAGTTTATTAGATTCAATAAACCAGAGTAGTCGCCTTGCAACTATCTTTTCAAGTATTTTAGACATACAGGGTATGAGAGATATGGGTCGATAGCCGTTGACCGTGTTTATATCTTTTTTTGGTTTGGGAAGAGGAATTATAGTCGCAAGTTTCCAGCTTTGGGGAATGACACCAGTGTTAAGAATTTTGTTATAAAGTGCCATAAGTCTAGAGACTGTTGAGGACGGAAGGTTTTTTAGCATAGGATATGAAATTCTGTCCCTACTTGGAGTTTTGCCTTTGAGATTGTGAAGACTACTTTCAAATTCTAGAATAGTGATTTGTCCTTCAATGAGCCTTGCAGCAGCAGAGATGGGAACACTGTCTATGGAAGTGGCTAAAGTAGTATTTTTCTGTGTAACGAAATTGGGATGGAAGTTTTCGTCCTTTGATAAATTAGACCAGGAGAGAGCAAAATGGGTACTAATGTCAGCTGGAGTAGATATAGGTCCAGCAGGTGTTTCTATGACTTTTATACTTTGCTGATTGTAATTGCCAGTTAGACAGCGGATGTTATGCCAAATCTTGTTTGGAGATGAATTTGGGCTAAGTGTCGAGGTGAAATTTAGCATGGTTTTTGCTTTGCTGGCTTTTAACTCTTTGCGGAATTTGGCATTGATTTTCTTAAAAAAGATTAGGTTATTCTGGTTAGGGTACTTTTTGAAATATTTCCATGCTTTCACTTTTTCATTTCTGAGGATGCTCAACTCAAGATCCCACCATGGAACAGTTCGTTTTGGAATTATAGGCATGGTTTGGGGTATCGACTTGTTGGCGGCTGTACGAATTGCTTTCAGAAGCAGAGCTGCTTCTTTGTTTATATTGGTCGAAGGATTATTTACTGATAAGTAATCTATAGTGTGCTTGCTGAAACAAGCCAAGTTACCAAAATCAGTTTTAAACTTGCGGTTTACTGGTGTTTGAGCGTAAACTGAACCAATAGTGATAGTTGAAATTATCGGAAAGTGATCGCTGTTATATAGATCATCTAAATGATAAATTTGCCAAGAGGTTTTTATATACAATTCAGGTGAACAACAGGTTAAGTCGATGTGTGTCGATGTCTTGTGCGTGGAAAGATGGGTGGGCGAGCCGTCATTGCGAATCATGTGGTTTGAGTCCGATAAAAAGTTTTCTAAGATGGCACCTCTGGGGTTGGTGATAGCGGAACCCCAAACGACACTCCATGCATTAACATCACCTGTAAACAGAATTGGTGTTTTGACTTGGGCAAGAATGTTTACTAAGTCATTTTTTGTAAATGCTTGATCAGGTAAAATATAAATGGAAACCACAGTAAATGTAAGTGCAAGTTGTATTTCGAATGCTAAGGTTAAGATGTTGGAATTTATAACCACTTGTTTATGTGGGATATTATTTTTAATCAAAACACCAATTCCTTGTTTGGCTGTTAGGTTATGTGGAAAATTGTGAAAATAACCTGTATATGATTTAGGTATGTTAGGTTTAAAATTATACGCACAGTGTGTTTCTTGAATTGAAATAATACAGGGGGAGTCCTGTTTTATTAGGATGTTAAGTTCGTCGTAATTGTTTAAATAGCCTTTTATATTCCGTTGTAAAATATTCATTTTTGGTTGACGGATATTTTGTTGGTTAAAGAGTGTAGGTCGTAGACACCACTGGCCAGCTTGAGAGTGAGGTAAACCAGAATTGGTTGACCTAACTCCACCGCTCGCCAGTGAGGTCTACGACCTTCTATTAGGGGCAATTTGGTTGTTTCTATGCATTTTCGTCCATGTCGGACGGGTTCATGTAATATTTTTTTGTTGCTAATTAAGTTATTGGTGATCGAAGAGATAGGAGGATTTTGTGATATGTTATTAGAAGTAGTTGGTGTTGGTGGGGAGCGGAGGGGCGAGTATGCAATAGCGGATTAGTGGTATTAGTTTGTGGTGCGAGGATTTTTAACGGTACGAGAGGGGAAGTCTTGGCAGCTGGGCTGACTGTTGAAGGTGGTTGTGTGGAAATTGTGGATGCGTTAACTTTTGTGGTGTTGTTGGTGGAAGTAGATTGAGTGGTGTCTGTTTCAATAGAAGATGTTGATTTGTTAGGGGTTGGGATATTTAGAGTATTCTTTTCTAGCACATTAGTACGGAGAGCTATTTTGGCTCTTTCTGAGAATAATGTAGAGTTGGTAGTAGGTTGGGTTGGGTGTGTAAGGTTGTAAGTGCGTTTAGCTTCCGCCATAGTACACTTGTTTCTTGTTTTAATTGTAATTATTTCTTTGTTTTGAAGGTATTTCGGGCAGGTTTTTGATGAGGAGGGGTGAGCGTCGGAGCAGTTAGCACACATTGTTCGACTGCATTGTTGGGGATCGTGTGGGGGGAGATTGCAGTTTTCGCATGTTTTGCTTCTGGTACATCTTTTTGTTGTATGTCCAAGAAGCTGAAAATTACGGCACCTCATTGGGTTGGGGATGTATTCCTGAACCTTGGACTTTACCCTGCTATTTCTACCGTTGTGGGAGGTTGGTATCGATCAAACGTAAAGAGCATTAGTCCAGTCGGACGTTGGGTGTTATCGGAAGTTTTAGTGAATTTATACACTTCAATAACGCCTTGGGTTTTCATTTCAGCGACAATTTCGCCTTCGCTAATATTAATAAGGCAAGGTGCATAGACTATGCCCTTGGATGAGTTGAGGTTAGTGTGAAGTTTGACCGTAACCGGACATTGGTTTGCCAAATTGGTAATGCGAAGGAACTTGTCTGCAACCTTTTGGTACTTGGCCAGAATGAGAATATTACCGTCCCTAAGTTGGGAGTAGCAAAGCCCTATCTCGTACTACTAAGGTAACTCTTTATAAGACTCTAATCATCGCAGTCCTGCTGTATGGCGCACCTCAACCAACTTGGTGTGCGCAACTGGAGGCAGCTGGCTCGTAATCGTGCTAGCTGGAGAGGTTTGTTGGTTGAGGCCCAGGTCCACCCCGGTCTGTAGCGCCATCTAAGTAAGTAAGTAAGTAAAAGGTGCAGAATAACGTTCAAGGCATCGGTTGGACATGTCCTCATGGCACCCGTTGCGCCTATAGCCGCAGTTCTTTGTACCCTGTTGATAAGTTTGATGTTATAAGATTTCCTTAGCGCAGGCCACCAGACTAGCGATCCATAGGAAAGAATGGGACGCACCACGGCAGTGTACATCCCTAAGACCATCTTCGGGCGAAGTCCCCACTTCTTGTCAAAGATCTTGCTGCAGGTATAGAAAGCCACACAGGCCTTCCTTACCCGTTGCTCAATATTAAGCTTCCAGCTTAGTTTTGGATCAAGTACCACACCTAGGTACTTGGCACTGGAGGATAGGGAGATTGATAGATAGATGATTGTTTAGCCGTGGAAGCGTATACGTCGGTATTTTGGTTTTAGTGGTAAAGAGCATCAATTCAGTTTTTCTTGGGTTGATGCTGAGTCCACATCCAGTCCCACATGAGCTAATCTTGCCCATCCCATTCGGCCGTTTAATAAAGGATGGGCTAGAATGCTCCTTGGACAGAATTTTACTCAGCCTCAGGCAGTCTTTAAATTTTTTTTTTTTTATAATTTGCGCGCACTCAAAGGGTTATGACATGTTTACACACAGTGCGGGCGTTGGAAAGTATGGATAGAGAGAGAGAACGATTTTTGGTGTAGTGGTTCTTGATGCTCAGTTGTTTATGCTTCAGCTATTCTCCGGGGGTGGCGTCCAGATAACTGGGGAGATTTTTGTTATTATTGTCTTTGCTTCTGATTCACAGTACTTTTTTCCCAATAACCGATGTCAAGGGCAAATCATCATCAACAGAGCGAACAATTTTTCCAGCCAAATGACCATGCAACAGCCAGTGTTATGCCTTCGCAATAGTGTTCAGATAAGCTTTTGCAAATGATCGGACTGACTTTATACATTTCATGAGAAATAAATAAATGCTTGCTGACATCAGGATTTGAACCATGAACCATTAGCGTGGCAATTGACGAGGTTACCACTACACCATTGCCACCCCCATGGTCTCAATGGACTGACAGTAGTCTTTCCAAGCAAGAAACTTGGCACTTTTAATGGATTTCTTGTATTCCTTCAGACAATCCTCATATGGTTGCCAGAACTTGTGTTTAAAGCAGACATTGAAGATCTCTCTAGTTATCTTCCTCAGATTAGATAGATCTTCGTTCCACCAAGGGGGGAATTTTTTCTTGCTATATTTAATAGGACACGAAACCTTAAAAGCTGTTTCGAAGGTCCTGATTTTGGAGTCTAGTTCCTCGACTGAATCAATTTTCAAGTCGGGTATTCTATGAAGTTTTGATTTAATAACCTGACCAAACTTCTTCCAGTCAATTCTTTTAGGGTTTCTAAATGGCTTGGGAGCCTCAACCTCGAGGCACACATTGTAGAGAATCTATTTGTGGTCGGAGAAAGACATTCGATCGGATACTCGCCAGTTAACTACCCTAAGGTTATTATTGTTGGTTTTAAGAGTGATGTCTAAAACTTCCTCCCACCCTCTGAAATTTTCCCTACTCGGAAAAACAAAAGATGGTGTGTTACCCACGTTACAAACAGAAAGGTTGGACATCACTAGAAAAACAAGGACTCACCGTGTTCGTTGAATTCAGAGCTGCCCCATACTGTATGCCTGGCATTTGCGTCGCAGGTCAGAAGCAGATTGTCCTTTTTTGCTGTTGTCATTAATGTTAAATGGCGTACCTCCTCTGGTGGTGATGGCCTATCACGATCCATGTAAACTGAGGATATAAAAAGAGTGTTATTTGCAACCTCCAATTTAACTACCGTTAAATCGGCAGAGCTAAAATCAGGACATAGAAATACATTCAAATGTTTTTTTTAGCTAGGATGCAAGTCCTAGGTTTGTTACTAACCTGGTTTGTAGTCTTGTAGAAGATGTTGTAACGGTTGTCCTTGAGCCCTTTTATGGATGAACCCTTCACCCAAGGTTCCTGTACAATGCCCATATCTATATCCTCCTCGCCGAGGAAGACAAGCAAATTATCTGACGCACTCTTCGAGTGGTGCAGATTAATCTGAATGATGTTCAACACACTCGCTAAGGAAATCCTTGGAGAACTGGTCCTCGCATCTGATGACCTGATAACCCCTGACCAACTCGGCGGAATCGAAGCACGGCAGAGGTCCCCCAGGATTTCCCAACAGGTAGTCCATGACCATACCCGATAGTCTGGCCTCTATGCTACCGCACGCTTCACTGACCGTCTTGCCATCTGAAGAGCGCTCGTCCACGAGGGCGACCTGCAGATGGTCTTCTTACCACTTCGGAAAAGTGTCGCGTTGTCTAAGTAGGACAGGCCGAAGATGTACCTGGTATATTTTGTGTCGTAGTCGGCGTCCTGACAACCTTTTTGCCTCGCGATTGGTCTCATCCGAAGACCTGTTTCGCTTGCTTGCCTTGGCGTCATACTTATTCTGTTGTGGATGTTGTTGTTGCTTCTCCAGATGGGCGATGTACTCATCGACCACAGCTTGATATTTATTCATGAACGGTACCAGCTGCTTCGTTTTTGGCAACCTTGTCAAGAACGAATCGAGCCATCTTGTACCTGCTCTTCATGATGGCGTCCGGGGTTTTGGTTTCCTTTGACGAACCAGCGCCAATAACCATAGTGCCTTTGGTTGCCATTTTGGTGTTTGCTGTTGTTCCTGTCTGATGAGCCGCCCTCTGTACGCCAGAGGGAGTACTTTGCGTAGTACTTGCTGCGGCTGAAGGGAAGACTGAAGACTCCTGACTGGAGGCTAGAAGCTCGTCTTCCGATAATGAGCCAATGTCGGGCATCCCCATCACATCTTGCTTGTTTTGATAATTTTTTTTTTGGATTATTCATTTTTTTTTTATAATTCTTGGTCCCACGAGTATGTCCGGAAAGAAGAGTCAGTCCTGTCAGAGCCGACATACCAGGATAAGGCGATTATACTACCGATCTCGCCTGGGCATCGATAGGGACCGTTCGAGACCAGCACTGTTTTATCACCAGCTGGACATGCAGCCCTCGGCACGAGTGCCTACACACCTTAGCTTAAGTGAGATTTTTATGGGCTTACTCCCCACCTTCGTCTTAATAAAACAGCGCACGATTGAGTACATGCGTGTAAATTCATTCTTAGCTGACACCAGACACCTAAAGGGTGAATAGCCATTTCGGGCGGGCGCCCACGGGGAGGACCAAAGACGAGGATTTTTGCCCACCAAGGAGCTGATTTGTGGTCGGAAGTCCAAACAACACCCAGTGAAGAGCCTAGATGGTAACCTTCTGATCTCGGATGAGGACCGGCTCACTAGATGGAAATAACATTTTGTTACAGTGCTAAACCACTTAAACGATGGCGGTATGATGTCGAATTCGAATGAGCAGTTCGAAGCAAATTCCCGAATTCCTCCTTCCAATCAAGTCCCTCAAGAAAAACAAGGCGGTGGGTATTGATGGCATCACTGCCGAACTACTTCAAGCGGCGCCATATACATCGACAGATCTGCTGCACCGTCTAATACAGAGAGCTTGGAATAGTGAACAATTTCCACAGGAGTGGAAAAGAGGGATGATTATTAAACTTCCGAAAAACGGAAACTTGACGGAATGCGGAAAGTGGAGAGGTATTTGCGTTCTTCCAGCCGTAGCCAAAATAACTGCTAGAATAATTCTGGAACGAATCAAAGAGCATTTATATTCAATTCTCGACGTCCAACAGGCAGGCTTTCGTGCTGGATCCTCCTTAAGCTTCCAAAGAAGGGAAACTTGATGGAGTGCGATAACTGGAGAGGTATATGCGTTCTTTCAGCCGTAGCTAAAATAATTCTAGAACGAATTAAAGAACATTTAGATTCAACTCTCGACGTCGAACAGGCAGGTTTTCGCGCTCCTCCTGCATCGACCACATAAACACCTTACGGATCATAGTCGAACAATGTGTTGAATACAGGTCTCCGTTACATTTGCTGTTTACCGACTTCGAGAAGGCTTTCGACAGTTTGAATCGAGATGCTATCTGGTTGGCCTTGCGCAGGAGAGGCATCGCAGAAAAACTTGTAGCTATTATCAAGGCTACATACGAGGGCAGTAAGTGTCACGTCTTACACAATGGCAAGGTGTCGGGGGATTTTGAAGTCCAAAGTGAAGTACGTCGAGGGTGCATACTGTCAGTATGTATGTATGTATACTTAACTTTAACTTATGTCCTGTATCCCCTTGTGGGTCGTAGGGCCTCTACTACGCCTACGCGCCATCGTGTACGGTTTCTGGCAATGTGTCTGAGTTCTCCCCAACTTTTCCCTAACTGCCGTGCCTCCTTCTCGACTGTTCTGCGCCATGTTCACCTCGGACCGCCAGGTCTTCTGCCATCCTGAGTTAGAGGGTTCCATTGCATAGCATGGTTCGCTATGGAGCTGTCGCCCTTTCGGAACGTGTGACCAATCCACTGCCACTTCCGCCGTTGGATAGTTGTGCCTATTGGTTCCTGACCCGTTCTCTCGTAAAGGTGTTCGTTAGAGATACGATTGGGCCAGAAAATCCTTAAGATATTGCGCAGACACCTATTAACGAACGTTTGCAGCTTTCTGGTGATAGTAGTGGTCACTCTCCACGTGCTGCAACCATATAGCAGCACGGATTCAACGTTGGAGCGGAACAGTCTTATTTTGGTGCTCAAACTGATTGCATTGCTTCGCCATATTTTGGACAACATCCCGAACGCGGACTTTGCTTTGGCGATCCTGTTGGCTATATCCAGTTCGGTTTCACCATCGGTCGAGACAATACTCCCAAGATACTGGAAATCCTCTACTCTCTCTACCGGTTGTCCAGCAATGCATATTTGAGCCGATGAGTTTGTTCCAAGGCTGATAATTTTAGTTTTTGCCGTATTAATTTTCAGCCCGACGACACCTGCCTCCCTCTCCACATCTGCTGTCATTTGGTGGAGGTCCATAATTCTGTGGGAGAGTAAGCATACATCGTCTGCGTAGTCAAGATGTAGTTGAGATGTAAGAGTCCATCGAATTCCTCCGTTTCCCGTCGACAAAGCTGCATGAAGCACATCGCTAATCACCAATAGGAATAATATTGGTGAAAGGATACAGCCTTGTCTTACCCCACTTTGGATCTCAAATTCCTCAGACAACCTTCCCCTGTGCAGAACGTGACATTTGGAGCCTTCATATGTAGCTTTGATAATAGCAATTAGTTTATCGGGAATGCCTCTCCTGCGTAAGGCAGGCCAAATAAACTCCCTGTTGACACTATCGAACGCCTTCTCAAAATCGATGAACAGCAGGTGCAGTGGCGATCGATATTCAACACACTGTTCGATGATAATCCGCAGGGTGTTGATGTGGTCGGCACAGGAGGATCCAGAGCGGAAACTTGCTTGTTCGGCATCGAGTATGTATGTATGTATGTACAGTATTGTTCTTGGTGGTTATTGGCGATGTACTCCGTGCCGCATTGACGGGAGGTAATTATGGAATTCGTTGGACTATAATATCTTACCTTAAACACCTAGATTACGCTGTTTGTCTACTTTCACATCGGATAATGGATCTTTATTTGGTGCCTCAAAATCTAGAAGCTGAGGCAAACAGAGTGGAGCTAAAAATAAGCACAGCCAAAACAAAAGCCCTGAGTATTTCTGATACCCGCGCTCAACTTAACATTACCGGACAGGAAGTCGAGAAAGTTGATAACTTTCTTTATTTAGGAAGTGTGGTCACGGCTAATCGCGGTGGCATCGAACTGGATGTGTGCAGCAGAATCAAGAAGGCTAAAGCTGCGTTCGGAATGCTATCCAAAATCTGGAGAAGCAATGTTATCAGCTTTTTTTTTTGTTTATAATTCGCGCTCACCGAAGCTTAAGACCCAAGCTGCGACTGTTCCGCTCCAACGTAAAATTAGTGCTTCTTTATGGGTCCAGTACTTGGACGGTGGACACCACTAACACACGCAAGTTGCAAGTCTTCGTAAATAAATGTTTAAGGATCATCTTGAGTATTTTTTGGCCGAACCGCATCTCCAACGAAGAACTTTATTCGAGAACGGGCCAAGAAGCTATAAGCATTACTATACGAAGGAGAAAGCGGCAGTGGATTGGACACACCCTACCGCGCGAAGACATTGCGAAAAACGCCTGCAGTGGAATCCGCTCACCAAAGCAGGCATAATAGCCGGACGCCCTAGGCAAACGTGGCGCAGAACAGTTGAGGAGGAATCGATCTCTTTAAGAATGAGTTGGAGGCAGCTAAAATGCATTGCAGAACTCCGAACAAGATGGCAGGCGTGGTTGACGCCCTTTGCCCCCCGAGGGGTTAAAGAATCTAAGTAAGTAAGTAAGTATACATTTTCTCCATCAATTTATATTCTTACTTTTATTTTTATTTCAGTAAATAACTTAAAATTCAGAAGGTTTTTTATAATTAATACTACATACATGTTCCGCAAATTCCTCAACCTGGGTGCAATTCGGACACTAGGGAATATTATCGTGCTTGAATCCGTAGAGATACGCGCAAAAGCATCCATGTCCACTTAGTAATTGGGTTGTATAGAAATTTACCTCACCATACTTGTGTGTCCATGCCTTAAGAAGTATGAAGCCAGAAGCCAGTGTGTCGATTGGGAGTAGTCCCGCAATAACATGGACTGCAGCTCCTGATATTGTACGAAATGATGTGCTGCATACTCGAATTGCACAAACTCGGTATGTCGACTCAATTTTACGCCGGTATGACTGGGTTTTCATAGCTTTGGCCCATAATGGTGACCCGTAGATCATACGTTTAGGGCCGTTTACTATCATCCCCCTTTTTGCAGGCTGCACATTGTTTCTTCCCTTAATGAAGCTTAGCAAATCTGCTATTTTATCACCTAGGACATTAAGGGCTTTAAAAATTACTACTGTCTCTTCTGTGATTTGGTTCTTAATCTTGGCACAGTCGCTATTTTTTGGTATAACCTTTGGAGTACTTGTACTTTCAGTCTCCTTTGGGGTTTGCACCACAGCTTCTGTGACACCATTGGGCGGTGGGGACCGAATCAACGCTGAACTTCACCTGAAGGGGTCAATTATGACCTGGCATACCTCACCTTCTCTTCTTCTTCTTCTTCCTTTTATCAGCGAGGCCATGATCCGAAAACAAGGGATCACAACCCTCCCACTTCACCGCATTTCTACTGATCCAACATTGTGAACTCTCTCTCTCTCTCTCTCTCTCTCTCTCTCACACTCCGATAAACGCATGAATTTCACCATGTCCATGTGTATAGTTGTGTAGTATCTTTTCTTTTGTTCGTTCGGTCTATGAAGTAGGTATGCATATGTTATGGAATTATATAGTTCCGAAGATGTGTTCTCGGGAACTAGTTCCTTTTAAAAATAGAAACGTTCCATGTCCGTTCCATCATTGGAACGGTTTCGCAAATGTTTAATGTATGCCCATAAGGATATATTTTACAAAAGCTTAGCGTCTATCTATCAGTAGTGTAAAAGTTGTGGAAAAATAATTAGAAACAAGTAGAAAATTACTTAGTTTATATAAATCTAATTTATTCTTCTTCTTCCTTTTATCAGCGAGGTTAATATCCGAAAATAAGGGATCATAATCCTCCCACTTCCAATAAAGTCCTGATTATTTGGCATAATGCTTCGGGGCATCCGATTAATTTAGGTGAGCTGTCTGAAAATGTAAGAGTTGAGTATCTTTCCAAAAAATACAACGGGCTTTCAGCCTATGAATCAGGGTGCATAGCCACTTTTAAGGCGTATTATTTGAGCAGAACTTTTCAAAAACTTGTTAATGAAACGAATGGAAGATCATCTATTAAACAATTTTGGAAGAACAACATTTGGAAGAATGGCCGGAATGCATTACCAATGGCCAATCTGATGCTGATCCTGTTATCCCTGAAATTGAACGCAACATTTTAAATCTGACAATAGAAATTGGATTTGAGGATTTAGAAGAGAGTCTTCTTAAGGCTGACAGAGCTCTGCTTTCAAATGAAGGGTTGATGCAGTTGGGATCAGATCAGGAGTCAGATGAAGAGCCTGAGCCTTCCACGAGTCGCCAGTTGACATCAAGAAATTTGTATGAAGCACTGCATCATTTCGAAGAGGGATTGGAAATTTTAAACCAAAACGATCCCGACGAAAATCGCAGTGATTACGTTTCAAGAGCTGTAAACGAAGCCATTAATTGCTATAAAGAAATTAATAAACAATTAAAAAATAAAGCAAAACAACCAACGCTGAAACGATTTTGTAAGCCCACAGCCGCTCGTGTTGATAACAGCGATTCTTCTTCCAGTTCAGCACTTTAACATCTTAATTTTTCTCTATTTTTTTTTACTTAATTATGTTGTTTGTAGTTATGTATGTAGATTTTAATTTGGCTCCTGTCAATAATACATTGAAATATAACTTTGCTCTGAATTTAACATAATAAATAAATGTTTGTATAACATTTTATCAATTTGTTGGCTATTTTTTTAAAGATTTGAAATCAATCTAATGGCTTTGTATAAAAAAAAATGGCTCGTTATATGGCATTTCGCTTTACGGTGTGATTTTGTGGAACGTATCTAGGCCGTTAACCGAGATATATGTAAGTGTAGTTCGTTTGGGAATTCTGTTCCCTTGTCTGGGTTTAGTTTTCTAAAATATCTATATTTTCATATGGATTTTTTACTATTGTCTTGGAAATACTAATGGCATCATTGATTTATAAGGAAATGCTTCTACAGATTAAGTCAGTTCACATTGCAGTGTTAAATTAATTCCAATCCATCCATTCCATTTTAAGGTCTCAACGCCCCTACTTACTTACTTAAGTCCTGTATCCCCTTGTGGGTCCTATAGCCTCTACTACGCCTACGCGCCATCGTGTACGGTTTCTGGCAATATGTCTCAGCTCTCCCCAACTGCCGTGCCTCCTTCTCGACTGTTCTGCGCCTTGTTCTCCTCGGACTGTCAGGTCTTCTGCCATCCTGAAATAAAGGGTTCCATTGTATAGCATGGTTCGCTATGGAACTGTGTACTTTAAGGCTCATCAGACATCCAAGAGTTTTGAACTTATCCATCATATTGGCTACGATAAGTTCATAGTAAGGAGCTTTCACATTGCCCAAAAATGTAGTCACAACTTCTTTAAATGATATCCATTGTACTCAACGTTGCTTCGAAGCTGGAAACGAACATCATTTTACGAAAATCAGGCCCAACGAAAATCCCTTCTTTCAGTAGCTTCTGATAAATGAGGAAATTTTCTACACAATCATTGAAAACAATCACCATCTTTAAGCAAAGCTTTGTTTGTTTCATTAAGCCCAACTTTATGTGCAGTGGTGGTAGAAGGATCTTTTTTGGATCTGCTAAAGTATTATGCAAAATGTTCTTCTCGCCAGGTGTCAAATTTTTTTTTTTTTGCCAATGTTCCTGCTGTCCCACTCACATATAAAAGATGGAAATTTTGTAAATCCCCTTTTCTTGGTCAACCAAGGAGCTTGGAGACAACTTTTAATTCCCCACATAGCATCCAATCGTGAGGTGTATTGTTAATTTTCTGTAAAATTGTGTTAAGATTTCCGTAACTTTCCTTCATATGGACTGAATGAGCAATAGGCAATGAAGCATAAGTATGTAAGGGTATTTTTGTTCGAAGGATGAAGTGAGCTCGCCGGCTCCAGGGTCAACCCAAAGAAATAACCTAAAACTTTGGGAAAGAGGTACTTTATTCTTTAGTATAAAGAATAGGAATACAATTATCTCTTTAACAATTCAAAAGTGTCTTCCTCTAACAATTCTTATACTTAACAATGTAATAATAATACTTAATACTACTCTGGTCGGACTCGGGCTGGAACTCCGCGGCTGGTCTCCGGTGTCGCGGTGCCTCATGAATCCTAGCGGCAAATCCGCTTAACAGTGACCCGGTAATGTTATCCCAAAAAGGGAGGAAAAACTTATCGGAGGTACCCAATCACTGATGTAAAGGCAAAAACAAGGTATTAATTCGGAGACCGAATTCGAGGAGAGTCTGTCCACCGTACACAAGATTGGTACGTCTTCACCACTGAGCAGGCTCTGTCTACAGCATCTTACATTCTCTTACTTATGTAGAATTCCTGCAACAACAAGGTATGACTTCTTAAATTTCTCTTGTCTTTTGTTGTTGTGTTCGTCTCCTTGTCTTTTGTTGTCGTTTGTGGCTCTATCCCATATGTCTGCCACTTGAAAAGTGCCTGGGAGTATGCAATACTCCGCCCCTTGCATATTGTTAGTCTTCGGCATTCGTACAAGTGGGTATGCAATATTTTTTGTTACCGTGGGTGGGTCGTCCAACGCAGAAGTGCCTGTGCGTATACTTTTGTTTCCTTTTTGCTTTCTTCTGGAGGTAGAGAAATATGTCACTTCGTTACAAGTATTTCCATTATATAACAGAACACCTTTTAAACTAGTTTTAGATGAGTCTATAAAAAGTCTCCAATCTTTCCTCTTGTACTCAATGCCAAATTCAGTCTGTTGCCGCGCTTAGGCAACTAGACATGTAAATGAATTTAAACAAAGTTTCTGTATTTATACTTTCAATTCTGAAATTTCTCTTTATTGATTTTCAGTTCAGAAATATGGAAAAATAGGAAATACAAAAATTACAAAATTCTTGCTTCTTTGTATGTCCTCTCGCTACCGCGTGCCAAGTCCAAAATGGTGAACAGTCGGCTTCCTTCTTTCCGCATGATGTCAATTTTGACAGGTATCTTCTGCTTCGGGTGTGTTGTGCGATCGCTGTGGAGGCAGGGTTGTTACACTCCCCCCCGGTAAGTTCCCTGAGCTTACCTTCGTAGAACCCCTGACTTCGAGGACTGCTAGCTTGACGGCGGGTCGATTATATATGCCACTTGATGTCTGTACAGTCGCACTTCTCACCTGTCCATCCCTTGAAAGCTTGGTGGCGATTATCCTTCCTTTAGGCCACAGATTCCTTGGGCTATTGGGGTCAGTGATGATGACGATGTCACCCTTCTCAATCGGCTTGACTGGACTAAACCACTTGGAGCGACGTGTAATGCTTGGTAGGTACTCCTGTACCCAGCGCCTCCAGAAGTGTTCTGCATACCTCTGCGATGTTCGCCAATTGTCCCTCATAACCTTCTCGTCATCGTTGAATGTTGCTATTGGTTTCACTCCATTCGAAGACCCCAGCAGAAAATGGTTTGGAGTTAGGGCCTCATCGTTCTCGGTATCTATGGGAATATATGTCAACGGTCTTGAATTGACTATGTTTTCCACCTCTATAAACATGCTTCTCAGAACCTCGTCCGATATATTACTTGGTGGCTTCATCTGATAGAAAACTGTCTTGATGGACCGCACGAGCCTCTCCCAGCTGCCTGGCGGTATAAACTCCCATTTGGTGTTGGGTGTAGTAAAAGCTTCCATCATTTTATTTTGGTCGATGCTCTGTACGGCCTCCCTTAATTCGCGTTCCGCTCCCTTTAAGTTGGTGCCATTATCGCTATACAGCTCTATTGGTGTCCCACGCCTGGCAATAAAATTTCGAATGGCTAGAATGCACGACTCGGCTGACAATGAGTGTGCTATTTCGATGTGGACTGCCCTCGTTGTTAGACACGTCATCAGAACTCCCCATTTCTTGAGATTCCTTCGCAGCATGGTGACATTCATCGGACCAAAGTAGTCGATGCCGACAAATGGAAGCCAGCCTTGCATGTGGAAGCTGGGCCATCATCGGGGGCTGCGGTCTCACATTGGAATTTTTACATTCCTGGCAGGATCTTCTCACAGCTTTAAGGGCCGCCCTCATGTGTTCAATGTGGAATTTCTGTCGAAGTTCGTTGATGGCTGTTTCGTGGTTATGATGTCTATACCGGCGGTGGTAGTCCATGATGATCAGATCGGTGATAGGATGGCCCCTCGGCAGGATTACTTGCCGCTTCAAATCCTCGGTTGCTGACTTCGAGAGATGAATCCTACTGTTCACTCGGAGAACTCCTTTGTCATCTAGAATAGGGCATAGGTTGAAAATGCAGCTCGACTTATCAATTGGTCTATCCCTGTACAAATTCACCACTTCGTCTTCGTATGCACTGAGTTGGGCTTCCTTGAACAATTTACTTTCGGCCCACTGCAGTTCTCTTCGTAAAAGGGGGCCGGTCGTTTTGGAGGAGTCCTTCAACTTTAAGTTGTTAACATAACGGAAAACGTACGCAGTGCTTCTTAGAAGTTTCCACCAGTCTGAAAACCGTTGAGGTTGGAAAAGTGCATTCTGAGTCTGCCAGTGGACGCCGATGAATTGAGTTTTTAGCTCTTCGACCGTCGTTTCGTCTGGATGAATTTCTTGAGGTCACTCGTCTGTTGGAAACCGGAGAAAGTCTGGACCTCTAAACCATCGACTGTAAATCGATGTAAATTCCGGTGTCTTCTGCCATTTGGTGCCTTCATCTGCCACGTTTAGCTTTGTCGAGATCCAACGCCATTCAGACAGATCAGTAAGCTCGAGGATTTCGCCCACACGGAAGGCAACGAACTGTCGATATTTCCTATGGTCTGACCGTAGCCAACTCAGCACCACTTTCGAATCCGTCCAGAACACCCTTTTTTGGAAAACGATTGAATGAGCAGAAGATAGCGTTTTAGCCAATCGAGCCCCAAGTACAGCCGCCTGTTGCTCCAATCTCGGAATAGGGAGTATCTTCAGTGGAGCAACTTTCGTGTTAGCTCCTAGCAGGGAACATTCCACGGATTCCTCAGAGCTATATCTTACGTAAGCCACCGCTGCAAACCCATTCTCGCTTGCGTCGACGAAAATATGTAATTGGATGTCTGCTGTTGGTCCAAAGCCCTTCGTGAAATTACATCTAGGAATCTGTAGGTTTTCTACTTGCGGTAAAAGAGTTACCCACCTTTGCCACTTGTCGTATTCAGCATCCCTGATTCCATCGTCCCAGTCGATGGCCGATCGCCATATTTGTTGCAAAAGGATTTTCATATACACTAAGTAATTGGCCAATAGTCCCAGCGGATCGAAGATCATCATTAGAACCCGAAGCACTTCACGTTTCGTCGGACGTCGGTTTAAGGAAAGGAGTGTCTTATATTTCGGATTAGAGGTCAGTTTAAACCTGAAGCAATCTGAGGCCGTACGCCACCACATGCCTAGTACTTTCTCCGTGCAGAGGTCAGCTTCCATGTTCAAGTCCATTTGCTCAATCGGATCCGCTCGCAAAGCCTTAAGGACTGCTCGAGAGTTAGAGATCCAATTCCTAATGTGGAATCCAGCTTGCTGGTGTATAAATCGAACGTCCGTTGCCAGTTGAACCGCTTCCTCCTCGGTATCACAGCTGTCCATGAAGTCATCGACGTAATGGTTTTCGACAATCGATCGCGCTGCTCTTGGAAAATCTACAGCAAACTCCTCTGCATTCTTGTTTTTGTCATACTGCGCACAACAAGGCGACCATGTTGCACCGAACGTCATAACATTCATGACATAAATGTCAGGCTCTGGACTTTGCATATCACTGTTGCTCCACAGGAATCGCTGGAAATCCTTGTCGTCTTCCCTCACCGTCACTTGGTGGAACATCTCCATAATATCACCGCAAACACCGATAGATCTCTCCCTAAACTTGAAGAGAACGGATGTCATAGAGGTAAGTTGATCTGGTCCTTTTAGAAGAACCGAATTTAAAGACACTCCTTTTACTTCAGCAGCTGCATTCCAATGATGTGTCACAGGGAATATTGGAAGATACCAGGAGCGATGATGTCGATTTCTTACTTCCATTGGAGACAGCTTTCGTGCATAACCTTTAACGACGTATTCTTCAATTTTTTTTATTGATTGCGGCTCCCAACTCTGGTTCCCGTTTCAGCCGCTTATGAAGACATAAGAAACGCCGTAGAGCCATTGGAAAGCTATCCGGCAGCTGCACGTTGTCGAACCGCCATAGCAGACCTGTCTCAAAACGCCCATTACGCCTTTGGGTGTAGGTGTTCAGCAACTTAAGCGCACGCTTCTCCGTTGGCATCAGCAGGTTTGTCGGGTTTGACACTCCAAAGTTTTCTTCGCAGATAAATTGCTTGACCAGTCGTTCCAAATTTGCATTGCTGTTGTGCTGCTCGCACTCGCAAACGTGAAAACTGTAGTGGGCCACCGCACTTCGGGAAGACGACTCCGAGAACCTACCGTGAACGATCCATCCAAGCCTGATCTTTGTAGCGACGGGTCGGTCAAAGGATCCTTCCTTACACTTTAGAGGGAATCCCAGCTGAATGTTGTTCAGGCCAATGAGCACACGTGGTTTGGCATCCTTGTATGGCTCAATGCCTAAGCCTCGGAGATGCTTGCACTTCAACATCAACTCGGAATCCAGTGACTGTGATGGTAGCTGTAAACCATCCACTGTATGAACATCCGCCAGTAGAAGCTTCTCAGCATGGGGGCCGGTGCCAGATATCTGCAAGCTTATTACCGCGGAATCGTTCTCATACCTCCGAATACCTCCAGTCCATTTCAAACAGAGCGGTTGACTTATGCCCGTTACATCCAGTTCCTTTGCAACTTCTTTGTCGATCAAGGTGAGCGACGACCCATCGTCTAAGAAAGCAAAGGTGTGAACTTGTTTATTCTTTCCGTACAGGGTCACTGGTGCTATCCGAAAAAGGACCGAGTCAGCATTGTAGCAATGAGTGTTCGAATTATACTGTGGAATTCGTAGTGTTTTCTTAACACTTTCCCCTTCAGCCTCGTCGTGATTGTTGTTGTAATCGCGTTGTGACTTTATCAAATCCTTCTCTTCGTTATGCAGCAATGGATGGTGTTTGAATAAACAGTTATTTTTCCCGCATATTTCAGAAAACCTGCACTTGAAATTTTCGTGTTTCTGCAAACATTGACGACACAGCTGATGTTCCCTAACGGCTGCCCACTTTGCTGCTCGACTGGCCTGTAAAAACCTTTGGCATGTAGCTACCGATGAACAGCGTCCACGACAGAAACAACAGTTGCGTATGGCTGCGGGTACGTTGCGTTGACCTTCGGCTTCTTTTGAGTGCACGTGCAGAAAACTCTTTTCCTTACCGTCTCGGGTGTGAAGTCATCTTCCCTCTGCTGCATGAGATGTACTTGGAGTCAGCACTCCACTCGCAGCTTCTGCTATATTATATAACCAGTTACTAAATTCTGATAAAGTACATACTTTGAGAGTCTGCTTATGGATTGCCCAGTTCAACCGCACAGCAGGTGGTAACTTGTCCGCCAGTTCTTGTGAAGTGTGGGGTTGTTCAGATGGTTCACTAACCCCGAGACTTCCATGGTCGCGCAGAGGTTCTGAACGGCTACCGCAAAGTTGACTACGGTATCCAGTTTGTCTGCCTTTGGTGGAGATATTGTCTTTATATTCTGCAAAAGGGTATGGATTATAAGCTCCGGTCGTCCGAATAACACCTTGAGGGTATCGATGACCTTTGAAACACAGTTGGGCTGCATTAGGAGATGTCGCACAGCATCTAACGCTTTCCCCTTAAGGGCTTTCTGAAGTCGTATGAGATTTTCCTCGTTTGAAAACCTACAAAGCTCCGTAGATCGGTTGTAATTGGATATGAATAGCGGCCAACACTCGGGGCTACCGTCGAAACCAATCAAGTCACGTGCAATCAGCTGACGTGCTGCTAAGTGACTTTTGGTGAGGGCGTATGGTTGGTTCGTCGTGTCGGTGGAGAGATTGTGTGATGCAGCCGGTTGAGTTGAAGTGAAAAGGTTAGAGGTTTGTTGTGGTTGTAGTTGTTGCTGAGACCTAAGGCTCGACGTAACTTGGTTCGGTTGTGCTGCTCCATGTTGTTGCTGCTGTTGCTGGTTAGCGATAGCACCAAGCGATGTCTTATTTGTATCTTGGCATCGGGAACTTGGTCGCAATAATGCTGGATTGGCTTCTCCGAAGTTCGGGCACTGTTGGGTAGAATTTTTTTTGTTTAACCAGTTATTTACCTTACCTACTGATTCGGCCGGATCATCTTCCTCGTCCTCCGACGACTCCCTCTCAAGTTCACATAAAATGGCATATTTTTGTCAATCTATTCACGGTCACGGTTCTCCTGCAACTTCCTTTCCTCCTCTAATTTTCGCAGCTCGAGATGATAGCGCTTTGCGGAAGATGCCTTTGATGACTTGGATGATGTGGCTATATTTGGGTGCGATGGTCCTGGAAGTTGTGCTGGCAGTGCTGTTGCTGATGTAGGATTATTATGGGCCGGTATAGGATCAGAGCTCGGATTACGTAGCGGTTGTAGGGTCTCGCATCGACACACGTGACAGGACCATTCCTTTTCACTAACTGAGCTTGCCACCCCAGCGCAAGTGAAATGGTACCAGGACTTACAAACGTCGCACTGGACCAAATCTGAGACTGCGTCAGGTTCTGATCAGGCCTTGCAGTTGTAATCCTCAAGTGAGACATCTTTTTGTTGCGATGAATTCTCGTTGCTGTTCATTCTTGGCGCGTTGCGGTAGCAAGAATTTTGTAAGATGTTGCCGCACTTAGGCAACTAGACATGTAAATGAATTTAAACAAAGTTTCTGTATTTATACTTTCAATTCTGAAATTTCTCTTTATTGATTTTCAGTTCAGAAATATGGAAAAATAGGAAATACAAAAAAATTACAAAATTCTTGCTTCTTTGTATGTCCTCTCGCTACCGCGTGCCAAGTCCAAAATGGTGAACAGTCGGCTTCCTTCTTTCCGCATGATGTCAATTTTGACAGGTATCTTCTGCTTCGGGTGTGTTGTGCGATCGCTGTGGAGGCAGGGTTGTTACACAGTCATTAAACTGCCAATATCATGGCAGTAAACTAAATCCTCTTCCTGCTTGAGAAATTGAATTAAATATTAAAGTGTGAAAAATTGGTGGGTGATACGACTTTTTTTATTACTATTTTCGGAATCAGCACACCAAAAACACAGGAATTAGGTAAATTTATTGAAAAGCTTTTTCATCGTTGGCCTGTGTTATTCAAGAAAAGGCTAAGAGTATTTTTGAAAATCTTAAATTGGAGGATGTTGATGAAGCGTCTAAAGATGAAATTTTCCTAGGAAGTCGTGGTTGGTTTGAAAAAGTCAAAAGCTACATATTTTGCATAACATCAAGATAAAAGGTGAAGCAGCAAGTACCGATTCAGTTGCAGCTCTTGAGTATCCGACCAATTTTAAAAAAATCGCTGAAGAAGGTGGTTACGTTCCAGAACAAGTTTTGAATGCGGACGAGACAGGTCTTTATTGGAAGCGAATGCCTGAGCCGAGCTTAATTTCAAACGATGAAAAATCTGCATCAGGATATAAGGTGTCAAAAGAACGGTTGGTGGGTGCCGTGGCGTAAGTGGTTACTGTGTTGGAGCATGAGATTTCAAGTTCGAATCCGAGAAAACACAAAAAACCGTCTGACAAACATGCGAGAGTATTGTTGTCACGTAAAAGCTTCTCAAATCGCCGTTCGGATACGGCACTAAACTGTAGGTCCCTTCCATTCGTGTGAAAAATATAACGCACACAGCATGAGTGGTTGCGAGAAGCTAGGCCATGGGACTTAAAGAGCTGTTGCGCCAAATACGGCTGACTCTTCTTGGTGCTAACGCTGCGGGGGATTTCAAGTTAAAGCCGCTATTGGTGTACCTGTCTGAAAATCCAAGAAGTTTCAAGGGATTGAACAAGAAAGATTTGCCACTTGGAAATCGAACAAAAAAGCTTGGCTGACAAAGCACTCTTTGAAGGTTGGTTTAAGAATTACCTTTGACCTGGAGTCTAAACATCAGTTGTCTGAAAATGCAAGAGTTGAGTATCTTCCCAAAAACACAACGGCCCTTATTCACTCTATGGATCAGCGTGCAATAGCCACTTTTAATTCGTATTATTTGACCAGAACTTTTCAAAAGCTTGTTAATGAAACGGATGGAAGATCCTCTATTAACCCTTATCCGGGCAAGGTGTGTCTAATGGACACACTGCTCCTGTTTTTTGGTGATATCTCAAAACTGAGATCAGATTTAGACTTCTCCATTCGTGACTTCCTCTTCGGTGCTATAATGAATGTTATTATAGTAAAAAAAAATAAATAAGATTATATAGAAATAAAAATAAAAATTATAAACACATTTTGGGACGTAAACGGGCAGCAGTGTCCAATAGACACATTCGGTAAAGTCAATTAAATAATAGTATAACAGCTTAGGCATAGCATTGTTGCATTATTTTTAAATTCTATTTCTTCTGTTTGAAGCTACTTTTTTGACAAACTTTGGAAAGAGTACTGCATATTCGTATTCGTTCGTTTGGTAACAAATATATATTTAGCTTGAGAAATTATAGAAAAATATTAGATATTATCAGAAGTTACAGTTTTATTGAAATAAAAGACTTTATATTTTCGCGGTAGCCAGTACATTGAGCTTCGCAGGTAATAATTTGGTTTGCACAGCATTGAGTGCCTTATTATAATTTTTATATTTCTGCAATTCTTAGAAATGTCGAACAGTAGAGCACTATCTGAAACAGAATTACAGAGCATTTTTGCTAATTTGTCCGATGATGATAATGTTGGAGATGTCAGTTGTGCCATTTTGAGGACGTTGCCCATTCAAATAGTATATGCCTGCTAAGCCAGCCAAATATGGGACGAAAATTTGGTGGGCCTGTGACTCAGAAACTTATTATCCTCTGAATGGTATTCCATATGTGGGTAAATTTGACCTCAGAAAATATCGGCAGGCCCGCCGATTTTGGATCACTCGGTTACTGAGGCCAATGAAATGCCGATGTCGTCGCATTTGTCTGATCCAGGCGTTTATAGGCCAGCCTTTCCTACATCGCGATGTCTTTGAAACGTGCATTGATATTGCCTTTTTAACAGGGTTCAAATGATCCTTCTTTGAACGTGGTAATACCAGCAGAGCCGGTCGCGCTCTATTTTTTTTACGATGGTTTCCTTAATGTGAAAGCTTCCACGGATCTTCGAACTTCTTATTCGATCAAGCTTTGTCACTCCTGCTGTTATGCGAAGCAACTTCATCTCAGCTGCCGTTAATTTACTCTCATACTTTTTGTACATCGTTCAACATTGTGAACCGTATGTGAGCGCTGGACGCACAACTGCGGTTTAGAGCCTTCCTTTCAACTTAGGGGGCATTTTTCTGTCACAGAAGATAGCGGAATTTTCTCGCCACTTCATCCACCCTACGCTTATGCGATGATTGATGCCGTCATTACAAGTCGCTTTGCTATTGATCATAGATCCCAGATATTTGAACTTTTCGCACTTGGGAAGCACCGTTCCATTCAAATAAATGTCTGGAATAGGCCTGAGTGGATCAGAGAACGGGCAGCACAAGAACTCTGTCTTTTTTGAACTAATGCGATATCCATTTCCCTCCAAAACGTCCACCCACACATCAAGTGCTCGTTGCAGGGATGTAGGATCCTCACTTATGATAGCTCCATCGTCAGCAAAGAATAACTGATGTACCTTGGGGCCCATCACTTTACCTTCAAGCAGATAATCAAGGACTGCAATGAAGAGCAAAGGACTTAAAACGCTTCCCTGGTGCACCCCGACTTTGATTGGGAACTCTTCAGTTACTCCAGCGGGGCATCTTACTCTTGTCTTTGCTCCTTCGTACATGTCCATGATCATCTGTACATAGGTTTATGGAACCCCTCGATGTCTTAGCGCCACCCATATCAGATCTCGTGGTTGTCCGTCGAATGCCTTTTCAAAGTCAACCAATACAACATGCAAATCCCTTAAGGAATCACGATGTTTTTCCATTATGATCCTTATACTTTGGATTGCATCTGTGGTTGATTTACCCGAGACAAATCCGCACTGATCATGAGATAGCCGTATTATTTTTCGCAGTCGGCCACCTAATACCCGCTCAACGATCTTCATGGTGTGTGACATCAGCTTGATCGAACGGTAGTTATCACAGTTTCGCGTATCACCCTTCCCTTTGTATACAGGGAGAAGGTAACTTTCCCTCCTCTCTTACTTAAATATATTATTTGTAGTTATAATTTGTAGATTTTAATTTGGCTCCTGACAATATTATGCTGAAATGTAACTGTGGTCTGAATTTAACACGGTAAATTATTTTTTTTTATTCTAATAGATTTTGTGTGGGTTTGTATGAAACAATTTTACTCGTTATAGGCCGTTATGTGTGTTGAAGTAATCGCCTCAGAAATGATGCACCCTTTCTCCTTGTCTCTACGTCAGCTATAATCATTTTAATGGAAGGGAGATAACTCCTGACCTCGTTTGCATTTCCACAGATGTGTCAGAGGAAGAGATGCAGTGCGCGGATGTCGACATTTGTTGATTTCGATCTCGTGTTCTTCCGTGGTGGTCCGTCGGTCGGTGGTTAAATTGTTAATGTTTTAATAAATTGTGTTGGGAACCAACAATTTAAAAAAAGGCGTACGAATGGAAAATCATTGCAATATCACTGAAAAAGAAAAACGCAATTTCAATCACCTGACTTTATTTGGTATTACTACGCTGTACACCATTGTGGGCGACTACTACGCCAAGGCTGATCGGTCAGGCTTTGAACGGCTCGTTGATCGAAAACTGGAAGAACTCCCGTCTCCCCCTAATGTACACTCAGGGGAAAAGCTCTTTCGACGGATCCTAACCAAAGCAGCAGCCCGTTCCATTCCTGCAGGCAGAATCCCTAAACTTAGACCTAACTTTCCAGCCGAAGCTGACCAGCTCGCCAACGAACACGACCTGTTACGTCGAACAAATCCTGACAATCCCAGAATTGATCATCTCAACCGGGAGATTTACCAGTCAAACAACATCGACGGACTAAATGGCTACAATATTTGCAGTCCTGCGATAAAGGCTCCAAGAAGCTCTGGGCTACTATCAAGGAGCTTTCCACCAAACGCAGGAACCTAACAGCCATCACCTTCAACGCCTCACAGTTTGATGATCCCAGGAAATGTTCCTCATCCTTCTGTCGCCAATTCATCGAACACCCGGCAAACTGCAACAAGATTAAACGTGCCATCCTCAGGAAACTTCACCGCCTTACTCCAGATACTACTCCTTGCTCTTAACTACCATCCGAAGTCGAATCTGCCATCCGCAAAGCTAAACCCTCTAAAGCCAGACGGAATCTCAATGATTATGCTCAAGCACCTGGGGCCTATAGGAATCTCTTACCTTACCCAGTTTGCGAAAATACTCGAAGCGTTGATACTACCCAAGCTTCATTCTGAATTTCAGCTAGCCGACCAGCAACACGGCTTCCGCAAATTGCGAAATGCTACAACAGCCCTTTCCGAGATCACGACACACATCACACAAAGTCTTAACCAACAACGACCATGCGATCGCACTGTTCTACTTGCACTTGATTTATCAAAGGCGTTTGATACTGTCGACCTAGGAATCTTATTTCAAGACATCCTAGACTCACAACTCTCAAACTCCACTAAACGATGGCTTTCCAACTACCTAAATGGCCGACAGTCCTTCGTTGAATTCCGCAACTGTAAATCGAAATTGAGGAAAGTCAAGCAAGGGGTACCTCAAGGAGGAGTCCTTTCCCCGATCCTTTTTAACTGTTACCTGGCGAAACTCCCTACACCACCACCCGGAGTCAAACTGGTATCGT
Source organism: Brachypalpus laphriformis (assembly GCA_945910035.1). Taxonomy (NCBI): domain Eukaryota; kingdom Metazoa; phylum Arthropoda; class Insecta; order Diptera; family Syrphidae; genus Brachypalpus; species Brachypalpus laphriformis. Next base: position 123,019,692 of record OX246756.1, read on the forward strand.
ATGCCGACGATTGCACCATTCTCGCCTCAGGAAAGGACATCCGCTCAATCTGCCGTAACATCAATACCTACCTTAATGAATTGGAAGACTTTTTCGCCAGTCGCAATCTCAAGCTGTCCCCAGATAAATCCTCATCCACCCTATTCACCACCTGGACCAAAGAGGTAAATCTACCACTCGACATTGAGATTCTGGGAGTCACATTTGACAACCTATTGACTTTATCTAGTCATTTAAGAAATGTCAGTGAACGAGTCATGTCCAGGAATAAGGTCTTAAAATCTCTGGCCGGTAGCACATGGGGGAAAGACAAAGAAACTCTCCTCACCACCGTCTTCCACCGATTCATCATAGTGAAGAATATCTTCCTAGACGCACCAGATCCACACTTGCCCAACTGCGATCCGGCTGGAGCTCCATGCTGAACAGTTATATGCACGGCTTACGCGACAGTATCACTGATCAATGCGCAGACTGCGGCTCGTCATCACATAACACCGCCCATTTGTTCAGTTGTCGGTCGCATCCTACAACACTTACACCAAGATCCTTATGGACTCACCCAGTCGAAGCTGCCGCTTTCTTGGACCTCGACCTTACTGATGACAACCCACCTACACCACCTTAACGTTTGAACCATACGAATCAACATAATTGCTACAACAACAACAACACCAACACCAACAACTACTACAGCTACGCGCATTGTGTTCCGCCAGTAAATCTGGAGGCGTATACACATGCTGGTTATGATGCTGTTATTCGGCGGTAGATTCCAAAATATACCATAGTAAAAGCCTACATAATGGGAATGAAAGTCGTATCGTGTGAGACGGGTAGATTTTATGTGAGTCAAAAGAAGGCAGTCATTAAAATAAAGGACAAATCAGAAATGACGGGAACAGGAATATGCACCACTTCGATGAGTGGTGGTAGATTCGCTTATGCAATCTACTTATTACTTTGCGAAAAACCATATAAAACCTAATTGCAGATGGGAAAACTACAAACATTTTTATCCGTGTCTACCTACTACTTCAACGATATGTAATGTTTTAGATTTCAGTGTATCCCAGCTGTCAAAACTGCTTTCATTCTAATGAAGTCGTTGAATGAGAAAATGACGTTGGTGTTCATCTATGTTCCTGGGAATGACGTTCATGGGTAGGCAAGTGTGCCCACGCTCCAAGAGCTTGGTATTATAGCTGCTTTACAAGTATCGACCTTCAAAAGTGACTCTTCAGCTGTAGTCAATCGTAGACCAGTCATCATCAAGTAATTCATCAGAGTATTTCACAATTACCAAATTTTAATGTAAATAGTAAATTCAGTGAAATCATTTTGGCAATAATTGATTGAAACTTGAAAACATTAGAGTTTCTTTTATTTGTGTTTCGGACACGAACATGCGAAAAATATGTTCTAATGGATCTTGGCTCATTTTGTTGAAGTATAAATAAAAAAAATTGAGTAGGTAATCCGTAAAAAGGTCATCGGTCAAAGAGAGAAAAGATGCAATGGTCATTAACATTCCCTTAAGGCAATGTTGTTTTCTTTCAGAGTTTTAAGGATGGAAATAACTCTTTCATTTCAACCAAAAATTCCATATTCATGCTGTTTCTTACTAATGGTGGATGTCCATTAAAATGACAAACATTTTATCCATTAAAAAAAAATTGACGTAGGGCTTTACTCTCAACATGTTTTATAAAAACTGAAGCTTCCAACATTGCCATTATCGCTGAAGAAACACTATGTGAAAATACTTGTGTTGCTAAACCTATAGCCATTTTTGGAAAATTTGTAGGATCCACGTATGCTTGGCTGATTTTTGTACATGCTCTTACAAGGCTTTGAGAATCAATACCATATAATTCCCTTAACACGTCCCAGCTGACAATATCTTCACTAAAAAGATAAAAGTCCGAAGATATCAAATTTGTTCTAATGGATTTCACTACATCAAAACAGAGATGGATCTTTTTGGCTTCGCAAACAAACCAACTATTATTGGTATTTTGAATACTACCTTTATGTAGTAATTTGCAAGCAAGCTTCGGTTTGTTGGGCCTTGGTCACATGTAAGTGCTGGCATAGATATTTCAAGTTTTGCACAAACATCGAAGCATTTGAAAATCTTTTCTTTTAATTCTTAAATCGGACAGGATGTCGAACTCACAGCATAGTTTAAAATATATTTGAAATTGCGGCAGAGTTCCCTTATCATGAAAACACAAATAGTTTTCCCTCTTGTTGGTTCTCTTTTTTCATTACCATAGTCAACAAAGCCGTCAATTCTGTTCTTAAAACTATTATATGCTATATTTTCATCGGTATAAATTTCGTCAAAAATTAGTAGTACATTTTTACTTATTTTAGGCAGTTTATTTATTTACTTCAATCTACGATTTTCATAAATCCACAGATATAGCATAATTTTAATACAAAAAATATAAAAAATATATAATATAATACATTTTTCTTTAATTCAAAATTAACATATGATTCGATTTAAATGTATTTCTTAGCATAGATATATCTAAATTATCATATACGGAATTAAAAAAATTAGAACATAGTGAAATAGGCTCGCGTGTGCCATATAAGGTACGGTGACGATCTTCAAACAATAATGGCCTCGCTCTAAGGACGCTTTGTGGAGCATAGATATTAATGTGTCTAAGTAAATTCCCACAGTCGAGTGAAGCACAAAGCAAATCCCTGATGAACATAATACCAAACATTTTCCGCCTGAGTTCGAGAGATTGCATCCCGAGTAGCTAACATTTGGATGTATAAGAAACCTTAATATTAGTATCGTGAAAAAATGTACATAGGGCAAAACGAAGAATTTTTTTTTGCACTCTCCCAATTCTATTAATATGTCTTAAAGCAATAGGATTCCAGACAACCGAACAATATTCTAGAATTGGGCGAACTATACTACTATATATTGCCTTTAGAGTATACGGATCCTTAAAATCCGTCGAATTGCGCTTAAGGAAACCAAGCAAAGAACTTGAACTTTGTGGGCGCCGTGGCGTAAGTGGTTAGTGTGTCGGATCACTACGCATGAGGTTCCAAGTTCGAATCCCAGAAAATACCATAAAAAGTTTTTTCACGGTCCCACCTCTCGCGAGCGTCTGACAAACATAGAAGAGTATTGTTGTCACGAAAAAGCTTCTCAAATCGCCGTTCGGATACGGCACTAAACTGTAGGTCCCTTCCATTCGTGTGAAAAATATAACGCACACAACATGAGTGGTTGCGAGAAGCTAGGCCCTGGCACTTTTAAAGAGCTGTTGCGCCAAATATTTATTTATTTTAAAGAACTTGCCTTCGTTGTTAAATATTCGATATGAAGGTCAAAATTTAGCTTGGAATCAAAAATTACCCCCAGATCTTTGAAGTCGTTTACAGTCTTTAACAAATTATTATCAATTGAATAACTCAGTTGAATATTCAACAGTAAACGACTGAAAGACATTGAAGCACATTTATCAGTATTCTCAATCAAGTCGTTAGAATGACACCACTCTGAAAAGTGATTCAAGTCCAGCTAAAATTGATGACAGTCATTTATGCTAGTAACACAGGAAACAAATTTTACATCATCAGCGTACAGGAGGCAACGACAAAACTTTAAAATTGAGGGCAGATCACTAACAAAAAGCAAAAATAGCGAGGGCCCCAGATGACTTCCTTCTGGAACACCGGAAGTAACAAACATTTCTTTAGAAAAGTATTTTCCTATGGCAACCCTTTGTTTTCTGCCGCTTAAATAAGGCATTACCCATTTTAGCAATGACCCATAGAAACCAAAAGCTTTTAACTTTCTGTAGAGAATATTTAAATTTACTCTACTAAACGCCTTTACAAAGTCAGTATAAACTACGTGAACTTCATAACGGCTTTCCATTGCCCTGGAGCAAAAGTTAGTAAATTCAACCAAATTCGAGCAGGTGGATCTACCTTTCCAAAACCCATGTTGGCAATCGCTTATGTGACCTTTCAAAATACCTTGAAGTCTAGTATTTACTAAATTATCTAACAATTTTGGGATGGCAGGTAATTTGGAAATAGACCTGTAATTACAAACCTGATCTTTTTTACCATTTTTGAAGATAGGAGATATACATGAATGCTTCCAATCTTCAAAAAATACACCACAAGCAAGAGATTGGTTAAAAATGATCTGCAATGGTGTGCAAAGAGACCTAGCACAGTGTCTTAAAACAATTGGGTAGAATTCTAAAGTATTAACTTTAGAATTCGCTTCCAATTTGGCGAATGCGAATTTGTGGAATTGTATATATTTTGGAAAAAGTTAGCAAACATGTCCACAATTTTTTCCGGATTACTAGAGGTTTCCCCAGAAAATGTCATCACTGACGGAAAACCTACACTTTTACGGTTGGAATTGAAAAAGGTCCAAAAATACTTAGGATTGCTTTTGAGATTATTTCTAGCGAATGCAAATATCTATTCGCGAGAAATTTCGATAAAAAAAATGAACTCTTTCCTTAGTCTTGAAAATATCTGGTAGTCCACAGGAGAATTGCTTGTGAGCCGTACTTTTTGCGTTTTTCAATTTATAAAGACGGTTATTGTACCATGGTGGGTGCGAACCTACCCTCTTGCGAACTTTGGGTACGCAACTAGCTAAGAGAGAACGAAATTTATCAGAAAACGCCTTCAAATTGTGGGCCAAATTATTGTGCTGAAGCTCACTATACCATTTAACAGCATTTAAATGATCGTTAAGCGTATTTAAGTTATCTGTACTAAACTTGTACTTAAAACCGTCACGGTTAAAGTATGCCAAAAAAAATTTCAAACGTAATTACTGATATTCATGCTAATTGCATTATGATGAATTGAATTTGCCAACATCGGATTACAAGCATTAATAGTTACATTTAAGCTATCAGATACAAGTACTAGATCAAGTAATCTATTTAGAAAATTGAAATTAAAATTAATCTGAATTAACCCAATTGATAATATTGTATCAACAACTGTCATTTCAATTTCTGAAGAAAAACCGCTCTGCAAAAGTTTTAAATTATGACGAACCCACCAAGAACACAGATATTTGCGTTTTTGTCTTCAAACTTTGAAATTACGTTTTCGATATTATCTAGATATTTTTTATATGTATATCGCAGTGTTACTTTGCGGAGGAATATAGCTCAAGAATAATAAGAGGTCACTATCGCAGGAATCTCCAGAAGTAATGCGCACACAAACTTGATCGATGTGTAGTACATCTTCCGTTATTACTAGGTCGAAGTCCACTGCAGAAGATATTATTGAGCGCGGAACAGCAAGCAGAACGCCTCCCCCTCGGTCTTTGCTTACCAAAAAGTTGGCGATGTTGAATAATTCTTTCGTAAAATGATTCTCGTGTAACCACGTTTCGGTGAAGGCAATGACATCATATTCACACTCGTCGATGACCACAGACAATTCTTTTAATTTTGAAGAAAATCCTCCCATATTTTGGTAATATATAGTGAGACTTGCGGGCAGTAATGAGTTCAGCATCAGAAGAAATTGGCAAATTTGCTGCTGCCTTTTGTTTGGTCGTAGTACAAGCAAGTTCAGCTACATTGAGTTCTGCCTGGATGTTGCATGCGTCCGGGGTTCCGAAGCTACCAGAGGACGAAACTCACGAACGAGCACATTCTTTGACCATTTAGATGCGATAAGTGCATGTTCTAATAATGCCAACGGAATCCCCAAATTAAAGTTGACAAAACTCAGCTTGCTCTTATCCACTGATGTTTTAATAAGCTTAAAGCAAACTATATCTTCTTGAAGACATTCTAATTTAGATACAACATATTTTTGAACAGTGTCATCAGTTGTAGACACGGCAAATTTAGAGATATGAAGCCATCTGCGGCTAACACTTGGAATGACTTCAATATCTTCCACCACCCTCTTCCATTCATGAAGAAGATTACTAGAAGTCGAAGCACTATCATCCGGAACAACACCAACAGAAGCAACAGACCCAGTCGCGTTCGTGTTCACGCCAACTTTTTTTGCATTGTGTTTTTGTTTATTTTGCCTCTTTGTCATTGACTCCTTCTTGGAATGACCAAGACCAGTGGCAGCTTCAACATCATACGGAGCTTCAATTTCAGCGGTTAGAGTAGTAAGCGTGCCATCGCCATCAGTCACATTAACAGCTGCATCAGCAGCAGTAGTCTCTTCACGGGAAAACATAATGTTTGGCTTAGCAAATGCATTTGAATATTTAACACTGCCCTCAACGATCAACCTTTTCTTTGATTTTTGTTAAAACTTCTTCATGAAAACACGTAGATATATTTTTTTTTATTTTCATCCATTTGTATAAGGAAGCGGGAAATTTTGAGAAATCCATTTTTCCTTCTTAGAGTATGTTTTATTTTCAATTAAAAGCATCTTGGCAAAAACTTTTGCATTATCGTTACTCACAACGAATGAAACAATGAAATTAGCAAACAATTTTTGAGTCAGTCCCCTTTCATGTTTCATGTGACAAACTTCCTATTTTTAATGGTTTTAATCTGCACCTTAAAGCGATTTGTTTTAAATTATTTGTTTTTCGTATTTGTTTAATATATTTTTCCAAATCATATATTTTTTGTTTTAATATCAAAATTTCTGATTTATAATCTTTTAACGTCTGTCTTATCCTTACTTCGTTTTGGTCAGGTGTACGGAAATGTTGACTATCATCGTCTATGTCTATTCTGCCTGACAGCGGGATGTTGGTCGTCGTTATACAGTCTGCAGAAGTAGTTTTTCCATATTCTCAGCACCGATTGTGATTCTACTACGAGGTTTCCATTTTAATCTCTACAGGTTTCTGTACGGGCATTGCTTCTCTGACACGTTCTTTTTACCTTTTGGTAAAACTTCCGTACATTGTTCCTGGAGTATACTTACTTACTTACTTACTTACTTACTTACTTACTTACTTACTTACTTACTTACTTACTTACTTACTTACTTACTTACTTACTTACTTACTTACTTACTTACTTACTTACTTACTTACTTACTTACTTACTTACTTACTTACTTACTTACTTACTTACTTACTTACTTACTTACTTACTTACTTACTTACTTACTTACTTACTTACTTACTTACTTACTTACTTACTTACTTACTTACTTACTTACTTACTTACTTACTTACTTACTTACTTACTTACTTACTTACTTACTTACTTACTTACTTACTTACTTACTTACTTACTTACTTACTTACTTACTTACTTACTTACTTACTTACTTACTTACTAACTTACTTACTTACTTACTTACTTACTTACTTACTTACTTACTTACTTACTTACTTACTTACTTACTTACTTACTTACTTACTTACTTACTTACTTACTTACTTACTTACTTACTTACTTACTTACTTACTTACTTACTTACTTACTTACTTACTTACTTACTTACTTGCTTACTTACTTACTTACTTACTTACTTACTTACTTACTTAGATGGCGCTACGGTCCGGGGTGGACCTGGGCCTCAACCAACAAACCTCTCCAGCTAGCATGATTACGAGCCAGCTGCCTCCAGTTGCGCACGCCAAGTTGGTTGAGGTCCCCCTCCGATTGTTTGCGGCACCTACCGCGAGGTCGTCCTCTACTGCGTCGTCCATCCGGGGTGGATTCGAAAACTTTCTTAGCGGGAACATTGGGCTCCATCCGCTCTAAATGACCCAGCCATCTTAGTCGCTGTATGTGAACTCTTCTGGCTAAGTCGATGTCCTTGTACATGCCGTATAGCTCGGCATTGTACCTTCTCCTCCACTCACCGTCTATGCAGACGGGACCAAAGATCGCTCGAAGAACTTTTCTCTCGAAATAACCAAGGGCATCCTCATCCAGTTTTGTCAAAGCCCATGCCTCTGCGCCATACAGCGATGATTAGGACTGGGATGATTAGTGTCTTATAAAGAGTTACCTTAGTAGTTCGAGATAGGGCTTTGCTACTCAATTGCCGTTTTAGCCCATAGAAACAACGATTGGCAAGAGTAATTCTTCGTGTGATCTCCCTACTGATGTCATTTGCGGAGTTCACCATAGAGCCTAGGTAGACAAAATCCTTTACTACCTCAAAATTATATCTGTCTATTGTGGCGTTCTGTCCAAGACGCCGATGTTGGGTGTCCTTTTTTGTAGACAGCATATATTTTGTTTTGCTTTCATTGACCGCTAGACCCATCTTTGCTGCCTCGATCTCAATACTCGTAAATGCCCCATTGACGGCCCGCTGAGTTCTTCCGATTATGTCAATGTCATCGGCATAAGCGAGTAGTTGTACAGACTTGAAGAAGATTGTACTCCGGGGTTGGCTTGTGAGTTTCGTACAATTCTCTCAAGTACTATGTTAAAGAGATCGCATGATAGCGCGTCACCTTGTCTAAGACCTTTCCTGACATCGAACGGTTCGGTGATGTTCTTACCGACTTTGATGGAGCAGCGAGAGTTCTCCATCGTCATTCTGCACAAACGGACGAGCTTGGCAGGGATGCCAAGACTAGACATGGCTCTGTATAACTCGTCCCTATACACGCTATCATAGGCAACTTTGAAATCGATAAAGAGGTGCTGCGTATCGATTTTGTATTCATGGGTTTTTTCCAAGATCTGCCGTAGTGTGAATATTTGGTCAATGGTGGACTTTCCCGGCCGGAAACTGCACTAATAAGGACCTATCAGGTTGTTGACGATCGGTTTTAGGCGTTCACATAATACGGCAGACAGGATTTTATATGCGATGTTGAGGAGACTTATACCTCTGTAATTGGCGCAGTTCAGAGGGTCTCCTTTCTTCAGGATCGGGCAAACGATGCTGAGGTTCCATTCATCGGGCATACTTTCGTCCGACCAGATTTTACAGATGAGCTGGTGCATGCTCCTTACCAACTCATCTCCTCCTGCCTTGAAGAGTTCAGCGGCAAGGCCGTCGGCTCCAGCAGCTTTGTTGGATTTGAGTTTAGATATCGCTATCCTCACTTCATTATGATCGGGTTGACGGGAATTTTGACTGCCATCGTCACTGTTGAATGGCTCATTCTGCCTGACAGCAGAATATTGATCATCATCGCCGTTTAACAGTCTGCAGAAGTGTTCCTTCCATATCCTCAGCACCGACTGCGATTCTACTACTATGTTGCCATTTTCGTCCCTGCAGGCTTCTGTTCTGGCTTTGAAACCCTGGCATGTTCTTTTTACCCTTTGGTAAAATTTTCGAACATTATTCCTGCAATAGAGTCTCTCAATCTCCTCGATCGAGCGCTTCTCATGCTCCTTTTTCTTCTTTCTGAGAAGTCGATGTTCCTCTTTTCTCCTGCGCACGTAGAGCTCGTAAGCAGCTCTAGTCCTTCTATGCAGCGCCGCTTTGTACGCCTCTTGTTTTGCTGCATGTGCTTGCCGGCATTCCTCATCAAACCAGGGGTTTCGTTGTGGTGGGCGAGAGAAACCCAGTACATCAGAGGCGGCATCTCTGATGGCTTGTTGGCAACGCTGCCACTGGTCTTCCGCATTTGCTGCTGGCGGCATAGGACTTAGATTGAGATTAGAAGAAACACGATCGGCAAAGGTTCTGGCGGTCTCTTGCGATTGTAGCTTTTCGACGTCAAATTTCCTCACAGTATTTCGTTGATTTCGCTCCGTTCTGGATATCCGCATCCGCATAGTAGGCTAATGTTGGCAAATTTAGCCTTGATACGGATAGTCATAAGGCGCTCGTTCACATGCCGGAAACTCAAGACTTCTTGCCTAAGTCTGCCTCCAATAACAAATCCGCACCCGAATAGACGCTGTCCTTTTTGTCTGTAGCAATCGCCGTAGTAGATGTCGCAGTTTATCATACTCCTTTTGCCCGGCCCATCCCATCGCACTTCTTGGATGGCGGTAATGTCTGCTTTGAGACAGTCTACGGCCTCCGCAAGTTGTACGGCTGCACGTGGTTTGTAGAGGGACCTAACATCCCATGTGCAGACACGAAGATCGTTGTCCTTTTTACGTTTGCTTGGGTCGTCAACAGTAAATTCATCCGTATCCGAGGCTGTTGGTTGCTTCGTAACCGAAGGTTTTTTACGTGGTAGGGAAGTTAACCCGACGGCACAACCCCCAACCTGGAGGACCAGATCCTTTTTTAGCAACCCCTAGGACAAGAGGCCGGATACACCGATGTCAGTAACCCACTTCGGGAATATGAGCGCTGCCGTTGGCCCATTAAGGGTTCATCCGCCACCATTTTTTTTTCCAATACCCTGACGTAGTATTGAAAATCCTTACAGACCTCAGCTTCAAATATGTCGAAGTAGCTTCGGTAAGGTTTCCGCTGGCCTGTAGACGTCACCGTTGATTCAATCGGGAGAATTCATCCGCCGCACGTCCTCCTTCTGAAGACCTCTTGTTAGACTTCTGAGACGCATATTTCAGCCGATCAGCTCCTGGTCGGTGGCGAATGTATTTGGGGTTTTTTAATTCTTTTGACAGCTTTCCAGAGCGAGTAATTAGTGGTTTTTTCGGCGGTTAAACCTTCAAGATAAGCTGAAGTCTCTCGGTTTTTTAGGTCTTGGATTGCTTTTTTAAGCTTATTGCATAGGAAATTCGAGTGGGTTTTATGCTGGGGAGCGCGAGTTTGTTGCCATATTTTGCGTGCTCTCCTCTTTTCTCGAATAAGTTCTTTTATTTCCTGCGGATAATTAGCTTCATTGCATGGGACTTCTTTCCTCCTTAAAGGTGTATTTTTCCACGCGGCATTCTGTATTGATTCAATCTTCTATTTCGAAGAGTTCATCTTCTATTTCGAAGGGTGTTTTGAGCGATACATTTAAGACAATATTTTCTTCGCAATCAGTTCTAAAGTCGCGCCAGTTAGTTTTTTTGTTAGTTAATCTAGGCACACCTTCTACTGTCATTAGTCGGTCACTTATTGCCAAGATTACCGGCGAGTGATCTGAGGAGAGATCAAAGCTTCAAATTTGAAGATACTCCTTTTGCTACGAAGAAGTCTATTAGGTCCGGTGTTTTTGCTGTATCAGAGGGCCAATACGTCGGTTTCCCCGTCGAAAAGAAATCAACCCCGAATACCGGCTTCGCACAGAAGTCTGCCTTTCCGTGAATTGGATCTGGAACCCCAAAAGGTGTGTTTTGCGTTGAAATCGCCACCTATAATGAAATTCGGTCCAAGTGAGTCAAGGAGACGTACAAAGTCGTTACTTCTAAACGTGCATCGCGGAGGACAATAAATGGACGCGATGTTGAAATACGAGTGCCTATTCTTAACTCGAACTGAACTTGTTTGCAGTGTATCGATTTCAATCGTCGTATTTATGGAGTGCTCAATGCAGTCTTTAATGAATAAGGAGGATCCGCCTCTAGCTCTTCCGGAAGGGTGGTATGCATGATAAGCACGATACCCTCTTATTTTTACTCCGGATTCCTTTGTCAAATGAGTTTCAGAGATCAAGCAAATGTCAATGTCGTCATTCCGTAAGAATACTTCTAATTCGGCGTTTTTTTTTTTTGTAGAAGGCCGTTTGCGTTCCATGTTAAAATTTTTAGTAACTGATTCATATTCATATGGGAGTTATTTTTTGGCGAGGTTTTAACTCGAGCTTGCTCAATTTATCAAATATGACTTTGTTGACCTTCGTTTGCTCCTCAAGTTTCGCAAGAATTATAGAGAAGGCTTGGGAGACTGGGTCTACCGTAACACCGCTTTGCTTGTTTTCTAGCGACGCAGCTTGAGCATATGTTAGCGTCTCTGGAGATTGTGGCTTTTCCTTTGATTTTGCCGAAGGAACCTTACTTTGCTCGACTCTCGTCTTAATTTTGACGTGTTTATTGACGGTCGTTACCCTTGGCTTAGCAATTTCACGACTATTTTTAACCGGTTCTGCGTTCTGGCGTTGAATATTTTTAAATGTGTCTCGCCTTTTTTGAAGCTCTTTTGCCACTTTGCAACCTCGATAGTTCGCTTGGTGCTTTCCTTTGCAGTTAATGCAGGTAGCCGGGGCCTGCTTATTTAGGTCACACTTTTCCGAGAGATGGTTACCAGCACATTTTACGCATCTCGGCTCTTTTTGACAATACGACTGTGTGTAATTAAAGCCTTGACAGCGTTTACACTGAGGTATCGATCTCGTACTCGTACGCATAGGCTCAATCTTGACTACGATATTCAGAATAGTTTTAACGTTATAAATATCGTCTACATTTTCGCTCCTGTCAAAGGTAAGCATAAAGAGCGGAAGTCCATACTTGACCATGATTTCCTGGCCTTGTTCCGTTTGTTGCTTCACCTTTTTGAGAATATTGACGGCATTAAGAATTTTGAAACCTTTAGCTTTGAGGTCGTTCATTACGTCGTCTTTTGTGCACGAGGGGTGGAGCCCCCTTGCTATAACACGCAGTGGTCTTTCTGACTTATTTTCATAAGTATACCACTGGATCTTTTCCGTGTTTAATTTTTGTGATATTGCTCGGTAGTCATCGGAGTCATCAACGTTAATTTTCCACGCATTGTTCCAGAGTGACGTTACCTTGAATTTCGATGTCGTCGTTCCTTTAAGAAGGCAATGTAGCTTACTGTAGTCCGTTATGCCAACGACGTTTATTGCAGGCGGAGGACGTGCTTTAGCTTGAGTTTGTTTTGGCTTCGACTCATTTTGCTTGTATTCTTTTCGCGGTTCGATTTCGGGCGAAGAGCCGGCTCTGCGTTTTTTGCTAGGTCTTTTCTTTAAGACGCAATTCGTTTCGCGTGCAAACTCTTCTTCGTCCGTGTGATAATTGGGATTAGCTGCGCGGGGAGGGGAATCTTCGCGTTCTTTTTGTAAAAGCGAGTTCTTTAGAAGCTTGTTTTCCTCTCTCAGCATGTCTACCTCTTTTTTGAGCTCTTGGTAGAGTCGATACATTTCATTAAGCTTATTGCGAAGTTCGTTATTTTCCTTCTCGAAGCTTTTACATTTCTCTGAGTCCTGTTTCTTGTGCGCTTGCACTTCCGGCGGACTTTTTTTCCCGGAGACATTCGGTCTTGATGGTGGAGACCGAGGTACCCTTGAACTTTTTATAAAGGGGTTTATTAATTGCAATAATTGGCTCTCCCCAGGATCCGTAGAGCCTACCTCCAAAGAGGGTGGATTTTCCAGTGAACCTGGACTGCCACCTGGGGTATTAAATCTTTTCGTTTTACTCATTGCACTTTTTTGTATACACTTTAAGCCCGGTATACGAAGGGTGGATTTCAGTCGCCTCTTACGACAGGCATGCCTACCTCGGGTATATTCTAACCCCTACCCGAAGGGGATGCGTACAACAATAACAAAAAGCGTCGTCTGTCGGAAATCAATTTCTTTGTGTTTGCATAATAACAAGATAAAGCTAATATAAATTCATATTTATTATTTTATTCAATAAATACTGGAGGTATGTCTTGCGTCGATCGCAATATGGTCAACTTGGTTCATCGTTACATGATCATTGGACCACCATGTCTGCTTATGAATATTGAGATGAGGAAACCATGTGCTTGCTATGGTACATTTCGCTCCACAACGAAATCAATTAGCCTTAGTCCGTTATCAGACGTGGTTTCGTGTAGGCTATGCTTACCGACTGCCCTATTTTGGCGTTATAATGGCCCAATACGATTTTAACGTCGTATTTAGGACATTGCTCGTAGAAACAATCTTTGATGGCAGGGTCCTTTTCTTCCGTGGGGGCATGAGCACATATCGGGATTATGTTAGTAAATTAGGCCTTGATCCGGATAGTCATAATACGTATCGGAAGCTTAAAACTTCTTGTCTAAGTCTGCCACGTATAACAAATCCGCATCCGAATATGCGCTGCCTGTTGCCTCTGTAGCACTCACCGTAGTAGATGTCACTGTTTTTCATCTTCCTTTTGCCCTGCCCATCCCATCGCATTTCCTGGATGGCGGTTATATCTGCTTTGCAGCAGTCTAGGGCCTTTACTAAATGTTCGGCTGCATGTGGTCTGTAAAGATATAGAACATTCCACGTACAGATTCAACGGTCGTTGTCCTAACTTTGTTTGCTGGGGCTGTCAACAGTTGAGTCGTCCTTATCCGAGGCTTTTTGTTTCGGAACCATTAGTTTTTTACGTGGTAGGGAAGTTACTCCAACGGCACAACCTGGAGGCCCAGTTCCTTTAGTTATATCCCTAGGACGAGGGGTCCGGATTCACCGGTGCCAGTAGTCCGCTACGGGAGTGTGAGCGCTGCCGTTGGCCGATTAAAGACTCCTCCGGTCCTGACCAACATTGGAAATTCCTTACCGACCTGTGATCCAAATACGTCGAAATTCTGCAGAGGTAGTTTCCCCGGCTATACTTTCCAAGAGCCACCCCTAACTGTGAAGAAATACCCGACATTACAGTCGAAGAAGTTAGTGAGGCGGTCAAATACTCCAAAAAACGAAAAGCGGTTGGGCCAGACGAGATGCCCTCTGAGTTCTGGAAAAAGATGGGAGACATCGAGTTCAGATGGCTCAGAATTCTCATCTCTAAATTTGTGAGAGGTGACCCAATGCCGAATAAATGGAGGGAAGTTACCTTCTCCCTGTATACAAAGGGAAGGGTGATATGCGAAACTGTGATAACTACCGTTCGATCAAGCTGATGTCACACACCATGAAGATCGTTGAGCGGGTATTAGGTGGCCGACTGCGAAAAATAATACGGCTATCTGATGATCAGTGCGGGTTTGTCTCGGGTAAATTAACCACAGATGCAATCCAAAGTATAAGGATCATAATGGAAAAACATCGTGATTCCTTAAGGGATTTGCATGTTGTATTGGTTGACTTTGAAAAGGCATTCGACGGACAAACACGAGATCTGATATGGGTGGCGCTAAGACATCGAGGGGTCCCAGAAACCTTTGTACAGATGATCATGGACATGTACGAAGGAGCAAAGACGAGCAAGATGCCCCGCTGGAGTAACCGAAGAGTTCACAATCAAAGTCGGGGTGCATCAGGAAAGCGTCTTAAGTCCTTTGCTCTTTATTACAGTCCTTGATTATCTGCTTGAAGGTAAAGTGATCAAAGTTCATCAGTAATTCTTTGCTGACGATGGAGCCATCATAAGTGAGGATCCTACATCCCTGCAACGAGCACTTAATGAGTGGGGCGACGCTCTGGAGGGAAATGGATATCGCATTAGTTCAAAAAAGACGGAGTACTTGTACTGCGCGTTCTCTGATCCACTCAGGCCTATTACAGACATTTATTTGAATGGAACAGTGCTTCCCAAGTGCGAAAAGTTCAAATATCTGGGATCTATGATCAATAGCAAAGCAACTTGTGATGACGACATCAATCATCGCGTAAGCGTAGGGTGGATGAAGTGGCGAGAAAATTCCGCTATCTTCTGTGACAGAAAAATGCCACCTAAGTTGAAAGGAAGGGTCTACATCGCAGTTGTACGTCCAGCGCTCACATACGGTTCACAATGTTGGACGATGTACAAAACGTATGCGAGTTAATTAACGGCAGCTGAGATGAGGATGCTTCGCATGACAGCAGGAGTAACAAAGCTTGATCGAATAAGAAGTTCGAAGATCCGTGGAAGCTTTCACATACTTACTTACTTATGTCCTGTATCCCCTTGTGGGTCCTAGGGCCTCTACTACGCCTACGCGCCATCGTGTACGGTTTCTGGCAATGTGTCTGAGTTCTCCCAAACTTTTCCCTAACTGCCGTGCCTCCTTCTCGACTGTTCTGCGCCATGTTCACCTCGGACCGCCAGGTCTTCTGCCATCCTGAGTTAGAGGGTTCCATTGCATAGCATGGTTCGCTATAGAACTGTCACCCTTTCGGAACGTGTGACCCATCCACTGCCACTTCCGTCGTTGGATGGTTGTGCCTATTGGTTCCTGACCCGTTCTCTCGTAAAGGTGTTCGTTAGAGATACGATTGGGCCAGAAAATCCTTAAGATATTGCGCAGGCACCTATTAACAAAAGTTTGCAGCTTTCTGGTGATAGTAGTGGTCACTATCCACGTGCTGTAACTATATAGCAGCACGGATTCAACGTTGGAGCGGAACAGTCTTGTTTTGGTGCTCAAACTGATTGCATTGCTTCCCCATATTTTGGACAACATCCCGAACGCGGACTTTGCTTTGGCGATCCTGTTGGCTATATCCAGTTCGGTACCACCATCGGTCGAGACAATACTCCCAAGATACTGGAAATCCTCTACTCTCTCTACCGGTTGTCCAGCAATGCATATTTGAGCCGATGAGTTTGTTCCAAGGCTGATAATTTTAGTTTTTGCCGTATTAATTTTCAGCCCGACGACGCCTGCCTCCCTCTCCATATCTGCTGTCATTTGGTGGAAGTCCATAATTCTGTGGGAGAGTAAGCATACATCGTCAGCGTAGTCAAGATATTTCAGTTGAGATGTAAGAGTCCATCGAATTCCTCCGTTTCCCGTCGACAAAGCTGCATGAAGCACATCGCTAATCACCAATAGGAATAATATTGGTGAAAGGATACAGCCTTGTCTTACCCCACTTTGGATTTCAAATTCCTCAGACAACCTTCCTCTGTGCAGAACGTGGCATTTATCGGGAATGCCTCTCCTGCGTAAGGCACTCGAAATAAAGTGCCTGTTGACACTATCGAACGCCTTCTCAAAATCGATGAACAGCAGGTGCAGTGGCGATCAATATTCAACACACTGTTCGATGATAATCCGCAGGGTGTTGATGTGGTCGGCGCAGGAGGATCCAGAGCGGAAACCTGCTTGTTCGGCATCGAGTGTGTCTTCGAGATGTTGTTTGATTCGCTCAAGGATGATTTTAGCTATTATCTTAGCTACAGCAGGCAGCACGCAGATACCCCTCCAGTTTCCGCACTCCATTAGATGTCCTTTCTTAGGACGCTTGACGATCATTCCCTTTTTCCACTCGTTAGGAAAGCTCTCAGCTTCCCAAGCTATCTCTATAAGTGGAGGCAGAAGCTCAGCTGATGTTGTTGGCGCTGCTCGTAAGAGCTCTGCTGGAATACCATCAAGTCCTACCGCCTTGTTGGTTTTGAGTGCGTTCATCGCGGTAATGATCTCATCTTTACTGGGAGTCGTGGTGCGTATTAGGGAACTTCTCATCTCGGGCAGCTCAGTCTGATTTGGGCGCATATCGCTAGCGAATACACGGTTCAAAACCGTAGCAAAATGCTCTTTCCATCTCTTGAGCTGGTCCTCATCCGAAATGAGCAAGGAGCCGTCTAGGCTTTTCACTGGGTGTTGGCTGGAGCTGCGACCACCTGTCAGCTCTTTCGTGATGCTATAGACGGTCCTGCTGTCGCACCTCCGTGCACCTTCTTCTGCTTCTGTAGCCAGCGCGTTGATGTAGTTGCGCCTGTCACGTCGCACGCTATGCTGAACTTCTCTCATCTTCATGCGATATTGGGCCTCTAGCTCGCTTCTCCCTGCTGCTGGGGTAGCTGCAACGCGAGCTTTCAGCTGTTTTCGTTCGTCAATCCGTCTCCAGGTATCCTCGGAAAGCCACGCCCTATGTCTTCCCTGCGATCGACCGACAATTCTTTCAGCACCAGATGTAAAAACATTTTTCACAGCACACCAATGGTCTTGGATGGTTGCGGGCATTGAGCTGCTGATTGTTTCCACACCTTGCGAAAAGTGCTCCCTTAATTGTTGGCGCACTGAGGGATCACTAAGTCTATCGATGTTGAACCTGGGCATTCTTGTGTTGTCGTGGGATCTTCGAACTGCAGCAGTGCGTAGTTGGAGAGTAGCTATCATAAGATGGTGATCACGTACTATCCCCAGATCTGCCCCTCGCCTGTTTCGGACGTCCAGGAGGCTACTTCTAAAGCGGCGGCTGATAGCAAAATGGCCAATTTGGTTGGAGGTTACTTGCCTGTCGTTGGAAACCCAGCTGACTTTGTGGCAGGTCTTGTGCTCAAACATGGTTCCACCTATCACACCTATTCTTTAGAAGCTTGTTTTCCTCTCTCAGCATGTCTACCTCTTTTTTGAGCTCTTGGTAGAGTCGATACATTTCATTAAGCTTATTGCGAAGTTCGTTATTTTCCTTCTCGAAGCTTTTACATTTCTCTGAGTCCTGTTTCTTGTGCGCTTGCACTTCCGGCGGACTTTTTTTCCCGGAGACATTCGGTCTTGATGGTGGAGACCGAGGTACCCTTGAACTTTTTATAAAGGGGTTTATTAATTGCAATAATTGGCTCTCCCCAGGATCCGTAGAGCCTACCTCCAAAGAGGGTGGATTTTCCAGTGAACCTGGACTGCCACCTGGGGTATTAAATCTTTTCGTTTTACTCATTGCACTTTTTTGTATACACTTTAAGCCCGGTATACGAAGGGTGGATTTCAGTCGCCTCTTACGACAGGCATGCCTACCTCGGGTATATTCTAACCCCTACCCGAAGGGGATGCGTACAACAATAACAAAAAGCGTCGTCTGTCGGAAATCAATTTCTTTGTGTTTGCATAATAACAAGATAAAGCTAATATAAATTCATATTTATTATTTTATTCAATAAATACTGGAGGTATGTCTTGCGTCGATCGCAATAACTTGGTTCATCGTTACATGATCATTGGACCACCATGTCTGCTTATGAATATTGAGATGAGGAAACCATGTGCTTGCTATGGTACATTTCGCTCCACAACGAAATCAATTAGCCTTAGTCCGTTATCAGACGTGGTTTCGTGTAGGCTATGCTTACCGACTGCCCTATTTTGGCGTTATAATGGCCCAATACGATTTTAACGTCGTATTTAGGACATTGCTCGTAGAAACAATCTTTGATGGCAGGGTCCTTTTCTTCCGTGGGGGCATGAGCACATATCGGGATTATGTTAGTAAATTAGGCCTTGATCCGGATAGTCATAATACGTATCGGAAGCTTAAAACTTCTTGTCTAAGTCTGCCACGTATAACAAATCCGCATCCGAATATGCGCTGCCTGTTGCCTCTGTAGCACTCACCGTAGTAGATGTCACTGTTTTTCATCTTCCTTTTGCCCTGCCCATCCCATCGCATTTCCTGGATGGCGGTTATATCTGCTTTGCAGCAGTCTAGGGCCTTTACTAAATGTTCGGCTGCATGTGGTCTGTAAAGATATAGAACATTCCACGTACAGATTCAACGGTCGTTGTCCTAACTTTGTTTGCTGGGGCTGTCAACAGTTGAGTCGTCCTTATCCGAGGCTTTTTGTTTCGGAACCATTAGTTTTTTACGTGGTAGGGAAGTTACTCCAACGGCACAACCTGGAGGCCCAGTTCCTTTAGTTATATCCCTAGGACGAGGGGTCCGGATTCACCGGTGCCAGTAGTCCGCTACGGGAGTGTGAGCGCTGCCGTTGGCCGATTAAAGACTCCTCCGGTCCTGACCAACATTGGAAATTCCTTACCGACCTGTGATCCAAATACGTCGAAATTCTGCAGAGGTAGTTTCCCCGGCTATACTTTCCAAGAGCCACCCCTAACTGTGAAGAAATACCCGACATTACAGTCGAAGAAGTTAGTGAGGCGGTCAAATACTCCAAAAAACGAAAAGCGGTTGGGCCAGACGAGATGCCCTCTGAGTTCTGGAAAAAGATGGGAGACATCGAGTTCAGATGGCTCAGAATTCTCATCTCTAAATTTGTGAGAGGTGACCCAATGCCGAATAAATGGAGGGAAGTTACCTTCTCCCTGTATACAAAGGGAAGGGTGATATGCGAAACTGTGATAACTACCGTTCGATCAAGCTGATGTCACACACCATGAAGATCGTTGAGCGGGTATTAGGTGGCCGACTGCGAAAAATAATACGGCTATCTGATGATCAGTGCGGGTTTGTCTCGGGTAAATTAACCACAGATGCAATCCAAAGTATAAGGATCATAATGGAAAAACATCGTGATTCCTTAAGGGATTTGCATGTTGTATTGGTTGACTTTGAAAAGGCATTCGACGGACAAACACGAGATCTGATATGGGTGGCGCTAAGACATCGAGGGGTCCCAGAAACCTTTGTACAGATGATCATGGACATGTACGAAGGAGCAAAGACGAGCAAGATGCCCCGCTGGAGTAACCGAAGAGTTCACAATCAAAGTCGGGATGCATCAGGAAAGCGTCTTAAGTCCTTTGCTCTTTATTACAGTCCTTGATTATCTGCTTGAAGGTAAAGTGATCAAAGTTCATCAGTAATTCTTTGCTGACGATGGAGCCATCATAAGTGAGGATCCTACATCCCTGCAACGAGCACTTAATGAGTGGGGCGACGCTCTGGAGGGAAATGGATATCGCATTAGTTCAAAAAAGACGGAGTACTTGTACTGCGCGTTCTCTGATCCACTCAGGCCTATTACAGACATTTATTTGAATGGAACAGTGCTTCCCAAGTGCGAAAAGTTCAAATATCTGGGATCTATGATCAATAGCAAAGCAACTTGTGATGACGACATCAATCATCGCGTAAGCGTAGGGTGGATGAAGTGGCGAGAAAATTCCGCTATCTTCTGTGACAGAAAAATGCCACCTAAGTTGAAAGGAAGGGTCTACATCGCAGTTGTACGTCCAGCGCTCACATACGGTTCACAATGTTGGACGATGTACAAAACGTATGCGAGTTAATTAACGGCAGCTGAGATGAGGATGCTTCGCATGACAGCAGGAGTAACAAAGCTTGATCGAATAAGAAGTTCGAAGATCCGTGGAAGCTTTCACATACTTACTTACTTATGTCCTGTATCCCCTTGTGGGTCCTAGGGCCTCTACTACGCCTACGCGCCATCGTGTACGGTTTCTGGCAATGTGTCTGAGTTCTCCCAAACTTTTCCCTAACTGCCGTGCCTCCTTCTCGACTGTTCTGCGCCATGTTCACCTCGGACCGCCAGGTCTTCTGCCATCCTGAGTTAGAGGGTTCCATTGCATAGCATGGTTCGCTATAGAACTGTCACCCTTTCGGAACGTGTGACCCATCCACTGCCACTTCCGTCGTTGGATGGTTGTGCCTATTGGTTCCTGACCCGTTCTCTCGTAAAGGTGTTCGTTAGAGATACGATTGGGCCAGAAAATCCTTAAGATATTGCGCAGGCACCTATTAACAAAAGTTTGCAGCTTTCTGGTGATAGTAGTGGTCACTATCCACGTGCTGTAACTATATAGCAGCACGGATTCAACGTTGGAGCGGAACAGTCTTGTTTTGGTGCTCAAACTGATTGCATTGCTTCCCCATATTTTGGACAACATCCCGAACGCGGACTTTGCTTTGGCGATCCTGTTGGCTATATCCAGTTCGGTACCACCATCGGTCGAGACAATACTCCCAAGATACTGGAAATCCTCTACTCTCTCTACCGGTTGTCCAGCAATGCATATTTGAGCCGATGAGTTTGTTCCAAGGCTGATAATTTTAGTTTTTGCCGTATTAATTTTCAGCCCGACGACGCCTGCCTCCCTCTCCATATCTGCTGTCATTTGGTGGAAGTCCATAATTCTGTGGGAGAGTAAGCATACATCGTCAGCGTAGTCAAGATATTTCAGTTGAGATGTAAGAGTCCATCGAATTCCTCCGTTTCCCGTCGACAAAGCTGCATGAAGCACATCGCTAATCACCAATAGGAATAATATTGGTGAAAGGATACAGCCTTGTCTTACCCCACTTTGGATTTCAAATTCCTCAGACAACCTTCCTCTGTGCAGAACGTGGCATTTATCGGGAATGCCTCTCCTGCGTAAGGCACTCGAAATAAAGTGCCTGTTGACACTATCGAACGCCTTCTCAAAATCGATGAACAGCAGGTGCAGTGGCGATCAATATTCAACACACTGTTCGATGATAATCCGCAGGGTGTTGATGTGGTCGGCGCAGGAGGATCCAGAGCGGAAACCTGCTTGTTCGGCATCGAGTGTGTCTTCGAGATGTTGTTTGATTCGCTCAAGGATGATTTTAGCTATTATCTTAGCTACAGCAGGCAGCACGCAGATACCCCTCCAGTTTCCGCACTCCATTAGATGTCCTTTCTTAGGACGCTTGACGATCATTCCCTTTTTCCACTCGTTAGGAAAGCTCTCAGCTTCCCAAGCTATCTCTATAAGTGGAGGCAGAAGCTCAGCTGATGTTGTTGGCGCTGCTCGTAAGAGCTCTGCTGGAATACCATCAAGTCCTACCGCCTTGTTGGTTTTGAGTGCGTTCATCGCGGTAATGATCTCATCTTTACTGGGAGTCGTGGTGCGTATTAGGGAACTTCTCATCTCGGGCAGCTCAGTCTGATTTGGGCGCATATCGCTAGCGAATACACGGTTCAAAACCGTAGCAAAATGCTCTTTCCATCTCTTGAGCTGGTCCTCATCCGAAATGAGCAAGGAGCCGTCTAGGCTTTTCACTGGGTGTTGGCTGGAGCTGCGACCACCTGTCAGCTCTTTCGTGATGCTATAGACGGTCCTGCTGTCGCACCTCCGTGCACCTTCTTCTGCTTCTGTAGCCAGCGCGTTGATGTAGTTGCGCCTGTCACGTCGCACGCTATGCTGAACTTCTCTCATCTTCATGCGATATTGGGCCTCTAGCTCGCTTCTCCCTGCTGCTGGGGTAGCTGCAACGCGAGCTTTCAGCTGTTTTCGTTCGTCAATCCGTCTCCAGGTATCCTCGGAAAGCCACGCCCTATGTCTTCCCTGCGATCGACCGACAATTCTTTCAGCACCAGATGTAAAAACATTTTTCACAGCACACCAATGGTCTTGGATGGTTGCGGGCATTGAGCTGCTGATTGTTTCCACACCTTGCGAAAAGTGCTCCCTTAATTGTTGGCGCACTGAGGGATCACTAAGTCTATCGATGTTGAACCTGGGCATTCTTGTGTTGTCGTGGGATCTTCGAACTGCAGCAGTGCGTAGTTGGAGAGTAGCTATCATAAGATGGTGATCACGTACTATCCCCAGATCTGCCCCTCGCCTGTTTCGGACGTCCAGGAGGCTACTTCTAAAGCGGCGGCTGATAGCAAAATGGCCAATTTGGTTGGAGGTTACTTGCCTGTCGTTGGAAACCCAGCTGACTTTGTGGCAGGTCTTGTGCTCAAACATGGTTCCACCTATCACAAGGCGGTTGGCATTGCAGAAATCCACAAACCTTTCGCCGTTGTCATTGTGGTTGCCTAGTCCATGCTTCCCGATTACATGTTTGAGCCCTTCGTTGTCGTTGCCTACCTTGGCATTCAAATCCACCATCACTATGACAATGTCTCCATTTGGTGTTGTGTTGAAGACGGCGCTTAGAAGCTCTCCTTTTCGTCCTCAGACGAACTATTCGTTGGGGCGTAACACTGTATGATGGTGACGCGTCGTACTCTAGTCCGGAATCTGGCCGTCAAAATCCTATCACCATGAGGCTGCCAGGAAATTAGGCCTTTGCGTGCTGTTGTTGTTAGCAGTAGTCCGACTCCATATTCCCGCGGACTTTCGGATGGTCTTCCAGAAAAGAGTAGTACAGTGTTACGCGTTGGAGACTGGTACTCGCCCGATTCTAACCATTTTACTTCACTTACCCCCAAAATGTCCAGTTTATATCGCATGAATTCGTTTTCCAATTGGAGGAATCTGGCATTGTAAGGACCTTCTCTTCCCGAGTCGAGGAGTGTCTTTACATTCCAGAAACCTATCTTTGTCCGGGTACAATAGCCAAAAGTCATCAACATGTGATCATTCCTTATCCGAGGCATAGTGTCAGTTTCTGTAGCGGGCAATACTCGGTAACGCAGGTTGCTGGCCCACGTTAACTAGCCTAGAATCAAGGCCCTAGGCAATCCGCACTTATAATTTTAGCCTATACGTATAAAGGTTCAAAGAAGAGATCATTTGAACCCAGTTAAAAAGGCAATATCAATGCACGTTCCAAAGACATCGCGATGTAGGAAAGGTAGGCCTATAAACGCCTGGATCAGACAAATGCGACGACATCGGCATTTCATTGGCCTCAGTAACCGAGTGATCCAAAATCGGTAGGCCTGCCGATATTTTCTGAGGTCAAATAGGCGAACCCCACAGGTGGATCAGTAGAAATGCGGTGAAGTGGGAGGGTTATGATCCCTTATTTTCGGATCATAATCTCACTGATAAAAGAAAGAAGAAGAAGATCCAAATACGTCGAAGCAGCTAAGTTCAACCTAACTGGAACTGTAGACGCCACCGTCTACAGACGCAATTGCTACAGCATTTGCACATTTATTTAGCTTTAGAGCAAATAAATTTAACCCAAACACAAATATATTTGGCTCTTTAGCAATTAACTTAAACCCAAAAGCGAATATGTTTAACCATTTAGCAAATATGTTTAATCAAAGACTAACGATTTTTAAATCAAAAGCAAATTATTTTAACCAAAACAAAATTTATTTCAACCCATCTATAATTTTGTTTTCTTCTTTAACAGTTACCAAGTTGTGATCAATGTTGAAGAGAGTTGATGTAAATCGTTGTAATTAGACATTATCAAATCGAAGATTAGGCGCATTTGTCACTCAGAATCCATAAGATATAAAAAGTTCAGGACATGATATCTAATACGAATTTCAGATTGAACTTTTTGCTTCCTTACTCTCCCATGCTTAACCCCATTAAAAAATCTTTTTCAAAAATGAAGGCGCACGCACGTCATGTTTTAATTGACGTCAGCCATAACTTGGTTGCAGTTATTGAAGATAGTTTGCAACTAATTACACAAACCGGTTGCGCTAATTACACTGGACAACAAATAATTTTTTATTTTTTTTTGCCGTTCTTCCAAAATGGTTTTTTTATACCTTGGCATGGAAGTGTTTAAAATACGTCTGTAAAAAAATTATGAAACTTCCATATTTCTAGAAAAATCTGTTTATTTAAAAAAGTTAAAATACATGAAAATTTGTAGATATTAATTTTTTTTTATTATTCTGAAGAGTTTTTGCTTGTTTTGCTTGTCTTTTATACAAGTATGAAGGATGATCTAGTTTCAAGGTCCAACAAAAGTCTGCAAGCATTCTCGATTACCATTTTCCTTGATATCGCTTTCCATCGCCATTATGACTTGGTTAAATCTCTCCCCATGCTCGTCGCTTATGGCACCTGAGTTTTCAGGAAAAAAACTCCAAATGGGAATCAAGGAAATAAATCTTTAAGGACATTTTGCATCCCAAGCTTTTCTAGTTTTGTAATAGCTTAGAAATGATTTCGTTATAGTTTGGTGACTTTGTATTGCCTAAAAAATGTTGTGTCACTTCAACAAAAGAAGCCATGCGTTTTTTGCTGTATATTTAATTTGTCAATAAAATCGGAGTCCTTCATGACCTTTCTTATATTTGGCCCTATAAAAATGCCTTCTTTTAATTTAGTTTCGCACAATCTGGGGAACAACGTTTTTAAATAGAGGAAACCTTCTCCAGTTTTATCCATGGCTTTAACTAAGTTTTTCCTAAGTCCCAATTTTATGTGTAAGGGTGGCAAAATAATGTTGTTTGGCTCTACTAAGGGGCTCTGAGCAATATTTGTTTTGTTATCGTTAGTTCTTTAGTGAAGGTAGTTATAATACTCCTACGCGATAAACTGTCAGTAACCAATGTCAAGTAAAGGGTGAGCCAACAATTTGTGTGGAAGTTAAATTAAATTAAATACACATTTATTGTGAAATAAATGTAGAACTTTATTAATTAATGAAGCTCGGTGCTGACATGAACGATGTTGTGTTCCACTCATAATTGCCATGGGCCGAACTTCATTAATCAATAAAGTTCTATATTGATTTCGTAACAAATGTGTGTTTAATTTAATGAAAACTTTCACCCAAATTGTTGGCTCAGTCTTTATACATTTTGTCGTATATTTAGACAATTCGATGTAGTAAACTATTTCTGATAATTTTCTGTTAATACGATTCCAAAAATGTATAACTTAATTAACGACAAAAAATCGTGTTGACCAGTGTTATACTCATTCCGAAAGCTAACATTTTTTTTTAAATATTCATTTTGTTTTAGGAGGTTTCTAAGTTTTTATACAATTATAAAGTTGAAATAAATATGTGTTTTGGTTAAAATAATTTGCTTTTGGTTTAAATATATTTGTTCTTTGGCTAAACATATTTGCTAAAAAGTTAAACATATTTGCTTAAGGGTTAAACATACCTATTTACTTTTGGGTTAAAGTTGATTGCAAAAAGGCCAAATATATTTGTGTTTGGGTTAAATTTATTTGCTCTAAGTCTAAATAAATGTCCAGATTACACCACTTGATTTTACCAAACAGCCTTGTTTGTCTGCTTTTCTTCGCTGTTTGCATGCAAATTTCTGTCAACAGGAAACGGTGTTGCTGAGCGATTACCTCTTCCAGGATCACTTTGCAATCTTGGTAGTCAATTTGGATTTTACTTCCACCATTGCTGTAATTGATCAGATGTCGGCTTTGTTTGATCACGAAGAGAGAGTCTGACCTGCACGTGCTTTGGATGTGTTTACTAGAAGGGTTCGTGGTGCCGTATCCAAGTCGTCCATGGCAGTCTTCATAGTATTTGTTTGACTTCCCTACATGTCCATTCAAATCTCATCCAACAAACAGAAACTCTTCCTTTGAGATCTTCTTTAGCAAATTGTGATAATCTATCCAAAATACATCAATGGTCCACTATGAAAAGCACTGGCAATATTCCTCACCTCTCCTTGCATCACCAGTTTTAGAGATATCAAACGATCGCTGCGAAGTCCAATTGGTCAAGACGTTACCAAGTAGCTCTGCGGCAAGGATGATACCGATTCAGTTTCTATCCTGTTTCGTTCCGTAGTAGAACATCTTGTAAGCTTTTGTCCTAACGTCCAAAAAACGCGCCCGATTTCCGGTGTTTTACCATTTCGTTTCTTAGACGCACAAGATATCCACTCGCAGATAGTGGGTGGGGGCGGGGTAGTGCCTTTCCTTTTACAAAGTATTTCCACAATGTTGCAGATTTCGCAATATTCTTGCGACGGTCTTTGACACGTGCATACGTCTGTTTGTGACTAATTGCCTAAACCTAAAAAAATTCATAAATGCTTAAAGTTGCTTTCATTTTTATTTTATATGGTCTATGGCCGGTATTCACCGACCAATCTTAAACTAAGAGCTTCATAAACCTATTTACCAACCAATAATAGTGCAGATTTATTAGCGCTCATAAGACTTATGAGTGGTCACAACCACTCTTAAGTTATTAGTGCTCATTACTTATGTCGTTTTCCATTGGGCCAAAAGGAGTACTCTTTTTGTGTTCTGCACAGAAAAAGCACTCCCAATCATGTTCCATTGGCTGTTTGGAGTGCTGTTCCGGGAGTGTTTTTCTGTTCTGGAGTTCATTTGGGAGTGCTTTCGAAATGCACTCACACATATAAACCCTTACTTCAGACTACTTGTCAAAGTCATATGGTACAAGACGCATTACTTTGTTTATTTTATTTTCTCAGTTGGGGCAAGTTAGTAGAATCAAATTTTACACAGATATAATTAACAAATTGATAATATGTTAATAAAAACATGATGGGATTGCTAATGTCCTTTTCCATTGGGCAAAAAGAAGCCATATTTTGCTTTGTTTATCTGTAAAAAATGTAAACAAAAAATCAGACATTCACCAACACACACAGAAGTAACCAAAAGACGATTTCACATGTTCCATTGGAATCAAAAAGGAGAGAAATCGGGAGTGAAACCAATGGAAAACGACATTAGGAATTTCGAGAGCTTTCGAAATCAGCTGTGAACTGTCACTTAGACCAAACAAAGGACAAGCTGCATTGGCGAAATGCAAAAGAAGAAATGCCGACGAATTTAATGCCTCCAGCATTTCCGTCAAGAGAACTGCCAACCAAATAAAATGTGCCGTGATTCATTCTGACTAAAATCAGGAAAATACAATGTTTTCTTTTTCATTGGCATTTCTCCCAGTTCGAAAGAGAGTTCGGAAGCTCATTTTAGAACGCGTTTGGAAATCCGAAAATTATTTTTTCGCATATTCGAATTAGCACGGACAGAATCCTATTAGTGCTTGGTGAATACGTAGCAAACATCTAAAACTAAGAGCTTCATAAAATTAAAATCTATTTAAGAGCGCTTGGTAATTACCGGCCTATATCTTACCTTCGTTTCGATAAATTCAACCATGATCTTACCCAAAAGAGCGAAACAAAAGAATTGTATGGTTAAACTCTCGCGAATGTTGGGAATGTAAACAAAAGTTGACAGTTCGCAAGAAGTATTCGCTCGTTCGTGGGAAAATAGGCTAATTGTTAATTTCTTCACAGAAACTAATTCAAATTCGACTTTTTTTATATTAATCGATAGATAAATTAAGCTTTGTTCTTTTAGAATAGTATAATTGCTAATTGTGTGCTTATAAATGTGTAAAAAGCGTTTGGTCGGGCTTTAGCTAATTGCCTCCAGTTGCGTACTCCAAGTTGGTCGAGGTCCCCTTGAACTTGTGCGCGCCACCTACGGCGATGATTCCCTCTACTGCGTCGTCCCTCGGGATTAGATTCGAAGACTCTGCGGGCCGGAGCGTTGGTGTCCATTCGCTCTACATGTCCTAGCCATCTCAGACGTCCAATACGCTGTTTTTTTGACTAGGTCGATGTCGCTGTACAGCTCGTATAGTTCGTGATTAAATCTTCTCCTCCAAAACCCGTCAACGCAAACGGGACCGAAAATCTTACGAAGAATTTTTCTCTCGAAGCGACCAAGGATATCTTCATCCTCTTTTAATAAAGTCCATGTTTCAGCGCCGTAAAGCAGGACTGGGATGATCAAGGTCTTATACAGAGTCTCCTTAGTTGTTCGAGATAGGGCTTTACTGTTGAATTGCTTTATAAGCCCAAAAAACAGCGATTGGCAAGAGTTAATCTTCGCTTGATTTCTGCGCTGATGTTGTTCTCAGAGTTTATAGCAGAGCCAAGGTAGACAAAGTCCCTTACTACCACGAAGTTATAGCTGCCCACTGTGACGTTTTGTCCAATTCGTCGGTGTTGGCTTTCCCTTCTTGTTGACAGCATATACTTGGTTTTGCCCTCGTTTATCTCTAAACCCATTTTGGCCGCTTCCACCTCAATGCTTGCAAACGCACCGGTGACAGCCCGCTGAGTTCTTCCGATAATGTCTATATCGTCGGCGTATGCAAGCAATTGTACAGACTTGTAATAGATTGTGCCTCTGGTGTTGGCTTGTGAGTTCCGCACAATCCGTTCAAGTACAATGTCACCTTGTCTAAAGCCTTTTTTTGACATCAAAGGTCTCGTTGAGGTCATTACCGACCTTGATGGAGCAGCGAGCGTTCTCCATCGTCAGCCTGTACAGACGGACAAGTTTGGCAGGGATGTCAAAACTAGACATGGCTCTATAAAGCTCTTCTCTATAGATGCTGTCATAGGCGTCCTTGAAATCGATAAAGAGGTGGTGAGTATCGATTTGGAATTCTTGGGTTTTCTCCAGGATCTGCGAAGTGTGAAGATTTGATCGATGGTGGACTTTCCTGGCCTGAAACCGCACCGATAGGGCCCAATCAGGCTGTTCATAAAAGGTTTTACACAAGGCGTACACACAATATCGCAGAAAAGATCTTGTATGCGGTGTTGAGGAGACTGATGCCTCTATAATTGGCGCAGTTGAGGGGGTCTCCTTTCTTGTGGATCGGGCAAACGATGCTGTGGTTCCATTCATCAGGCATACACTCGTCTGACCAACTCTTAGAGATGAGTTGGTGTATGCACTCTACCAATTCATCCCCAGCTGCCTTGAAAAGTTCGACCGGTAAGCCGTCAGGTCCAGAAGCCTTGTTGGATTTTAGCTTGGATATTGCAATACTCACTTCGTTTTGGTCAGGTGGACGGAAATTTTGACTATCATCGTCCATGTTGAATGGTTCATTCTGCCTGACAGCGGGATGTTGGTCTTCGTCGCCGTTATACAGTATGCAGAAGTAGTTTTTCCATATTCTCAGCACCGACTGTGTTTTTACTACGAGGTTTCCATTTTCATCTCTACAGGTTTCTGTACGGGTATTGCTCCTCTGACACGTTCTTTTTACCTTTTGGTAAAACTTCCGTACATTGTTCCTGAAGTATAAACTCTCGATATTCTCAAACGCGCGCTTCTCATGCTATTTCTTCTTCTTTTGGAGAAGCCGATGTTCTTTCCGTCTCATGTTGGCAGCGTTGCCAGTCGTCTTCGGCACTTGATGCTGGCGGCATAGGGGTGATTGAGAGATTTCGGGATACGCGTTCAGCGAAGAGTCTGGCGGTCTCTTGCGATTGTAGCTTTTCGACGTTAAATTTTCTCACAGTGATTCTTCTTTGTTGCTCAGATTGGGATATCCGCATTCGTACCTTGGCTACAACAAGGTAATGATCCGAGTCTATGTTGGCCGCTCGGAAGGTCCGGACATCCAGAATACTGGGGGTATGCCTTGCGTCGATCGCAATATGATCAATTTGGTTGATCGTTACATGATCATTGGAGCATCATGTCTGCTTATGAATATCGAGATGAGGAAACCATGTGCTTGCTATGGTACATTTCGCTCCGCAACGAAATCAATTAGCCTTAGTCCGTTATCAGACGTGGTTTCGTGTAAGCTATGCTTACCGACTGCCCTATTTTGGCGTTATAATGGCCCAAGATAAAGCTAATAGAAATTCATATTTATTATTTTATTCAATAAAGACTGGAGGTATGTCTTGCGTCGATCGCAATATGGTCAACTTGGTTCATCGTTACAAGATCATTGGACCACCATGTCTGCTTATGAATATTGAGATGAGGAAACCATGTGCTTGCTATGGTACATTTCGCTCCACAACGAAATCA
Organism: Brachypalpus laphriformis; assembly: GCA_945910035.1. Lineage (NCBI taxonomy): Eukaryota > Metazoa > Arthropoda > Insecta > Diptera > Syrphidae > Brachypalpus > Brachypalpus laphriformis. Next base: position 123,050,583 of record OX246756.1, read on the forward strand.
ATTAGCCTTAGTCCGTTATCAGACGTGGTGCCGTGTAGGCTATGCGTCCTCCTTTCCTATTTTGGCGTTAAAATCGCCAATACGATTTAGGACATTGCTCGTATGTTTTGTCGAGGAGCTTGTAGAAACACTCTTTGGTGGCAGGGTCCTTTTCTTCCGTGGGGGCATGAACACATATTAGGCTTATGTTAGCGGATTTAGCCTTGATCCGGATAGTCATAATACGCTCGCTCACGTGTCGGAAGCTTAAGACTTCTTGCCTATGTCTACCGCGTATGACAAATCCGCGTCCGAATAAGCGTTGCCTGTTGCCTCTGTAGCAATCACCGTAGTAGATGTCAAAGTTTTTCATCCTCTTTTTGCCCGGCCCATCCCATCGCACTTCCTGGATGGCGGTAATATCTGATTTATAGCAGTCTAGGGCCTCTGCTAGTTGTTCGGCTGCACGTGGTCTGTAAAGGGACAGAACATTCCACGTACAGATCCGAAGGTCGTTGTCCTTATTTCGTTTGCTGGGGTCGTCATTAGTTGAGTCATCCTTATACGAGGCTTTTGGTTGTTTCGGAACCATAGATTTTTTACGTGGTAGGGAAGTTACCCCGACGGCACAACCCTCAACCTGGAGGGCCAGTTCCTTAATTATTCCCCTAGGACGAGGGGACGGGTACACCGGTGCCAGTAATCCACTACGGGAGTATGAGCGCTGCCGTTGGCCCATTAAGGGCTCCTCCACCATCTCTATTCCAATGTCCTGACCAACATTGGAAATTCCTTACCTACCTGTGATCCGAATACGTCGAAGCAGCTCGCGCAAGGTATTCACTAAGTTCAACCTAACTGGAACTATAGACGCCATCGTTGACTCCGTCTAGGGAATTCGTCCGCTACCGCCTGGAACAGGAAGAAGTGCTCCAGTGATAAAACACTCTTCCCCCCCTCTCTCATCTGCTGCCGCCAAGAATCCTCCAAACGGGGTTGGTTACCCATTTCTTGGATTAAGGTACTAGGCACCCGGCTGTCACCGCGTGGAGGTTGAGAGCAGGAGTTGGTAGGCCTCAGCTGAATGAAAATCGCTTGTGTTTTCATATGATCACATGCACTACCGTTAAATTGCATGTTCTGTTGAAATTGTTGAAATATTCTATGCATGTAATAATATTTTTATAAAAACTTATCCTCATTCGTTCACTCGCGTAGGAAAGCAGAAACCTGTCAATTTAGAACTAAATTTTTACGTTTTTTGACTTGTAAGCAAAGTAACCAAAGGTCTATGCGTACTCATTGGCCTTTGTCTATGACAAATTAATATCGATATTACTCTTCTTTTTTTTGTTGCTTGCGAATAAGAATACAATGCTTTATAGATAGATTTTAGCCTTTTTCCATTTATTATTAATTTTACCTCCATCATTTGGTATCATTATAGCTCTCTGATTTTGGACTTTGTACTGGCTTGAAAAAATCACATCGCACCGATTTCTATCGAGATTTATCGCAAGCAAAGCCGTCTGATTTTATAGGAACTTGTGCAAGGTAACACTGGTCTTAACTAATAAACGACCTGACCTTATACCATGAATATTACAGTCCAATGGATTCCAAACGCCGTGCGGAATCTTGGAAACGAAACAGACGAGCACTTGCCTATAGTACAGTGGGAACCCCGGATTACATAGCACCCGAAGTATTTTTGCAGACTGGATATGGACCAGCCTGCGATTGGTGGAGTTTAGGAGTTATTATGTATGAAATGCTTATGGGATATCCTCCATTTTGTTCAGACAACCCACAGGATACATATAGAAAAGTTATGAACTGGAGAGAAACACTAATATTTCCTCCAGAAATTCCAATTTCGGAAGAAGCTAAGGAAACTATAATAAAATTTTGCTGTGAAGCTGATCGAAGACTTGGAACTCAAAGAGGTATAGATGATTTAAAATCAGTCCCGTTTTTCCGGGGAGTCGATTGGGAGCATATAAGGGAAAGGCCGGCAGCTATACCCGTGGAGGTTCGTTCAATTGACGATACATCAAACTTCGATGATTTTCCAGACGTTTCTTTAGAAATTCGTAAGTAATTCCAACTTTTTATATAATTATATTTGTACTTATTGACTTCTTAGTTCTATGAAGTATACTAACCACAAATCGCGGTACACCTCAGTTCAGCGGACACAAATAACAAATTAACACAGTGTGCATATACGAGTAGCAAGCAATCCATACTTTCTTAACAGACATTTACAAACCCTGGTTGAATTTCTTCAATCAAAATTTCCAGTCTCTATTCATTAAAGTATATTTGCTTGCTCTTGTACCAACATGGCAAGTAAATGCTGATGTCAAACATCCAACCATTAGTTGGAGAGAGCGGACATGCTTACTCTGAGTTTCGTGGGGTGTAGTGAAACCACCCAGCTCAGTGAAACCATTAACGCAATTACAACTTGTTAACACAATCACAACTTGTTAACACAATCACAACTTGTTAACACAATTTGTTATTTAATAAAGAATGATTCTGAAAAATCCACGAGACCTGTGTAAAACAATTTTCCGAAATGTCTAACGACATGGATGATTAAGTCTTCACTCAAGTAGGATGTTACTACAATAGAAATGTTTTATAAATTGTATTCTTAAAAGTATTTGTTGGCATATAGTTTTGTTCAAGATTTATTTATATTTTAAATGTCTCGGGAGTAAAGAATTTATAAAATCATTGATATAAATAAAGTCTAGTGCAAAAGTTAATGCACGTTGATTTGACAACAATGGTGTGTATGTGTATACTGAAGTAGACTCCTGTGTAATCAGTTTACGACTGTTAACTTTTTCCAATTTTCGACCAATTATTTTACTTTAAGCTTTAGCAGCTGTGGTTATTTTATTGGAAGATGTGCACAGTATTATTTATACAGCATTATTTTAGTCCGATAGATTACGGTGAGCTCAAAATCAGATATGGAATAGTACGAACTTTTATATTTTTTGTTAATTTTTTGTTTTAATTAAAGTATCTCTGTCTTCGCGGTGAAACCATCGATATTGGTGCAATTTCACATGGTTGCCTTGAAAATTTGAGCCGTGTAAAACCTTCGTGGAGAACGTCGGTACTAGAATTGTAACTAGTATAAACTAAAAACAATCATAAGATCATACAGGAATGTCTAGATGTTTTTCTTCTAAACTTATTTAAAACTAGATGACCCGTGCTCGCCTTACTGAACATTAGTTAAGTCGTCCAGTTCCGAGAAGAAGTGACTACCAAGAGTTCTCATTCTTCTGACGGATAGGGCAGGACAATCGCATAGCCACACAACAGGTGTCGAACATATTCAATTTCTTCCTCGTCCCTGTAGCTTCTGTAATGAACGTTGTACTGTACACCGAGGCGTTCCGCATGAATACCAATAGCACAGTCCCCAGTAATTATGTCAGACATGACCCGTGTGCTATGACGGCTAAGTTTCAGTAGAGAAATTGATATTTTCTTGTTAAGGGCCGGTCATAACATCCTGGCCGTAGCACGAGTGTCCAAGTGAACCCAGCAGTGATTATTTCGACCGGTGGCTTCATCTTATATTTCCTTCCTTAAAGAGCTAATTGGGATCGCTACAAAAGGAAGATCCTGCGATGCTTGCATCGCTGATCCCTTTCATGCAAGTTCATCAGCCCTTTCGTTTCCTTCGATATTCATATGCACAGGTACCCAGCAGAGGGTCATCGCATTGGCTCTAGATATCTCGTTTAAAAGTGATTTACAGATCCTCATAAGCCTCCATCTAATAACAGCAGAGTCCAGAGCCTTAACACCTGGCTGTATAATGGCTGTGACTTTGGCCTGAATGAAACTTAGGGTTTCACAATTAACTTTTGCTCCCGTTCCGACGTCCATTTTAGAACCGTAGTATAGAAGGCCAGTTTCTTTTTGTTGATGGTTGTTCGGTTTTTCCAGTATATTCTGTCCGTAATTCTTATAGCGAATCTTCTTTCAAACGCTAGCATCGGTTTCCGTCGATCCATTGGCAGTCTAGCATTGGGATAGTTTGGAAGCAGGTCGTAAGGGTTCGGTAACCAGAGTCTGCCTTTCCTCAGCCTTACAGTGGTCTTACCCGCCAGACTACTGCAGTATAGCTCAAGTGGAATGAAACTGAGCATGGTTCATTGCCGCCGTTGGTGTTATTCTTATTGGCCCCATGACTTCAATGCACGCCGCCTCTGGATTTTGATGAGGTTTGAAAGGTGGTGTTGCTTCTCAAGTACCTTCCTACTAACGATCTATATGTTGAAATGCGTCTTACAACCGCCGTGTATATCAAGTATACAGCGGCTAGTTTGAATCCCCACGTATTACTGAACGCCTTCTTGCAAGAGTAGAAAGCTACGTTTGCTTTCTAGATGCGATTATCAATGTTGTCCTTCCAGGTTAGTTTAGGGTAGGGATATGGGTGCCCTGTAACAAAAATAGCCACTGCTCACTTAGACCAACAGTTCGGGTCCATTGTGCCCAATGGGGGTGGCAATGGTGTAGTGGTAACGTTGTCGTCGTCGTGCGCGCAAATTAAATAAAAAAAAATTATTCTACCCTGGAAACGCTATAAAGATGGTCCGCTGTTAGAACCACCCAGATAGTGATATGAATCTCAGAAGGTTCGTCAGCTCTGCATTACCTAAGTCCTCTAGCTCCGAGGAGAAGTAACTACCAAGAGTCCTTATTCTTCTGACAGATAGTGCAGGACAATCACACAATAGGTGAAGAACAGATTCAATTTCTTCTTCGTTCCTGCAACTTATAACATACAGTATTGTTTTTTATTTTTTTTTTTATTGAATACTAGCTTACAATAAACATTATAAGATAGAATGAAGCAGTAGCAGCTAAGGCCTTCAACTTATTTAATGTAGTGAGTGATTAGAGTGGTTGATTGGTAGGATGCTGTTGTTTTTTTGTTTTATTTTAAATTGAGTTGTATATGCCGGATTGTTTGAGAAATTTGGTAATAGTGTTGATGTTCTTGATGTTTGGTTCACAGAGTAGGTTCGTAGGGCTTAAGTGGCGGAAAAGTTGTTTTCTTATAGTTTGAAAGTGTGGGCAGATGTTAAGGATGTGAGGAATGCTAATAGTTACTTGATTACAACAAGTGCACTGGGAAGGATTGTTTTTATTGAGATAGTGTTCGTGAGAGAGTTTAGTGTGCCCCAGCCGGAGGCGGATGATCTTGGAGAGGTTTGTTTTGTTATCAGAACTAATTTTCTTGATATTTAAGTAGTCCTTTATGTGAATTTTGTGTTTGTTTGATTCCTTGTACCAGTCTGAGGATTTGGTCCATTGGTCTTGCTGCTTAATTTTCATTTGGAGGCGGAGAAATGCGTTGATGTCCTGGTGGTTGTTGTTGGGTGTAAAGCGTCCTTAGCCACAAGATCGACGAAGTCGTTTCCAGGAATTTCCACATGTCCTGGGGTCCAGATTCGTTTTATGTTCGGAGAACGGTCAGATAGAACGTTCCTTATGAGGTTGTGGTAGTGGTCGGAGTTGAAGCAGTTGGCTATGGCATCTATGGAGGATAAAGAGTCAGTGCAGATTGCGTATTTTTTATTGAGATTCTTCGTATGGGCGAGAGCAGCTGTTATTACAATCATTTCTGCTGAGAAAACGGTACTATATATTGGGAGAAGTGAAGTTTGGATGATTGAATTGGAAGATGTGACACTGAAACTGATATTACTGTTGGCTTTCGATCCATCAGTGTAGATGAATATATGGTCTTTGAGTTTATCTTTTATCAAGAAAAACTTAGCGGAAAACCTCCGGAGAGGTGGATGATTTAGGGCTTTTTCGGATTAAGGTGTTTATACTTGTTGGGTTAAAACTCCAGGGTGGGGATCTTTGAGGCATGAGTGGGACTGGTTTGTATGGGATATTAAGGGATTCACAGGCCGTGATGGTACGATCAATGTCTGAAAGAGTTTTTTTTCTTTTTTTTCTTTTAGCTGTGTGTTTAATTAGATTGGAAATTGGAGTATCAGCACTGAATAAGAGGGATATAAATAGCTTCGCTGTTGACATGTCTCTAATGTCTTCTATTGTGTGCATATCTGTTTTAAATAATAGGTTAGCGATAGGGGTAGTCCGGTATGCACCAAGTGCTGCTCTTACAGCAAATTGTAGATTGTTAAGTAGTGACTTGGGAGCGTATCAATAAAGAAACAGCCCATATCTTATTTTACTAGAAATGATTGAGTTGACCGTTGATATAAGTGTAATTGGGTTGGTGCTAAATCTCCTGCTTGCTAGGCATTTGATGATATTTAGCCGGCTTGATAATGAAGGAAGTATATATTTAATGTGGGTATTCCATTTGTATCTTTTGTTTAGATGAATTCCTAAGATTTTTAAGGTATCAACTCTGTCGATAGGAGCGTTGCCAAAAAGTATATTACATATGCAATGTCTAATGTGGCATATGTGCAGGTGTTTGCTTTTCCCAATTGAAAGTTCGGCACCAGGCTGTTATGGCTGTTATTGAGGACGGGGCCAAGGTCGATGCTGTTGCGGTTGTTGTTGTTGTTGAGGCGTTTTATAATAATGTAGTCATCGGCGTATGCGCAAAAGTCTTTCCTTGTGGATGGTTTATAAGTTAGATAGTTTTTTATAGGCTATTAGGAATAGGATCACTGAGATGGGGGATCCTTGCGGAATTCCATTGTAAAGGGGTTGGAGGTTGGATGTGTGGTTCTCGATATGGGTCTTTATGTTTCTGATGGTCATAAACTGTAGGATGTATTTTATAATTTTTGGTCCTACTTTCCAATTTTTTAATTGGTCTATTATTGTGTGGATTCCTATTTTGTCGAAAGCTTTAGCGAAATCGAGGGAAATTAGAGATATGTGTTTTTTTAATGACAAGGAATTAATTATCTCAGGCGAACCCCACAGGCGGATCAGTAGAAATGCGCTGATAAAAGGAAGAAGAAGAAGAAGGAATTAGTTATCTGATGATTGAAGTATATTAGAGGATTATTTACCGAATGATCTTGTCCAGGATTTTTGAACAACAAGGGTTAAGGGATATAGGCCTGTATGATTTAATGAGGGTTTTATCTGAGTAAGGTTTTAAAATGGGTATCACTGTGCTAACTTTATATAGTTGCGGAATGTGAAGTTTGAGAATGTTATTGTAAAGACTTCGAAGCCTTTTTTTTTATTGGAGAGAGGTAGGTTTTTGATTAAAGGGTACGAGATTCGATCTTCTGCCGGGGTTTTTCCATGAAGTCTGGCTAAAGCTAATGATAATTCTAGGTAGGTAATTTCTTTTTCGATAAGTAGCACGGAGTTGCTAGGAGTGTAAGTCAAGGTAGGGGTTGAAATATTTTTGTGGTTGAATTTTGCTGTGAATTTGTCCAAAGATTTTTTTTTTTTTTTGACGTTTTCAATTTTCTTTTGAAAAGAGCGTTGGCTCTTTGGTGAATAAGGAAATAAGTTGTTATAGATCGTTTCAAATGAGTATGCAGTAAGTTCGCGCATGTTTTCTCTTTTCCAGTAATTCCACACAAAACAGAAGAAAAATCGCATATACCCTTACTTTCATGCTTACTGCGTGAGTTGTCAACGCAGACTGATTAATTTCTTGAATACGATTGGTCGATAAGGTGTTAAATGTATAGAAGCCGCCGTTGCCAAATGTGAAAAATGAGTGTAAAGAGAATGTGCGGAGTATGCATTCATTATTTTTTTAGTGAAGTGGGTAATGACAATTTGATGGAAGAATGGTTAGTTCTCAGTTATTGTGTTAAGGAGAAGGAAGAATGTTTTGCTAATATGAATTTGGCATAAAAATATGGGTATGGAAAATTTGAAAAAATGAAAGCATGTGTTTTTTTTAATTAAATATGTATATTTATTTATTAGATACTTTTTTTTATGCAATAGCACTTAATCATCGTCGGTATCATCATCATCATCCTCGCCGTAGCTTTCAATTTCACTTGATGAGTCTTCGCCGGGTCTAATGACAATTCTTTCGGTGAAGGTATCCCAACTCTGTTCATATGTCAAATAATTGTTTTCTGTCCTTATGGCTTTATCGCAGGTACTTTTCCATTCCTCGACCGTAATTTTTGCGATATATTATTATTACCTAACCCACATACATACATACATAAAAAAAGGGATATTTCAGCTTAATTACTTCCTGGAATAATTGAGTAAAACTTAAAAAAGGGTTAATTTTATTATCGATACATTTATTGCAGGATGTAATTAAATTTTGTCAAATAGATAACGCGCAGGAAAATCTCACGCTTACCCATTGATTACTGTAAGTAAAAATCGTTATGATAAAATATCAATGAAAATGGAGAAAGTTCAGCCGATTTGTAAATATCATTTTCCAGGTAGCAAAGGCGTGACATATATTTCCATGCTCTCTCTGCGCAGTTTTCCAATTGCATATTGATTTGAAACGAACTATAGGGGAGAGCGATTGTCATTATTTTGCTTGGTCAGTTGTGAGTGGAGCTGAGGAGAAACTCGATTTTTATCATGAGTTGAGTTGGTGTATTGTTGTTAATAGGATGAAGTGTGGGGTAGTCTGGGTGCAGGCGGTGGCAGGGGGGTTGAAAGAGATCGCTGGAGCGTATTAGTTTCATTACTGTGTTATTTCCTTTTGGAGCGGTTTATGGAGATCCGTTATGTTTGAAATGGGAACTGTGTTTGTTGGTTGGGTGACTCATGGTTGCTTGGTATTGGAGTATGAGTGAAAAGAGAAGTTTGTGTGTGTGTGAATTTGTTCTCTATATATTTTCTTAGCTTCTGACATAGTGCATTTGTTTTTGGTCTTGATGATTAGTGTTTCCTTGGCCTCGATGAATTTTGGACACGTTCTATCTGTTGAGGGAGGGGGGCTAGGCAATTGGCACACATAAACCAAGTGCATTTGGAAGGATGGTGGAGTGCTAGGTTACAGTTTTCACATGCTGCGTTAGCTGTACATCTCTTAATTGTGTGGCCGAGGAGCTGGCAATTTCGACACTTCATAGGATTCGGAATGAACATACGTGAAGAGCATCACCCCTGTGGGGCGTTCTATACCCTCGTGCTTTTTGAGAAATTTGTACACTGCTGTTACCTTTTGTATCTTCATCTCTGATGCTATTTCTGACTCGGTCACATTAACAAGGCAGGGAACGTAAACTATGCTTTTACAGGAGTTGAGTTGTGCATGAAGGGATACCGAAACAGGACATTGGTTTATCAGATTTTTAGTGGCTAGGAATTTGTCAGCTGCTCTCTGGCTTCTTGCACGAATCAATCAGCCCTATCACTGAATCCATTCGTAGCAAATCTACGAATCGAAGTTACGATACGAACTACGAAAAAATGCTATCACACAATCCGAACGGAATCGCAAAAAGCATTGCCACATAGAACTCTCTCACTCTCATTTTCGAAATCAGCTGTTTAGTGTCAAATTTGTCTAATGTGTGAAAATGATTGAAATAAATTGTGCGCTAAATTTATAAATAATTAAAAAAAACTCGGTTTTATTCTGAAATTTAAATATGAAATCATAAAAAAAATAAAAATGAATACTATTGGCTTCGCAATTATTGCTGCTCAAGCGGAATCCTTCAGGCGAAAGTCCATTCTGAAAATTCAAAGAAAAATGCTTCGAGACGCTTGCGACCCATTTGATCTGGTTGAGCTAATGTAAGAGTAAAGTAACTTTTATTTTCTTGTGTTCAAAAATTAAAATAAACTTACAGATTTGAAAGAAATTTCCGACTCAACAAATCTGCATTCAAGTATGTATTAGATGAACTGCAAAATGATTTTGAGCCGGGTGTGTTTTCGTGTTCAATAACTTCAATATGTCGCCTCGTGGCAGTACTAAGGTTTTTCGCAGAAGGTGGTTACCAACTTGGTGTTGGTAACGATTATGAAGTTGGAATGGCACAATCCACCTTTTCCGCAACACTCAAAAACGTTCTGAACATACTGGAAAGAAGGCTTTGTCCTGTCTCGAAAAAAATCCAGTTTTCTTTTTATATAAGACTTCCAATCCAAACAAACCTAGAGTATTAAGCAAGATTTGAAAATAGATTCAATTAACAAAATCGTATACTTACTTTTCTCCACACCATAACTTCTTTAGAAGGTGGCCCAAGAGCGTTTAAATCAGACTTCACCTTTTCCCAAAAAAGCGTTACATCTTCTTTTGGTGCTTTTGTAAATCCTTGTGCCAGATCAGGTTTTTCATTCAACAATTGCAAAAGCCTTTCATGTTGTGCTTTAGTTGTTTTTAAACCAAAAAAAAAGGTATATATATAAATACTTACATTTGTTAACAAAACACAATCACTTTCTTTTATTCCGACGCAAATTACTTGTCGTAGAAAAAGATAACAAATTTCCATTTCATTCGTATTCAGTGATACCAACTTTCACGAACTTCGAAATTCGTAGCATATTTTTCACTACGATTCTACTACGAATGAATTCTGTGATAGATTTTTTGGAGTTCGTAGCACATTTTCGATTACGATGGAATTCGTGATAGGGGTGAATAGGTTACCGTCTCTGAGCTGAGATATGTTATCGTATTCAGTGGTTATGGAGTCGATGGCTTTTCTAAGAACGAAGACACTTAGGCTAGTCAGGGGCTTTCCTGGGGTTTTTGGGGCCATAAGTACGAATCTAGGATTTTCCTGCACTGCACTTTTGAGTAAATCAGGAAATTCCTCAAATAAGAGGGGAAGAGGCTTGTGTTTTTTGGATTGGGGTACAGGCGGCGGATCTTCGGAAAGATCGGCGAACCGATTTCCGGGTTTTTTCTTTGGCCCCGGAGCCACAAGTTTAAGAACCATTGTCACTTCACTCGCGAAAAATTGTTGTGAGATTGTAGTTTTTACGTATGGAAGAGTACGCGGTTTGTTTGCGAGAGTGAATCATGAGATTGAGCGAAAAATAACTCGTACACTTTCCGTCGAAGTAAAACGATGTTTGCTGGTCAGGGGCTAGCCGGAGACTGAACTTATACAGTAGTCGTTATGCAGTACACCGAGTCGTTCCACGTAAATGCAAATGGCACAATGACTAGTAATCATGCCGAAAATGATTCCTGCGTTATAATGACTAAGTTTCACCAGAGAAGTTAATCTCTTCTTCCTGAAGGCCGGCCATAGCGTCCTTGCCGTTGCGCATGCTTCCAGATGAACCCAGCGTCGGTTTGCTCAACCGGTGGCTTAATCTTCTATTTTCTTTCGTAAGGAACTGAGTGGGGTCACTACAAAAGGGAGGGCCCGTGATAAGTGCGGCGCCGACTCTTTCCTGGCAAGCTCGTCAGCCCTTTCGTTTCCTTTGATATCCATATGCCCTAGTACCCAGCAGAGGGTCACCGCATTGGCTCCAGATATCTCGTTTAAGAGTGATTTGCAGGTCTTCACAAGCCTCTACCTAATTACAACAGAATCCAGAGCCTTAACGGCTGCCTGGCTGTCTATATACCATAGACAGTTATCGTTTTACCAACGATATTACTCTCGTGTATAATTTCGCAGCCCTTCAGACTTTGGCCTAAAAAAACTGCAACCGTCGTAAATTCTAAAAGAATGGTTTATTCTTAGGGCTTCACAATAAACGTCTGCTCCCGTCACGACGTCCATTTTAGAACCGTAGGTATAGAAGGCCAGTTTCTTTTTGTTGATGGTTGCTCGATTTTTCCAGTATATTCTGTCCGTAATTCTTATAGCGAATCTCCTTTTAAATGTTAGGATCGGGTTCATGTGATCGGTTTCCGTCGATCCACTGGTAGTGTGGCTCGATGACCACAATCGACCTTCTCTCAGTCTTACAGTGGTTTTGGTCGCCAGACTGCTACAGTATATATTAAGTGGAATGAAACTAAGCATGGTTTCCATCGCCGCTGTTGGTGTTGTTCTCATTGATCCCATGACTCCGATGCACGCTGCCCTCTGGATTTTGATGAGGTTTGAAAGCTTGTATTCCTTCTCAAGTACCATCAACCATACTAGTGAACCATATGTAAGAGTGGGTCTTACGACCGCCTGCGAAAAAAAAAATACGACTATCTGATGATCATGGCGGGTTTGTCGCGGGTAAATCAACCAAAGATGCAATCAAAAGTAAGAGGATCGTAATGGGAAAACATCGTGATTCCGTAAAGGATTTGCATATTGTATTGGTCGACTTTGAAAAGGCATTCGACAGACAACAACGAGATCTGATATGGATGGCGCTAAGACATCGAGGGGTTCCAGAAACCCATGTACAGTTATGCTTGTTCCGTGCTTCTGCTGCTTTTTTTTATAGCTGCCCAATCGGTAGGAAAGCATTTCAAATAACTTCTGATCCATGCAGAAAAATTTTGTGCATCGTTGGAGTCATGGGATACCATGGATAGAGCTCAACATACAACTTAGCCGTATCATAAGTAAATGCTTCAAATTTCGGGCCAACTATTTCAAATCCACTAGAAAGTACTTCTAATATGACTTTTAATCTAAAAATAAGTTGCACATTAGTTATTTCAGCAACTAATTTTGGAATGTTAAAAAAACATGCAGCTTGTATTGCCATCATTAGTGTTCCGAAAACAGGGTTGGGTACATCAACAATCCTAGTTCTTGTCCTAGTTTTGTTTTAAACTTTTCTTGTTGCTCAGTTTTTCTTTATTTTAGAATATTTTTTTGCAGTCTTGGTGGAGTATGTTTCAGCCAATTGAGGTAAGAGTCCATCCGAAATATAAGCT